>OU342460.1:15257500-16474896 GCA_910589355.1 Parapoynx stratiotata | reverse complement strand
AACTGGTTCAATAATATGATGGAAAAACAAGAAGCAAATAAGTTGCAAGCGCGAGCATTTGTGACGACTCAGATAAATGTCGTCTGTGTTTCGGAAGTGTACTAATTATGACTCCAAAGTACACAAAATACAAGGAATCTCAGTACACATGTGAGTTTGTAAAGATATTTAGTGCATTTCAATAGGATTTTCAAAATAATGTATTAGCTGACAGAAAGACGTCAAAGATAACTTAATGTATACGAATCCAATTTTGTTGCTGACTTTGATGCCTACAAATAGTTATATAGCTATACAGTTTTACTGAATTTTTTATCTCTTATAATAATTTATTATAATTATAATTAAAAATAAAATTGTTTATCTTAGGTCCAGCCTACAAGAATGCATGATATGTAATATATGAACAAGGAAGCTAATCAGACAAAAAGCAGCAGAATCTGCATGTAGTTATCACTTCAAAATTAAGTTCGGAAAATGGGACAAATTTAAAAAATAATAAAAAAAATGTATATTTTAATGATAATTTATTTCTCACATTTTTTATTATTTACAAAACTGCTACCTATGTATTTATGATCTTTAATAAGATTTCGAGTTCCAATTTAAGTATAGTCACGAGCAGGAACACGTTTACAAATAAAAATTAGTTCTTTATATTCTATTTAAAAACATAATATCTATAAAACAGTCATGTTTAATTTCAATTTTTGTCTTGCTTATAAAACCGTTTAATTTTCATGACTCAAGAAAATTGCAAAATCATAAGTAGCTCACATTTCAATGAAGTGTCCATTCTACGATTAAATATTACTCTATGCACAAAGCAAAATATGACAGTTTCGTTTAGGAACATAATGTTAAAATTGAATATCATGTGAAGTAATCTTATCCTTATTTTGGTCAATATTTTTAAATCAAATAAAAATTTTATGTCATTATTACTTTCTTCTTATTCGTCATGGAAATAAGTCAATATAAGACACATTGAACACAATTTTAAGATTCAAATTAAAACCGTAACTTATCGCAAACTTATTAGCTTGATTTTTGAACGTTATTGAAATTATTTGATAGCCAGGCAGAGACAAATAATCCATCCAGAAACTAGTCAGCTAAAAGCATGTCATAATACCAAAAAAGAACCAGCCAGTTTACGCCGTAAACTGAATTGCCTGGAATCAGGCTGGATTTTAAAAACTTCATAATACGAACCCAGGAGACCTTGTTCTGAGAAGAACGGGCAAGAAACTCAGCAAGTTTCTACCCTCCTTTTACATAGCATCCATTAAAAAATGTCATAAACTACAACGTCATTTAAGTTTTTAAAATAAAAACCAGATATTTATCTAATTTATGTAAATATTCTGCAGTTTACCACATTCTTCATTACACACACATAGTCTAAAGTATAATAAAATATATAGTATTTATAATAATAATAATATCCTCAGACATTCACACCTATCAACTAGCCCCATTTTAAGCAACTAATGCTGCTTGTGTTACGGACACTAGATGACGGATAAATATATTTAATAGATTAATACATATAAATAACCTGAATATATAGAAATATATATAAACATCCAAGACTGGAGAACAAATGCCTGAAAATTCATCACCCAAACATTTGCCCCCACTGGGGATCGAATCCAGAACCTCTCGAGATGGCGACGCCTTGAGACCGGCATACAGACCACTCGACCACGGAGGTCGTCGTAGTATTTACATTACAATAAATAAATATCACCACTACCTGCCATGCCATACAGTCCCGAAGCAAATTTCATTGATTAGGCAATTTCTACTACAAAGCAGGTAAGCATGATTTAACCAGACACCGACAGTAGCACCTGTGCACATGACGGTTCGCTCAACCATATTTTTCTCTTCCTCATAGAGAAACACATGAGGACTATAGGCCGAAACAACACCACGCTGGCTGGCCCAATGCGAGTTGGTGTGTAGAAACGGTTACAATAGCAACTGGGACCAACGGAGGAGTTCGAGATCACAATTTTATGGTCACCCATCCATGGGGAAGGAAGCTTACACCGTTGGATAGAATCCTTCAACTACGACTCAGTATTCTATTAACAGGCAAAAAGGTCGCAACAATG
Organism: Parapoynx stratiotata; assembly: GCA_910589355.1. NCBI lineage: Eukaryota > Metazoa > Arthropoda > Insecta > Lepidoptera > Crambidae > Parapoynx > Parapoynx stratiotata. Next base: position 16,472,773 of record OU342460.1, on the reverse strand, counting down.
TCGTCTCATGAAAACAACAATCAATTTAACCCCAGTGCCGTTGAAACATCTATTTTGAATTGCATCACCCATAGGTGCAGTTGATCTAATTGCGATGTGCTTGACCGTAGCCTTCTGATTGAGTTCATTAGAATTTTTATCGATGTAAATGCAATATACCTTGACAGCTCATAAATACGTGTCTGGTGACCATTATTAATTTCAATGTCGTTAAGAGTATACCACAATTATGGGTGTTTTGAGAAAATACTTATTGGTGAAAATTTGCTTTGTGTATACTGCGTCAATATCTATATATATATATATATATATATATATATATATATATATATATATCTCAAAGGTGACTGACTGACATAGTGATGTAACAACGTACAGACCAAACCACTGGACGGATCGGACTAAAGATTGAACTTTATTTACGCTCTTAGAATAGTTTCATATACCTCTATCAATAAACCTACCGCTCTTGTTTCAGCTTCTACCCACAAATCCGAATTAGGCCAGCGTGGTATCCGTATTATCCGTATTTTTTCTATATAGAAAGGCCCAGCAGTGGGATGTCTAATTCAGTCATATCATGTGACCAGACTATATAGTCTGGTGATAATTCAGTCATATCATGTGACCAGACTATATAGTCTGGTGATAATTCAGTCATATCATGTGACCAGACTATATAGTCAGGTGATAATTCAGTCAATATATTTTATCTTTATTTGCCATAACACAATAATTGTAATTTATTTTCCATTTATACGTAAGATTTTTCTTTTCGTAGATTTCAGTAACTCATTAGGTGTGAATGAATTCTGTTTCGTGATTAAGTAAGTGTAATTGAATAATTACTAAATGAAATAAAGTAATAACCGCTCAGACACGAGATAAAATAGCTTAATCTATTGTTCGTGGCATTTCGATTTGCCATCCTGGATTTAAAGGGTTAATAATTTTTTTTTTACATATTACAGGTAAGCTCTTGGCTTGTTAGAAATATTATTTTGGTGCCGGTACTAATAACTGAATTAAATCTCTTAACGTTTTAATTCTGGTTCATGTTGCTACTGATTTTACTTCTTGGGGTACTAAAGAGTTTTTTTATCTTGTTATGTTTAAAATTTCCCACGTTTCATTCATCGTGCCGACCGTACCGACGGTCCTGATATTCGCCAGTGAATTCGAGTTAAGAAAAGTGTTAAATGTTAATATAGCTGGTTATATTAGCCGTAGAACTGATGACCGTTGGAGTCGTAAAGTTCTTGAGTGGAGACCGCGACTCGGCAAACGCAGTGTGGGACGCCCTGTGACAAGATGGGACGACGATATTCGTAGGTTGGCTGGAGTGGGCTGGATGAGAACGGCCGAAGATCGTGAGCGGTGGCGTGCATTAGGGAGACATATGTCCAGCAGTGGACGAGCAGAGGTTGTTGATGATGATGATAAATGTTAAAAGGTTTTTAGGTCATCACCACTGTTCGGAGTAGGTAAAGCTATTTAGGTTCATTGACCGCAAACATTGATGTTAATTTGGATATTCTTCGGGATTCCGTCTAATACTCCTAATTTGTTTTTTTATATATTTTTTATAAATAAGTATAAAAATCGGTAATTTTTTGCAATAAGTAAATTATTGTTTAAACGAGTTGGTAATCTTGATTAAGATTTTATTGTAGTTAAATACAATTACTTTGATCTTTTCAAACATGTTTCGATTTTTGAGGAATAAATAATAATTTGCATGATAATAATAAGTTCTTGTACAACTACAGAATGAAAATGTTAAAAGATTCTACTTGTATAAATATAAGGAATTATTACTTATCCTTATTATTCTATCATAATATAGCAATTACATAAAATAGCTCCACCTACACCGATCACTGGTTATCACCCACTGGGCGATGGCTGGTGACGACCGGCAAACGTATTAGTAAGTCTCTCTTCTACATCGCTGCCTCACTGCTGAGGATCTGACTCCCTGTGAATTTCTTCACCTGTCCTCGCCATGTATTAGGTCCATACCTATGAAATTGGTGTTTTGTATGGAGATTTTGGGGAATTCTGCATTTTCCATACTAAAATTTTTTCAGTTTTCTTCACAACGACAAATCCAAAGATAGAAGATAATATTTGGATAAGAAGAAGATAATATTTGGCATCTATCATTAGACAAACTTTAGTAATATGTGTAATATCACACTTCATAAAAATTATTATCGTTTGTAAGTAAATGCAAATAAAATGATGTATTCGGGAGGCACTTAAAAAGAGTTGTCCCGGTGTCCAATTTTAACACAATTAAACTTACAACAAATTATCAAAACAAATCAAAAGAGCTCAAAAATATAGTCTATTTTTAGACGAGGTAATAATTTTTTAGGAATACTCTGAATCTTAATAGGTACAGACACAATACTAAGAGAGAAAAAAAAACACCAATTTCATAGGTAAGGAACCAATATCACCAGCTGTTTGCAAAGCTGATGGGAGCCTCCAGGTCTGGTTTGACCAACGTTAGGGACTTCTGGCTCTCGGCCTCTTTCCTTCCAGTCTACCCGTCACAATCAGGCATTCGAGGTTATCCTGACTTCTACGCGCGATGTGGCCGAAATAACACAATATTCGCTGCAGACAAATGTAGGATAAATGCTGAGTTCCTTGAATTTTTAAATCGCATAGAGACACTCGTGCGTGCGTTGTCCAAGGTATCCTCAGCATTCGATGCCAGCACCACATTTCGAACGCGTCAATGCGTTGTTTATCGGTAGTTTTAGTACCTATTAGATAAGCTTATTTACCAAATTCTTAAACCTTTTTAGGTAAATCTGCCAACGCCGTAAAATAATGCCACAAGTTTCACCCGAGATTTCCCTTGCGTGTCTGGAGGTATACTCAGCGCAACATTTATTGCAAGGAACATTGGGCAGCCGTTAAGGGAGTTCGCTAAGCTACAAGGTGTTACAAAAGTCCAAAACAAAACTTTAGGGTAAGGTTTTGTTCCATTGAACCATATGTATGTTTGACCCCGTCAGACAACTTTTACTTGTAATTAAAAATCACTAATAGGAGCTCATCTATAACTTCGTACAAACGGTAGGTACTGCTTCTTTTGTGTCACTCTATTACCAATTCTGACACTAGCATAAGTCGTGAAAGCCATCCGTCAACAAAAACTAAAAATAACAAAATACTCCCTTGGTTATTCATGGAAAATTTACATAATACACGCATAAATACATACATGTAATTACGACTATAGTCCCCTTAGGGTTAATCAGAGACTAGGCAAAAGCACCGTAAAATCAGTGCATTGTGCCGTGACTGGTGGTGAGCACAATAACACAAATTTACACAATAACACATGGAAAACGTACTAAGTGTACTTACTACAAGTGCTATATTGGTGTCACACCCACAAGCTATCAGCGGGTATTGACAGCACTTTAAGTAGGTTAGGAATGCGAGAGGGGGTTCTGATAACCGTATGAGTAACAATTTAGTTTCAATGCTCCATTTAAGGTCTCTGTCCACTACATCGCAGCATCTGACCGTGCTAGGGACCGTTTCAGGTGCATGCTGGTCGGTGTCGGAACGGTATAGTGTACATACTTGCATAGAGATCGTCCTCAGTCTATATACGTCCTACTGCTGGGCCCAGGCCTTCATCATGGAGAAACATTGAGGACCGTAACACCCCCAATGCGGGTTGGTGGGTAGAAGCGACAAAGTTTTGGTCACCCGACTAAGGACTGACTATTGTTAAAGTAGCTTTGTTTTTAATACCAAGCACTTGAACAGAAGAATGCCTGTTCAAATGCATGCCGGAGGATTTAGAAAAGACTTCAACGTCACTTATTTTTGATTACGAGTATTATTGGATAAAAACTAAGGCACACTTAAATAAATTTTTAAAAAGGTAAATTTCACAGCTCACTGAATATAAAACTTAAAGATAGCGCCTTCGAAAACTTATTGAAACTTGAACAATTAATATCGTTACAGATTATTTACTCGTATTATAATTTTATTATTATCACATACTATTGTTTTTTAATAATATTCATATAATAATTTGCGTCTAGCCAACCGCTCCAGACACTGACTGAGGACTAAAATTGGAGCACAAAACAATGAAAAAAAAGGGAGAGATTGTAAGTTTAAAAACAGAAGCAAAGAGAAAATGGCCAGAGAAGAGCGCAATCACAGCAAAGAGTCGCTAATACTGATATAGCGCCTCGTTACAAGTTGACCCCAAAATGAAATACCCTTACATTGAAAAAAGTCCGTTAACAAAAGTCATTAGTCCACCTGTGTCAGCTCGACCAACATCAGGCAATTAGAGCCAATTATTGAATTTCTATCAGAACCAGATCTGCTCATTGGAGATCGCCAATCAGATGGGTATTTCTAAATGAATAAACTTTTCAAATAATCACTTTGACAGCCTTATTAGGGTAACAGGGACATCTGAATATCTATTGCTTATATGAATAGTTACACGTTTCAGCAAAATAGGTATATTAAATTTGGTAATAGTCTACATAAATCATCAATCATCATTTTCACAGTTAAGTTATTTGTCTAAGTTTCAGAGAATTTGATTAGTAAATACGTAAATACATTAACTGAGTAACAGATGATACGAGCTGATGCTATTTTCGTTATATTATGATGTATTACGATTTTTTATATTTGTTATGTCTAGGAATGTAATAGGTAGATTCGTTTTTGATACAAATATTAGCTCTAGTGATGTTAACTGCGAAAACAAAGGAATATACCTGCGTCTCTTCTAATACTTTTTGGTATTTATGCAAAAACTGAATGATATGAGTTTATGTTATTTATTTTAGCCCAATTAGCATTATTTGATTTGTAAAAAGGCACAGTTTTATATCTAATCCTCACTAAGAATATATTATTATATTTAAGCAGGTACCCCACTAAACATTCTTGTGGTATTATCTACAGGATTATCATTATCTTAAGAATCTTTATTTGCTACTCGAGTAAGTTAGGTACGTCTTGAACTATTGTTTTATAAAAATGTAACAGTACAAAAAACAATTTATAAACCTGTCCGTGGATAAGTGTTATATTTTAAAATATGATTGTATCTCATTCAACTTATAAGAATTCGTGTTCCATTCTGTATTAAAATTTTTAGCAGTACTCACTTGATTATTCGCTTAAGAAATTTTAATAATACTTATCGTTACATTCAGGATTCTGAAACGTAGGCCAGCCTGATTGTAATCACAAAATATATATATCGTAAGGCACCGCTGTAAAAATATGTCAATAAGATCTTTAAAGGCGTTGTTTTGGGAAAGAATGGAAAAGAATTTTCTATCTGGCAATAGCAAACTGTAGAAAGCGGGTAATAATCATTACAGGGTTTTAATGAGGTTAAAGTAAGGTTTAATTTTTAATTTTGTAATCTATTAAATTAAAAACTTTAAGTTAATATGCGCAACCAAAGAGCCTTGCGTTTATTTATTCTTAGAAAGGCAAATTGTAATTTTTTGTACCTTTCGCTAGATTCCTATTACAGTAATTAATTCGTGGAAAGTATTGTTTTATCATATACTTAAAACATATTTATTTCTTAAAATAACATATGACCCTAGCTTATGCTCCTAATAAAATGTCACGTGTTATTGCGATACATAATTTAGTGCGTAGGTACTTAAATTTTGAGGTCACATTTTAATCCGAAGCATTAAAATAAAATAGTAGAAATGTTAAAGGCTAATAATAAACTGACCGAGAATAAACTTTAATTGCATCACTTTTGTTTCTACCAATTTACTAAATCGGACAACTAGGAGAACACTTGAGAAAAAAATAGTTACAACTGCGTTATCTGCTATTGCTTCAACGTTTAATTCAATATTGTCTCAACTGTGGAAAATTCATTTAAAATTGATGCAACACTTTCGAATAATTAATACATGTCTTAAAATGAAATACTTACAATAAACGAATTTTCATGCAGTTGCATGAATAAGCTTATGTCATTATTCTGATGAAATTCTATTATCAATAAAGTATTCATATGAAAAGAAGAATTAAGAAATTTTTCTTCTATGCATTGGTAAACTTCATATATATCATCGGTTTTTTTTATTTATCAATTCAAAATTCATGTAAGCTTAATAAAAATTAGAATTGATTAAATAAACCCTTATTTAAGTTGAAATTTCCCTTATCATCTTTCAACGAGCATTAATCAGCAATCAATTGCGCAAATACTGACATACGACCCTCATTAATCAGAGCATTACCAGCTCGTACACTCGGCCACTCTGCTTTAGGGCTCATCCGGTTTGAAATATATCGGTTAGAACTGGTTTATTTCGGCTTTAAAAATTTCGCTCCTCCATCTAAACCAAACCGGTTTTTTAAGTAAATGGGGCAAACGAGCAGACTCACGGACTCTTTTACAATATTTCAAGTTTTTTTATATGAGAGTAGGCAACCGGCCGGACAGTTCACTTGATGGAAAATGATCTTCGTCGCCCATAGAAATCTGCTGCACCTGAGGAACTGCAAATGACTGTGTTGCCGGCCTTTTAAGAATAAGTAGGCGACAATTGAATGACTAAAAATGACGCGAAGAACGCAGGGTCGCGTAGTGCCAACCATCCAGATTATGTGAGTGAATTAGTCATCGCCGCAGGGTTCGGCAACGGCAAGCAGCGGCTGGTATAAGCGGCTGAACAATTCCTCTGAACACTCTCCGTAATAGTAGCGGTGGAATATATAGAGCGATGCTACATCTATTCGCAGAGCAAGGTGTCAAGATAAGGTCGTATTAGAATCGGAATTAGTTGAAAATATTGGTTGATTACGGCTTTAATCTCTTGTTAAAAGGGTTGTTCGGTGTTTACGGTCTATGACTCTGCTGTGGTGTCACGTGCGTCGAACAGGTGCCACTGTCGGTGTCTGGTCAAACTCATGCCTGTCTGATTTGTAGAATTGGCGTAATCAATGAAGTTTTCTTTGGGACTGTATGGTACGGCAAGTGGTGAAGTGGTGAACCTGTCCTGGTTTTGTATATACTACGTTTTCAATTTCTTAATTTCATTTAATTAATGTAATATTTTAGACTAATTGCATTTGTAATGAAAAATGTGGTAAACTGCAAAATTTATAACACAGATATTTATTTATTTTTTCTTCTAAAACTTCAGTGACGTTGTAGATTGACATTTAAAAAAAAATGAAAAATAATGTAAAGGGAGGATAGAAACTTGCTGAGTTTCTTGCCCGTTCTTCTCAGAACAAGGCCTCCTGGTAGTTTCGTGAACGGATGGCGTAGTTTATCGCTTTCACGAAAATTTGTAAACTGCTTTTGAAGTTCATAAGCATGTGCAAAGACGCATCTAAATTGAATAAACGATATTGAATTTTGATTTTTTTTAATTTACGATATGAAAAAAAGCCATCGCCGAATGTTCAAAACTTTGTGACCTCTTGTTCTATTATCTACCTACTGTTAGTGTATTTCTTCGTAGGACACCCAGGATTATAACGGCAACGGCAACGGCAGGCAATTTAGCCTGATGAAGAAGCTTCTATAGATGTGTTATTATTTTGTTTGTCTACTTACTTTGAACTGTAATTGTCCATTTCTCGGATCGGCGGGGTGAACTGCTGTTCTTTTTCCATCTTCATATCAATTCCTTTATGTCTTTGTTGAAAAGGTGTCAATATTTTCTTAAATGTAATGTTATCTGTTCATTGCCACCGAGAGATTCAGATCTGTAACAAAAGAAAACTATTTATTTTACTGCTTGTTTTTGTATTTCATATCAAAATAGTAAACGTATTTTGTGATTGTTTTAGTGTTAATATTGTCTAAAGTATTTTTATTATTCAAGAGTAATGCGAGGTTGTAAGCGTTTAATAAAACTTATTGATTTGTAAACCCGACACAATGTCAGAATAATTTTCAAATTAAAATTTTATTAGAGCTGAAAAACACAATTTTGTTAATTTTAATGAAATCAATTAATTACATTCGTGATTGTATTACTAAAGAAATAAATTGTTGATACCAATAGTATTTTGGTTCTATGTTTGAGAAAGTTTCCCATCACTCTCCTGAGATGGCGCTAGTTGTATCGAACAATGACAGACATTACGAGAGACTGCGCAAGTCCTCTGCGCACGCATCTTTACCTCTCCCCTCCCTCGTCGTAAAAAGAGAAGTATTGTATTGAAGAGTGCGCTTACAAAAGTGATTTTTTCTTTCGCTTCCACACCGCATTAGGGTGTTAGTAGACCAAACGATCGATCGTCGATGGAGAGTATCAATCGATGGTAGAATCGATTACTCGTATGGTAGAATTTATCGATCGACGTCGAAAAATCAATTTTACTATCGATCCATGTTATCAATCGATTCTGGTCTGGTAACACCCTTTATTAACAAAATTATCCCGCCCGTAATGAATGAATCATATATTAACATAGACAAATAAAGTATAATTATAGAATTTTATTTTAATTATGTATAATTTTAGTACATTTATAATATTGCATCATTCTAGATCTTATTTATATACTGGTAAGTTTTAGCGAAATACCTTACTTATCTTTAGCCGTAATTGTTTTAAGAGGTTATTATTTGTATAAGATTTCATCTTATCGTTATACCAAAAGTATTAAGTGTTTAATTTTTAAATGTGTTTATGTTTGACAAGCTGTTGCCCGCGACTTCGTCCGCGATTACTTTGGTTTTTTAACATCCCACGAGAACCCTTTAATTTTCCGGAATAAAATGTATCTAAAATGTTGATCAGGGATATTAGGGATGGAACACAACAATGCTTTTAACATTGGTATTATGGCGACCGATTTAGGTAAGAGCTAGCTAGGCGGGCTTAGAAGCCCTACCACCAATCAAACCAAGCAGAAAACTCCTGCTGTGGGGAATCGAACCCCGAAGCTCACGATCAACACCTGGTGGCGTCAACCACAAGACCAGAGAGGCGGTTTTACTGAAACTGTATAAATTGTAACAAAATATCAAGCCTAGTAATCATATACATAATTACGAATTGTGTTCACAAAAGAGTGAATTCACTTCGTATGTACTCGTAATTGACAATTATTATTTGCGTGTAAGAAGAAAGGTCAAGTGATGTGTAGTGATATATTATATACTTTATATAGATTATAGACATGAGAAGTATACAATTACAATTATTGCAGTTGTGTATCTTCAAAACACGATATTTATTGAGATCTAGCTGTTGCCCGCGACTTTGTTCGCGGTTACTGGTTTTTTAACTATCCCACGGGAAAGCTTTAATTTTCTAAGATGTTGACCATATAAGGTATCACCATGCAAATTTTCATTAAAATAGGTCCAGCCATTTCGGAGATTAGCCCGCACAAACAAACAAACAGACAAAGAAACATAAATAAAAAAGTATATTTTGGTATTTTCTCTCTTTTTACATTCCCCTGACTTGATTTTAAGCATTTTTTTCTATGTACAGACATTCGACCTCTACAGTTTTATTATACGTATAGATAGTGGTTATTGTATAGGAGAGCACGATCCACCCGGGTTCTAACGTGGATGGGTGACAGAACTTAATTATTTCAAGTTACAAAGATTTATACCGGCCAAAGGAATATAATAATAAAATCTATATTTGCATCTTCAAGGTCATACGGTTAGATGAATTACAGACAAAAATGAATTTTGTGGTGGTGAACCACAACACGACTTCTTCGACACGAGATCTCACACACCTGTGACACGTTGGCTAGAAGACAACTCTATTAGAGATAAAGTCTTCCCTTAAATACTTTTGTTATTTATGCTTGTATTTTTGTTATTTTCTGTGCAATAAAGAGTTTATTATTATATACCTACCAAGGCTAGTAGTGAGACTAGTGAGTTTTAGTAGGCCAGGCATGTTAATGCGTTCATTTTGTGGTTTCAATATAAATATTCAAGTATCATATTAAGCATTTTTTTCTTTTGCGGCGCAATGTGGGCTCTCTCTGTTCCATTTAGGGCACATAGGACCTTTATGTTTAAGTCGTTTTAAAGACAAATGTAAGTAATTATTATTGCATAGTGCGCGAACGTAACGTTGCATCGTCCTTTGGTTTATGAATGAAGATCTCAAAACAAGACGATAAATTCTTGAAAGATTTCTTTTGTTTTTATTGTATTATGTTTTTTATTTAGCTGTGTTAAGTTCCAGTTATGTTAAATGCCGCATGCCAAACGATGTAGTTTTAGGTGTGAGTTATCTGGTTTTACAAAGTTGCGGAGGTTTTCAAAAGTCAAATGTCGCCTGTGCATTTCGAAGATAAAAATTTAAAATGTTGTTATTTTGAAGAAACCTATTTATAGGTAAGTACTGAGGTCAAACTTGTTTTTTAATTACCGGTGTTACTTTAAACTGCTGAGATCAAGGTAGTGCCAGAATTAGTTTTAAGTTAGGTAAAAATGAACCTTTCTCATTATGGAATAAGGCTCTTTAATTTGTTGCTCTTACTTTTTTCAGAGATGCTCCCTCATTAAGGGTGGAAAGTTTAAATTTATAAATTTACTTCCGTGCTTCGTTACAAAAACGTCCACAAGATAAGCTTCTACAGGAAAATGTGTCTGCAACACACGCCAGCTTTCTTTTGCAATGTATAGGTGTATTCTATAGGTGTACGAGTATAAACAAAGGTACTTTGTGTTAAAGTTTGTTTTATTATGTCATTTTAATTCCAAACTTTTTTGCTCAAATGCGAGATTGCAGTTTTCTTTATCAGTCTTCTAATAACGTATTCTGTAGATGTTCTGCGTTGAATTCAAATGTTAGTGATATTTATGCATATATTGCATCTGGGCTTCGTCTCAGCGCAGGCGGATGTCATAAATATTTTAGTATAAATTAATATTAGTTCCTTACCTATGAAATTGGTGTTTTGTATGGAGATTTTGGGGATGTCTGCATTTTACATACTAACATTTTATCAGTTTTCTTCACAACGACAAATCCAGAGATAATAATATTTGGCATGTATCATTAGACAAGCTTTAGCAATATTTGTGTGAACACGCTTGATAAAAATTATTCATCGTTTTTATGTTAATGCAAATCAAATGATGTATTCGGGAGGGAGGTAAAAATAATTGTCTTTGTGTCTAATTTTAACACAATTAAACTTACAAAAAATTATCAAATTTAATAATACGAGCTCAAATATATGGTCTATTTTTAAAAGAGGCAATTATTTTATAAGAATGTTCTGAAACTTAATAGTTACGGACAAATTGCTAAGACAGAATAAAAACACCAATTTCATACGTAAGGACCCGATATTTAACATTCGCAGCATAACTACTGGGCACAGGCCTTCCTCATGGAGAATCACATGAGGATGCGGTTTGGTGGGTAGAAACGGTTGCAATAGTGACTAATGGCTTAACGTTCTTTCCGAAAAACTCGAGATTGCAAAGTTCTGGTCACCCATCCACGGCCTGACCATGGCGAAGATAACTTTGTTTTCGATCGAAAAACAAGCGTACTAACCACAGCGCTACCGAGCCCAAATATATAATAAATACCTGTTATAAATGTGAAAATCATGTAAGAAAATTACTTCATATTTTCCTCAACATACACACACAACTCAACAACATTATAAAATAAGTGCTATAAAATAACGCACGAATAACAGTCGAAAAAACTTAGATGAAAAGTATAAAAAGGCCAAGTTTTGATGTTGCTTGTTGTTCTTTATTAATATGTAGTATCATTATTATCATTAAAAACATATCAAATATTCAGAGTTTTATATATAATAATTTAAACCAACAACGCTTAACCTTGTGCTTAATTAGGATTTTAGAATTATAAAAATATTTAATTAACTTTAGTTCAAACAACTAAAACAAATAATTAAAAACACGACAACAATACAACCGTAAGGCCTTGGTTGCCTTGACATTAAGTTTTTTTTTAGTAATAATACATTCGCTTTCTATTTAAACTATTTATGAACTTCGTAGATTATAGAATGTTTACGCAAATGTCATTTTACCATATGAAAATTATTTGAATGAGTTGCTTTGACAAGTTAAATAAAGTGATGTTTTTTTTTGTTTTCATCGTAGTATTAATAAAAATATTCGCGGTAAAGAAGAGTTATAATTTGTTATTAAAAATAAATTAAAATGAGTTCCGATGATTCTGAAAGTGAAAATGAAATGGACCTTGACTGCACTCCACCAGAATTATGATTGGAAGCTAAATTAGCGATGGAAAACCTGCTTCGAGCGAAACCAAATGAAATTACTTTTAATATTAATTATATTTATTATGTAAAAGGCCCTTATTTATTTCCTTGCATTTTTTAAAGAAAAGCACTATATAAGCCTCGGCCGAAATGGCAATTGCCGGTCTCGTAGCATTGAAGTCCTCGCCTGCGGCTCGGCCTTCAAACTCATACTCGACCTGCAATTGCCTATTTCGCTGCCTTTGCAATAATGTACTATTAAACTATCGTATTTATTTTGAATGACTCTATGATTGTTAAGAATAATTTTACAAGTGGATAACCTGCTTTTTCTGACATAATATTGTAGAAAAAACTTCCAATATAGTGCATATTGGAAGTTTTTTTCTTTAAGAGCATTATATTGGGAGAATCGTAGAGATCTTTGAGAGATGCCTATGTGTAATTGGACGGCTCTCAAACTGAAAGTCATCTAATCATATTGATATAGAAATGACAGATCAAAAGAGGTACAAAAATTATATAAAATAAATATGCTTATTATATTGATTTGTTTATACCTCTACTTTCTGTTAGCAAATTTACTACCGGGAGGCCCTGAGGCGTTTCTGATCTTAAGATGAAGACGATATCGTACAAAATAAATGTCAGTTTTTTTCTCAATTTCTGATTTACAAATATAGTTCTGTTACCATTATTCCAGTGTTTACCAGCAATAACCTTAAAACCTTAAAAATATAATTGGTTGACCAATTATATGATTATATTTTAACGGTTTTAATCTTATTGATCGTAAAAAGATTGAATTAAACATCACGTTCTAAGCAACTACATTTTTCGTTGGCAACGTTTCTGAAAATTATTTTGCTTTTTTTGTTCCCTTGGGAAATATAACGTCTTCTTATATGTGCCTCGACTTTTCAGATGGTAATTGAAGAGTCGAGATGTTATTGGATGTAATTACAAAAAAAATTGAATAGTAAATAAGTTTTTAAAAGCAGATTACGGTCTTATGTTAAACGCAGAAAATCTTAAAAATATTAGAAATACACTGAAGATACGTCCTTTTTCCCCAAACATATTACCGACTGGGACTCGAACCCTTATTTTCTCGACAAAAATAGGTCACTTGAATAAATCTTAGTCGTACTGTTCTTATACTCTTGATATTTTTTATAGCTACCGGACTTGAACCCAAAATTTCAAAGATGGCGTCACCTAAATACAGGGGAACAAATCATTCTGCCACGACGATCGTTAAATTATGAATGATTTTGTTTTAAAAGAACAAAAAAGGTAAACTGTTATGGCGACAGCTCGTAATGTTTATAATAAAAGATTACTTAGTGTATACTGTGTTATCTATACAATTTCTATTTCTCAGGTTTCTCTACAACTGTAGTAAAACAATTGCAAACGTCATGTTATCTTAATTACCTATTATCTTAATACACTCGTGCGCATCGCACCAATGTAACACTTTGTCTCACAAGCTGGCAATTCAAATATTTTTTATATTCTATTTTACGTGTGTGTGTTATAGATATAATTTAATATGTACAGAAGATTAACAGAATATCTCTATTTTTCATATCTGCAGTGGATTTTGAAAGGATCTGGACGTAGAAAGGTAGAGGTCGAATGGAACAGGAAGACTTGTACTGACCCTAATTAAAGTGGGAAAACTTTCCCCTTCCGGGAAAGAAGAGCGGTGTCTTTTGATAAAATCAGTGGCCTTGTAGTTTCACTAGTTTCAAGTGGGTGTTGAGGTTATGAATGACTGAGGAGAGTGGAAGGCTTGTGCCGACCCTTTTTATAGTGGGGAAGGGGCAACAAGAAGGACAGCCTTTTGATGATTTCCGTGGCCTTGTTTGGCTGATATTAGGTTGGGAATAACACCTGTGGATTTCCTTCTACTCGTAAAACTCAGTAGTTACATTACAGTGAAAATACAGTAGGTGCAATATCTGAATGTGAGTGGAAGCTAGCAGTCATTATCAAACGTTGGCCAAGAACCTTCGGCATCCTGGCCTGGTTGTATGTTATGTGAGCTTAGTGTCGAATCTCTATGTATCTAATACTTTATAAATCCAATTCAATTCCACTATTTTAATGTATGCGTTTTTCAGTCGCATTAAACGGTGTTTCGCTAGCTGTTTCTTTCTTGGTGTTACTATTTAGTATATTTACAGTTCTGTTTACGTTATGTTATGAATTTTAAAATATACTTAGTCACATATAGACTTGTATATGTGACTCAATATTATGTCCAGTGTCTCTAATAATAAAATAATATGTTATAGATCAATGGAGTAAGAGTTTTAAGTAAAAATTTTCACAAAATAGTACCAACGGTAAAAAGAGAACTTTAATCATTCTAATTAAAAAATATATTAAAACTCAGTGTGTGCAGAAATAAATTTTTATTTTGTCAGCTTAAGTTACCTTTGAGTAAAGGTTCTGCACTGAATGTTAAATAAATAGGTCCCACATTCGAGCCCCAGCGATAGTGAAAATTGTATAAGTGATTTTGGGGTCGTTGCCAGTCGAGTGCAAGTAATTATTTTTATTTCTTAAAACAAGAAAAATTCACAAATTTACGTTTAAATACTAAAGTTTAAATAAAAAGGCTTTGAAAGGACAGAATAAAAAAAACATTATTTTTTAAAATCCTAACAATACCACTTTTATTGGCCAGTTCATGTATTTATAATATTGTCGCTTACCTTTGTTAAGATGAAATTTACATTCACTGCACAACACACCGTATAATCACCGTATTTAAATACTTGATAAGGCCTCCGTCTTCAATTATTGTACTTATAAAGCGCAAATGTGACGAGTCGTTCGTAGACTGTCGCTGCGTGATGACTGAAGTAAATAAGACGAAGATAATAGTTTTATTCAAACGTGAACAGCAATGGTCACGAAAATAGGCATGTTACCGTTAATTATGTACCGATGTAATACAGATTTCTGCAGCAATGCTTCCCCATGGAATTGGTGGCGAGTATGATGCCATGCATCGGGCACAGTGCGAGATAAATATAAAGATTCAACTGTACATAAGTTTTCTAAGGGTCTACAGTCTAGCTGATAGTAAATAGCTCACTATCAGCTAGCTAGGCTTGTCTAGCAATATTATAAGTAAATTTCTGTATGGCCTTTAAAGAACTCTTTCCCTCTTAAAAAAACATTTAATTCTCTTTCATCTTTCTATATCATTTGAAGTCGACACTTGACTTCTTCTGAGCAACACCACAACAATCGTTAAACTTTTTTTTTCTTACAGTATAATATTATGAAAATGAAATGTAAAAATGAAAATATTCTTTATATACATATTGAATTGTACAATAGTAGTACAAATATGATTACAAAGAAATAAAATAAGACAAAAAAAATCAGTAAACGATCATAGTGTCCATAGCTTGTTTTTATTCAAAGATATACAAATATACATAAAACGCCAATACACCTACTGAATATTTTAAAATGCCTGTACCGGTGCTTATAAATAGAAATTATATCTGTATGCAACCCTTACAGAGATTTCAGAATATATTGTCATACGATGGTAAGTCCGTAATAAATTATAAATATCTTATATTATAAATAATAACCTATCAACTAGCCCATTTTAAGCACATAATTCTGCTTGTGGTACGGACACCAGATGACTAGATCAAAATTCAGTATAACTAAATAAGTATTCAGCAGTGGCGTGGCGTGAAAAAAAAAGTTAAGCAAGTCACAGTAAAAATTAGGACTTACAAAAAATAGGTACTCGCAGAAATTTTCTTTTATGTTCGTAATTTGGTCAGTGTACTGTAGTCCATGTGTTTGTATGTGTGGACGGGTCTACAGTGTGCGATAAGCAAAAAAAAACCATAACCATTTACAATACTTCTTACAGGCTCAACGCAAGCGTGGCAATGTCGGGAGGTAATTGTGCTCTTGTGCTGGATGTGACATCTTGCAGTCGTTGTTAGTTGTTCACCACCTTCACCATACTTGATATGCACTGGTGTATTTAAAACAGTGTATTTATAATTTTGTTCTTATTTTATTTTTATTACGATTTTGTATTTAATTTTGGTTTTAATTGAAATTGTGATATAAATTTTGATTTTATTTTTGATCTTTGATTTTAATTTTGAATATTAATTCTAGATAAATTAATAATTCGTTTTTTTTCTTGTTTTGCTTTTAACAAATAGGGAGCGCTGTGTTGATTGCCGTGTCCGAAATGTCTTTGTCTCTTTTTATCACGGCATATTAAAACGAGACGGGACTTGCAGACTCGAAGAACGAAACTGTGATTCAATCATTTGTAAATTGTTAGTAGCGTGACACTGACTTGTTTTAGATAAGTTAACATGATAGGTAATAATAATCAAAGAGTAATTAAAGAACAGATTAACAGATAGGTCATAATTAAAGAAACAGTTAGAATTACAGTCTCAATTGAAATAAAAACAACGGTAGTTACTTAAACCGAGAAAAATGAGAATTTGTTACCAATAAAGCCTTATGACAATTAATCTTCCTTCTCGCTCCTTCTCTCTTATTTACATGTCTTTTTGTCGCGCTCCCACACAACCATTTGTAATTTATAGCAATAGTTAGAGGTCTTAGACCTTCGCATAAAATTATGCCAATTTAAACATGTTAGATTAGTTGTGACAGTTATAATGTCGGCGACGCGCAGACTGCAAGGAGTGAAAGGCAAATATTAGGTCCTTACCTATGAAATTGGTGTTTTGTATGGAGATTTTGGGGATGTCTGCATTTTACATACAAACTTTTTATCAGTTTTCTTCACAACGACAAATCCAGAGAAAATAATATTTGGCATGTATCATTAGACAAGCTTTAGCAATATGTGTTAAATGATGTATTCGGGAGGCAGTTAAAAATAATTGTCTTTGTGTCTAATTTTAACACAATTAAACATACAAAAAATTATCAAATTAAATAATACGAGCTCAAATATATGGTCTATTTTTAGACGAGGCAATTATTTTATAAGAATGTTCTGAAACTTAATAGTTACGGACAAATTGCTAAGACAGAATAAAAACACCAATTTCATAGGTAAGGACAAATAATTGTCTATACTTTTAAGACTGTAATTATTGACCAATATTTGTAGGTATAACCTGTGACTGTAAATTTTACTGTAGTCTTATATGTCTGACTGTACGTACAATGACTAATGATATGGAAAAAGAGTTCGAAAGAGTCGGTAATTTATGTCTTTGTTTTTGTTGCGACATGTGCATTGATATATTCTTTCGACTAAGGTACTGTCAATTGTTGCGGCTTAAAATGTATCCTGTTTATTTCCAAATATATAGCTCTGATGAATTTTTATTTTTTACATATGACAGGTAAACTCTTGGCCTTCATCTCGCCTGATTGTAAGTGACGATAAGGACGAATGTGGAAGCGAGCTTCATCTGTTATCCTCAACAACTGCGGAACCGGCTATATTACCTCTAATTGCCGGAACATAACAAATGCTTATATCATTGTTATCAAACCAAGCAGAATCAAACCAGGACCTTCCGATCAATACCGGATGGTGTGAACCACTAGACCAGAGAGGTGGTTAAAAACCACAGTAAAAATGGTAGCTTTGCAGACGCTACAGCCCTTATATACCCTTATGGGCCTTCTTCTACCATTGGTTATGATTGACATGAGCACCTATTATTTATTTGCCCAATACCTGCCGACGCACGGAGGTGTTCGATATCACAATGTTTTGGTCACCCATCCAAGGCCTGGCCATAGCAAAGGTAGATTTGTTTTCGAGCTCACCGAGCTTTTCATCAATTTTTCATATTTCGAATCAACTGGAAAAAAGGATTACCTACATAACCATGCTCTTTAATCTACATTGTAAGTCGCGTGATCTTGCTAATCATACTATTATTCAATTAACCCCAACTATCGTAATGTGTATGCGGCTTAAGAGCTTCTCGATGTTGCTGATGTTGTTACGTCACCAAAGTCAGGTTATGAATTAGTTTTGCGTAGCCGCAATAATTTAAGTAGATATTATTAATTCTGCGGCATAGCAAATAACCCATTTGTGATGTAAATTGAAGTCTGTTCCTTAAGTATTATTTTGGCAGGTTTTTTTTTGTAGCGATCAGTTACTTTTCACGTGACGTAAATGTATTGTTTTTATTGTAATGAGTTTCTCGTGATACGTTATTTACGTTGATTTGTCTGAATCTTAAGAGATAGGTTTGTCAACTCTTTTCTGTTTGTAAGCTTCGTTTCCTCTGATTCGTAAATATATCTACGCTTTCTGTTAAATCGAAATTGTTGTTGTTCGTTATTAATAAAAGTCTTTCATTATAAAGCTTTGTTAAGGTTTTTGCCAATACATACATATAATCACGACTATTATCCCCTAAAGGTTAGTCAGAGGCTAGGCAAAAGCACCGTAAAAGCAGTTCATTGTCATAGTCCGCGCTTCACCAAGCAGTGACTGCGCTGAGCGTGAGAGGTGGTGAGTCCGTCTCTGCTATTAATGATGATAAGTATTCAGAGACGAATTCATTTGCAAGAATATCAGGTTAGGCAGAACTAACCCCAAAATCTTACAAGACTGCATAGTGCCTCTTTTCTCCCATTTTAAATGTCCCAGGGTTGTAGGAATGTCGCGACAAGTGTTGCTTGCTAATTCTAACAATAGATGGTGCGAAAAGGCAATAAATATTGGGTCCTTACCTATGAAATTGGTGTTTTTTCTCTCTCTTAGTATTTTGTCAGTAACTATTAAGATTCAGAGTATTCCTAAAAAATAATTACCTCGTCTAAAAATAGACTATATTTTTGAGCTCTTTTGATTTGTTTTGATAATTTGTTGTAAGTTTAATTGTGTTAAAATTGGACACGGAGACAACTCTTTTTAAGTGCCTCCCGAATACATCATTTTATTTGCATTCACTTAAAAACGATAAATAATTTTTATGAAGTGTGATATTACACATATTACTAAAGCTTGTCTAATGATAGATGCCAAATATAATTATCTTTGGATTTGTCGTTGTGAAGAAAACTGGAAAAATGTTAGTATGGAAAAATGGAATTCCCCAAAATCTCCATACAAAACACCAATTTTATAGGTTAGGACCTAATATGAGGTGTTTGGACTCATCTTTTGTTTACCAGGTTGCAGGTTTTTAATGCGATATATGCTAAGCAAAATTGTATCTTTGCTAGCTAGTTTTTCAAATCTTTACGTCAAGCAATCCCGTAATCTCTAATAATGACTCACATATCGGTACTAGTTACTAAGTATCCGCAAGAAATATGATCGATTGTTTTTTTATGGTAAACGATCTATGCGCGTGGGCAAAATATAAACCGTGCCATACGTGACGTGAAAAGACAAGAGAACAAAAACCTTACGCAAATCTGTAAATCAAGATGTACAGTCAGCATCAATAGGAACACTAAAATATTCATCACATATTTAATACTAGCTTTTGCGTGACTTCGTCCGCGTAGAATAGTTACTTTGAGATAGTGTGATCGTATGTAGCCAATAGCCTTCCTCAATAATTAATAGGCTATTCAACACTAAAAGATTTTTTCAAATTTGAACAGTAGCCTCAATTGGTGGAATTGAAACTTTACTCCTACTCTATTATTGGAAGCAAAGTTCATAGTGGCGTTAATTTTTTTCATTTTTCTGGGAGGCATTATTATTATATTTTTAAATTACGGCGATTCTTCGGTGGAGCGAGATTGCGACTCCGAGCGAGGTCGCCGCGTACTCGCTCCGTTGAGGAATCGCCCATTAATATCGCTCGTGTGAAGAGCACTAACACATCTGCCTACCCCTGTAGGTCGTGATACGTTTATATTTATATCGTAACACATATAAATCTTAAATTTTCTGCCTAAAAGAGCAATGCTTCTTGGCGACGTAGGCTGTTTCTGTTAGGCAGTATGATTGACGTAAACTTCTTTGAATAAAGAGAAACTTAAGAGAATATTAGTACAATTGTCTCGTGATGTGGTTGGGTTTTTACGTGCGTAAGTAAATTTCAAGTTCAAATCGGATTATTTAGTATGATCACAGTCCATCGCTGATACCACAAATGGCTTAACCGCATGTTTATAGGTATCATTCTGCACATATTGGTTTACCTGGTACAATTTCTACATACAGTAGTGAACAACGAAGTAACTAACAAAGATTCAACAGATTTGTCTCAAATTTTCTTCCACATTTTCTTGTCTTGATTGTCTTGATTGCAAAATCCAACAGCCCAAATAGATGTAACTACCACTTAATGGAATATCTGCAATCCGAGCGTTCGTAGCCATTCGGATAAGCATGATAATTATAAAATGCCTTACAACGGTATAGCAATGGTGTTTTTAATGTTCTTGATAATTTTCCCAGCAGCGTGACGTACATAGGCTGTGGACGTAAACAATATTTAATTGAGGAAACTAGAAGATTAAGGATATGCGTAGACTCCGAAATAAATGACACTAAAATAATTCAAAACCGGCTTATGTTGAATAGCTGGATCATAAAAAATAGGACAGATTTTCCTCTTCCAAACGAGACGGGAATATCCCTTCAACAAACTTTTACCTCAATTATTGTGGACTATAAATTAAATTCAAAGAAAGGAAATTATATGTTATATTTTAGGGTTTTTTTTAAAAATTGGGTCCTTACCTATGAAATGTGTTGTTTTTCTCCCTTACTATTATGTCTGTAAATATTAAGATTCAGAGTATTCCTAAAAAATAATTACCTCGTCTAAAAATAGACTATATTTTTGAGCTCTTTTGATTTGTTTGGATAATTTGTTGTAAGTTTAATTGTGTTAAAATTGGACACGGAGACAACTCTTTTTAAGTGCCTCCCGAATACATAATTTTATTTGCATTCACTTAAAAACGATAAATAATTTTTGTGAAGTGTGATATTACACATATTACTAAAGCTTGTTTAATGATAGATGCCAAATATTATTATTATTTATCTTTGGATTTGTCGTTGTGAAGAAAACTGAAAAAAATTTAGTATGGAAAATGCAGAATTCCCCAAAATCTCCTTATAAAACACAAATTTCATAGGTGAGGACCTAATATCATCATGTGTGACGTTTGTAGACACAAAAAAATAGTTGTCTTCGCAGGTTTCTGCCAAAGCTCACAGACGAGAGGATATAACTTTGAGTTAATTTTTAGGTAGACAAGAAACCTGATTTACATGATTTATTTTAGTCGGAAAATTGATGTCAATATAGTTTCTTCATTCTGTACGTACGATAGGTAAAATAGAACATGTTATCTCAGAAATCATATTAATTAGAAATCATTGAGAATGATGAGTCATTTGTTGAGTATTGCTTTGACAATCCCTGTGGCCGTGGTTTGCATGCCATTGTCATTTCTGAGCTCTCTCATTCAAGTAAGTCAGGACGAAAGCAGCTCGGAACTCCAACTCACGACGAGTTGGAGTTCCGAGTTAAGTTGTTCGTGGTTGATCTTAGTGGGCTACGGAAAATGTATTTATCTATTCAATATATTTATCCGTTATCTAGTGTCCGTAACACAAGCAGCATTAGTTGCTTAAAATGGGGCTAGTTGATAGGTGTAAATGTTTAAAGTTAATTTATTTATTTACTGTCCACTTAAACGGTTAAAGAATTTTGTTTTTTTCTCTTTGATTATTTAGCGCTATGTCATATTTCTCTTGGCTGTTGGAATTTGGTTATATTTTACAGAGTGATTACCTATATAGTTTATTTAGTGCTTGGTAACGGCAATAGTCTTACCTTCTATTGTGTGAGCCAAATTACTAGCAAAGTGAATATTCCACCTCTGCCTAGCCCTTCGGGGATATTGGCGTGATCTATATATATATATATAAAACTGTACAGGTCGAATGTCTGTATATAGAAAAAAAAAATGCTTAAAATCAAATCAGGAGAGTGTAAAAAGAGGGAAAATACTATATTTTTTTTTTGTGTTTCTGTTCGTCTGTTTGTCTGTTTGTGCGAGCTAATCTCTGAAGTGGCTGGACCGATTTCAATGAAATTTTGCACGGTTATACCTTATATCCCTGGTCATTGTCTTAGATACTTTTTTCCGGAAAATTAAAGGTTTCCCGTGGGATGTGTTGGTTTACTCATAATAACTTATTATTAAATTCTAAAAAAACAAAGTGTATCAAATTTTCTTTGCCTAACGTAAAGCAGGTCAGTACAAAAATTAAAATTAATGAGGAGATAATTCAATGTGTTGATACAACGGTATTTTTAGGGATCACCCTGGATTCTCGTTTGCAGTGGAGATCTCATATTAACACCCTATCGGCAAGACTCAGTTCGGCTGCTTATGCCGTAAAAAAGATTAGATTGTTGTCGGATGTTAAAACGGCGAGACTTGTATATTTTAGTTACTTCCATAGTGTCATGTCGTATGGTCTGCTGTTATGGGGCACAGCAGCCGATATTCACGACATTTTTGTATTACAAAAAAGAGCAATACGTTCTATTTATAAACTTAAACCTCGTGATTCACTACGGGAATTATTTAAAGAAATAAATATTTTGACAGTTGCATCCCAATATGTGTATGAAAACATTATGTACGTTTATAAAAATAAAAAAACATTTTTAAAATGCAGCGACGGTCACAGTCTAAACACAAGACACAGGAACAGGCTTGCTGTTCCAGGTTTTAGACTACGTAAAACTAGTCACTCATTTATGGGAAAGTGTATACAAATATATAACAAAATTCCACAACATGTAACTGAACTGCCGTTGCACAGGTTTAAACCGCATATTAAGAAAACCCTCATGGGAAAGGCATATTACAAAGTTCAGGATTATTTAGATGATAGGAATGTGTGGACATCCGTTGCTTAATCTTAATAATGTTTAGTTAAATTTGCCACATTAAAGTTGTGAGACGTTAATACATGTATCATTCATACAAGTTAATGTAATAAGAGATAACAATGTTTAATCTTATTCTAATCTAAAAATGTAACACTGTGACTAATAGATTGTATGATTGGCTATTTTAAAAAAGTGGCTCATGAGTTTCTTACCGGGTTCTTCTCATGAAATGCCTTACTCTCGGAATCCGGTCGCTTGTATCGATTACAACCACAGTCAAAGCGCTGTGTGGATGTACTTGCTACAAGCGCTCGCGGCAGTGAAAATTTACTTTATGTATAATAAATGTGACTATTTATGAATGTTGACGATTTTAAGTGCTATGTTTAGCCTATGAAATAAAATTATTTTTGATTTTTTTTTTATAGTTAAAAGAACAGTTACCGCGGACGAAGTCGCGGGCAACAGCTAGTATTAAGTATGTAAGTACGTATAATTACAAAATATCACACCAATAAACACAGCTTTCGAAAAGAGCAGGTAATATATAAATTGTACAAAGTACAATCGAATGCATCATTTGCTTCTAATGTAGGTACAAAATGTGTGTATGTCTTAGTTATAATTTATTTATATTTAAATTTTAGTGTATAAGTAGGTTTATGTTAATCTGTATATGCATATAAAAAAATTCCTGTGATACTAGCAAAGTCACCTTGTCTGAACAGAAAAAAACTTTGGTATGATTAATCTACAATAAAATGAACGAGAAAACGATGCTGTTTGACTTTATCTGTCGAGGGAAATTTATTTTGGGTTCTGACTTTGTTAACCCGCATTGGTACTTTACTTAGTATTGTTTAAAAATGAACCCTTAACTTTTGTTGTATTAAGAATCTTTGTGTTTGCTAAGGAAAATGTGACAATATATATCTAACGGTCTATTTTCCGACCAGGTTCTTTATTCCTTTCACTGTTATACTGCAGAATATTCTCTATTTACGAACAAAGTTTATTTAAATATCAATATTGTATGAAGTCACGTTTTTTTTATTTGTAACAACATAACATTACAAATCATCACGCCCCTTTCCCCGAAGGGGTAGGCAGAGGTGTTAAACACCCACATTTCGCCAGATATGTTAGGTCCCTATGTAACAGGTGGCCAGTTTGTTGCTATGCACCGGGCACAATGTGAGGTAAGCGATATTCACAATGAACTGTACATAAGTTTTATTTAAACTCAGTGGTACAGGCGGTGGAATCGAACCCGCGTTTCCCGCGGCCTCTTGAACGAATAGTCCGTTCTAACTCGGCTACCGCTGCCATTTGTAACAAAACGAATAAATTTTAAGGAGATCCCTAGTACTATTATTTTGTATACATTTTCTCTTTTTTTTTGTTCATTTTGTTTGAAATACTGAACGGATTATTATCTTGCGAAGTCACTCATGCAAAATATCTTTTTCTATTTCCTACGTGATAAAATTTTATTGAATAGAGCTATGTGCGAATTATGTCTTAACGCCATAAAATATTTTCGACATGTTTTATCTGGATGTTTCGTCAACGGGTGTATTTTTGGTCATCTCTGAAGACTTATCGAACAATCTTATTGAATTTATGTCAATGTTTATTATAACGTGATAAAATATTATTGTAATATATATGAATCGAAAAAAGGATGCCAAAGTCCCATACAATAGCATGAGGCAATGTTCTGTCTCGATCAGTAGGTGTTCCCTTTCATTCTTACTTTAATGAATGAGTTTGTCATTTCGTAGTAAAGCTTTCTATTACTACTAATGACGTCACACAAAAATACACACAAATTTCTCAAACAAATACTCGCATTTATTATGTGATTTTTGAAATGATAAGGTACATCCAGGATAACACTAGCTTACACAACATAAAACAACGCACGTTATCACCAGTTTTATAATATTTTATTTAAAATATTGAATTACAAAAATTTTTAACAATTTTTAGATTACGCGTCAAAATGGCGTGAATATGACAGGTGAGACAGAAACTATGGATAGAAAGAGAGGAAGAGGATATACCACGGATAGCCTTCATTCATAAATAGTGACATAATGAGAGGGAACACCTACTTATCGAGACAGAACATTGCCTCATGCTATTGTATGGGAGTTTGGCATCCATATAGAGTACAAAATTCTTGGCCGTTTTCTACCAAGAGTCCAAAGATGTAATCAATGTCAAAAAATACAATCAGTAGTAAAAAATTACAAAAACATTAACTATAGATCTAAAAAGTTGCTAACTCTCCGCAACAAATATATTAATTTTTAAGTTTTATTTACAAAAACTTTGATGATAATACCAAACATACATAGAATCACGCCTGTAATCCCCGAAGGGGTAAACAGAGCCCAAGGAGCACTGTGTTCCTTAAGACCACATTTAGCCATAAAAAAATTGTGTTTGGTCATATAAAAAATCGTGAAAGAGTAGTAACAAGTGACCACCATGGCCATGGCATATAATAGGTCTTTACTCTTAGTATTTTGACTATAACTATTAATTTTCAGAATATTCTTAATAAATAATTACCTCCTCTAAAAATAGACCATATATTTCAGCTCTTTTGATTTGTTTTGATAATTTGTTGTAAGTTTAAATGTGTTAAGATTAGAAACAAAGACAACTCTTTTTATGTGCCTCCCGAATTCATCATTTGATTTACATTCACTTAAAAACAAAAAATAATTTTTACGAAGAGTGATATGAAGTGATATCACACATATTGCTAAAGTTTGTTTAATGTCACATGCCAAAAATTATTATCTCTGGATTTGACGTTGTGAAGAAATCTGAAAAAAATTTAGTATGGAAAATGCAGACTTCTCCAAAATCTCCATACAAAACCTATTATATGTATTATACCAAATTACATTGATTTTATTTAAGTACATCGAAATAGAAAAGTATGGCTAGTTGGTTTAGACATGTTGAGAGGATGAATGAAAGCGGACTCGCGAGGCAGGTATATAAGGCAGGTGTGAATGGAAAAGTTCAAGATGGACAGCCTGGGGACACTGGGAGAAGGGCCTGTGTCAATGCTCGTCCTACTAAGCCCCTACGATGTTGCGACTCGCTGTGAAGGCGTCGTGGCGGGGATTTTGATTCAATTCGCGACGATTTCTGCAGCGGTCCTGCCAGGCCTTTCCGACAGATGGGATGCCCTTGGAGCATCATGCCCTTATAAGTATAATAATTTTTTTATTTTTCTATGCTAGCGGTGAAAATCGACTTTTCTACGCAGATTTTTAAGAAAATGAAGCTAGAAGCCAGTGAAGACCTTCGAAAATGATATTTCTACGTGCTCTCAACCTCTCGCCAGTAAATAATCAAAATACCAGAAATGTATTCAATTCCACATTTACATATTAATAAAAGTACGTATATGTTTATGTAAATTTTTATTCAATCTTTTGACAAATTTGTTTCACGCGACTTATGGAGGTTGTAAAAATATTGTCTCTATACTACTGTGTTCACGTCACTAATACGTGAAATACTAAAACAGTTATCGATATTGTCATAGTTACACCGACATTACAATGTTTTAAAAATAGAATACAATAGAATAAAACCTTTATTGTATAAATTAATGATTTCATTGTTATTCCGATAATAGGCTAGTTGACCCTTTTTTTATTGGGTCCCAAATAATTCATTACTATTAGCCATTACCATAAAAAATAATATATTTTTTTGAGGCCCTTATCACAATAAATTTTAAATTACGCTTTTGCTTTACTGTCAAAAACGCCTTCTACCATGATGGTCTATGAATTATCTGTGCAGTTCAGTTACGATTTTGGTAAATAATTCAATACGCATGCGTGACACAGTCGGACACAGCCGATAAAAATGCATGATTGGTTGCGACTGGCGTTTGACGGATTTTGACCATGCGTAGTAATTGTTTACATAACGCGTTATTTCACTAATTTCACGAACATGGTATATAGATAATATGTTAAAATTGAATTTACAGTATTCATATTTTTTGAACTTGGTATATTTCGGACCCTTGTATTAAATACTATGTGAATTCAACATTATTTTCATTACTTTTGATATAGCCTATTCATAAACTTATACCTCATGTGTATGAGAATTATAACAAAAGGAGTAGGCAAATATACTAAAGCCTTAAATAAAAAAAATAATTGTGAGAACCAAGCGCTTTAGGTTAACGTTCGTGATGCACTCGGCCAAGGAGTGGAATGTACTGCCAGCGTCAGCGTCCCATAGTTTTTAAAAGTTAAATAGGCGGCTTCTGGGTCAGCTCGCCCCATCTCGTGGACCTCATCTCAGCTGTGGCTTAAAAGCTCGTAGTCCAAGAGCAAGCCCATAAAATGTAAAGAAAACGAAATTGTTGGATATTGAAAAGTTGTTACTATGTGTATTGGTACTCAATAATTATTAATAAGTAGTACATCGCAAAAACAATAAGTTAACTTATTTTGTATAAACAAAAAAGAAAGTCTTTCATAAAGTAATTTATTTGAAATTTATATTTCTTAAATCGTAGTCTCCATGCTTTACTGTAACAATTTCAAGAATCAAAATTAATACTGCACTGCGAATTCGAGAGTTTATGTGTATCAAGACAACTTTTTCATTCTGCTATCAGTTTATATACCTTATGATAACCGCTCTTGGCTACATTAGTGTTAACACTAGGAACTTTAATATTAATATTTGACAATGTAACTGTTTGCTTATCCTAATAAATAAATAAAATTACTTTTCATGCATGTAAAAATGCTTAAATTCCACAGAATGCTACCGGTTGAAGTACTATGTATCAGCTACCAACACGCTCCCAGTACGTGTCCGCCAATCAAGAGCCTTTCCACGCTAACGGCTGTCAGTTCTGCGAGCAATATGGAACTGGAATGCAATATGCATTCCAGGTTTGAAATGACCTCCTGTGTAGCTAATTCTAAAATTAAATCCATCGTGAAGATTGAATGTAAAATTTCAAGAATCAAAATTAATACTGCACTGTGAATTCGAGAATTTATGTGTATCAGGATACTTTTTCATTCTGCTCTTCGTAATAAGAATCAATGTTGGATATTTCTCATCGCAACCTTCTTGAATGTTTTAAGTTGTCACGATAACGAACACATTTATTTTATTTGGAAACAAAAGAGATAAATCTGTGAAAGAAATTGTATTTAAATAAAACATTCTATTTCATTTCGACACTCCAAGATAAATTGTTAGATGTCCTCTGTATTCATTTCTTTTTGTTTTGGTACAAGTACTAATGAGACTTATTTTTTTATGTCCGTTATGTATCGGCTTTTCGATAGATAGATAGATAGATTGCTTTCTTTTTGTCCAGTTTTTCAAGGAATTGTAGATTTTAAGCTCGATGATTATGTGAAAATTTACCTATAACTTCGGAAATGGTAACAGATTTCGTATAAAACGCCAAAGAGTAATATTAATCTATCCAGTGTCATTGTTTCATAGTTTAAAAACGACTGGAAAACTTTTTTAAGCATAGATACTACATTATTTAATTTAAATTATTTACATTATTATTTAGATTATTGTGTTACATTTATTTGAATGGTTTAGATAAAAACTTTATTAGAAGTTCTAATAAGTTTTAGAGTTCTCTTGTGCAATTAACTTTGTAACTTCTTAGTTTAATAAGTAAGGAGGTTCAAAATTAGATAACAATTAAGAATTGTATTGTAACGTTATTTGGTTCTCAGGGTTATGGAGTTTGAAATAGAGGAAAATATGACTGTGTGTGACATTACGATAGGGAACAAGTGAAAGAATTTGTATATTTGGGATCTGTGTTCACGAGAGATGGAAAGTGTGACATAGAGAAGAGGCACGACTAGCTGTGCACGACGATATGCTAGTCCCAGCAGTGATGTTCGGGAGTGAATGTTGGGTACGGGAGAATAGACATGAAAGTAGAATAAATGTGGTAGAAATAAGAGCTGTGAGAAACATGGCTGGAGTAAAATTTAGTGACAATGACGTGATAAGACGGAAGTGTAGTTTGAAAGAGGATTTAGGGACAAGAATAGAGAAAGGAATGCTGAGATGGTTTGGTCATGTGAAAAGTATGGATGAAAGTAGTTTAACTAAAAGGATATATGAATCGGGCGTGAATGGAGATACGGGACGAGGAAGACCTGGGCGAACGTTTCTAAATCAAATCAAAGACGTTCTTGAGAAGGGCCAGGTCAATAGTACTCGAAATCGCCAAGCATGTATGAGAACTCTAATGAGAGTTGATGAAGCGAGAAAGAAATATGTTGCCTACCCTGTGGGAGAAAGGCGTGACTTTATATATGTATATAAAATATACTAACTCCCTCGGGCCTCGTTAGGAATTTTTTCAAATACTCGATGTATCTTTAAAATGACGCAATTATCACGGTACATCCTTTTTTATTTCTAAGAACATTGAAATAAATTTCTTTATATCTTTAGCGTGGTATATCACGTTTTAATTGTCTTTGGTTGTACCAAAAAATCAAAGACTAAACGTGACATATATAGAGAATTCCTTACAAGGTAGCGTTATAAAAAGGATTTGGCCTAACATTTATTGTATCGAGATGAAGGATGAATATGATATTATTTATTTCTTTGGAAATACAAGTATGTCACATCTATATTTAATCATCGGAGTGTTCAGACAAAGGGCTTAAATGAACCGTGACATCTTGATATTTCATTTTCATTTCATTTCATTTTCTTTTTCTGGACTGATAAAAAGTTTTATTCGCAACTATATTGCTCATGTAATAGAGCATTAATTACGAAACCGTAATGTCCATAGTCGTTACACACTTGAATGTTTTTGCGAAATACAGACTAAATATAGTATTATCTTAAAATGTTGTTTCAACTTATAATAAGACCTTACGAAAGTTTTGTTGAAGTATTGCACCTCTAAATGTAGATTATTTGATGTAGACTTTTGTTTTAAGAATACATTATTATATTTATAAATATTAGTAAATAATAAATAAATATCATCAGACATTCACACCTATCAACTAGCCCAATTTTAAGCAATAAATGCTGCTTGTGTTACGGAAACTAAATATTCAGAATGTATACCACTAAAAATCGCAATGATTTGCCTACACACGAGGCGATCTTGGAGGCTATATTGCCCTAAATTGCCTCTTCTCTACTGCACCGATGTTGCCCCTATATTGCCTCTTATTTAAGGGATGTGAGTAGACCCCTTTAGGGAGAATACGTCACAGTAACAGGTATTACATAAATTTACCGTCCGAATCGGTTTAACGCCCATTTAAGTTCAAGGTCCGCTGCAAACTGGTTGGCTGTAAACGGAGGAAAATCTAAACTGGTAAAGTCGAGGACATTCACGGTCAGTGGGTCGGTCGTAGAGTTAGGAAGCGTTATTATAAAAACAGAGAATAAACATTTGTTTCACTGATTAATCTTAAACTAAATTGTTTAGTTTTGTTTTTACATTTTTGAAGAAAATTATGCTACTTTTTATAATCACTAACCATCAATTAGTATGGATGTTACTTCAGTATCTGTGGAGCTCGGGCGTTAATAACTGCAACACAGTCTTAGACTACCGCAGTTGTTATCGTACGAACTTATTTGTTGTGTATTCTTTGTTTAAGTTCCTAAATATACATTATTATTATTTAAAACAAAATAAGTATTGACTGCATTGAGGAGTTCAGCGGCGTAGTGGTTAGTATTTGGCTTTTGATGTCAAAACAAAGCTACCGCCCTGGTCAGGTCTTGGATGGGTGACCGAAACATTATGGCTCCAACTCCTCCGTACTTTGGACGGCACATAAAGCTGTTGACCCCGGTCGTTTTTACAAACCGTTTCTACCGACCAACCATTGGGCCAGCGTGGTGGTGGTACGGCCCATACTCCTCATTTGTTTCTTGATGAGGAAGGCCTGTTCCCAGCAATGGGACGTATGGCTGAGAACCAATGACGGCATTAACGTTATTGAAAACCAATATTAACAACCTTTACCCCCGAAGGGGTGGGCAGGGGTGTTTTAAACATACATTTATATACATGTATCTGAATACATTATGTTGATCTACGGGTGAGTATTAATACCGTGATCCCAACCGTTTGGTCGTCCATCCAGAGTCCTAACTTAAGCACTCAATATTTCGTCACGCAAATAAAAACAACGAATCATAAATAAATAATTTTATTCCAAACAACTACAGAACACGTTCCAAAAATTTATTGGGCATTAGTAATTCTAAATATAAATGTACAACAATACAACTAATACCCAATCGTCTTTCTGAAAAGATTTAATACAAAAAAGTACATCGAGAATATAAATTCAAGCCTTCAGTTCAACGCACTCTGAAAGGTTAATTTTTTGTTCCCAAGAAGTTATTTATAACGGCTTCTTAAGAACATATGAATTGAACAGACATTTACTTATACTTGTTTAATTATTAGGTCCTTACCTATGAAATTGGTGATTTTTGGGAATTTTGCATTTTCCATACTAACATTTTTGCAGTTTTCTTCACAACGACCGATCCAAAGATAATATATTTGGCATCTATCATTAGACAAGCTTTAGTAATATGTGTAATATCACACTTCATAAAAATTATTTATCGTTTTTAAGTGAATGCAAATAAAATGATGTATTCGGCAGGCACTTAAAAAGAGTTGTCTCCGTGTCCAATTTTAACACAGTTAAACTTACAACAAATTATCAAAACAAATCAAAAGAGCTCAAAAATATAGTCCATTTTTAGACGAGGTAATTATTTTTTAGGAATACTCTGAATCTTAATAGTTACAGACAAAATACTGAGAGAGAAAAAGAACACCAATTTCATAGGTAAGGACCCAATATATAGAAACAACGTGTCATTACTTCTATATTCGAAAGCAGGAAGAGAGAAGAGAGAGAGATGTAAACCCCTTGTGGATTGGTGGGTAGAAACGATTGTAATAACATGGATGAACTCTGTACTCTAGATCACTATGTTTTGGTCACCCATCCAATACATAGTTATATTAAATCAGAATCAATTTTTAATGTTTCTGTTTGTGTCAATATCGTACTTGACTAATAATTATCTACGAGTAACCTTTCATTAGCTCTAGCCAGATCTCGAACCCGGAACCTCAGTGCTGGCGACTCTTTGATTCCGG
Organism: Parapoynx stratiotata; assembly: GCA_910589355.1. Classification (NCBI taxonomy): domain Eukaryota; kingdom Metazoa; phylum Arthropoda; class Insecta; order Lepidoptera; family Crambidae; genus Parapoynx; species Parapoynx stratiotata. The sequence continues at coordinate 16,440,391 of OU342460.1, read as the reverse complement.
CGTACAAACCATCGCTTACGGACGTCGTTAAAGAAGGCATAACAATGGCTTATTAGACTTTTGCCTGTCTATCTGTTTATAATCGCGTTAAGCGCAAAACTGCAAGGAAATGTGGTACTTGCTTATCTTATAATATAGCGTGTAATCCTTTATATTAGGTCCTTATCTATGAAATTAGTGTTTTGTATGGAGATTTTGGGGAATTCTGCATTTTCCATACTAACATTTTATCAGTTTTCTTCACAACGACAAATCCAGAGAGAATAAAATTTGGCATGTATCATTAGACAAGCTTTAGTAATATGTGTAATATCACACTTCATAAAAATTATTTATCGTTTTTAAGTGAATGCAAATAAAATGATGTATTCGGGAGGCACTTAAAGAGTTGTCTCCGTGTCCAATTTTAACATAATTAAACTTACAACAAATCAATAGTGCTCAAAAATATAGTCTATTTTTAGACGAGGTAATTATTTTTTAGGAATACTCTGAATCTTACTAGTTACAGACAAAAAATAAGACACCAATTTCATAGGTAAGGACCCAATATTTAATGCCAAAAGTTAGGTTTATTATCATTACATAGTCAACGAAGTCTCTTCCCGCTGTCTGTCCCTATGTACGAGTATGTTATATCTTTTATACTACGCAACGCACTTTGATGTTTTTATGATATAGTGATTGAAGAGAGTTTATATGTATTTAGTAAGGTTTAGGCCTTTATCAGACAGACGCGGACTAGCTCATGATCAGGGTGGCCTGTTGTTAAGTATGAAGATATTAGATTTTTTTTGTTAACAATTGCCTGTTGTCTAATATGAATGTCTTAGTAACGCTTCAAACAGTACCAAGATATTTTTACTAGACAACAGGCCGCGACCCTGACCGCGAGCTTAGGCTGTGTTTGTCTGGTAAAGGCCTTTGTATGTAATATTAAGTATCAGTATTTTATACATTTAAAAACTACTTGATAATAAGGTTTATATTATGTGAAATATTGTATCATAATTGCGCCCGTGTGAAGGCGGGGCAGTTCGCTAGTATATTATAAATGCGGAAGTAACCCCGTCTGTCGGTTTCGTTTTTAAGTCAAAACTACTGAACCAATTTGATCGAAAATGGTACAGAGATAGTCAAGAGCCTGAGAAAGGACATGGACAAAGGACATGACTTTTTGTCTCGATTTTCTCATGGGAACGGGTGCAACGCATGTGGTACCGCGGGAAGCCACTAGTTAATAACTAAAAATTAAAAAAATTAAATATAATAATTTAATATTTATAAGCTAGCCAAAGTTAAGCAGCTTATGCCGTTTATGTTGTGGATACTACATGAAGGGTAATTATACATTTTAGTTGTACATTTAGTCCTATCAAATCACGACACCGTTAAACATTTAACAACAGCCTAATAGAGAGTGTCTTAAAACGGATGCAACCCAAAAATATATAAAAAAACCACAATATCACCCCCAAGACAATTAACCTATGCATCAAGGAAAATGGCTACACTTCGTTAAAAAAATCATAAATATTTTGAGTTTTTCCAATTATTTTAAAAAGATATCATTTTAAATGTATTCTTTGTTATTTACGACTCAAATTCTCAAATTATCTGACAACGAAAAGCACATTTTTTTTATAATTTCGACTTTGTTTGATTTCCATTTAGGTATGTAAGTTGAAAAATGTTTTATGCCTAATTATTTATTTATCCAAAACAGATTTAGCTATCTCTCACAGTTTCTGACTTCTCACCACTGATCCATTTGGATTGATCATTATGTATATAGTATTATGCAAACACATAAGGATGGAGAACAAATCTGTATTCATGACACAAACATTTTCCTCCAATGGGAATCGAACCCAGAACTTCTCAAGATAGCCTTGAAATTGGCAAACTATTCTTAACTACTCGACGACGGAGATATGATATATTATCTCTGTCGCCGAGTTCGAGTCGACTTTAATATAAACAAGTATATAATCCATACTAATATTATAAATGCGAAAGTAACTCTGTCTGTCTGTCTTTCTTGCTTTCGCGTCAAAACAACTGAACCGATTCAATTGAAATTTAGTACTACACAGATTGTCTTAGGGTTAGTCAGATACGATTTTTTTTCAACTATATTAAGTTACATCAAAATCAAGCCATTTACAACAGCAAATTGTGATTAAAAACTTTTTAAATCCTGTGTTTTCTATTTAAATTTGTCTTGCGTCAGTTAGTCGATGCAGCGTACCATCGATATAGTGTACTGTCGATACAAAGAATTATCGATATGGTTTACTGTCGATGCAGCGTACTATTAATTTGGTGTACTGTCGATGTAGCGTACCATCGATTCGGGGTACTGTCGATATATTAACCAGTCGATAGGCTACATTTTATTCCGATATTCCCATGGGAACGGGTACCGCGCGGGTGTAACTGTGGTTATCAATATCTGCTCGAACGAGTATTATGTGATATATTCCGTCGAAATATTAATTTCGAATTTAAAATTTTCTCGGCGTTGTAAAATAATAACACGACAACAGAGATTTATCAACATGACAACAATTAATCAGATGACACAGACAAGAAATGTTATTTTCATTATTTTATTATTTAGAGGTTTTAGTTAAACTATTAACAATAAACATTTTGCTAATAAGAGGTAGGAAAGTACTGTTGAGCACTTTGTAAAATAACAATGCAGTGTTAACAAACACACAAACCTTTTTGTTAACTTTTATCTGCGTTAAATCAATAGCCACGCGAACGATGTCGCGGGCACAGCTAGTGAGCCATAACATATTTTTTTAACGTAAGCTCCTTTGACTCTATAATAAATTTATTACAAGTTTCTTTAACCTCATTCAAAAGGAGCAATGGACAAATTTATGAATGGCATTCAATGTCACAGCTTACACTTGCATCTTACCGTATACCCATTTCAATAAATATTCAGTACCAATGTCGGCGAGGTTGCTAATAAAATTTAATATATTGCAATTACTCCTGTAATGTCTCTTTAAAAACATGAATATCTTGTGGACCTTTCTTCCTTCTGTTCAGTCTGCTATAATGAGGTATTCAGAGATATATGAAGGTCGTAAGAACTATTGTTACTGGCAATCTTTAGCTGATTTTGGGATTATGGTAATTAATAGATTTAAGAAACTATCTTCAAAAATACACTAATTCTAAATATATATAACTCAAAAGTGACTGACTGACATAGGGATCTATCAACGCACAGCCCAAAGCACTGCACGGATCGGGCTGAAATTTGGCATGCAGGTAGATGTTATGACGTAGGCATCCGCTAAGAAAGGATTTTGATAAATTCTACCCCCAAGTGGATAAAATAGAGGATGAAAGTTTGTATGAAACTTTGTCAATTTTAAGCCGATCGAGCTGAGATTTTGAGAGAAAATTAAAGGGTTCCCATGGGATAGTTAAAAACCATGGTAACCGCGGACGAAGTCGTGGGCAACAGCTAGCAACAAATAATATGCCAATCAATCCTGTTTCATCTAGGGATCAAATAAATTGGGCTTATGAGTACACTTGAAACTTTTCCTTCACACGAGTAAAATTTACGTTAATTTTGTCTGTCTGTTTGCGCACGCATCACGCGACTTATTTTGATGATGATAAGTATATCATAATATCATCACGCCAGTTTAAGCGGCGGCGGCGACGGCGGCGTTTGTTTTTGTAGGTGTTAAACACCCACTTTTCGCCAGATTAGTTAAGTTTCCATTAAAAGGTGGTGAGCCTAATGCCATGCACAAGGCGCAATGTGAGGCAAGGGATATCACAATTAACCGTACATAAATTGTATTCAAACTTAATGGTACCGGCGCTGGGATCGAACCTCCGAGTCCGGCAGCCTCTCGAACGAGTAGTACAGTCAGCGTCAAATAGTTAGTGACACTCAGGATGTTCAATTAAATAGACACTACCAAAAAGTCAATAATATCGTTACAAATAAAGATTCCATATTGTTGACAACACCAAAGACTTTCCTTATTGTATTTTAATAATATGACAGCTCTTTTGTGTGTTTATGAATATGGAAGCTTTATTTGTACCGATATTATTGACTTTTTGGTAGTGTCTATTTAATTGAAAACCCTGAGTGTCACTAACTATTTGACGCTGACTGTACCTCGTCCGTCCCAACTCGGCTTCAGCTGCCTACGCAAAACTACGCGACAAATTTTGATGTATTCGGTATTATTTTATTAGCAGCATGTCCTGCTCAACACTTTAGATATCTTTTACTATGGGAAAATGGCGTAAAATTAATATGCCACGCGTATCGCGTTGCGTTCACAGCTAGGACGTTAATAATTGCATATTGCTTATGACGAATTATTCATTATTGTTAAAATTTTAGAACACGATAACGAGCTCTGTGGCGTAGTGGTTAGTACGCTTTGGCTTTCGAAAACCTTCCTTCGCGATGGTCAGGCCGTGGATGGTGACCAAAACTTAGTGATCTCGAACTCCTCAGTGCTTCGGAAGGCACGTGCATCCGTTGATCCTAGTTGCTATTGCAACCGTTTCTACCCAACAACCCGCATTGAGCCAGCATGGTGGTGTTACGGCCCATACTCCTGGTGTGTTTTCCATGAGGAAGGCCTGTCCCAGCAGTGGGACGTATGTAGGCTGAGGACGAAACGAACATTGCTTCTAAAAGGAAAGCATTAGTGAACCACGATCGTTAGGTTGTAACCGGTATCCATCACTCGGGTCATATGTTTGTTCGCCACCCTTCTTGCTTAAAGAAAACCCTTGGGTCTATAGTGGAAAATCTGTGCTTTTAATACAAAATACGGAGGTGATCAATCAGTTGAGTAAGCTATTCAACATCGCGTCGATAAAATTTATAAGCATACAAAGTTAGTAACAGAATATCTTGGATCGGTAACTCTAGAGGATCCTGGCTATAAATCACTTAGGGTCGATTTTTTGATCCGTGGTCAGGTTGACCAGTAGTTTAAAATATGAACCAATGGCGAAAACGTATGATGTTGTGATATGATAACTCGTCCAATACTCGAATTTTCAAATTAATTTATTTATTAAGGTATACACAACAGATTAAATACAATAATAACGCCGCTTACAATAGTAGTTATTTCACACACTAGCATGTAACCCAAAAACATGTACACACAGCATGATATAATTTTAGCACACATAAACAAGTTGGCAGTTAAATTAGTGAAAAGGTAAAAGTTATAAGTATATTTTATCGGGGCGGAAACAAACAATACAAAAATTAAAATATCACCACAAAAATGTCGGGCTTAAGCTAACCGAGGATCTTACAGAAAATTTAAATGTGGTATGCTTTCTGGTAAATACATCTAAATCATCGTGATTCTGCAGTAGCTCATTATAATGACGTCACATACGGATATTATTTCTAAATGGTTGAAGAATAAATAGTTTCTTTCTATTGCGAGATAATAACTTAGCGTTGAAATTAAGAAGCTTAAGTAAGTTAGGGGAATCGAATTCCGAGTGGACGATCATGTGTAGATGGAAGAGATCAAATTGCTTACGACGAATTAAATATAACTAAAGTTTAATATTCATAGACAATTTAAAGACAACACGATGCTGGGATTAGTAATATATCGGCTGACGGCACAGCTGATGTATATTGCTCCGTGTTTTCGTCACACATTTAACCATTTGTCCACCTGACGCCATAAATTTTGACTTTTCCATTGACGATAGTTAAATTATAGACCAATAGTCTATAATTTAACTATTGAGGTGACTATTACTACGGATCAAAAAACTCACCCTTAGGCGCAATGCAAACTGTAGTGATCCAAACGCCATTAATATCTTTAGGAATGGTTAAGAATTTAAGATGTTTTTATAATTTTAATTGTATATTATTATTTAAACATAGAGCCATTGAATATATTAAAATTTCTGTAAAATATTTAGTTATCTGCGTATCATAATATTCTTATAAATGTCTGTTACTTGAAGTTCCAAAACGCAAGCTTAACGGTCAGCTCACACAGAGACGCGACGCAACGCGACGCATCGCTACGTCGGCGTCCCGAGGCGCATCGTGAAATGGTAGCAGCACGAGGCCTTGTTATACCAGCGTTGTTCCGCTGCGTCGCGCTACGTCACGCTACGCCGCGATGACCTCGCGGCGCAGTGCTGCGTGATACAGTGCTGCGTATTCTTGATTGTCACAATGAAATTTTTACTTTTTCATGTAGTAAATCGTCGTCGTGTGGTAGCGGCTCATTAAAAGAATACTACCAATCCATCTATTCCCTTGGGTGTCGTAAAAGGCGACTAATGGACATAGAACTTAGAACATAACATCCAATAGCTAATAGCGGCGACGGGCTCACCACCAGTCACACTGAGTGCAGTCACTAATTGGTGAAGCGCGGACTATGGCAATGGACTGCCCTTAGGGGATAATAGTTTTGTAGGGGATAATGTATGTAAAAAAGTATATTTTTAAGTCACTCTATTAAAATTTGGGCGCACTTTGGGCTAATTTTACTTGTTGCTCTGTAGAAGACCAAGCAAATGACTAAGCTTATGTCGCGAGTTTCTAACCTTTTTTCGTACACTTTAATTCATTAACATTTTAAAGCTTACATGATATAAAACCACCCTAAGTAATGAAATAATCTAGCTGGCTATGGCTCAGATTGAATCCGAGGCAACTCAATTTTGTAAACGCACTTGATAGATTAATAAAAATATGCGTTACTTTTTTTAGGATAACGCTAGGAACACTTGTTTTGGTAAAACACAAGCACATAATAATGGGGGTTAAAGTATGAAATTCCGTTTTTTTTCTCTCTTAGTATTTTGTCTTTAATCATTAAGTTTCAGAGTATTTTTAAAAATTAATTACGTCCTCTTAAAAAATACCATATTATTTAACTATTTTGATTTGTTTTGATAATTTGTTTTAATTTTAATTGAGTTGAAATTAGACATGACAATTCTTTTTAAGTGCCTCCCGAATACGTCATTTGATTTGCATTCACTTAAAAACGATAAATAATTTTTATCAAGAGTGATATCACACATATTGCTAAAGCTTGTCTAATGAAACATGCCAACAATAATTATCTCTGGATTTGTCGTTGAGCAGAAATCTGAAAAAAATTTTGTATGGAAAATGCAGACTTCCCCAAAATCTCCATACAAAACGGCATTTTATACTTTAACCCCTAATACATCTTTAAGTTTATAATGTGACTAGCACGTTTTGGTAAAATTTTGACTTCTTCGACTCATCCATAAGTGTTTGGACGTGTTTCCCTGTCATTACTGTGCTAATGTGCATTTAGTGAACGTCATTGTTGTTTTAACATCGATTTCCCAAACACAAAGCTTTCTTTAAACTTCAAGGGCGGTGAGTAAGCGTTCGATGTACCTCATGGCTTTTAACGTTGCGACATTAGAGGCATTATGTTCAGTCGAGCTCAAAAATATGTATCCACATTTGACAGGTGACAGTCTTCATTCCCTTCCAATAAGAGTCATTTACTGTCAAACGTGCATACCTACATATATATAAATGTTATATTCATAATGCGAATTTTAAGTAAATTTATGACGCCTGTGAGAAATAAAACCTAAAATTAGATTATATGTAAATGTATGTATGTATATTATATGTATCACAACAACAACGACAACCGACAACCTCCGTGGTCGAGTGGTCTGTACACCGGTTTCAAGGCGTCGCCATCTCGAGAGGTTCTGGGTTCGATCCCCGGTGGGGGCAAATGTTTGTGTGAACACACATTTGTTCTCCAGTCTTGGATGTTTATATATATTATATTCTGAATATTTATATGTATTTATCTATTAAATATATTTGTCCGTCATCTGGTATCCATAACACAGGCATTAGTTGTCTAGTATGGGCCAGTTGATAGGTGTGAATGTCTGAAGATATTTATTTATTTTTTATTTTTTTTTATCATTTTTTATCTCTGTTTTTCTTTGCTCAGTACGGTTGACTGGTAGAAAACGATGTAAGTCGTTAAGTCCATCTTAGTAAATTCCTAGTAAGTAATTCTTAGTTACTAGACATTAAACTGAACAACAACATAACATATCATAACATATCATCACGCTTCTTTCCCCGAAGGAGTAGGTAGAGGTGCTAACTGAAAATTTTATACAGGAAGATCAATCCGAATTGGTCAGTGGGAAGAAATCCGAAACTATGATAACGAAATCGGTTCTTAGGAACCATGACATTGATTTTGGATAAATTATGATGATATTCAATTATTTTCCTACTCTCATACCTATAACGTTGATTAACATTGATTTCTTATATAATAATATTTAAATTAAAAAGTTGACAAATTTACACTGATAGGATTAGATATCGACCGGCATATGAATTGGAAAATCCATAATAACAAATTTAGACTCATGCGAAATTCTCTTAAGCTATATAATAGGTCTTAAACCTATGAAATCGTTTTTTTCTCTCTCTTAGTATTTTGTCTGTAACTATTAAGTTTCAGAATATTCTTATAAAATAATTACCTCCTCTAAAATAGGCCATATTTTATAGCTCTTTTGATTTGTTTTCATAAATAGATGTATGTTTAATTGTGTTAAAATAAGAAACGAAGACAACTCTTTTTAAGTGCCTCTCAAATACATCATTTGATTGAAAGTGAAAGCTTCACTTAAAAATTATAAATCTTTTTTATGAAGAGTGATAGAGCTTGGAGTGATGTAAGGTTGTCTAATGATACGTATGCCAAAGATTATAATCTCTGGATTTGTCGTTGAGCAGAAACCTGAAAAAATGTTAGTATGGAAAATGCAGACTTCCCCAAAATCTCCACACAAAACGCCAATTTCATAGGTAAAGACCTATTATGAAGTAAAGAGAACTGAGCCAAAAACCGCGCTCACGACTTATTACATATGGCTAAGTTACGGCATAGTTCTTTGGAGTAACAGTGTTGATTCCATTTAAGAAAAATAATTACATTCACCATTTAAATACTAGAATCAAGAATAAACTTGCCGTACCTGTATTCAGATTACGTAAAAATCGATAATTAATGGGGAAATATATACATTTTTATAATAAAATGCCACCAAATATAACAGAACTGCCATTTCATAAATTTAAACTTCATGGGTATTAAAAAACCTTAATGACAAAAGGCTTAAAAAAATCCAAGATTATCTAGAGGATAAAATAGTTTTTGGCTACTGTCCGTTATCATGGACGTGTTATTTTAATGGATTAATATAAATTAAGGAAATAATGTAAAAACATTCAATACTGACATTCACTATTTAATAAAAGTTGCTCATGAGTTTCTTGTCGGGTTCTTCTCATGAAAAACCTTACTCTCGGAAACCGGTCGCTTGTATCGATTACAATCATAGACAAATCGCTGTGGTTTTACTTGCTGCAAGCGCTTGCGGTCATGAACTTTAATATTATATATATTATAATACTATTAAATGAATAATTATATTGTTAAATTTTAATATGTTAAGTAATTTTTTATTTGATTTGATTTGATTGACCTACATTTCGCCAGATATGTTAACAATTAACTGGTTTTGATAAAATTGATTTTTACTGTTATATACTCTATAACGGTAAATCGATAAATACTTTCCAGTTAATCCTAAGATTTACCAACTTCTTAAGTACGAACGGTTCACTCATTATCCTTTTGTATGGTTGTCTAACGAAGTTCATTGTAAAACAGTCTTCTTATTCTAATTAAGTACACCGATCTAACATTGAACGAAATGTTGACAAAGAAAACTAGGTTTGGAGTATTCAAAGCGTCTAGACGGACTCACTAAGCCATTAACAAAATGTCACTTAGTTTCCATATCTTACGGGTTTACAGTTCACTGGGTTACGATTATCCAAAGCTAATTGAACCGCATTCCCTATGTGGCAAGGTTCAATTTGGAAGCTTAGTACGAATGAGAAAGTTTTCGAGTACTCGGAAAGATGTGAAGCGTCCCGAAATGTTATGATTTGTTCAATGTCTTCATAGATGGAGAAAATTTGGTTGACATATTATTATGTGTGATGTTGTTACGAGTATGTCTTAAAATATAGGTGTACAACCCACATTTCCATTTTGAGTATAGGGGTCTACCCTTCGTATACGAATTTTTCTTTTTAATTCTTTGATGGGCTCAGTTAAAGTAATGTATTTACCAATATTAAAGTGTACAATGTACTTACCCGTTTACTGCCTGAGGGTATAAGGTAAAGGGCGTTTTATAGCTACCCTGACCACCAGGGCCGGGCACTCGCGCGCTCTTGTAAAAATACGAGATTGTAGCACACTACTCGGCTCTGAAACCACCCTGGAGTGGTTTCATAGGTGGGCTGGCCGTCAGCGATGGCCAACAAGGCCGGCGAGATTTCCATACATTTTTAACGCGCGCGTGTGGCTGTGAAACGATGTTAGGTATCTCTTGTAATTGTAATGCGTGCGTGTGGCCAGCACTGGCGGCCAGCCCACCTATGAAACCAACTTAAGAGTGGACACTGAATCAAACTATGTGAGGTGTTCCATTTGACATTTACTATCCATCTTTAAACCTCATTTTCTTTAAAAACTGTCTGGTAAAATAAATCACTTTCTTGAAGAGTTTAACCTATAGAGTTTTAAAAGAGTTGTGTATTTTTAAAAGTAAACCATACTAGTCCATACTCATATTATAAATGCGAAAGTAACTATGTCTGTCTTGCTTTCATGTCAACACTACTGAACCGATTCAATTGAAATTTGGTACACAGAGAGTCTAGAGTCTGTGAAAGGACATAGGCTTTTTATCTCGATATTACCATGGGAACGGGCACCGCGCGGGTGTGACCGTGGTTATCAATATCTGCTCGACCGAGTGTTATGTGACATATTCCGTCAAAATGGATTTTCATTTCGAATTTTAAAAATTCTCGGCATTGTAAAACAAAGACACGACAACAGAGATTTATCACCATGACAACAATTTATCAGATGACACTGACAAGCACAAGAAATGTTATTTTCATTATTTTTTATAATTAGAGGTTTTAGTTCAACTATTAACAATCAACATGTTGCTAATAAGAGGTAGAAATGTAACGTTGAGCATTTTGAAAAAAAAACAATGCAGTGTTAACAAACACTTTTTGTAAACTTTTATCGGCGTTAAATCAATAGCCACGCGAACGACGTCGCGGGCACAGCTGGTAATTAATATTTATAAAAATCAAATACAACGTAAATAATTGATACAATTAAAGCCAGGGTGTTACAATAAACACACACACACGCACATTCTTTTTGCGTCCCGTGTTGGTCTGGGACGCAAAAAGAATGTGTCAACTGCTTTTCTTTCCTCGCATGTCGTAAAAGGCGACTAAGGGCGTATTGGGCACTGCGTCTGTGATTGTTTAGGCGATGAGCTAGCCACTTGGACTCTTTCACGATTTTCCATCTGACCAAACCCCATTTTTGTAAGGCTAACTAAAGTCTTAAGGAACACAGTGCTCCTTGGACTCTGCCGACCTTCAGGGATTACAGCCGTGATTCCCCCAAGACGAAGACCCCATATCATCCTCCGAACCGATACAAAACTAGACAATAGTAACATACATTGTTGATGAGCGCTGGCGTTCGCTTTTCCCTCAAGGGGTTAAAGGCAGTTACAAATTTGCAATTCCTCTGGTGTTGCAGATATCCATGGGCGATGGTTACCTGTCCCCTAACATAATACAGCGTGATGTCTGTGAAAATGGTCTTATAGAGTGATTCACTATGTCTGAGACAACGGGCATAGACAGTGACTCTCCTATAAGTCATTATTGCGAGTTAAGCTTAGCATTAACGTCATATTACAAGAAGGATGCTGAGCATGGATGTGGATGGACCAAGAATGAGAGGAAGACCAAGCTATGGATTGGATGCGCGAAGAATGATATGTGAATGAAAGAAGTGGATGCTGAGCTGACTAGTGACAGAAGTGAAAGGAAGAAGAAGACATGTTGTACCGATCCTACCTAGATTGGGAAAAGGGCAAGAAGAAGAGAGAAGATTAGCATTAACGCTGATTGTGTTATTGTTGGTCACCAAATATATCAAAATGTCTACATTTTGTAATGTAAAAAAAAAATCGCCAGTGACGTAAGCGCTTCGAGCGCTAAGAGTTATGTTAGATTTATAATTGCATCCAATTGATGATTTTTTCCGCTGTAATCGTCTGAGCGATGCACGAACCTTGTTCCACTTCCGGAAGGTCGCTGTTGCGTAATGATGTCCGCATATCGTTCACAACACTTGCATTGCAATATGTCACTTAAGTACAGTGTAGGAAAGTACAAAGTTATGACAGCCGTATTTCTTTCGGCGACATGATCTAAATATAAAACTTTCACCTTCGGTTGTGTTGCTAAAAATAACATAGGTACCGCAATAGGTGTAATACATAATAGGCTGGTTGTATTGAAATATATTGAAATAGAATTGTGATCAAAAGAAATTTATTAAGAGCAAGGTTGTATGTGACTATTACCTTTATACGCTAAACAAAAATCGTTATGGATAGCGTTTAAAAAATGGTCATTAATTAGGTAAAAAATTCGAGGTATTTAATATTTGCACATCATACAAATTGGAAAAATATGGATCTGAATGTTGGGCATCGAAAGCGATGGTCGAAAAACACTCAGCATAGATGCAAATGTTACGAGTCACTAGAATGAGTATATAATCTTTAAAGTAGCCATAGTGACAAGTGAGGAGCAATAGGTTAGCATAATTCGAATATGTGAAGAGGCGGGATGAATGTTACACGAACAAAGAGCTGGAGCTAGAACAAGGGCATTCTTTCTTAATCTTTTAGTGGAAACAAAAACTCGTTTTCAAAAATCAAGAACTAGAATTCTTGCCAGAGGTTGCAATAGATGTTTAGATCAACCAAACGAAGGCTTGCTCGCTAAAACACAAGAACACTTGAAAAGATATTCGGGGAGCGAACACGCAAGAACGCTCTAAGCCACTGTTCGCTGCACTAGCGCCGTTTACATCAAGCGAACGAGTATTCCTATACTCTATCCATTTTGATCTGGGACAAAGAATTTGTGGTTCTCAAACTTTTTATCATATTCTGGGACAAAATAATATGGGCTCTAATTTTTTTTAGGCATACTTAATATACCAATATCGTAATTGAATATAAACATTATTTATTTGTGAAATGAAGTAATGTTTTACGAGTATTAGGTATGTTAAGTGTATTTAAAAACAAGCAATCATTGCTATCATTAAAATGATACTAAATATGAAATATAACAATTAAATTCAACGTAGATTCAAGGTGTCATGAACATGTTATGATTTTTCATCTTCTTTTGGAAGTATTCTATACTCATAATAAAAGTTTGAGAATACTATGCGTTTTAGGTCTTTTTTAGTAGCAACGATTAATTTAGTAAACTAAAATTACGTTAAATATATAACATTGAAGTAAAAATTAATTTACATAATTAAAAAAGTTTGTAATCATAAAATATTAAATAATCGTATGTTTTTGATAAAACCTTTCGGCAATGAGTAACGACATCTTAAAGAATTCTTTTTATGGTTTGTTTACATTTTGTCTCAGATCAAAATGGCTAGTAAAGAATATTATTTAGAATCTTTTCGAACACAGACAGAACAACGAAAGAATGTTTACGCTAAAAGCAATAAGTATTTACATAGTTGACATTATATAGAACGGGGATCAAATGAGCATTCCCTCGTGTAATGCACTGTGAAAAGTAATAAAGTATTGAATATTGAGTAATGTAAATCGGCCTTTTTTGTGTGGATGTAGGTGTACAATTTGACTAAAATATATTTATGCAGAGTTCATGATTACACTGAGGTCGTTCGTTATTTTATATTAATACGTGACACCTGTACCCATGGAAGATATTACATTAAGCAATACCATCAAGTTTATTATAAAAATTAGGAAGGTTCGCTATTGTACAAAATTACTTAAATTGCAAAGCCTTTACAAAGATATACGCTGATGGTCTAAATTAGTGCCATTAGTATCCATAATGGTAGAGTGGAATATCTAAGTAGTGTAATTGATAAAATTTACGATTTAGTACATACAACAGCATGTCAGACGGTACAAATGTGTCTAAATTGTTAAATAGTGTATGAACCATAACGTATTAGATATACGAGTACAGTACAGAATGCTTACATTTAAAATTCTCTTGACTTTTACGGGGTACACCCAAGTAGGTAGTACCTAAGGTGCTTGTGAGTGTCTATCTAACGCAGGGGTTTCCAACCTTTTGACATATGCGTCTCAGACACTATATTAAATTCTTCACCTCCTTCGAGCCGAAAAGTAGAATATATATGAGAAAATTAAACAATTGAGGTATTTACATCAAAAGACAATCAATTAAATAAATAACTAAACAAACTATTCATAAAGAAAACATTCATCTGATAAATACATACATAAACATAATCACGACTGTTATCCCCTAAGGGTTAGTTTAGGCACTGCCATAGTCCGCGCTTCACAAAGCAGTGACTGCACATGTGCTCAGCGTGACAGGTGGTGAGCACGTGGCCGCTATAAGCTATTGGATGGTTGTGCAGTTCTAAGTCCATTAGTCGTCTATTAGATGGGTTTTTTAATTAGCTGCTACCACACGACTGATCTGATAAATAAAAAGCTAAAAGTAAAAAAACAGACTGTTAGTCAATTCACTTAATGAAATTTTTCGTTAATCATCTAATAATCCTATTTTTTTCATTTAATGTAAATCAAGTTTTTATTTTATTTTTTATCCATACACGTAGGATCCTTATCCAACTCCCAAACTGTTATTGAGTATTGTCGAACATTACGAAAAAGGGAAATCAAGGTGCCCGTTGTGTCCCGTTTAGAATTACTTTACCCCTAAGGGTTTCAATGTTTGGGAGAACTTTTTCCCTTTTTTTCCTCTAAGCCGGAACCTATTAACAAAATAAACCGGTTAGTACCACCCCGACCACGTTACCACGTTTCTACGCTGCGTTTGACTTGTCTGAACCTGAAGGCCTAGCACGGGCCGGAGAGAAAAAGTCCTCAGAGACAAAAATCATCATTGCCTCTCGCTTCTTCGTTCGCGCGGAAGCGAGGGGCAATGAGTAATCTTGTCTCCGGGGACTTTTTCTGTCCGGCCCGTGCTAGGCCTTCTGGTGTAAACGTGTGAAATAGTGAAATATGATGGTCTACCTTAGCTCATATGCATGTTTGCCATACGTGACGTGACTTAAAAAACAGTGTTGATGTTATATTTACCAACAAAAATATTAAAACATGATATATTTTATTTTCGATACTTTAAAACAAGATCTTCATTCGGTGGAACTGGTTCTATGAATTTTAATTACAGAAACTTTTTAATTACGAAGTGCTGGTGATAAAATTTTATTTTTTAATGTTTTAATTTACGTTTTTGATTTCTGATCCATACTAATATTATAAATGCGAAAGTTACTCTTTTTGTCTGTCGGTCTTGCTTTCACGTCAAACCTACTGAACCTATTGAATTAAAATATATATTATATCGGCGTTAAATAGCCACGCGAACGACATCGCGGGCACAGCTAGTGTGATTTTATTAAGTATCAGTTTTGTCTGGTATGTTTGTGCTTTCGCTATCGCTTTAACTTAACTTTAATTTGTGTATTTCTAGGTTTATATTATTCCTTCCACCTGTAAATTTGACTAAATAACAAATAATTTCCAAGTAAAATTTCTGATAATTGGCTGAGTGGTCTTTTTATGAAAACATAACATATAATGCCTATATCTCTAGAGATATAGGAACAGGGTGGGCCCGAAATCTGGGTGTCATCATACATTTCCCCTTGTGTGTTATACGGGCAGGTGTTGGCGGCGGCTTCATGAAATGAGTATGACGCAGAGGTAAGAGGGGACGAAAGAGGTAAGAGAAGAGAGGTGTATTACACCCGGGACCCCACCCGTAAAGCTCATTGAAGTCAATATTGAAGAGGATGGACCGTGGGTAGTCCCGGACGCATTTATCGGAGCCTCACACAACCCTGTGGTTGGCATGACAGATGTGTTACATATCTCGGGCGAGCCAGTTTTCATGCACTGGGCACAATGTTAGGCAAGTGAGATAATCACAATGAACTGTACATAAGTTTAATCACTCCGTGGTACAGGCGGTGGGATTGAACTCGCGATTCCCGCGGCCTTTTGTAACGAGTCCCCGTCCGGCAAACTCGGCTACCGCTGCTCGCACTGTTAACTATGGCTTAATTCCTTTGTTGGACTTACCATGCTTTGGAAATGTGTTCAAAACGCTATTTCTCAAATTCTATGGCTACAAATCTTATTGCCCTCGAAGAATACAAATTCTGCGAAGTAATCTTCTTAAATTAGCTCTTTTATAACATACAAGGCAATTATCCAAAAAAAGTTATATAATCTCGTAGAGCCTTAGGCCTTGGCTTATCGTCTAAAGTTGCTTTCGAACTTTACTTGTAAAGGTACGCTCCATCAAAGTTGAAGTTACGAACGCATATTGTTTAATTCTGCGTTCTTAGCCTTGCGTCCCACTTTCGGGCACAGGTCTTTTTCATGGAGAAACACATTAGGAGTATGGGCCGTAACACCACCACGGTGGCCCATTGCGGGTTGGGTAATATTATATAAGATTTGATTCTTTAGCACATATATTTGGATAATAAGTTTTCTTGGAAAAGGCAAGTGAAGTAAATTAATTTAATACACGAAATGAAAATAAGAGTCAAAGAGTCTAACTGTATATTTTAGCTACATTGCAAAAATTGAGTAAACAAAACACAAAGGATTTCTTTTTATAGTCACCTTTTATCGTAAGTGAATTAATGTATGTACCGGCGACTTTGAAAATTTACGTAAGTTGCTCTGAACATCGCTTGCTTTAGTCGGTGTACCTAAGGAACCAATAGCCGGTGTACCTAAAGTACCTTAAGCTGGTGTACCTAAGGCAAGAGATGTTCAGAACAAACTACGTAAGTTCTATTTTATTTATAGTTATGAGCGTTAATAACAAGTAAAACGGTAGCATTTACTTGAGATGTTCTAGTACATATCCTGATATCCTTAGAAGATTGTATTCCAAGATTAATTATACCTGAGAAACAGGGCATCCTAGTTGAGGTATTACTTTATTTAGCTTTTAGTAAAATACTTGGATTTATGTAAATTTGTGTACTAAGCTTGATAATAAAACATTTATTATTTATTTTACCTTTGCGGTACACCATAAAGGTAAGCATTTACATAGAGCATTTACTTGTATGGACTAGACTTTTTGTATAGACTAGAGCATGTAGGTACGTACATGGCGCTGTCCGCCAGTGTTGCTCTGAAACCACCCTTATGCTTCTTATTTAGTTGTCAAAAATATTTAATCTTTATTTGATGATCGCCATCAATCAGGAGCCTTGGTTATCATCGGCCAAAGTCGGGATTACCGACCTTATGTATATCATTTTTAACAATATTTGAACGGTTCATCTCGGATAGCTTACTTAGATTGCAGCAACGCATGACTTTGCATATTGTTTGAATAATTTACGATCCATCACTTGGAGTGACGTCGTGTACTTTGATTAATTCATGAGTTTATATGGCGGTGGTACTATATACAGGTATATTGCATTGAACGTTTTCAATCTTTCCTAGACGACCTCCGTGGCCGAGTGGCCTGTACGCCGATCTCAAGGCGTCGCCACCTCAAGAGGTTCTGGATTCAATCCCCGGTGGGGTAAATATTTGTGTGAACAATATAGGCATTAGGTACAGACCTTCCTCGTGGAAACAAACACAGAAACAGTTGCAATAGCGACCGGGAACAACGTCTCAACGTGTCTTCCGAAGCACGTCATCAAGTCATCCATCACAGGCCTGACCATGGCGAAGGTAGCTTAGTTTTTGGGAAAGAGAGCCAAAGCGTACTAACCACTACACCATCACACCCTCATACGCTTATCACATTGTATATATGCATCTTAAAAGGAATCTCCTCATTAAAACGTTTCATATAAAAGTTTAAAAGAAATTTAATTCTTGCCTTGGATATTGTTCTAAGAAGAATAGATGAAAAATCTCTGCACCTTTCCAAAAACATGGTATTAGAGAATGTTTCTTAATCAAAAGACAGGTGCAACTTACATTTACAGTAACATATTGCTGTCTAGTAATTATAGTTCATAACCTGTCTAGCCAAAGTAAGAAAGACATGTTACGAATAACATGTTTTATTACAAAAAGGTACAAACAAATACAGGACAGGTTTAACTGACTAGGAAGTGTATAAAGCCTATCTATATGCAGCCTTACTCGCCAGCCTTGAGAATAAACAAAGGTTTGTACCCAAGATATAAACTTATGAGTAAAATAATGAATACTATTTACCTTAAATTGTTCTCTTTGTCAGGGTCTTGTTGAAGATGATCGTTGATTAATGTTTAAGTAGAAGGTAAATGACGTTTAAAAGGTTTAAACATCCTCGTATGTTATTTATAAAGTCTTCGTGAGTAGACAAATTTTCCAAGACAATTTTTTCCTTTTTTCACTATCAAACATTATAGAAGCCAACTTTGACCATTTTAGATGGAGTGAATTCGACAGTGCAGCTATCCCAACTGTCGGAATACCGTCGAATCATGGAATCTTTGAACCTGTCACTTTTTGCTGCAGTGAATCAAAGTGAGACCAAACGTGACACCTGATCTGACACCCGTGACTAGGCAGTATTAATCGATGTGGAGATTTTTGTCTGAGGCTTTTTGCATCAGTTGGTGTTGAATTTGGAAATTCTCGGTTCAGCACTGGGTACTTTTCCACTAATGTTTGGTATTTTATCCGTCACATAATAATCAGGACATGCAAATAAGTTACACTTATTGATAAGCCTGAGTGTACGAAGACAGACTCATTAAAAAAAACAGGGAGTTTGTTTTTGTATTGATGTTTCAGAGGCGCAATCAATTATTCTATTTAAAGTTGTTATTCTATTTCACTGGCGGGGTTAGGTAGTTACACTAATTACTGTTTGTTAATAGACGAAGAAAAACCAATAAACCCACGTAGAGTTAATTATACGGATAATCCTTGCTAAAATTGGTTATTGTTTCAGCTTAGATACGCCCACTGCTGGACATAGCCCTCCTCAAAGTGCCAGCACACAACACAACATACATATCGTCACGCCTTATTAGTATTAGTCCAGTCAAAATAATATTACCTTTAATTATTATTTGTAATTTTTTTTTAAATAAGCATTTATAAAATTTTGGGGAAACCTAATTAAATATTACTGCAGTTGTTGCGGACTGGTCTGCGGCCGTAGAGCTGGCCGCCAAACACTTTGATAATTTGTCTATTACTTGTTTTTGAATTTTGTAAATATCCGTTTTTATATACGTTTGACATGTTTTTCTATTACTATTGTTTTATTAGTCTTGTGATAGTAAAGCACAATATATTTAAACTCCGCTTTTTATTGCTCTCGCCAACAGCATTCTTATGTATAATCAATAATTACAGTAAAGTTCAATGTAGGAGTAAATGGGTTTTTCTCATACAAGCTAATTTTCCTTGACTAGACTATAACTATGACTATAGGTGTTATCACCCAAATTTCGCCAGACATGCTAAGTCATCATGTAACAGGTGGCGAGCCTGTTGCCATGCACCGGGCACAATGTGACGCAAGCGATATTCATAATGAACTGTATATAAGTTTTATCCAAACTTTATGGTATACATGCGGTGGAATCGAACCCACAAAACCATGCGATACCCACATCTTACTTCCTACTACCCTCGGTATATCGTTTTTCCATTTTTCGGGAGATTTTACACTGTTTTTCCTTTCATTACTTTCCTGGAAAGTGTATTAATGCGTTTATGATCTAATAAGTACTGTTAATATTTCAGCGTGACAGGTGAGCTCATCGCCGCTAGAAGCTATTGGATTCTAAGTCCATAGTTCAACGTTGACATAGAAATAATTGTTATTCTATCGCAGTGCATCGCCTGTTTTCTTCCTACAATATTCGTTAAGGCATCTAAATGATTTTGGTGTTTACAAGCTAGGTTTCATTAAACCCTTTTATGAATAGACAATGTTGTAAAGAATGTGATTCGTTGTATTTATCACAGGCAGATTAGAATAAAATACTACATAAGAGATAAAAAAGATAATAGTATGTTCAAACAAGAAGTACTTATTCTCTAAATACCTACTGCTTGTTAATTAATGATTTTAGAAGAGGTCCTGACTCTGACACTCCTTTCTGATAAATAATAGAAATTATGAGTTTTGGCGCTATTGTTATTGTCCCATTGCTATATGTCCCACTGCTGGCACAGGCCTTCCTCATGGAGAAACACATGAGGAGTATGGGCCGCAACACCACCACTCTGGCCCAATGCGGGTTGTTCGGTAGAAACGGTCACAAATGCGACCGGGAACAATGGCTTAACGTGCCTTCCGAAGCACGGAGGAGCTCGAGATGACAAAGTCTTGGTCACCCATCCACGGCCTGAACATGGCGAAGGTAGCTTTGTTTTCGATCGAAGCCAAAGTGCACTGACCACTATGCCACCGAGCTTACAAGATTTTTATTTTGTGCCATGAAATCTCTTTCCAACTCTCCATCTACAGGTTATCTGGAAGATATCACTGCCTAGCGATAAGGCCGCCTAAACTTATACCTTTCGCTTATTGTAATTTTATAATGATGTTTACAAAAGTTTTGTATCTATCTATCTATCAAAAATCGTTTCTTAGTAGATTTTGTGCCTTAAAATGTGTGTAGAGTTGTACATAAATTTTGTGTTTAAGTGTAAAGTGACGAGCAACGTGGAGACGGTCTATGAAACAGCCTCAAAACCGTTTTAACATCATACACAACATATAATCACAAATATCATCCCCTAAGAGTTAGTCAGAGACTAGGCAAAAGCACCGCAAAAGCAGTCCATTGCCATAGTCCGCGCTTCACCAAGCAGTGACTGCACTCAGTGTGACAGGCAGTGAGCCCGTCGCTGCTACAAGCTCTCGAATGATTGTGCAGTTTTAAGTCCATTAGTCGCCTTTTACGACACCCAATGGAAGAGATGGGTTGGTAGTATTCTTTAAATGAGCCGCTACCACACGACGACATCAACAACATATTAACATCATAATAACTCTAATTTTATAATAGTCGAAAAGATGATGAAATTTTTATATTGTTAACCCACCTCATCAATATAACACAATAAAGGCCACCATTCAATATTTGGAGCCAAACTTTCCGAAATTGCATAACAATCAAAACAAAAATAATATGTCATACTAAATATTAGGCTGTATGGGTTAAGTTCCCTTTTCCTTTTTATTCATAATAACGAAAGAAATAGAGGGGTTTTTTGGCGGCATTCAACTATGGCGGACGTGATTTTTATTTCGATGATTGTAATATTGTACGGAGTGGATATTGTTACGTAAAATCAGTGTAGTTTTGTGTAATAAGTGTCTGTGATGATGTGCAATATGGAGGATTAACGAAATAAACGTCAAGTGGTGTGAAAAGTGATGAGTTTTTTATCGTGGTAATCCACCTCATCCAAGTAGCACCACAGTGTCTGCCATCGATCGTTTGACGCCAAACTCTCCCAAGATGCATTGAAATGCATTACACTAGCATTTCAATGCAAACTACTGAAGATATATATATTGCAGACTTGGCTGTATGGGCTTCGTTCCCTTTGCCTTCCCTACGGGAGAATTAAAAAAAAAAAAAAAAAAAACAAATAGGAGAGTTTTTGGCGGCATTTGACGAAGGCGGACGTGATTTTTATTTCAATGATTGTTATATTGTTCGGAGTGGATGTTGTTACGTAAAATCAGTGTAGTTTTGTGTAATAAGTGTCTGTGATGATGTGCAATATGGAGGATTATCGAAATAAATGTCAAGTGGTGTGAAAAGTGATGAGTTTTTTATCGTGGTAATCCACCTCATCCAAGTAGCACCACAGTGTCTGCCATCGATCGCTTGACGCCAAACTCTCCCAAGATGCATTGAAATGCATTACACTAGCATTTCAATGCAAACTACTGATGAAATTAAATACTGATGACTTGGCTGTATGGGCTCCGTTCCCTTTGCCTTCCCTACATGGGAGAATTTTAAAACAAAAAAGAAATAGAGTTACGCGCTTAGATATTCATTGCTTAATGGTTTTCAAAAATTTTGTTTTTGTGATTTGGTGATTAGGGTCACGCCCTAGACAATCTTAATGTCGTGCATGCTACTAAAAATAAGGAAAAATTAAGATATATTTTGTAACGTAATTTAATACAAAAAATATATGCGAGTTTACTTGCATAGCGGTAGCGAAATGTGATTGGGCAAAATAGGCATACTACACGTGCAAGAAGGCATGAGTTCTTTATTCTGAATATAATGTCTTGCATAGTGCTTGGTAAACGGTGTATAGTAAAATGCTTGGCCACAATGATTGTGGAATTATTTGTAAGCGTGTTGCATATAATATGTACTAGCTGTTGCCCACGATTTCGTCAGTGGTTACTGTTTTTTTAACAATCCCACAGGAACCCTTTAATTTTCTGGAATAATAAGTATTTAAGATGTTGACCAGATATATAAGGTATCACCATGCAAAATTTTATGAAATCGGTCCAGCCACTTCGGAGATTAGCCTGTACGAACAGACATACATACGAACAGAGAGAGAAACATAAAATTAAAAAAAAAATTTTTTTGGTACTTACCTCTTTTTCTTTACCCCCCTGACTTGATTTTAAGCATTTTTTCTAAATGTACAGACATTCGACCTCTACGTTTTATTATATGTATAGATTTAAGAGGCACGTGTCCTGTATTGCGTTTGAATAGTACACACTTACTTAATTGATTGATTACTTCATTCGTTTCTTAACATGTTCTTGGGTACGAGTAATGATTATAAAAGTGTGGTATCGACTTTTTAGAAAATTCGGTCTTATGATCATAGAGTACTTGTTATCAGGGCCAAAATGTAGGTAAGTGCAAAAATATCTGCCTAACTATTAGGTCCTTACCTATGAAATTGGTGTTTTGTATTTTGGGGAATTCTGCATTTTCCATACTAAAATTGTTTCAGTTTTCTTCACAACGCCAAATCCAAAGATAATAATATTTGGCATCTATCATTAGACAAGCTTTAGTAATATGTGTAATATCACACTTCATAAAAATTATTTATCGTTTTTAAGTGAATGCAAATAAAATGATGTACTTATTCGGGAGGCACTTAAAAAGAGTTGTCTCCGTGTCCAATTTTAACACAATTAAACTTACAACAAATTATCAAAACAAATCAAAAGAGCTCAAAAATATAGTCTATTTTTGACGAGGTAATTATTTTTTAGGAATACTCTGAATCTTAGTTGTTACAGACAAAATACTAAGAGGAAAAAAAACACCAATTTCATAGGTAAGGACCTAATATTAAATGGAAAACAAGAGTAATAATATTTTGTGTAATGTCTTTTTTTTCTGCTAAGTCCCACACACATCTACCGCCCAGCCAGCTGTAGGTGTAGTCCGTAAATTTATCCTCGTCAAAAAAAAATAAAAAAGGACGTATTTCATAAACATATATTACACCTATAATTCGATGAACACTAATTAAAGTATATTATTTCGACTCCTTTGAAATGTTTTGTTTATATTATTCGGAGTATCATAAACGTGTGATTGATTTGGCACGAAACAGTTAACCCACAGAGTTAACCTATGTAGGTCGCGACGCATCGCATCGACCTGTGAATAGGTAATAATACCATTAAAAGTTATGGTCACACGTAATATTATTTACATAAATACATATAAGAATTTTATTCCGCATATTGCATTATCGGGTGACTATAAAATTGTATTGCGTAGAAGTTATCTTATTTCAAATATTTTTTTGATCACGTATGGGTATAAACAATATATTTTTGAATGTCAAAATTGAGAATAGTTTAAAAAAAACTGAATCGTTTCTTTTTTACATTACATTACTTTTCTTTGTTTAGGAGGCCTTGACTTAAGAAGAATCTGGTAAGAAACCTAGTACCTCAGGGTTCCTTGCTCTTTTTACCCTTACAACTATTATGATGTTAAAATTTTTTTGTTTACACGCATACGTTTTGTCAAATTGTCGCAGCTTTACTTTCCTACTCCTGCCAAATTAAAATTACTCTCTGATGAAAAAGGATTGATAGGAGTTGATATTTTTATATTTGTTTACAAAATTTTTTTTTACATGCACTGTCATTTTCATTAAATTCGGGATTCGTATAAAGTTGACACATTATTAACGTAGAATATTTTATAATTTGATGTTTCTTTTATTTCAGTATATTTATACATTATAAAAAAATTTCAACTAATAATTAATTGAATCATTTATTTATTTTAATTTATTTAATTATTTTTATTTGATTTAATTATTTATTTTAATTCTGTTTCAGAATTAAATTATAAAATATATCCCCGTCAATTTTGGAATGCATTGTTAATTTATATCAGCAAGAGCCACAACAAAATAAAAGTACTTACTGGTTTTCTTTCTCGCGTTCACAAAAACAAAACACAATCACGCAAAAACCACTTTTCTATTTAAAATTTCCAGTGAACCTTCGCGGAAACGACCGTGATAAAAAAAGTGAATTCGGCGCGTGCGCTCGCGCCTTTGACAAAGTAAACATTGAGCTGCGCCTGAGATACGCGTGGCGGAGCAGCATTGTTTAGAAAACCGTGGTACTCTCAAATAACTTGCGAAATTATGAATGCTCGTAAACACTAATGATGTAAATACGATCTTGGTCTTGCTTAAGTTATATTGTATGGGATTACGAGTTAACGGGCCAGACATTTTTGTAGTTTTATTAATTGTTAAAGTATTTACAATTGAACGCTCTCTAATGAGTTTGTCATAAGAAGTTTGAAAGTAGCGTCAGTGACAGAAAAATAACATACGTACATACACATAATCACGCCTATATTCCCGAAGAGGTAAGTTATTTCGTTGGCTCCAAGTTACAGGGGGCCTATAACCGTTACTGGCTCCTATAGAATATCCACAACCACTCTGTAATTCAAACCAAAAGCCTGAACAGATGTGACGTACCACTATATAGAATCTCTCTCTCTACAGTCCGAGCGAAAAAATAAACGCACGCGCTCATGCTTTTCAAAAAAAGACGTGTGGCACTCGGGGACTGCCGCGGTAAAGCTATTGCATAGCATTTTGTATCAACTTATGCAATTATAATTTTATTTATTTATTTTATTCATGCAGTATTTCTTTTTCTTTGATATTAATTCAAGTTACACTTTTTGAGCGTGGTGACCGATAAGAAAACAAATTTTTCTATTATTAAATAAATAAAAAAAGTTAATATTGTTTAAAATATTTTTTATTATTTTACAATACATGTGGGTTTTATTATCTTAACGCCGTGTCGAAGACTGCCGAACTGAAACGACGTTAGACGATGCACGGCCTTCAAGCCACACCTCCTTGCTCATCGGAATGGGGAGCGTGAGGTTTTTTCGTTACGGAATTTCTGGATTCGGTCCCCGCGCTCAAGGCCCGCGATAGAAGCTATGCAATAGCTTAAAACGACCAATGGAACACTATCTGTCTTCAATGTAGCTTCTTTTTTATTAATTGATTTTTCTCTCTTTTATCTTCTCTTTTTCGATTCATCATCATCTCACATCCGTTTCATTTATTGTATGTTAATAATTATAGTCTATGTTTATGTATATATAAGGTCCTTACCTATGAAATTGGTGTTTTGTATGGAGATTTTGGGGAATTCTGCATTTTCCATACTAAATTTTTTTTCATTTTTCTTCACAACGGCAAATCCAAAGATAATAATATTTGGCATCTATCATTAGACAAGCTTTAGTGATATGTGTAATATCACACTTCATAAAAATTATTTATCGTTTTTAAGTGAATGCAAATAAAATGACGTATTCGGGAGGCACTTAAAAAGAGTTGTCTCCGTGTCCAATTTTAACACATTTAAACTTACAACAAATTATCAAAACAAATCAAAAGAGCTCAAAAATATAGTCTATTTGTAGACGAGGTAAATATTTTTTAGGAATACTCTGTATCTTAATAGTTACAGACAACATACTAAGAGAGAAAAAAAACACCAATTTCATAGGTAAGGACCCAATATTTACATAATAGTATGTTTAACTATGAATGTTATTTATATTTACGTATCTATTTATTTTGTACACGCGCCACAGCTCTTTTTTTGTCAGCACTTCTCATAAAGCAGAAGGGTTGTTAGACATTTCTATTACAAATAAGCCCTACCGTTTAATAGGTATTTTAGTCTTTTAATGTTCTCTTGTTCTGTATTTTGTGTACAATTAATTGTTCAATAAATAAAGTGTAATAAAATTGCATGGTAAGGAATGTGAGTTGAGATATGAACGTCACATAAAGCTAAGAATTGATGTGGATGGACCTAGAATGAGAAAGTTTGATTATGTGAATGAATTATGGTTTAAGATAAAAAGGAGGAGATGTTGATAATGAGCGGCAGTATATACCTGTGACAATAATACTTTATAATAATATTACGGACTTCCCGCAATTTCACGCGTGCGATATGTAATAACTTAATAGAAATGACAAATAGTGTTTAATCCATATTGTATTTAATGATCAAAATTAACGGACAAGTCAGTTCAAAAGTAAAACATCAATATCAAAGTAAAAGAGTAACACAGTACCCGTTTAACACATATCAATATAATATCAGGATATATCAGGGAATATCAGGATAAAAAGTGGACCATGTCCTTTCTCAGGCTCTAGAAGTAGCAAATTTCGATTAAATTGGTTCGATTTCGATTTTGACGTGAAAGCAAGACAGACAGACAGACGAAGTTACTTTCACATTTATAATATTAGTATGGGTTATCATCACGCGTATATATTCGCGAATATATGCGCATGTATTCGCTCAGATTAACCCCATGAGCTAAAAATTAAACCAAAAACTATCGGAATTTTGATTTCTACAAAAAAAAAATTACAACAACTTTTTATTTGAACGCGAAAGCGCTCTGTGCGAGCTTTCAAGTCTCTTAATTTGGTTTCTAACTTTTATTACAAAAATCTGTTGTGGCATATTTTGACCTAAGTCCGTAAATTTTTGGGAACATTGAAATTTCAACCTACTGCGTATTCGTTTTCAATAACTTTTCCATTCACAAAGTTATTTGTAGGTTCAATAGACTCTACACGCGTAATATTTGTTCGCAATACCTCTCGCTTTTGGTCATGGTGTTTGTTTGTTTGTAATAATACTGTTGCACTATTGGAGACCATGATAAATTGAATTTTGTAATTGTTGTTGCAACAATCGTTCATATATCTACTATTAAGGCGTAGATACATTTTGGTTTGATCAAATCCCTTCCAATGGCCTTCGTGGGTGCCAACCTTGCATTGCTCATTTAGTTTACTATACACTAGTATCAAATATACTTAAGACGGTATGTATATAATCAGTATGTTTCGAGAGAACTGCAACGTTGAAAGAAGATGAAACTACCTTATTATGAAGTAAATAAAACTGGTTTAATTGATGCGTTAATGTAAAAAAAATTAATAACTCCTCCCAGAAAAATGAAGGACTTTACGCCGCTATGAAATTTTCTACTAATAATAGAGTAGGAGTAAATTTTCAATTCCACTAATTGATGCCGCTGTTCCAATTTGAAAAAATCTTTCAGTGTTAAATAGCCTATTTACTGAGGGAGGCTATAGGCTACATACCATCAAACTATCTCAAAGTAACTATTATCTATATAAAGATAAACCCTTTAGAAATAAAGAAATCTTTTGTCCAGTACAAACATATTTGAGATCTTCTCAAATATGTTTCGTACTGGACAAAAGATTAGCTACTAGGTATAAAACTGTGTGATATTTATAGATTTATTTATTTAGAAAACCAACAGCGATTACATAAGTATCTTGACTTATAATATATAAATTACATTATGGCCAATAAAAGGTTTCCCTTAAAATAACAATAGTTTCGTTCTTTGTGGATAGATGGTATATGAATTAAAACAGAATAACAATTAAAAGTTCACCAAAACGTAGGCAACTTGTTAAGCAACGCATTGAATAAAATATTTGCAATGAAAGAATAGGTTAGGTTCGAAGATATGATTACATTTTGTATATTATCGTTGATTAGTGTTATTATTAATCAACGACATATACAATACAATAGATATTTGCTTACTTATTTTGGTTTTGGTTTTGGTAACCAACATTTGCGGTTCCGTCGTACCATGACCACGCTCTCCCATTGTGGGTTGGTTTTGGATTGGTGTTTCCAAGGTTTCCATTATTTTTAGTTGCAATAGCAATATGACCAACAGCTTTACGTACTTTTCAAACACGAAAGCTATATTTATAGGTATTATGTAGTATATGAATCAGGTACATATTTCAAACTCATTATTCAAGAATCTACAGACTACAGCAGCAACAAACTTTGTCGGTTACCGTCATAGTTTTTCTTTCAGCTGTTGAGGAGCTCGGTGAAGAGTGGTTAGTACGCTTTGGCTTTCGATTGAAAACAAAGCTACCTTCGCCATGGTCAGGCAGTGGATGGGTGACTAAAGCTTTGTGATCTCAAATTCCTCCGTGCTTCGAAAGGCACGTTGAGCCGTTGGTCCCGGTCGCAATTGCGACTGTTTCTACCCACCAACCAGCATTGGGCCAGCGTGGTGGTGTAACGGCCCATACTCCTCATGTGTTCCTCTATGAGGAAGGCCTGTGCCCAGCAGTGGGACGTGTATAGGTGAGGACATACTCACTAACGGGTTTCCAATTATGGACCTACCGGGTTTCGAATTAAGACCCTTAAAAATAGCGTTATCTTGAACCGGGCGTACAAAACACTCGGACACGAGGGCAATCAAAAAAGTTTTTTTCATTAATCTAGCCTTTCAAAAAAAAATCTTTTTAAAATAATATTGTCGCAGTAGATGGTGAATTGCACTTGCTTTATGTCGTCACGTACAGTGAATTGCATATTATAATTATTAAAGTTTGTATTACACGACTAATAAGTTTCCAATCATAGAATATCTATATAAATCAATTATACACTTTGTTCATTGGAAATAGGTCGGAGATCTTAATCCTTGTCAAAGACGGAGAAGTTTCAAAATGTCGACATCACAGATCTTGGGTTAGATTCCCACGAGTTGCAGGTATTTTTTGATGATGTTTTCCCATGACAGAGATGTAATCTCGGTCTCTAATCTCTGTCTTACAAAAAATGGTTCCCCAATTTGACGACGAAATCGCCGTGTATGCATAGAAGAACATAAGTAAAAATACGCATTATTCGGGGTAACATCAAAACTTCAGTTCGTATTCAAATTGTAAATGGGACCATACGAGAACGACCACCTTTCAATTAAAAGAAGAATTATCGAAATCGGTTCATAAACATCAGAGTTATGAGGTAACATAAAAAAATAGCCGAATTGAGAACCTCTTCCTTTTCTTGAAGTCGGTAAAAAGCAAAGAAAACTTTTTCACGAAAGCAAGGTAAGGGAACGGGAAAACATTTATTATGTATCAAATAATTAGCGAGTTTTACTGGCTGATTATTCATTTATAACTATTATTGTTGTTGTTCGGTGTGATGTGATGATGCTGCTCGGTTACAGCCTGTCAGTGTCATTTGTAACGATTGATAATAAGAAATCACTGACAAAAACAACAACATGAATATTATTATTGTCTGATGTGTCAGGTTTTGTAGGTAGCTGTTAATACATAGCAGAAAATCATAATAATGAGTCATATCATAATAATCATAGGATGAGTGAAAAATGCTTTGCTGTTTGTAATACTAGGTAATAATAATAATAATGGCCTCGGCCTACGTACTAGGTGTATACCCACGATAAGTGGAGGACAAAATTAAGATAAAAATAATAACCTTATTGGTACACCGACAAGTAGTATAAATAAAATGGCGTTCGTTAATGGCCGCATTAGTATTGTACCTACTGTCTCTATAGCATAAAGACCTGCCCATTACACCAAAATATACAATGACCATGTAGGACTATGCTTATCGGTGACAGAACGGTCGTCATACTCTCATACGTTTCTTAATACATACATACATATATAAAATCACGCCTGTAATCCCCGAAGGGGTAGGCAGAGTCAAAGGAGTACTGTGTTCCTTAAGACCACATTTAGCCATACAAAAATTGGGTTTGGTCAGATTAAAAATCGTGAAAGAGTAGTAACAAGTGGCTAACTCATCGCCTACACAATCACAGACCCAGTACCCAATTCGCCATTAGTCGCTTTTTACGACATGCTAGGCAAGAAAAGCAGTAGGTACATTATTTTTGTGTCCCGGACCAACACACATACATACTTACATATAAATTCTTCGAAGGGGTAGATTTCGCCTGTAATGTCTGAGTCACTATGTAACAGCTGGCGAGCCTAGCCCTGTGGTGTCATTTCTTTTTTTTTCTGAAACGGTGCCAGCACGGCCATGGTATGATCTGGTGGGCGGAGGCTTTTAGTATATGAAAAGTGCTTTTTTTCGGAAACATTAAATTTTTTTTCTAATAGCCTGTACATACATATTTAGTAGTTTATATACCTCTACAGACAGAGGAACTCGGTGGCGTAGAGGTTAGTACGCTTTGGCTTTCGATATTGAAAACAAAGTAACCTTTGCCATGGTCAGGCCTTGGATGGGTGTCCAAAGCTTTGTCATCTGGGAACTGCTTCGGATGACACATTAAGCCGTTATCCCGGCCGCTATTGCAACCGTTTCTACCCATCAACCTTCATTGGGCCAGGGTGGTGGTGTTACGGCCCATACTCCTCATGTGTCTCCAAGAGGAAGGCCTATATCGTGATGCTAAAAGTTACTTTTACCTCGTGAGAATTCTTAGGCAGCATTGAAGGTAAAATTGGAGTAAAAGCGAGGTCCCACAGTGACAGTTAAAATCTATTAGATTAATTTTGGCGTTATATTTAGATTTTTGACCTCTATGATCGAGTGATCTGTGTAACTTAACTCGATTTTCTCAAAACTATTTAAGATACCAGACACCTATTATTCTTCCGATTAATGTTATTTAGATAAAAAATAACTATCGTATCTGTACGCCGGTTTCAAGGCGTCGCCATCTTGAGAGGTTCTGGGTCCGATCCCCGGTGGAGGCAAATGTTTGTGTGATGAATACAGGCATTTGTTCTCCAGTTTTGGGTGTTTATATATACGAGTATTATTGTTTCTATTATCCGTAACACAAGCAGCATTAGTTGCTTAAAATGGGGCTAGTTGATAGGTGTGAATGTCTGAAGATATTTATTTATCTTGGTGCTAAGTTATCTCATATTTATTACTTATAGGTAAAAACATGCAGACCGTCACTGCGGTTACTGTTCTGTTAACATCGTTCTTTTATATGCAGGTCGAAGAAGATTAATTCATTAAAATTTGGCTGTAGCGTTCAAAAGGGATATAATCAAAAGCATCCTGACTTTCCATTACTACGAGCGAATGCTTGGGAAACATTAATGTAATAACATTACCATATTACTGAGGGTCACACAGTAGAAAATAGGGATAATATTTATATTTGTATGCGGAATAACTTACCTTTTGTACTAGAGAACATAATTATCATTTCGCTTCTATCCTGGAAGTGGTAATTAGAGGTTTGAGAGTTGCTGTACACCAGGCATAATGATAGACAAGCGATATCAAAAACTGAGTATACATTATATAAATTCAAAGTCAGTATATATTCAGTGATCGATCAGGCGACCACTTACAATAGTAGTGCCATTGCCATCCATCCCAATTGGGCTATCACTGACAAATTATACTGCGCGCGGAACTAGTTGGCCGCGCCTTACGTATATGAGCGGTGAGACGGTGGTCATTACTCAGTTCAGCGCCGTTCTTCGCGACGGCAACACGCATTGAATGTTCCGGCTACTTTAAACAAAACGCACATGAGATTGCAATAGCGAGATGAGTCGCCATCTAAGGCGGGGCCAACGAGTTCTGCGCGCATTATCGCAAATGTAAAGGCGATAGCCAGGCTCGATAAACTCTACTCGTCCATGAAGTCCCTAGTTCAAACTTCTCCTACTATACAGTCTTTTCATATAATTTGTATAACACTGATCCTTCTTTGCCAGGATCGCCTCCTGTTATGGGGACTCACATATCAAGTGTAATAAAGCAATTCTACAGTATTCTTTTATAACGGTCATTAATCTTTGACTGTACGCGCACTCAAGCTAGCAGTGTTATTAGCAGCTCACATTTGTCAACCGGATAAATCTATTAAAAGATATACTGTGGTCTTCTGAATTGTAAAGGTCAGGGAAAGGTCTAGACTTGTGAACGCAATTGAGTTAGCCAAACCTTTTTTACGAAATTAAGGTTTCAATTGTCGAGTGACAAATTGGGTTGCCTACAGGTGAAAAAGCTCGGCGGGTAACTTCGTTTTTTATGTTAAAAGCTAAGCTAACTTTGGTAGGGTTGGACACTGGATAGGTTTTAAGTTTTTGTTCTTTCGTTTTTTGGAAGATTCGTTGCGACTGTTATCCTGATTGTAATTGTAATAACTTCAACTCCTACATCCGCATTGAGTCAGCATAGTTGTTGCCGAGCAACCTTTTTTATGAACATATATTGTCTATTTTTCGTTATACATTTTTACTTTTACAATCTGTGGTCTTCTCGCTGTCTTGTGACTATATATTTTCTCTTATAACATTTTTAATTTTAATTTTGCGTGGTTTCATTCATAAGTTAGTAATCTCCGCTTCAATCAACAGTGCTCCTAAGATGCTTCTTCCATGTGGGTAAAAAAACTTCCATTCAATTTAGGGTATACAAGGCAGCTTATATTAAATAAATCGAACGCTAATACCCTCCGAAAAGCATTTGAAAATGATTGTACCTTTGGTTCAATCAGGTACGCACCTTAATTGTATGAAAAAAAAATGTTTGAAAATAAGACAGAATCTACGTACCTTACGAAATCGAAATACTTTATGTTGAGAAAGTCCTGAAAAGCTTCGTGTATTTTTATCTGTCAGATTTTGCCCTAATTTAATCTTTCGGTGTTATGTCGGTCGCAGACGGCTTGTAATTTGCTCTGGAAAATTAGGTCTATTTTCGCTTGTCACTATCCAGCATCTCACTAACCAACGTCACCTGTTTAGTGGTAGTGGAAAAATTGGTTTGTTCCCAAGGGCGAGCTTTTCGCTGTATTGGCAATATTATCGTATAATTACGCAGTAACTACGCAGTCGACATGTTAAGACAAAAAAACTATTAATTAATTAAAAAAACTGCCTCTGACTTCACCCAATTTTGTTATCGAAAAGCGAATGTAAAAAAAACAAATAGCTTCAAATGTTTCCTATAAATTGTGCATGTGTTTTGTGTTTCTCCATGAGGAAGGCCTGTGCCAAGCAGTGGGACGTATATAGACCGAGGACGTGCTATAAAATTTTAAGATTTCCCTCATTTTCTCTTAGATTCCAGCATCAGATTCTGACCTTATGGGTATGGCACCACCTGTAAAGTATAAAACAAAAAAGAATTTTCCAAATCGAGTCAGGCGTCATCGTAGTCGGAGAACATAAGCTCGTACATAAAAAAAGCTTCCGACGGACTTAGAACCTCCTTTTTCTGTTGTAGCAGTTAAAAAATTTCTTTTTTATTTGATTTGTTCGATATTTGCCTAAAATGAATGTCGTACTCATGAGAAATGAAATGAAATGAAATGAAATGAAATCATTTATTCTGCAATTAGATTTACATGAAATACTTTTGCACGTCAATATTTTTTTTTCCTACTAGCACTTCGACGTGAATGGCCTGTTGAGAAGAAGTGCCGCAAGAAACTCAACAGTTAGCCTTTTTTAAACAGCCATAATAACAAAAGGAATATAGAACATTTTAAATATTGTAAAATAAGTATGTGCAGAGGAGCAAATTATAGTAGCCACGAATTTTTATCTGTAAAATAATCTTCTATCTTATAATACCCCTTTTTCATTAAACAGCTTTTAACAGTTGATTTAAATTTATGCAGGGGCAAGTCAATAAAACTTTGTGGCAGCCTATTATACATTCTTATGCTAATTCCTATAAAACATTTAACAGTCTTGTGAAGTCTGAGGCTTGGAACGGCGAGCTTATGCTTATTTCTGGTGTTAAGGCTATGGCAGTCAGAATTTTTAAGGAAAGTATCATAGTGTTTACGTACATACATAATACAATCAAAGATGTATTGAGACGCCACAGTTAATATATCTATTTCCCTAAATAATTCCTTGAGCGAGTCACGTGGTCTAAGGTTGTATATGGCACGAATGGCTCTCTTTTGAAGTACAAAGATAGTCTGAATGTCAGCAGCGGAGCCCCACAACAGTAGACCATACGACATTACGCTGTGAAAATAGCTAAAATAAACTAATCTCGCCGTTTCAACATCAGTGAGCTGCCTTATTTTTCTAACTGCATGCGCAGCTGAACTTAGTCTTCCTGCTAGAGTCGTAATATGTGGACCCCATTGCAGTTTAGAGTCCACAGTAATTCCAAGAAAAGTGGTAGACTTAATTATTTCTATCCGTTCCTCCTTTATACAAATTTGAGTATCGATCTGCTTTACGTTAGGCATACAAAATTTAATACATTTTGTTTTCTTAGAATTAAGTGCAAGGTTATTAATATTGAACCAATGCAAGACTTGCGAGAGAGCATTGTTTACTTCGTCAGATACGAAATGTAAACATACGAAATGTAAACAGAAATGTGCCTTACATGGCCACCGTTTTTCTTGCTGACCTGTGACGTCAGAATAAAGTCATAGTACCCGTAAAATCTTCTGTAGAACCTTTGCTTCACAAAGGAAAAGAGTAATATAAAAACAATGACCAGAAAAATTATCCCCCATCGACCATATATACCAGTGGGTATATGTGGTCGATGGGGGATAGTTTTTTTATTCAGAGTTTTTTGTTTGGCTTTATTTTTGCACCTATAGTATGTACCTATTAAAATATTAATGACTGATTTCATGTTTGCATGCTGTTTGAGCCGGCTAAATAGGTTAAGCTTCTCCTTTGCAATTAAATTCCACCGATTTTATACCCAACCAACCCGCATTGGGCCAGCGTGGTGGTGTTATGGCCCATACTCTGTGTGTGTGTTTCTCCATGAGGAAGGCCTGTGCTCAGAATTGTATAACCTATATAAGGCAAATTAAGATATTTAGTTATTTATGTATTATAATGTTTATAAAGTATGAGGAGTTTCAAACGAATTCACAATGTCAGTAATTTTCCTATAATAAAGTACTCGTCAAGACGAATCAAACGAGCCCAAACGCGATGAGGTTATGTTGTTTATTTGAAAGAAAGAAAGAAAAAAAAGATCAGCTTCAAGTCATAATAATTTTGTATCGTCATCCGATTTACATATGCATGCAAAATTTCAGCTCAATCGGTTGAGGGCAAATGCCGAAAAAATTGAGTTATAAGATTCCACTCGTACACACAAACATACATTGCAAGTTAAATAAAAGCTTGCAAAAATAATTCTCCACTTATGCTTAATTTCAACTTTTTAGTGCTAACGGTCACTGAGATTATCCGCGGACGGACAGACTTGGACTTGGCGAAACTATACGGGTTCCGAATTGACTACCGAACCCTAAAAAATATATACATTTGTAGGCTTTTGGGTATATTAATGTCATGTGCTACAACAAGACTAAAACTTCTTAATTACATTATTAATAGTAGTTTGCGAATGAGTTAAATACGCAAACTTTTACCGCACGAATTTCAACAATGTTTTCATATCCCAAAGTTTGACAAAAGCAAAATAGCTCCTATGTAACATGATCTAGATGGCAGTGTTATCTAAACGCAATAAGCATGTTATCCAAACAAAATAACAACAATTGTTACAGATGATGAGCAGACGACAAACAATCGGAAAACAAAAACACGGTGACCTGTATAACCAAATAGTATGAACGTCATTCAAGGGTCGGTGAGCAGAAGAATTATGAATTAGCGTCTAATTGAGGCCACAATTTTTTTTCCAGCTAAGTGTGTCTTACCGCAAGCTTATGAATGTCAGAAAGTTCCACGTTTGTGAGAAAGAAAGATTACCGCACATCACAAAGGAACTACCAGGAGCACTTGTTCTATGAAGAACGAGTTAAGATTCAGCAAGTTTAAAAATGTCATAATTTTCAACTTCATCGAAATTTTAGCAGTAAAAATTTGGAAACAGCCATTTGGCATAATATTAGGCCAGGCTAGGGCCTAGTACTCGACTATATCAGGGCGCGCCCGGGCGCTCTTAAAATGGCTTCGGCAAAAAATGAGTTCTGTAAACCCCTATTTTTAAATACCTATCCAACGATATTATCACACTTAAAGGTTTAAAACGAAAAAAAAAATCACTCTTCACTTTACCTGTGGGGGGTGCCCTAATTAGATATTTATTTTTCACTTTATTTTACCACTTTGTCGGCGTGATTGATATATTGACCAAATTTTAGCTTTCTAGTGCTAATTGTCATTGAGGTTATCCGCGGACGGACAGACAGGCGGACTTGGCGAAACTACATGGGTTAAAATACCGCGTAAGATAATTTATATAAATAGATAATTAAAGTCTTTCCATGTTCTTATAATATAAAAAACAAATCATGTTTAAAACATCTTTATTTTATTGCATTTAGTGTAAGTGCTAAATCTAAGTTTAAGATATCACAATTTGATATTTTTATTATTAATTTCAATAGTTCGTTTATAAACAAAAACAACAGTTATTGTAAGTAAATTGTAACTTTTAGGAATCGATATTCTCTAATCTAAAATCATATTTACACCTACATAATAAGGTTATTGTGATCAATTATTTCAATAGTAAGAGCACGAAGCCATATTTATATACTTCATGAAATCCATGCAGATTAAGATTGCGTGCATAAACCTAAAAACTGTTGTTTTGGCTTTTCTTGTTCTAATAAATTTCACATCCATACTTGTTTTTTCTTATATCTGGGTACAGATTTTTATCATCGTTTTTAAAATACAAATAATTATGTATATTTTATAATTTTGTGGAATTAAAATACTAGAATTGAAACCATTAAAATGAATAATATCTGTTTAAAGAACTGATTATGTGTTCCACAGAACGTCAGATAAACAAATTTCGCCTAATATGCTTAGGCTTAAAAGTCCTATGGCATAAGATTTCCTGGGATTAGTTGACTGAAGGGCCAAGACTAAACTTGCCAACATGCTGCCAACGTCTTGAAAATACAAGCATGACGATAATACCTAATGTACGAAAAACTATACTTACAATAAAAATAGAAAGTAAAAGTTTAAATTCTATATATTTTAGATTAGAAACTTATACTTTGCATTGTTTTAAATAAATAAGTAGCTAAATGATTGTTGATGACATGGAAATATGACATTCGAGGATGTGTGTATAAAAGTAAATACAACATATTGTCTGAATGTAGAACAATAATAGATGTTCAATATCAATTATATTCTACTATCAAAATGAAAGCCAACAAATTTTCGGAGGATAACACATATTTTAAAACGAAAATTATACCTTTTTTAATGTTATTCCATTTTTGTAGTATTTTTAATAGTCGACTTTAATTCCAAATATTTAAAGTTGATATCGTGTCCTGGCTAGGTATTAGAATACATCTTCAGTTTCTTTACAGCGTTGCTCTTAGTGAGTTTTGTTTTACAAGAGCTAGAATTTGAATACACCTCGTTTTTATATTAATCTATTTTTTATTTTAATCGGGTCAACAATTAAATATGAGTATAACGTTAATGATAACGTTTATCTCGAAAAAGACCTGCACCCTCTAAACTATGTTCTCATTGTAAAAAACTTAACTTTTTTAGTTGCGTAAAGAAGACTACTTTCTATGGGAAACGTGAAAAGCGCCTCCAGCGGAAATAGTTTCTCTTAGAAACAGAGCTTCTTAACGCAAATAAAAAAGTAAAGTTCTATACAATGATAGTTTACACTAGATATGGGGGGCAGAAACTTTTATTATAGTTTAATTACAATTACAATAAAAACAAACCACGGACGCGCGTACAATGAAAATGAAAATCATTTTCCAATAAAATTGGGATTATCACCGTCAAAAAGCCAACTATTCGTTCCCTTCGAAATCTGTCGAAAATGCCGCAGGGCTTAAGCAATTTAAAAGTTTCTCAAAGGTCTCCTTTTAATGTAGTAAAATTAGGGTGAAAATTTGAGACAACTAAAAGTCAGGGTCTTACGAAATTGAAGGTAAACTAGTCACAAGGATGATACTAACGTCACTAGTAATCAAAATGGTCTGTTTTTTGACATTGTATAGATTGTACCACTAGATGCAAAATAAAATTACGTTAAAAATCCTCAACGGGCGAAATGTTTTATTTATTAGAGAGAAAGATTTCTATAGGTACTAAAGAAAAAATCTAAAAACAGCAATGTTTCGTTTTGGACTGGACAATAGTTACAAATGTTATGGCAAAATGTATAGATCTTTCTACTACAACAATCCTTTAAGTAGCTAGCTGACGTCTTATAAATACTGCATTCCTAGTGTAAGTAATCATTTAACGTTTTTAGTTGCGTTAAGAAGCTCAATTTCTATAGGAAACGCAATTTCTGATACTTTCCGCTAGGGCTGCTTTTAAGATGTCCCCTAGAAATTGAGCTTCGTAACTAGTCAACGGGCACAAAACGAGATACAATAGAAACATCTATTGTTTGCGAACACCGGGGCTCGAACTAAAAACGTTAAGTTGTTTACAATAATAACTTATACTATGGGTACTGTATAAAAAATGAATCACGCTTCAACGTGCCAAATGAGTGCCCAGTCAAGGGAGTGACAATAAAAACTTTTCGCACATTTTTCATCAACCATGCTCCACTGAGCAAAATAATTCGAAGAGTATACGAAAGCGCATCTAAATCGACATGTTAAAGCTCGAGTACATAATATTTTTTATAAAAGCTCAGTAAACGTCTTATCACCACCTAATGGTAAGCAGTAGGTAAGTCCATAATAATATACGGATATAGTTACCGGACAGAAAAAAACTAGCTGTGCTGTAGTTATCTCCCCTGTGCTGGCTCTTAAAGAGCTGTGCCATTTGCACTATATGCGACTAACAACAAATTCAAAATATCTACAATAAAAATTCTACTAATTCTAGCACAACCAATGGAGGCGGATTCTCATCAATGACACGAATTTCCTTAAACCATAGTTACATTAACTGGACTGATTGTTGAATTGTTTATATCTATATTGTGACCAAATTTCTCTATCATCCCATAGATTGATACGTAGGATCCAGCGAATGTGGCGACAAGAGATATTATGGCAAGGGCGATGTTTTTGTACAGGATCCAGTTGAAGGGTCCAAGGTTTTTGTCCCACTTGTGGACTGTGTCGACAATGGCAGGCGTGAGGAGTCCAAGACTTGCGAGGAAGATCGCTCCACATAAGCCGATGAAGAGTTCAAGATCAGGAAAAGCTGCTGCTAGAGCCACTGTAAACAGAAATCAAATAAAATCGTTTATTAGCATACTAACGCTCAGTTGCACAAAGATTTTTTAAAGACGACATTTAGTAATGAGACATTAAAACTTTAAAGTTCATTAAATTTAAAATTGGAACACAAAATAGTTCTAGCTAATGTCTCTTTAGCATTGATAGGATTTAATGGAGCATTAGGGATAATGCCGACATTAAATTTTAAAGTTCGTTTCTGCAACTGGGTGTATGTGTTGTACAATGAGATCTGAATAAATTAATTTGCACTTATGACATAGTTACTTAGGTCCATACATACAGGTTACATAGTTACGTAGGTTAGTTTATTGTCCTCTAGGAGAACATAATAAAAGATTTATTGATACATTTATTTATTTCATTAAATTTTAAAGTGTCATTCTTATAACAATTAATATGTATGATAGTTTATATAATATCTAAATTCAATAATTTATAGTAATATATATCTATAATAATTTATAGATAGCATAGAAATTGTACAAATATATTTAATGACTCCCAAAATTCCTTTACTGAGTAAAAGCATTTTTCAACAAGATAAGTTTTCAATAGTTTAGAAATGTTACATTTTCTTTAAAAAAATTTATATGTGGTAAAAATATATGATGAAGTTCGTTCACTGTGATGAAGTTATAGACATATGCAAAAATAAATAAGTTTCCAAAAATATTTTGGATGTAAATATACACTTGAAACAAATAATCATTGAAAATAAATAGCTATTTATTTTCAATGATTGTCACTTTCCATTGGATTGTTTGCAAAATGGCTACTTGTAGTGCCTGTACTAATTTAGCAATAAGCCGAGGAGTTGGAGACCTGATGTCTTGTATTACAGGTTGTCTCAACCCATCTCAAACACCAGTCTTCACAAAAAGTAATGTTAGCTCTTAATTAGGTTACTACACTAAATATTTTGTAGTATGATATTTACTTTTGTGAAGAAATAAAGATGATTTATTATTATTATTATAAATTAATATCATTTTGTCCGCAATATCTTCATATCTCAAAATTCGTACCTGTAGCAATAACAGCTGTAGTCCTAATAGCAATCTGTGTGATGTTGTGGTATCGAACGGACACCTTGTTCTCCAACTTCCTCCAAATCATCTCCATAGGTACGTAGAATTGTAGGCTGTATGTGAATAGGATCGCCACGGCCATTAGAATTTTTGCACTTTGCGCAAGTCTAGAAAAAAATAGGTTTCATAGTCACAATTAAGTTAAATGTCACAAATTAACAAAGTGAACTGTGATCCCATTAGGAATTATAAGTAGAGGAAATATTATAGTAACCATTTAGATTCCATGAGATGGACAGTCTGCTAGTTTTCACCTTTGTTGAGTGAATAAAAAACAGTAGAAAATGCTTATATGTAAATATTGAAAATATTCATAATGATATAAAAAAAACTACAACAAGATTACTTGTGGGTACTTACACTTCGTCTTGAGGTAAATTCAATGTGACGCTTCCTCTAACATCGTCACCGTATTTGATGTATCCGAAGAACCCAACGATACCGTAAAGTGAGACCACAATCGTCATGGCAATGTTTAGCACACCGGGGCATCCGAGGAACTGTTCTGGTTTGGCCATCTCGTTCTCCACAGGCATCACAACACCAATGCCTTCCATTGCAAATATCACAGTACTGGAAATAAAAAAAATAGTTTTACTGACAGTTTGTATTCAAATTAATTTGTAATTATATTTGAAGAGTAATAAGAAATGAAATGTAGACATTTTGGGCCAGATGGCTGCGCGAGTATCTGCCAACACTGAGTCCCCGGAAGATCGGATCCAACAGAACATCACTCAAAAACGGGGATCCTGTACTCATAGCAGATCAAAACCTACCCCGTGGAACCTGGCCTAGAGGTCGAATAAACAAGATATTTTTTGGACCGGACGGAGTAGCTCGGGGGGCTGAGGTGACAACGGCCAAGGGGCTGCTAAAGAGACCCTTGCGTAAAGTGGTGCCCTCAATAACCGACCAGGGCGCATAGACCCCTTTCGCTGCCATTTGGTCGGAATGCTGTCGCCTCCCAAAGATTGATGCTTTGCACTGGAGCGCGCGCGCCATTTGGCGACAGACCTTCTTTTATACTTAATTTTTGTATTTTGATTTTGTTTTATGTTGTCAGTAAGTGTGTGTCAGTGAGTTGGAGCTAAATAAACATCTTAATTATTAATTATGATTTTACTACTTTAAAATCAGTTCACTCCTCAACAGAAATGTTCTTATTATATTAGTTAGTTATCATTCTTTTATCATCATTCAATAATTGAATTTAATAACTTAAATCGTTTTACTTTTTAGAATTCGAAAAACCAAACCCACACACAATGTAGCATTAAATAATTTGTTCTATGAATGAGAAAATTATTACTTTGCATATTTGACCCTTTTAGCGTAAATTAATATAACTTTAGGATCAAGCCTAGATTAGCAGAATCTAAAACAGCTTTAACCTCTACCCTCAATATTGTTCAAAGGAATTAATCGAAGTTGAAGTATAATAATTAATTTAGAGAACTAGTTTACTTTTACACAGACTTTCTGACATGCTGATCAAATGCGAATCGAGGTAGAAATGGTTGCAGATAAGACTTGGATTAAAGTGGCGATAATTATTGCTCAAAATAATTAAGTTTAAGTCTCTTGTTTATGGATAATGGAGAGAGTTACTACATAATTTTTTTTCATGATAAGTAATTAATTTTATTACCTACGACACTGAAATTATATTTATTATTATTGGTTTTGGTTAATGTGTTATTTCGTATTGAGTAAATTATACAATCAGCATTAGAATTGATTACATCTAGACCATTGTACAAATGCCTTGACGAGATAGCGCAGCTGCTAGACCAAGACAGATAGTTTCAGTTCTGATAATTTTGTCATATTGACAAGCGTTTAATATAAGTTGAAACCAGATTTTGACGAGTTCGATAAAATCTTCCGTTTCTAATAATTATGCTGGTTAATAAATTGATTAGCGTAAAATTGATTCGCTTGAAGATGTTTACATAATTTTCTTTTTATATAACAATCAATACAGTGTCTGCAAATTTTAATTATTTCGATGAAACAATACATTTGATTTTAAATCTGCGGTTTTTAACATACTTTTAGTAGTAAATTTAGGATTATAGACTTTAATACAGTTAAAATATTATTGAATAATGTACCTTACGAACAGGGGCCAATGTGTAGCTTTAGCCACAATAACCCTATCAGAAGGGTTGGGCAGGTCACTGAAGATGTAATACAAGGTGATGGAGAAACAAATGACAAGAAGAACATTGGCTATAGCAGAGAAGGGGACTAGCCATTTCAAGTTTCTTATCTGACAGATTAGGACTAGGGGGACTAGAGTTAGTGCACAATACGTCTCCAACGACAGTTTGTATTCTGGTATATATTCGTCAAGAACCTGCAAAAAAACATCGTAAGTTAGAATTATAACATTGATATTTATTATTTTTAAAAAGGGTTTAAGTCGTAGTCGCAATGTTGATTGTGATACGGGAAAATGTGACACACATACATACATAAAATCACGACAATTGTCCCTTAAGGGTTAGTCAGAGACTAGGCAAAGGCACCGCAAAAGCTGTCCATTGCCATAGTCCGCGCTTCACCAAGCAGTGACTGCACTCCGCGTGACAGGTGGTGAGCCCGTCGCCGCTATAAGCTATTGGTGGTTGTGTTGTGGAGTGGTTGTTGTGGAAAATGTGACGATGGATGAAATTTCAGTGTATAAAATTTTGATTTGACAATTTAGAAGTCATGAATTGAAGAAAGGTCTATAATTGATAAAGATGAGAATGTCATAACAGAATAAAGATAAAAATAACAATATACATATTTCTCCTAAAATTAAGATTTCTTTAAAGCGACAAAGAGCTGTAAAATATTTCAGCGAACTCGAAAGTATTTTCTTTCTTTTTTTTGTTAAATATATTTTTAAAGACTTGCTTCCTGTAATTATTATGTCTGTAGGTCTAATTTTGAAGCAGAATTATAGCGTGTTTGCCTTTTAAATATTACAGAATTTAAATTCATGCCTGCGCATAATTATGCCGCTTCGTTAAATAAGAAATAAATTACTATAAGTATTTTTTTTTCTGGGTGGTAACACATCTGCTTACCCCTTCGGAGAAAAGCCGTGATGACATGTTATCTAACTTTTGTTGCGAAAGGAAAGTATTTACATAAGTAAGTTATTTTGTCACTAACATATATATTTTTTGGGATTTCTAGTTTCTATTTAGTTTCCTCACTATTGTAAATGAGATATTGTGTTCGAATTATCTTAAAAAGGGAAGCAATATTAATAACAATACACTTTTTTATACTTATGTTATACTTACTTCTTTGAAATTTTCAGATATGAATACAACGTAGACACAAGCTGCAGCTAAATATGTACACGTCATCGCATAATCCGTGAATGTTCTGTAAAAAGGATAAAATTTATAAACATAATTATATAGACTTATGTCTATCGCTTACTGTAATTTTTTTCTATCTATCTATATTATTTTATTATAATAAATTATCAACAAGAATGCTGTTTATATGTTGATATAGTGATGTTTAAATTATTTTAGTATCGAGTCACTTCGAATTAGTTTATATTTATGTAATATTAATGTCTACTATTAAAGCATTTATTCTGCAGGTACGAGCGTTA
This sequence comes from Parapoynx stratiotata, assembly GCA_910589355.1. NCBI lineage: Eukaryota > Metazoa > Arthropoda > Insecta > Lepidoptera > Crambidae > Parapoynx > Parapoynx stratiotata. The sequence goes on along the minus strand of OU342460.1, from coordinate 16,395,821 downwards.
TTACTTACTATTACATAGCGAGAGGGCAGATTATAAATACAGAGGATTTACCACTGGAAAATACATACATACATATAATGACGTCTATATTCCCCTAAGGGTTAGTCAAAATCTGGGCAAAAGCACCGCAAATGCAGACCACTGCCATAGTCCGCGCTTCAACAAGCAGTGTCTGCGCATGTGCTCATAAGGACAGGTGGCGAGCCCGTCGCAGCATTAAGCAAAAAAACAGCAAAAAAATTTGATAATATATTCAGTTTAGTTATTTACATACTCTTATGAATGTCAAAATAACCAATCACTCGATAGCTACATGAAAGCCACGTTCGCATGAAATTGAATGAAATAAGCGAACAAATTTATTTTCTTTCTTTAAAATTTTTCATGACTACCTGATAGTGAGCAGTAGACGAATCCACATGTGAAGGCAGCTCGAACAACAGAAAAAAAACAGGGCCAGTCACCTAAATCTTGCTAGCCGTACAAAGGTCAAGGTGGGGATGGATCTTATAGAACTAGAGAAAAAAATGTTTCAATTAAATAAATAATATACCTGGCAAAATTGGCCCAAGGCCGTAATCTCTTGGGTCCGTACTCGAATGCCGCTCCGCAAGTTTCCGCGAACCCCATTGAAGGTTTTTTTGCATCTACACATACTTCTTGTGACGTTTTTACCTGAAACACATCAGAAATAAAAGACCTCAGTGAATTTCCTCGAGATAAAATTATGATTTTTTTTGGTAGTGTCAAATTAACGATTATTATTTTATCGAAGAACATAAGAGACATTTACATTTTGAATTCACCAAAGTATCTTAAACAATTTAATAGTGATTTTATCCTATGGTCAATATATCTATTCTTCTATGATAATATTGTGATTACATATACCATCCAGGAACCACAATTATATTCGTAAAATTAGATCGTGTTAACGTATAGAATAACTAAAATATACCGCGAATATAATAATTGTCGCACGAACGATAGTAGGTACGAGTATAATCGAAATAGGTTAAAGTACAAGCGCCAGCGCATCACAATTCTAATTACCGCACTCCCGATTCAGGAGAACATACGTCTGACGCGTCTCCAGGACCCAACCGATCTCTCCGATCCCTGGACTCTCACCATACTTCTTTTCCTATCCATAAATCCTAATAAATTATTAACATCTGAAAAAATTTGTAAAATTGTCGAATTGTTCACTTTAAAACTAATCAGTATTTCATTTAGTTCTTAAGGCTCAGTTATAAGATGCATTTTGGAAAAACAATTATTTTTCTTGCTTTCGAATTGAAATTCCCATGATTTTTCAAGTTCGTTTTTTTTCGGAATATTTTGGCTATCCTAATTCATTTGTAGTATTATGAACTCTAATGTTAGACTATTAAGGCAGTTAATAAGGTTTAATCAACGTATTTATTAAGTATTCCAAAAATTGTAGATCTAAGTAGGTAATGAAATCTATTGTTAATTGTTGTATCCATTGTTCCTTTGAGTATTTCTGTCATCTCATATTTTGTTCACAACCACGATAGTTGTTGTCAATATTATTTATTAATTTCAAAGAGGTACTTATCAGAAACGGCAAACCGTTACAGTACCTACCAACTACCGATAATAAAATGGTGACTGAGAATATAATTAAAGAGAATGTATATAACTCACCAGGATATAAACGCAGTGTGTGCATATGAATCCAATGACGATCGTGCCTAGAGCTCCAAACGCTAAGCCCGCATTCTTGAAGGCTACCGGCATCGCCAATATTCCGGATCCGAGAGAAGACTTCAGAAGGTGTAAGAGAGACCCCATACTCCTGTTTTAAAACAAACGACATAGGAAAAATAAGTAAAAGCTATATTTTCAGGAGACTGAAATTTTAAACAGTAGTTTTTCGAGGAGGATCCAAAAAAATAATGGAAAAATTGATGTTAGTGGGTGAATGAGTTCGTCGTCGGTTCAATCCTTCCGCTGTTGAGCTTCAATAAACTAAGCTTTTTTTTTAACTGTGCCTACTGTATGCCATCAAGTTCGCCCCCTGTTATACAGGGACCTTAAAAAATCAGACAAATCGTGGGATTGATCACCTTTACATCTTCGGTGACATAGGCGTGTTAATATGTTAAATGTGTGTCAAGTAAAATTTTACAGTTAGCATTTGGAAATTAATACTCAGTACAGATTTCAATTCCATTTCTCTATTTTGTTGACCGAATAAAACTCATGGACAAAATTAAATTAGTCATTAAAATTTCGTAGACGTTTCAAGACTTCCAAGCTTTAATATAATTTATATAGTACCTAAAACCTAGGCGTGTAATGCTAATAGAATCCTTAATTACACAACTGAAAGAAAATTCCAGCAAGGAAAGCGAATAAAAACCAGGCGAAAAGAAAATGGCCTGATTTCTATCTTATCACTATGTCGTATGAGGTCAAAGGGCTCTAATCTCAGCATCAGACAACCGTCTTGTCACAAGGGCTTCTTTGTTCAATCTCAAAGTTGTATCAAAGATAAATGAAAGACTATTGCGGATTCAGATGGATCCCTTCATTTTACCAGTTTGAGCACAGTCTGATAATACCCTTGACCAGAATTTGCTTAGTAATATTTTCTAGTGTCGCTATCAGTATCTAGATCCTTAAGTCTAGGTCTTATCCTTTTCAAACCGGTTGATGATTGAATTAGTGGATATTAAAATGTTTATGTTTAAAACGGGTCTTAGTAAGTTAACTTACAGTAAATAAAGCTTAAAAATTTTAATGGTTGGCGTATTTTGTGAAGAATTTTATAATTGGTAAATCAATTAGCAAGTGACAAGTGATCAGATCAAAGATTTAGTAAATGTGAACTATTTAATTCTTGAAGAATATTTATAGTATAGCACTAAATTGGATAAAATTACCCACTGCTTCTTTCTGATTATATAACCCCTTAAGGACCACGCGAACGTCGGCTTTCCCGAACAATATAATTGTATCCGTTGTGCCTCGTTTAATGGCCATTGAGAGGTTAAATATTAATTTTTAAAAAAAAAAATGTGAATATTAATAATATAGCTACTTATACCAAAATAGGTATAAGAATAGGTCATAATATAATATTTATTTTTTACTTTTTATTGTTTTTTTGTATTTTTTTTTAATTTTAATATTTTATTTTATTTCGGCTTATTAATGCGCTGTGCAAATTACTATTCAAAAATAACGGCGTGAGTACTGTTTAAACTTTATTAAGTAGGACAAAAAGTTTTATGTCAAATTTTAGATTTTTATTGTTTGCAGCTGGCGAAGCGTGGGTGCTGCGCCTGATCATGACTGACAAGCATTTGCCTTGGTACGAGATTACAACTCGTGGTCTGTCGAATCAAATCATCGAAATTACGAAGTTTACTAGTCTAGTAAAGTTACCTAGTCATTATGTTCAGATATTTATATAATTTATTTTGAAGAAACAGAAGGTTTAAACATATTCTCTAATTAATTGCAGTTCTTAATATCATATTATTTTCTTTAGTTTGCTGAATTATTACGTTGTATTGTGAAAATATAAAGGAGAGATTGCATAGTGACTTCTCACAGGATATAGCATTTCGAGTAGGTACTGTGTTCTTCTACTCTGTGGTCTACAGTTGCTCTACCATGTTAATTAAGATTAGATGTGTACTATTTGTTGTATATCATGAATATTCACAATTAAGCTTGGCTTTTACTATGCGCGGTGAGCAAAGACTCGTCCCAGTTACATATTATTATTAGGTATGCATTTAAATTTAGAGCTCGATGGCGTAGTGCGCTTTGGCTTCGATCGAAAACAAAGCTACCATCGCCATGGTCAGGCCGTGGATGGGTGACCAAGCTCCTCCGTACTTCGGAAGGCACGTTAAGCCGTTAGTCCCGGTCGCATTTGTGACCGTTTCTACCCACCAACCCGCATTGGGCCAGCGTGGTGGTGTTACGGCCCATACTCCTCATGTGTTTCTCCATCAGGAAGGACTGTCCCAGCAGTGGGACGTATATAGGCTGACGACAATGTAAATATTGCAAGATCGTTGTCACAGTTATGTTAAAAAATGAAAATTAAATGTAAATAAACTTTATTTAACAACATTTAAATAACCAAAATAACATTATAAACAACAGTACAATTGGCGGCAATTGGTTAAAGTACAGTTTTATTGATGATGTATTTTCTATTTAGATGACCAAACCTTCTATTGAGTAATCTCTGGCCTATGTTATTATACGTCGTACTGGGTAACGCCTTGTTCATATAAAAATTCGGAGTGTGAAATTAACATCTGGATCGGATGATTTGCCCACCACCGCCTCCCTATTGTCCCTTGCTGCTGTTGCTTGCTTCTATCAACTTTTTTACATACACATACATACATACAATCACATCAATCCCCGAAGGGGTCAGCAGTGACCAAGGAGCACATTGTTCCTTAAGACCACATTTAGCCATACAAAAACTTGGTTTGGTCAGATGAAAAATCGTGAAAAAGTAGTAACAAGTGGCTAGCTCATCGCCTACACAATCACAGACCCAATACGCCCTTAGTCGCCTTTTACGACATGCTAGGCAAGAAAAGCAGTTGGCACATTCTTCAACTTCAACTCGACTCATCATCAACTTAATTCTTCATTCATCAACTTTTTTAGCACGATATTTAGTTTGTACGGTGTGGTGTTCAGTCTTAGTGTTATCATACGATCGCTAAATGGATTGTATTCCACGACGCACTTGTCCAACGATCGCGGCACGATGAAAGCTACTCCGCTATTGCTATCGTCTTCTGGGCCCGAAAAATACACTGTACTTTCAAGGGCAGATGTAAAGTGACCCTGGCCTTTCTTCCTGTGCATTTCGTTTTCCATGATTCGTAGTTTTCCTGCGTGGTTGAGGCCACGCGCATTCACGCCCCTATGCGATGCGGTACGAACGCAATACCGATCGATCGACATTGAGATTGTGATGTGTCTTAATCTTCTGTGGGACACTAGGGCCATAAATGGGTTAAAATTATGCGGATATTTAGTGACTTAAATGACATTGAGCTTTGCTGAAATTGGTACTCTCGTACCGCCTCTCTAGTCTCGGCATTCTGCGATATTGAATTGTGTTATTATTGAGTTTTAATTGAGATTGCGTTCGAGAGTTACTGTTGGCTACCTGATTTTAGGTTCGGCAGTATCTGAGTTTCCATGCGGCGCTGACGCCATCTTTCTGGGAAGATGGCGCCGGGCGTTAGCTACATTGACAGAAAAAAAATATTATGTTTTAGGACTTTCCATGCTGACTTAACTGGGAAAATAGAAGCAGTGGTTTCCCGTTGGTCCATCGTCCGGTGATATGTTTGTACCGCCATTGCTTGGTCGCCAGAGCCGCGTCTGTTATCTAGTAGAGAGCACCGCGGTTGTCCATTAGACGCCGCTGTCGATTATTCATAACGTACCACCAACGCGTGCATGTGAGGTTGACTGTAGGGCCGGATAAAGGTTATTTCCGTTCTCCCCTTACTCCCCACTCTAACGCCCTCTAGCTCTACTTATATATTTTTTAGATATGAAGCAGAATGGTAGGAAGTCAATATTTAGTAACGCATCTAATTAGCTTGTAAATTACTGGTTTGGTTGTAAATATTACATTTATGGAATTTTAAATATTATTATTTTATTTATATTCGTGACTAACAGAATATAGATCTGGCTTGGTAGTAAATATTTACTCTATAAACGTGTGCAAATGTGTCTTTACTTATTACATAGATTGAGTATCCCGATTTATATAAAAGGTTTAAAATGTTCCAAATGAATGTTCTGAAATTTTTTAGACCGTTCCGTACCTATGTGTATAAGTAAAAAAATCGTACATTGTCATTACCTTCTCGTAATAAAGATATTTATTTACTTAATATGTGGGTGTCCTTATATGATGATGATGATATGTTGTTCCTTTAAATTAAAAGGTTATTTTTATTATTAGAAATCTTTATAGAAATTTAATCAGCGCATTAGATAAGTTTAAACTAAGTATACCCTAATTTATAATTCAAAAAGTCCCAAATATAAACAATAGAATATGAATTTACATGTCACGACTTGAGTGAGTCATTTTTTACGACCAAAATCATCTTGTGCAAACCTCGCGTCAACTAACACAAGGTTAGTCAGCAATTATACAGCCGCAACGACCTCATGACTTGTTAGAAGTAGGTTCTTCGTCGTTTTGCCTTTAATTTGAATCACGTAATGGACTAAGTGATGCTTCGAAAAACCTACAGCGAACGTTTTGGGAATAGTAAGTGTTTAGGAAAACCTATTAAATAATTGTTACAAAATTTGTCGGTTTTCTTACGGCGAAAGACGATCTCCGTGGACGAGTTTGTACGTTGATTTCAAGGTGTTGCCTGAGGTTCTTGGTTTTGTAAGCTTATTAGATAAATGTTTATGTTTAAATTAAATTAAAAGTATTTATTTTAACTATTATACCATCAAAAAAAAGACTATGTATTGACTAGTTTGCTTGATTGTTGTAAACGATTCCTATTGGTTGATTTTTGGCGCCAATATCACACCACCAAGTGGTGGGGTGATGGAGTGGGAAAATGTTTTAAGATGGCGATTCTTGTAAAAATAGATCATTCTATTTTTGGCAACCTAAGTGAAAATATAAGTTGAGTTCAGTGTGTCAGTGTCTCGAAAATATTATCAATAAATAAGTTGAGTGCATCTGGTGTTTGAATTTATTTATAAATTCAGAAGTGGGATCGAGAAGGTACGTTCGTTTTATTAATAATTTGCTGTTATTTTTAAAGTGTTTTGTTAATAAATCATTAAAAAGCATATTAGACAATTTACCTAAAAGCGTAAAAGTTATTATTACAGCAGGTATTTATTATTTTTAGAAGATTGACACATTTTCGTTTTTTGTTTGTTCCTGCACATTTGTTTCCTTTTCTCATTACGAGTGTAAACATTTAACCTTTTAAAAGTTGAATTTTATAGAAGCAAATAAACTGGTTGCAATTTGAAAAAAAAAATGAGTTATTATATTTAATTGTATACAATTATAGTCAATGTTTTACTGTGGCATATGGTCACTGCATGATAAAACTGACAATATTTTATGTTAATTTTAGTTTTAAAATAGCCTAAGACCTAAAGCAAATGAATATGAGATTTTTATTTATATTTTTTAGGAATTTATAGAAGGTAGAATAAAATGTTTTTAGGTTTGTGATAACTATTTTATTCCTTATTAACCATTAATGCAATTATACAAAACAATATAAAGTCAAGTTAAACACCACTTATAATTTATAAACTACAAAAATTTGAGCAGTAACTCGTTTTCGTATTTCAACAGTAACATGGATTTGACGTCGGATCAATCCGGCGGCGAGATTAATGAGCGGAGGAGTCGCAGCACTTTACGCCGATCGAGTGGTCGACGCAGTCGCCGCCGCTCCACGTCGGGTGCACGCGGCAGCAGGCGTCGCATTCTCAGCCCGGATTACAATGTCGACAGAGCAACGAGACTCAGCCGTGCGACGGCGCAACCCGCAAGTCCCCGTGTGTCACGTACACGTGAAAGCCGCAGCCGCAGTCCACTGCTTGGAAGGAGTCTGCGCTCTCCGCGGCTACCATCGCGGGAGCATGGCAGCAGGCGGCGCATTCGGCACTCGCCTCAGCGAGTGGCCTACGGTGAGCGGCCCAGTCGAACTCTGCGCACTCCTGAGAAGCGGAGCTACTTCACTCGAAAAGAAGAGTCGTCCTGTGAGTTACTTTCAAAGTTTTCTAGTATATTAGAGAGATTATGCGAAAATAGTAGTACTAGTAAAGTAAATTATGTAAATGTTATACCAGACTTTGATCCATCTGCTAAAAATCAGAATATAAATACGTGGCTTTCTAAAGTTAACGAAATTGCTAAAATACACAATTGGTCAGACAAACAAACAACCGTTAATTCAATACCAAAATTAATGGGAAACGCGAAACGGTGGTACGAAGGCCTTAATTCCGTTAATTTCTCATGGTCGCAGTGGCAGGAAAAATTAAAAACCGCTTTTCCGTCAGAAGAAAACTACGGACAAATGCTATTCGACATGCTTAAAAAAAGGGCAAGGTTTGGAGACTCTTTGGAGGATTATTTCTATGAAAAAACAGCACTTCTCAACAGATGTGAAATTTTCGGAAAGAGGGCCGTCGAGTGTATTATTTTTGGAATAGAGGATAGGGCTATTAGGTTAGGGGCAGAGGCCGCGCAATTCGAAATCCCAGAGAAATTATTATCTTACCTAAGAAATGTTAAAATTAGGCAAAATGAAAGTACTGTCAAGAATACTCAATTTAATAACAAAAATCGAACGCGTGAGCGAGCCAATACTACCTCCGGTCAAAAGTACCCACTCAAATGTTTTAATTGTAAACAAGAGGGTCACACAGTTAATAATTGTACTAAACCGCTAAAAAAATGTGACAACTGCTCGTTAATTGGACATGACTCGAATGAATGTTTTAGGAAGCATGAAAAAGCAGGAAACAAAACTGTTCTTAAAATATGCGATGGTTCCAAAAGTAACGAAAAGTATATCCAAAAAGTTTTTATTAATGGTTTTGAAAGAACTGCGTTCATAGATTTAGGTAGTGATACTACGTTAATTAGGCAAAGTGACGCAAAGATTGTGTTAAGTTCATTAGGAGGGGAACGATTGACCATGAGTGGCTTTGGGGGTGCTAAGGTTCAGACTCTAGGGAGTTGTTTAGCAGATATTGAGATTCAAGGAGTGAAAGCTAACATTTTATTACATGTTGTACCGGACCATTTTCTTCATCATTCCATATTGTTAGGTCAGAATTTCACTGAGTTACCTAATATTAGCATCTTAAAAACTAGTGACGAATTGTTAATATCTATGAATCTGAAATGTGAAGGCGCTATTAGTGTAAAACTTCTTGTAGCGAAAAATGCAGAATTGAAACCAGGCGTAAATTATTTAGATGTTTATTCGGCAAATAGAATAGACGGGTCATTTTTGGTACATGGGTGTTTTTGTTTAAAGCCTAAGCGGGAATACTTCTTAGAAGAGGGTGTATATACACTACAAAAGGGTACAAGTACTTTGATTGTAAGAAACCTAAGTGACAAGAACATACCCTTTTCCAGGAACGAATTATTTGCTAGAGCTGAAAAAGTCCAAATCATGAATTTAACAGTCCCGAATGTATGTAGGATAGATTCTTCTAAGGGATACTTCAATCCCTTTACTTTGTCTGATTTAAACATAGATAGCAGCATAGGAGAAACCCAGAAACTACAGTTGTTGATGTTGATCAATAAATACAGATCTTCTTTTGCTACTTCCCTAAGAGAGTTAGGTCGTACGAGCGTGGAAAAAATGGACATTACGTTAACAGATGGTGAGCCAGTGGTGTATAGACCATACAGATTATCTTATGGCGAAAAGGCTGAGGTTAGAGAAATGATAGATGAATTATTAGAATGTGGAATAATTAGGGAGTCTTCTTCACCATTTGCTAGTCCGATTATAATTGTCAAGAAAAAAACAGGCGACAAACGTTTGTGCGTCGATTATAGGGCACTAAATCGAAAAACCGCAAAACAACACTATCCTTTACCAATTATAGAGGAGCAACTGGAGAGGTTATCCGGGTTTAAATATTTTATATCCCTTGATTTAGCCTCAGGGTATTATCAGGTCGAGTTAACAGAACAAGCCAAGTCAAAAACTGCTTTTGTTACACCCGAAGGGCAGTATGAATTTAATAGAATGCCCTTCGGACTTACTAATGCTCCAGCTATATTTCAGAGAGTAGTTAACAAAGTTTTAGATAACTTACGTTTTAACTCGGTCGTTGTATATATGGATGATATTCTAGTCCCTTCAAACTCTATAGAGGATGGTTTGGAGAAACTTGAGAAAGTATTCAAAAAAATTCAAGAGGCTGGTTTGACTTTGAAAGTTTCTAAATGTAAATTTTTTCAGACTACTATTGATTTCCTTGGGTTTGAAGTTTCGGTAGAGGGCGTTAAGCCTGGACAACAAAAGAGCGTCGCAATTCAAAATTTTCCTACCCCTAAGAATGTTCATAATGTGAGGCAATTTCTTGGTCTTGCTAGTTTTTTTAGGCGTTTTATTAACAATTTTGCTTTGTTAGCACGTCCAATGTCCAAATTGCTCAAGAAAGATAGTTCTTGGGATTGGGGTGTAGCTCAAGATCAAGCTTTTGAAGAACTCAAAACCAGACTTATTTCTCGACCAGTTTTGAGTTTGTTTGACCCCCTTTTAGAAACCGAATTACATACCGACGCAAGCAAACATGGCGTTGGTGGTATTTTGCTTCAAAAGCATGATAATGTACTAAAACCCGTTGCATTTTATAGCAGACAGACCTCACCAGAAGAGCAACACTTTTCGTCTTATGAGCTAGAGACATTAGCTGTCATAAGTTCGCTGTGTAAATTCAGACCTTATTTGTTAGGCATCAAATTTAACATTGTCACTGACTGCAATTCGTTGCGGTCTACATTTTTAAAGCGTGACATGATTCCTCGTGTTGCCCGCTGGTGGAGTCTGATTCAAGAATACGACTGTAATATTCTGTACAAACTAGGAGCAGCTATTAGTCATGCTGACGCCTTAAGTCGTAACCCAGTAGGCGGTGATAAAAATAATATAGAAAGTATTTGTGTTCCTAATATTTTACAAATTACTTCTGATTGGCTTGAAACTGTACAATCTGGTGACGAGGAAGTTCAAAGAATAAAAAAAATCCTTACCGATAAAGAAAGCGATAATATTATAGAAATAAAAAAGAATTTCTGTATAAAACGAAATTTAGTTTATAAAATAACGGAACAAGGTCTTAAGTGGTTGGCACCCAAAGGGGTGAGATGGCAGATATTGCAAGCGTGTCATGATCAGATCGGACACTTTTCATTCGAAAAGACTTTGGATAAGGTTCAGACTGATTATTGGTTCCCAAAGATGCGCAGATTCATAAAAAAATATGTTGAATCGTGTTTAAGTTGCGCTCACGGAAAGAAACCTAGTGGGAAAAAGTCTGGTTACCTACATCCTATACCTAAAGAACCAATGCCGTTTCACACTTTGCATGCGGATCACTTGGGACCGTTTAATGAAAGCAAAAAGAAAAATAAGTACATTTTACTAATTATAGATTCCTTCACTAAATTCATTTACTTAAGGGCAGTAAAAAACACAAAAAGTAATACCTCCATCAATGTTTTCAAAGATTATTTTGCGTTATTTGGGGTGCCAAAAAGACTTATTACAGACCGAGGAACGTCATTTACTAGTTCGAATTTTAGGGAATATGTCAATATCACGGGAGTACAACATATATTAAATGCCGTAGCGACGCCTAGGGCAAACGGCCAAATAGAGCGCTACAATCGCACAGTTTTAGATGCTTTAACGGCTAAAAATCATGGAGGAGACGAACAGAAATGGGACGAACACTTGCCTCAGATACAATGGGGTCTAAATAATACAATTAATAAATCAACTGGCAAAACCCCATCTGAGGTATTGTTCGGCCTAAGGTTAACGGGAGAATCTGAAAGTGCTTTGAGATTTTCCACGATAGACGATGGTAATGACTGTGCGTCTGCCTCATTAAATTTAGAACGAAATAGATGGGAAGCTCAAGAACAGATTGTAACTAATCAAGAGAAACAAAAGAAACATTTTGACAAAGTACGCATTCCAGCTAGAAAGTTTAAAGTAGGACAGTTAGTGAGGGTAGAACGAGAAGTTGTTGAAAAGGGTAAGAGTAAGAAATTAGTTGCAAAATGTCTAGGCCCATATCGTATCACTCAAATATTGCCTAGTGATCGTAACGAAGTGGAAGACACTCCCATAACAAAGAAAAAAGGTAAATCAGTATATAAAGGAGTGTATCCAGTCGACCGAATACATCCTTGGTTATCGTTTAAGAACATAGACAGTGATGGGTCTTCTAGTGATTCTTGTGACTCCGGTGAAAAGCAATGTGGTGGTTCAAATTAGGGTACTTATATTATTTATAGGCTTAGTAACGATTGGAAATGAACAATGAATGAGTTTATGATTTTATGTATTTTCAAAATTAAATTATATTGATTGATTGTAGAGTGTGTTAGCAGCAAGAATTTGGTATTGTATTGTATTGAACTGTCGAAAATGAGTATTACATGAACTTAATAATGATGAAGTTAATTATATAGTATAGTGCAGTAAAGTGTATTTTAGCATAAAATTGTAGAAAAGATAATAATTATTAAGTATTAAGTGAAAGCAAGGATTATGTACGATTATTGTTTACAGTGTCAAATTGTAGTAAGGATTAAAATTATAGCAATGAAACATGTATGATTCTAATACAAAATGAAATTATTATAGTGGTAAATAATTGTAACTAAAGAAAAATATAGCCATGAAATTTCTGTTATACGTGGTAGTAATGTAGTAAGGTAGTAATGTGTTAGTAAAGTTAGTAATGTTAACATTGTACAGTAGTATTGATTGCGAGGACGCAAGTAGATCGTCAGGATGGACGAATGTAAGCTTATTAGATAAATGTTTATGTTTAAATTAAATTAAAAGTATTTATTTTAACTATTATACCATCAAAAAAAAGACTATGTATTGACTAGTTTGCTTGATTGTTGTAAACGATTCCTATTGGTTGATTTTTGGCGCCAATATCACACCACCAAGTGGTGGGGTGATGGAGTGGGAAAATGTTTTAAGATGGCGATTCTTGTAAAAATAGATCATTCTATTTTTGGCAACCTAAGTGAAAATATAAGTTGAGTTCAGTGTGTCAGTGTCTCGAAAATATTATCAATAAATAAGTTGAGTGCATCTGGTGTTTGAATTTATTTATAGTTTGAAGTATCAGAGCGATGAATACGAGAATTTGTATCGAGGTCATGGTTTTCAATATTTATTTACCACGTTTTTATCATCTCACGGTATTTGTAACTATATTATATTTAAACTGAAGAAAAGCCCGAGCAATAAAGCACAGCCTACTAAGTTGTACCTAATATACAAAAAAATATTGTTTTGTTATTTACGTCAGTATAAGGTCAATCATTACATTATTTCACGTTTCTGAAGAAGCACAATAACATGTTTTCAAGCCATTATCCCCGAAAGAGAGAGGTAGGTAACCAGAGGTAATAGCACTCATTATTTCACCCGATATTTATTCGAAATCCACCAAATTTTGACAGTTCAGATTGAGCGTTATATCTTGACATATCGTGTTTAGTCACACGCACGCGCTTACACGCCAAAGTGTATCGAAAACTTACGTGTGTGCTGTCGGCGCTGTTGGCTAGCCACGGCCGCCGCTGTGGCTCTGAAACCACCCTTATAGTTCTTGGTGCATGCATACATGAATAAAAACCAATATATGTTGCCGCTAAGGTACCGAACAAAGGTTAAAGTACCAAACCAAGGCCTCTACTCTCCATTATGTTAACATCGCTGAATTCGGAGATTATTTAGTTTACTTACGAGTTTGGATGGGGCACGTTTCTGTGCTCAAATGGTAGGTACGCCTTCTCGTTAATGACCTCCTTCGAGCCCAGGCTGAGTGTGGATTGGAAGCCGGGGTTGGAGGCCAAGTTCGCCCTGTGAACATAAACCAGTATTGGGTTAATTCGATTCATTTAAAACTTTCTAAATAAGACAAAAGTGTGTACAGCCCCTGAATGAAAGCGTGATACGATTTTTCTTATCGATTTAATATTTAACTAGCTGCTGCCCGCGACTTCTTATGCGGTTACTATAGTTTTTAATCCCACGGAAACCCTTTAATTTTCCGGAGTAAAAAGTATCTAAGATGTTGACAAGGGATATAAGTAACACCATGCTAAATTTCATTGAAATCATTTTAGCCCTTTCGGAGATTAGCCCGTACAAACAAACAGACAGAGAACCAGAAAAATCATATTATAGTATGTTCCGTTTTTCTACATCCCCCTGACTTGGTTTTAAGTATTTTTTTTTCTATGTACAGACATTCGACCATTACAGTTTTATTATATGTATAGATGAGAAACAACGCACCACAAAAGAGTAGTGTTATTTGACTGTGTTATTCTTTAAGAGAGATATACAGTCAATATATATTCATATCTGAAAATTTTTAACACTTATTACTAGAAAAATAAAACATATTTTAATTCTGATTCGTTTACATAATTTTCCTCGTGACTGTACTACTACAACTTAAGTTGTAATATAATATATTAGAACATAAGTGGTACATAACATTACTTATTTCTTGTTATATTATAACAAGAAAAAATAAATGATAATCGTAGCTGACAAAGGTGCTGACAAACCCCACCTTTTGAAAATCACTGTTAGTAAAGCTTTTCGTCAACGTGAGAAAAAAATGGTTAGAGGATTTGAAACAATAAATATTACATTTTCCTTATTGGTTCAATTTTCCCACTAATATCAAGGAAGTGACCCTGTAGCCTTGAATTTGAGTTTATTGACTTTGACTTTGAAAATTTATTAACTACCAATTTACCTAGTCACCATGTCCTGCTCTTACCTAAATTTGTTTAATTTTGCGGTCAGAGCTGTTTATTTTCCTTCACTCAATATTAGGTACAATATTTACAACTTCGTCGTCATCATTTCCTTTTGTTTAGAATTCTTTTTGTTCATTAAAACATCAAAATAACCAGATTGAGATTCTCATGCTTTGTCTTTCGATACCGAAAACAAAGCTACATTCGCCATGGTCAGTCCAGGCATGGGTGACCAAAGTTGTTTATCTCGGCTTCCTCCGTGCTTGTTGATCAGTTCGGTCTGTAACTGGATCCGCAAGTAGTTTCCTCCCTATTTTCAGGTGTATTAGTGTAGATATTTGTTTAGGTCCCTCACGATAAATAAAATCTTGTTCCTTTATGTACGTAGTTGTGAGATAAAGTAACTGTTCTGTATTGTTATAGACATAGCACCCTTGAACTTTCGCTTGTTTACAAGGCTATATTTAAATGTGAAATTTCAAGCACGGAACATTATTTATCACAAGAAAACGTTATGTTTTAACAAATAAATAGTATTTTTCACTATTTTTATCACTAGTTCAAGAGAAATTATTTTTGTAAACGTCCACTCAGGCTAAGTTGGTAATATTATCTGTAAAACAAGGTCCCCTGTCTTCTGCCGAAATACGTCCCACTGCTGGGCACAGGCCTTCCTCATGGAGATCAAAGCGTTAAAGCGGGTTGGTGGATAGAAACGATTGCAATAGCGACCGAGACGAACGGCTTGGCGTACCTTCCGAAGCCCGGAGGAGTTCGAGAACACGAAGTTTTGATCACCCATATAGGTTTGAACATAGCGAAGGTCGCTTTGTTTTCGATATCGAAATCCAAAGCGTACTGAACATTACGCCACCGAGCCCCATATATATTTTAAGCTCAGGTTTAAGTACGAACATTTAATTTAATCGTACGAACATCCATATCCATGAAAAATACATTTTGTTTTATGGGGATGAAACTAATGAACTCTAGCTGTTTTCCCATCTCGGTTTTCGCTTCTTCATACATTTATACTTAAAATTTGAGTAACCGGTACACTACAGGGAAAATATTTTTCCTTTTATCCCGGAAGGCGTAAAGGTTTCTCACGTAATATGAATCAGAGACACCTATAGACTCTTAATTTAATATCTTTATCTACAGACATCACATATGCCAACCTTGACTGTAACTAAAGCATCCTGTTGCACACATTGGATCTACAGTATAGACGTTGATTCAAATTTTGACCTTGTTTTGGTGACTAGAACGATTCATCACTGTAAATTGTCAGAGACAAACCTTAACGCCTAAAAAATATCGAACAGAACAAGCTTTATGTAAATGCTTTGTCTATTCTCTTGGTTTTATGAACCAACTACGGAATCTGAGGAAATATTAAAGGAAAATGCTACGCTTTTCTAGTCATAAAAAGTCTAGCCTTACAAAGGTTGTTTGTATTAGAAAAAGGTAAAAACGGGAAATATGAAACCGCTTTTTTTATTCGCAGTTGTTACTCGACAGTTACAAGCAATGTAAAGGAGCGTTTATATAACTACTTTGTGAATAGGACCTTTTAAGTATTCAGCGAATAATAGTAAGAGGTTGGTTTGGAAGAATATAAATCACTGCAGATAGTTATCACGATAGATTTTTCTTGCTGCTTTGACATGTCTTGGCGTATATACGCTGGACACAGGTCTTTTTTGTGGAGACAAATACATGAGAAGTATGAGCCGTATCACCACCGCGCTGGCCCAATGCGGGCTAGTGGGTAGAAACAGTGGCAATAGCAACCGGACCAACGACGGCTTAACGTGCCTTCTGAAGCATGAAGGAGTTTGCCCTTAAGATAGACTCTCTAGCCGTAGACTCTTGTCTATAAAATAATCGTAAATTTTTGTAGTCATAATAGTTATTACTTTTTTCATAATATGAATTCACAAGACAAAGGCTTCATTTCTTCAAAATTCTATTAGGTCCTTACCTATGAAATTGGTGTTTTATATGGAGATTTTGGGGAATTCTGCATTTTCCATACTAACATTTTATCAGTTTTCTTTACAACGACAAATCCAGAGATAATAATATTTGGCATGTATCATTAGACAAGCTTTAGTAATATGTGTAATATCACACTTCATAAAATTATTAATCGTTTTTAAGTGAATGCAAATAAAATAATGTATTCGGGAGGCACTTAAAAAGAGTTGTCTCCGTATCTAATTTTAACACAATTAAACTTACAACAAATTATCAAAACAAATCAAAAGAGCTCAAAAATATAGTCTATTTTTAGACGAGGTAATTATTTTTTAGGAATACTCTGAATCTTAATAGTTACAAACAAAATACTAAGACAGAATAAAAACACCAATTTCATAGGTAAGGACCCAATATTTAGTAGAATTATTTACCTGTTTCTGTTCATGAAAAAATTACTTATTTTAATCATTCTTACTTATTATACACTTAATATACGTAGTTCATTACACATACCACAGTTAACGAAAAATGTAAATGTCGCCAAAGAAAATTCAAGACACGTAATCAAGTAACAATTTTTTTGTAAAAACGCCTTAATTTTGCTAATTTGAGCCGTGGGACTGGCGAACAAAAAATAATTTTTGGTCTGTAATTTTACGCTCCACTTAAAAATGTTATATGAATTTAAGTCTTGTTTATATAACGTTAGACCTTTTATTCGTTAACTTAGGTGAGACATATTTTACAATTGTCAAATTACAGTGCTTTTTTATTCGATTTTAAGTCTTATTACCAAGGTAATTTAGGGTTTTTGAAACTTACCGGTTGATTGTAAGAAAATTTTGTTTTTTGGCTTAAATACTTACGTGGAGTTAAAGTTGTCCATCATGATGACCCCTTTCTTCTCATCTCTGCCCATTTTGACAGGTTTATCTGTGAACAAAGACGAAAGAATTGAAACAAAATATCAGGTTTTGAGTTTTTGTGAACGTTTAAAATCAAATAATGATAATAATAAACACTTTATTTTAATTTATCTACACAGTGGCACCAGTGATCACACCTTAAAATTAAATATGAAAGAATCGCTTATTTACAGTATCGAACCCAAGGATATATCGAACCCACAACTACACTGAGCTCCTTAATCGCGTTTTTAAGGTTCCTTAGTCAACTATGAAACCCTTATAGTTTCGTCAAGTTCGTCTGTCCGTCCGCGGATAATCTCAGTGACCGTTAGCACTAGAAAGCTGAAATTTCGTACTCAAATGTAAATCAAACACACCGACAAAGTGGTAAAATAGAATAGAAAGTGGACAATGTTTTTTTATTAGGGAACTTCCCCTACACGCAAAGGGAAATTAGGGGAACCACCCCTATTATAAATATCCAAAGATCTTGTTTATTTATAGAAATGTTGCTATTAGAGAAATTTTAAATATTTCAGACGAAATTCCGTAATAATGTAATGTCTAAATATATTCTTGTTTCTGAATCAGGTACCAAAAACATTTTCATGAATAATAATTTAGTTTCAGCTTAACTTTGTAAGTCTGGTTTCATATCAGAGTATTTTTATCTTACATTGTTTTAAACATGTCAAAATTATCATATGGAATGTAATATTATAATATTTCTTCAGAATCTCCAGATCTTGGAATGTTATAACAAAATTGTTGTAGATAATTAAAGATAATAAGAAGAGTAAGAACAGAAGAGTGACTTTGTTTGGTAGAGTTTGAGTCAGAAATTGTCATTTCATTTACTCGTATCATTATGTTTTCTTACATTATAAAAGTTCTTGATCAATGCTTATATTTCACACATATATGATTATCCAGATCTAGATTCAGTCTGGATTGCAAATTTGCAAACATACGGCCGCACTCAGAGGCGTCATTTAACCTAATGTTCATTACTGAATTTTAAAATCGTCTTTATGTGTATTGAAATAAGTGTGAAATTTTTGTTCTACGTAACCATTAAAGCTTATGAATGACTCTGAGTGCGGCAGATAGTGTAACATATCTAGTGTATCTATTGTTTGTACAGACAATATAAACAAGCATGCCACTTTAGCAAGCATTTCAAAACAAGAGTCATTAAATTTTCAAATGTGGAACCGTTTCTGTGATGTACTCTTTATCGATGAATTTATCGATACTTATAAATTATTTCGATACATTTTACGCTTGGTTATTTTTAATCGCAAAAAGGATATTGAGATTTTATTTTTATCAGCAAATACAATCACCACATGTTTTAAACGAACTCACTTTTTGATTTTCGGTTTCAATTCAATAAATCCTGGCATAAAATCAATAAAACAATGATTAATTAATCAGTCTATTATAGCTTAAAAAATTAGCGTAGAGTTATAAAATTTTATCTTTTTTATAATATTACTTCTTGTTTACTTTTCATTATTTTATTTTTTTAATTTACTTTATATGTAATCGTCTGCCGCAGTGGTAAAGTGTGACATATATTGTGTCGAGTCTGTCACTTAGCTAGCAATTTGTATAGCCTTCCTCATGCTAAGTGATTGCGTAGCGCTTGGAAGCCGTCAACTCTCGTTTCAACACATCTTGCGTCTTTCTTAACCTTTCAATTGTCAAAAACTAGCCACAAAAGAAACATAAAGTGTTTGCGAACACCGGTGTTCGCTTGACCCTTAAGGGAGTAAAGAATCCCATTATTTAGATTCTTGGAAACTCGCCTGAACAAGTAGATATATTTAACACATTACAAGGAGAAGGTAGAGACGTTTTCCCATTTCTAGTTAGTTGCCATGTACTAGACACAGTGTAAGAGGAAGGTCAGCGATATTAAGAATAAACTATACAAGATTAATTTAAATAATGATAAAGTAGACGTAGGGATTGAGCTGTGACCTCTTGCACGAAGTACGTTTAGTCCTATTAGAAATAGTACCTAATTGCTTTTGCTTAATCTAGTGCTATTTTTTGTTTTGGCAACCTTGAAAGAATCATAACTGTGAAAGTTGATAGAGAGTTCTGTTAGCAGTATTGTTCAATAAGTAGGTACACTATTATTTTAATTGGATATCATAATAATCTTTTCAACACGTCTGTAAGCACGACATTTTGATTAACCTAATGTAGTAGACAATTAAATGTATTATTGCCTGTCCTTCTTGTTAGTGATTGGAACGTACTATTATAGATTATAGGCTCAGTATTATAGATTTGTAATTTCATGACAGTGACGGGAGCTTTTTTGGGCTAGGCTAATTAGCAAGAATGTGAAAAAGAGGTATTTATTATAAATGTCTGCTAAGAACATACATATAAAGTTTACCCAACATAATTATAAAAGCTGTAATAAAACTAGAAGAATGATTAAAAGAAGAATGTATGCCTGGGTAAAATATTTATTATGTATAAGAAAAAGCAACATTAATATATTTTTAATCTTTTACTATAAAAAAATGGAATTGAGAACCTCCTGCTTCTTGTCAATTCGGTTAAAATTTTTAATTTTAAAATAAAACATAAGCGTCACAATAAATTGATATTTTAAAATGTTCACCAAAATTCACAAAAACTAACGCGAACAATAAACTCGTTAACTAAAATATCGATATCAAACATCACTACGAAACAGCAGACAACTCGTTTTGGGGCTTGTAATAAAAAGTCGAATACGAATTAAACTTTAGTAATTTTGGCGCTCGGGTACTTTTTCATTACCCTTTCAAAATTGGCTTGTGTTTTTGAAATACTTTTGAACGGACCTGTGAGGGTGCTTTTTAATCTGCCTTTTATAACACGTACATTTTCCGTAACATACCGTCACTATATCTGAAGCGGCAGAGGTGTTTCCTATGTACGGTGCCAGATATGTTAATCTATTTAATAAAACTCTAGAAGTCGAATGTACCTGTAAAAAAATGCTTAAAATCAAGTCAAGGGATGTAAAACTTTTTTGTTTCTATGTCTGTTAGTACGGGCTAATCACCGAAATGGCTAGACCCATTTCAATAAAATTTTGCATGGTGATACCTTATATCCCTGGTCAACATCTTAGACACGTTTTATTCCGGAAAACTAAAGGGTTCCCGTGGGAGAGTTAAAAAACCAGTAATCGCGGGCGAAGCCGCGGGCAATAGTTTTAATGTGTGTGTTAACATGCGAGCTTGATTTACCGAGCATGTAAGGTAAATCATATTTTATTCAACTAGTGGTATTTCCTCAAACTAGTGGTTATATTTTTTAAACTAGTGGTAAAGTGGCAGAAGCAACAGCCAAGGTAGGTATATACCTTCATATTTCATACTCAGATTAACAGAACAACATTGATATTACAGGGTTTTTATTCAATCAAGGCGAAGGAGTTTTCTATCGGAACCACAAAATGTAGTCTAATATTGACAGAAGACTTGAAGTATCTTAGCAAAGTACATGTTTTTGTAAGATATCAATTATTGACACATCTCCTTGAAAATGGTTTAATACCTCTCTACAATTTAAACGTTCGGTAAACTCACAACGTCAACAAAATTTACCCTTAATACTGATATTATTAAGAGGTACTTGATTTTGCACGCTCTGTCCCGCTAGCAGGATCTATAGAATGATAGAAAAACACCTTGGATTGAGCCACCATCTTGAATTTCTTAACGTGATTAGACAGTTAATTGCTGTAAATTGTTTAATCATGTTTCTGTGGTCGTACTAGCCTTACATACTTCTACTAGAGGGATGTTTGATAGGCCAACCAGCGCCGGCGAAATTTCTATACATTTTGACGTACAGCGCGCGGCCAGCGTACTTATGAAACCACCCTTATTGCCTTTTTATGTAACAAAGAGTATAATTACTATGAAAATTATTTCATCATCATGATTAACTTACAAGGTACTTTTAAATAAGATTATGAATTTAAGCGAAATTATTATGCGAAATCGTAATACTCCCCGACCAAGTAATTCTCTAATCAGCCTCAATTTGCAATTTTGCCGTCAATGGGATTGGGATTGGATTGCATGTGATTATGGGTCATAAAATTAAACTCTTAAAGTCGATAATTGAGTAAACTTGACGTGATCTAGTTTCAGTGAACGCTAACGCCCGAGAGAATTGCATTCTTCAAGGCAAACCTCAGTCTTAGATTAAATTCTTTGTCTTTTTGTTTTACGTTGATTCTAACTTTTAAGACAGTCAGTGACCTAATTTGATCAAATAAATAATGCTTTCTTAGTAAAAGTAATTTCTGTAATTTATTCGTATTAATTATTCAAAAGTAAAGACAAAGAGCGGAAGAGAATTTGAGCAAATAATCTCAAAAGACTGAACGAAAATGATAATTCCCTGTAACTAATTATAATTATTATATCAATTTTATCTATTTCATAAATGTTTTTATGTCCATTATCATCATTAGCCTATGTTTGTCCACTGTTGGACATAGGTCTCCCCTATTGCACGCCACCGCTCTCGATCTTCGGCCGTTCTCATCCAGCCCACTCCAGCCAACCCACGAATATCGGCATCCCATCTTTACACAGGGCGTCCCAAACTACGTTTACTGAGTCGCGGTCTTCACTCGAACTGTTGAAGTTGAACTGTTACTGTGTCCATTTAAAATAAATCAAATTTTCAACTATTTTATTTAGTTTACTACGAACCTTAGCTATAAATAGGGCTCTATTTTAATAAGGTAGGTAAATTTTAGTATTATTTTCAATTTAAGCCCTAATTTAGTGCTTGTATAAGGCTATTAAGGTTGATAGGTAAATTTAAACTTTCTTGTAGCGCTCTAAGCCCTTGCCCCAAACGTAGATATCAGGAATGCCTTTGAAGAACTTTATTTTATAAAGCCCGCGACTTTGTCCGCGGCGACTGGTTTTTAAACTATCCCACGGGAACCCTTTCATTTTCCGGAAAAAAGTATCTAAGATGTTGATCAGGAATGTAAGGTATCACCATGCAAAATTTCATTGAAATCGGTCCAGTCATTTTGGAGATTAGCCCGTACAAACAGACAGAGAAACAAAGGATTAAAAAAACAATTATTTTCGTATTTCCCCCTTTATACATCCCCTGACTTAGTTTTATGCATTTTTTTCTATGTAAAGACATTCGACCTCTACAGTTTTATTATATTATATAGATTAAAGATGTTTTAGGAGCACTTCATATTGTGATTTTATACTAACTAATAACTGTACTGATGTATACGTTCATAGTTTCACAAGGGTTCAGTTACCAGATTCGCTTTCTATTCTCTAAAAATTAAAACACCTGATCCAAGTTTATCGTACACATACAAACATAATTAACCCTAAAAGTTAGTCAGAGACCGGAAAAACAGTCCACTGCCATAGCCCGCGCTTCACCAAGCAGTGACTGTGCATGTGCTTTGCGTGACAGGCAATGAGCCCGTTGCCGCTGTGAGCTATTGGATGGTTGTGCAGTTCTAAGTGAACTAATCACCTTTTACGTCTCCCAAGGGCAGATATGGGAGATAGGATAAGGGAAATGGGAGATAGGATAAGGGAGATGGGAGATGGTATATGGGAGATGGGAGATGGTATATGGGAGATGGGAGATGGGAGGTGGGTAATGGCAGGTGGGAGATAGAAGATGGGAAATGGGATGGAAATCGTATTACGATTAATATTACATAATTTAAAGCTATATTAACTAATGTACATTAAAAACACGATAACGTCTTTAAGGGACGTTTCATAGGTACGCTGGCCGCCAGCGCAGGCATACAGCGCCGCGCGCCCCGGCGAGATTTCCATACATACATTTTGTGACTATGAAACGATGTTAGTAGCTCCGTGTAATTGTAACCGTAAACTTCCTTAAGTGTCATTATGTTGACTTATTTGATGGGTATAGGTTCGAATATTTCAAGGGATCAAAGCGTTCAATGTAACGTAAATATTAGGGATTATCCCTTTGACCACAATTTTTCTGCCCTCTCAGCACCCAATCCAAGCTGTATGTGTGGGCTTTGATGTATTCACGATGTAAATGTTAATGGTCTGTTACAAAAACGAGACGAATTTTAGTTTTTTAATAAGTAATAAAGCAATATTATGATAAATAAATTCATAACTTCTTTGTTGGTGCACTGTTTGTACAGTCTAGAAAAAAAAAAAATATACACATTTTATGGCTTTCTCTTCATACAAAACCTGAAAGTTGTTGAAACTTCGACCTGAAAGTGCTCGTAGAAAGTTGAAAGTAGTTGCAAGTTGCATTGTCACCGAGTTTTGAACTATTCTCAATGTTTCAGCCCGATAACTAGTTCGGAAGTGCCTCAAAATGGAGTTACAAATATCCAACCGGACAAAAGGTATCTCAAGATGTAAAGAGACAAGATCTGGAAAATCTTGTCAAACTGGTTATGAAAATATTTAACACGTAATAACATATTTATTATTACCTCTATACGAGTATATCATCCAAATGTGCGTACCCTTTTAAGATTACCCTGAATGGACGTTACACAGTTATAACGACGCTGTAACTCTTGGGCCGGAGTCTTAATGGACATATCAAGCTCAATATAATCCGGTATTATTCTTTTACTGTCAATACGAGTATACAGGCTGATCAATCCAAACCTCAGAGTAAACAGAACTGGAGTAGCCTTTGTCTAACATTCCCCTCTGCCAAATGCACAAGCATCGGATGCTTGCACGTTTAATAAAACTAGTTGAGCCGCCATTTTGACAGCCATAACATTGTAAACGTTGCGGCGAACAGAGCTCCCGCAAAAATGCCTGCCTGTGCTGTTTCTTGTTGTAAAAATAAATAGAAAACATCGAGTATGCTAAAAGATGGTGTCACCTTTTATTTGTAATTATAAATTTTAAGATTTCATGATTATTTACTTCATTATTTCATGTTTTAGAATTCTACGATTTCAAATTTCGAGCGCTAGTCTCGTGGGGAGTGCGGCTGTGACGTTGTCAAAACGCACACCCTACGTGACTATTTTAAGAGTGTGTGTGCGTGAAATTTAAATTTGTGTGTCGAATTATGCATGTGTGCATTTGTAAAAACGTTGTGCGTTGTGCTGGCTTTGAGTGTAGTGGTAACCTCAACCCCCCCAAGAAATGGCAGAAAAAAATGTTTGAGAAATTGACTAATGGCTACTCCAGTTCTGTTTACTCTGAGATCCAAACGCGTCAGTGAGGAGAAATCCGAAACTATCAGAGGTAGCGAAACCTGTCCTTAGGAACCGTGTCATCGATTTTCGATCAAATAATAATGACGGTATTTTTTTTAATTCTCATACCGGGAGTATTACAGAAACGCAATATTACACACGATATTTAACATACGCATCAAGGAAAATGTCTACTATTAAAAAAAAATTACTTTGTTAAAAAATCAGTACTATTTCGAGCTTGTTTGATTAATAATAAAATGTGTTCCTTGTTGTCTATGACTCACATTAACAACAACGATTACTAATGTATTTCAAATTTTAACTTAATTCGATTCTCGGTTAGGTACTTAAGATGTAAAATTTAAATGCCATCATAATTATCAAAAATCAATGTCATGGTTCCTAAGAATAGATTTTGCTATCCCTCATAGTTTTGGATTTCTCCCCACTGAGCTATTTGGATTGATCACTCGATATATCGACAATTTGGCGAAGGTCGCAGGAAGTCGCTGAATGCGGGCGGTGCCGGACCGGTGATATTGGAGGTCATTGGTTGTTTTTTTTTTATAATACAGTTAGTAACAATGAAGCTTAACCTAATTACAATGAACCAAAAAGGTCCCTACTCAGTACACGTCAATATACAGAGTCCTATGTCCAGCTGTGGACGTCTATTATATATGTTGATGGATGGATGGATTTAAAACTACTCACGGTAGATTTCGTCTATGATATCTTGACGATATCTACCGTGAGTTTTAAAAAAGAATCAAAACTGATTCCAATATATCGATATCTAATTACAATATTTGTCTTATGAGGCGGAAAGAAGGTAGAGGGGAAAGGTTCATAGCTATTGCAATTTTGGAACCAAGGGCTCGATAAAGGAAGTCTCATCACAATGGTTCTGTTAATACAACCTTGGCAAGATCGGTGGCGTATTGGTTAGAACGCTTTGGCATTCAATACCGAAAACAAAGCTACCTTCGCCATGGTCAGGCCGTGGATGGGTAACCAAAACTTGGTGATCTCGATCTTCATGCTTTAGAAGGCACGTTAAGCCATTGGTCCTAGTTGCTGTTGCAACCGTCTGCCCACCAATACTCCTTATGTATTTGTTTCCATTGGGAAGGCCTTTGCCCAGCAGTGGGACGTATATAGGCTGAGGACGAACCTTGGCAATAAAACTGAATCGTTCTAAGACCCCACGCCGTTAAGGTTAATTAATATTTAATGTAAAAAAACACTTTTGTACATAAGGCGGACTTAACGATAATAGACTTAAGATTCAGAGTGGGGGCACTAAAATCCAAACAAATATCAAATTTCAATTACTTTTAATGAATTAAATAATCATAAACTACGTATACTATTACTTGAACTACATACGTTAAAATAGCACACTACATATTTAATTACATATAATTCTTCTTCTTCTCTTTTTTTTCCTGCCCTGTTCCCAATTCTATTTGCGGTCGGCGCCACATGTCTTCCTCTTCCACTCTCCTCTATTACTCGTCAAGTCAACACTCACTCCCATCCTCATTACATCATCATTCATACAATCCATCCATCTATTCTTTGGTCTTCCTCTCCCCACACGCCCATCCACATACCAAGAAAGTCGTTTTTCTCTCAGTATATCAGCTATCGGGGCAACTTTCAGATTTCCCCTAATATATTCATTACATATAATTATTAATACATAAACTATATTATACACTTATACAATAATTATAATTATACACTACATAAACTACCTATATTGATGATGTGAATAGTTATTTGTTGCTACTTCTTAGAAGACACTCACGACCTTAACTTTAATAGGAATTGGACATGGAGGACATCGAAATAATTGGTTTAATATAGTCTGAAACAAAGATGTCTTTGACCGAAAATAACGTATTCTCATTTGGGGAAATTGTTCTAATGACCTTCAATTATTTAATCAGTTGAATTACGACCAGCACTTGAATTTGGGTAGTTGATGAGGGTAATTTTAGTTAACTTTGCATTATATTTTGTGTTTGGCCGGATCGTTATCAAATGGGGCAAATTCTTTGGATTTTTATTTAATCAAATCTAAAGTGGACTTTAATTATCTTTTGATACGAATGACAATTAAATGTGAAAGTTTTATCTTTATCCTATTATTATTAGGCTGCCATTTCAATGCTCAGCAAAATATTCAAATTTTGGTCACCAAAAATATAATTGGGCAGCAACTTATGGGCAGCAAATATTTCTTAATCGGTTAGCAAAATAACTAATTGGGCCCCAACTCAAATGTTTTCTCTGCTGCCAAATTGTATAATATATGTTTTTACCTTTTTTAATGACCCTTTAAAATACTATTTATTATGTTTACTCAATTTAAACAAACTGACAAAGCGATTATTGACATAAATATTGTTTTTAAAGGTCGTAAAAAATAACCTTAACCTAATTTCTACCAGATATCAATCCCTAGGAAATAATCCTTCATTGATCCTTTTCCTAAATTTTATACATTTCCGGTAACATATATGTTGTTGCTCAAATAATTATTTTACCGACCAATTAAGTATATTGCTGATAAAATATTTGTTTGCTGACCAAATAATGTTTCGGCTGATTTTTTGCTGACCAAATAATCAAATGGCTGCTCAATCAATTTACTTCCCTTAATGAGTCTATTCCATTCATAATTTTTTACACGTGTTTCTAGTGTGATGTTAAATCTATTTACTTTTAGCTTAAAGCTAATTGTTATTATATTGTTAAATTTTATGTTTCTTCCATATTTTGCCAAATTTCTAATAAGTGAAATAGCTAATCACTATCATAATGCTGATATCGGTCAAGCTACAATATGTATAACGTATTTGAAATGTTCAAAAAATATGAAAGTGCCTCAAAATATGATTTTAGATATAAGGCAGCGGTAGGCGAGTTGGGGCGGACGGAGCTCGTTCAAGAGGCCGCGGGAAACCCGGGTTCGATCCCACCGCCCGCAACACTGAGTTTGAATAAGACTTGTGTACAGTTCATTGTGAATATCGCTTGCCTCGCATTGTGCCCGGTGCATGGCAACAGGCTCACCACCTGTTGCATGGGAGACCTAGCATATTGGGCGAAATGTGGATGTTTAACCTCTGCCTACCCCTTCGAGAAAAAGATGATGATATGTAATGTTATTGCGATGCAATTCACACATAAAAAGATTTTAATAACTAGCTTAAGCTTATTAAGATGAGCACTCAACGAAATAAATAAAGCATGACAATATATTTTTGTTATGTACTGGCGTGATTTAAGTAATTATGTATGTACCTCAATGAACTTGATTGTCAAAAAAACTATCATTGTAATAAGTTTTTTAGAATAGGTTTTAGTTAAATTGCCTCGTTAGGTGTGACAACTTATATCCGGCATTTATATGGTGTTATAATTATGTCCTTGTATAAAAAATAAACAGAGTGAAACAAAAATACTTTTTTGGGTTTTTTCTCTACCTTATGGTAAAGGGTTTAATGGAAGAGGAGTCTATTTACAATCTTACTGTCACTGTAAAACAAACTATAGGTGTATTGAAATTGAATAATTATTTTATTTTTAGTAATAGTGGGTCACAGTATTCGTTGTCACTGAAAGTTATTATGACATAGTACTAAATTTAAAACCTGCCAGTTGCAGATAAAACTTTTATACATTTTTAATGTTGGAAAGCCATTGTTTGTACACTTTGTTTCTTTTTCATTGTATCATTGCCAAGTTATCCTCATTAATGCAATTTCCGCGTTTTCTTTCGTGATTGTCCTATAAGCACGATGTTCAATTGTTTCATTATTGCACAGATAGCCACACGACAAATAATACAAAACAGAAAGTTCTTTTTAGAGCCTCTTCTGAATAGTATAAATTGTTGAGAAAATGAAATAATAAAAAATCTTGCAAAATGTGAGTTGTTCTCACTTTTTTTACCCCTTCGGGTCATACCTCTCAAATAGTATTACCTCTTCTTCCTGCTTTATCACTCTTTGTAGCCACTTTCCATCAGGTAGAGACTGCTTTTTGCTAGCATGTTAAATAAAGAGTGCTCAAAACATAGATATACATTTACATAGAAAACGCAAGTATAACTACTTGTATCGAAACCAAACGTGTCAACTTTAAACGTGTAATGTGACGACACAGCCGTAATATTGTTAAGATAGATCCAAACTGATTGAAAAATATTTATACCACCTATGCTCCTCTGCCAATTATCACACAACGAGACATTTCTTTAGGTAGCATCGGTTAACTCCGACATTTTGTCGGGTTTGTATATAACTATTTAAATATATATCTGTGGCTCAAAACTTCATAAAATAAACCAGTTTCAAAGAAAACGCTTACGAAGCTATTACAAAGTGACCGTTAAGTCCTTTCCCGGGAGGCCAAGCCGACTGGGTCGATTCGACTAAAGACCCACAAAGGCCTAGCAAACACTTGAAACAAAATAAAGCTTTAGGGTTACTAAGATATCTCCACAAATAACTAGAACTCTGACATGTACAAAGGACCGTAGGTAAAGAAAGGAAAATGTTTCAGGCGAGAATAAGGACTTAGATCTTGAGATAAACAGTGAGAAAAGGTCTCCAAAGTTCCTTATCTGGTATTACGTTACGATAAAATATGGGAATATTATTGTAAATAGAAAAATAAATAAACAGATACAACCACTCGGTCCCATGTTGGTCCGGGACTCAAAAAGAAAGTACCAACTGCTTTTCTTGTCTAGCATGTCGTTAAAGGCAACTAAGGGCATATTGGGTACAATATAGGTCTGTGATTGTGTGGGCGATAAGCTAGCCACTTGTTACTACTCTTTCACGATTTTTCATCTGACCAAACTCAATTTTTGTATGGCTAAATGTGGTCTTAAGGAACACAGACTCTGCCTACCCCTTCGGGGATTACAGGCATGATTGTATGTATGTAAGAAACCAACCCTTTGAGTTTTATTATATACCTTCTAGTCACTTCCCGCGGTTTCATCCGCGCGGTACCAGTTCCCATGGGAATAACGGAATAAAAAGTAGCCTATGTCGTTGCTCAGGCTCTAGATTATCTGTGTACCTTACTTTCGATTAAATCGGTTCAGTAGTTTTGACGTGAAAGCGAGAGCAACAGACAGAGTTACTGTCGCATTTATTAAATTAGTATGGAGTATGGATTTTTTCCTATGGGCTTAGTATGAGTTCTAACAGTAAAACTACACGATAATTCGAAAACGTTTTTCTCTGAACATTAACTACTAGCAGCAGCAGGCAGCGGTGGCCGAGTTGGGACGGACGGGGCACTACACGTTCGAGAGTTCACGGGAGACGCGGGTTCGATCCCACAGCCTTTACCACTTAAAACTTATGTACCGTTAATTGTGAATAACGCTTGTCTGTTAGCTTGTCTTCTGTTACAGGCAGACTTAACATATCTGGTGAAATGTGGGTGTTTACACATCTGCCTACCCCTTCGGGGGAAAGAGGCGTGATAATATGTTTTTAATATTTTAATACACACAACCCTTTCGCTACTGCTCCGCGTTCTATATAGTAAAATGAGACCAATGTAATACGTGAGTTACATTTCAAGAATGTGGTTTAATATAATAGATAGTGGTCGGTCCTGGACTACGTAGTTTTGGGAATAGAATGGAAATTTACAAAACACCTTTTTCGTTTTGCTTAGTTTGTAATAAAAATATGGGTTTTTCACTTAGCTATTAGTTGGACCACTTATGTAGATACTTGATTTTATTGGTATTTGAGCTCAAGTATAACTGTACCTTATAAAGAGTATTTTTAATGTACACTCATTAATTTCTATAAGTAGGCGTGTAAAGCTTATGTCATAGGACTAGATCCTATAAAAAAAAATCCAGGCAATGGCTGAATAAAAATATTTTAAATTGAGAAATGGCAATACTTTTTCAGAGACAGATAATGTATATTAACAGCTATGACTCAAATATATTAGGTTGGGGAAAAAGTCTTTTCGCATTATAGTATGTATAAACTTGTAATAAAATCTCTTTGGCTATACTATTTGTATCTGGCTGGTTTTGGTATCATTGAAAGTTTAAATTTTATAGAACATAATTCCAAATTCAAATTAGGAAAATGTGTGATTTTCATTTGTTTTTCGTACCGCCAAGATGAGTGAATCTAATGAAGAAATTCGATACATTTTAAAATTTTACTACAAAAAAGGTAAAAATAGACCTAGTGCAGTGTCTGTGAGAGTAGCACAAATTTGGTTTAAGCGTTTTCAATCCGGAAATTTTGATGTCAAAGATGCACGTCTCTCTGGTCGCCCTATTACAGATAAAATGGATGCCATTTTTGAAAAAGTGGAGCAAGATCGGCATGTCAGTAGTTACGACGTAGCTGAAGAACTGGGAATTGACCACAAAACAGTTTTGGCGCATTTGAAAAAAACTGGGTACACAAAAAAGCTCGACATTTGGGTACCTCACGAGCTCACTGAAAGAAACCTAATGAACCGTGTACTCATTTGTGATTCTTTATTACGACGTAATGAAACCGAGCCATTTTTGAAGAAGCTGATAACTGGTGATGAAAAATGGACCACGTACGACAAGAACGTGCGAAAAAGGTCGTGGTCAAAGGCCGGTCAGGCTTCACAGACTGTGGCGAAACCCGGGTTAACTCGCTACAAGGTGATGCTGTGTGTGTGGTGGGATTGGATGGGCATTATTCATTATGAGCTGTTACCACCAGGCAGGACCATCGATTCTGAACTCTACTGCGAACAACTGATGAGATTAAAGCAAGAAGTTGAGAGGAAGCGGCCGGATTCAATCAACAGAAGGGGTGTGGTTTTTCATCATGATAACGCTAGACCTCACACATCTTTAGCCACTCAGCAAAAATTAAGAGAGTTTGGCTGGGAGGTGTTAATGCATCCGCCGTATAGTCCTGAACTTGCACCTTCAGATTTCCACCTGTTTCGGTCTCTTCAGAATTCTTTAGGCAGTGTCAGGTTGACATCACGAGAGGACTGCCAAAACCACTTGTCGCGGTATTTTGACCAGAAGTCCCATAATTTCTATAGCAATGGGATCATGTCCCTACCTACAAGATGGCAAAAAGTTATCGAACAAAATGATACCTACATACTTTAGTGAAATGTAAATAAACTATATTAAAAAATGTTTTGAATTTTCTTAAAAAATGCGGAGAAACTTTTTCCCCAACATATTAATTGCTCGTGTTCATCATGAAAACATCGTTCCGAATTGAACCCAAAAATGCAGAGATAGCGACACCAGCGTACAAATACTTTGCTAAGGAGGTGGCACTTCACTTGGCTTATCGTATTCAACAACTCAAAAAATCCTTTGATGTGTGATCAAAAACGCCGCCATTATATAATGTATTGTATAAGTCCCGTGTTGGTCCAGGACACAAAAATAATGTACCAACTGCTTTTCTTGCCTAGCATGTCGTAAAAGGCGACTAAGGGCGTATTGGGTACTGGGTCTGCGATTGTGTAGGCGATGAGTTGGCCACTTGTTACTTCTCTTTCACGATTTTTCATCTAACCAAACCCAATTTTTGTATGGCTAAATGTGGTCTTAAGGAACACAGTGCTCCTTGGACTCTGCCTACCCCTTCGGGGATTACTGGCGTGATCGTATGTATGTATGTATAAAGACAACCACAACAACATAAGCATTTTTGAGACAGTTAATAGAGACAAAAATATTACAAAATGTTTTTCCTCTATTTAAAAAGATATGGTGCTTCACACCCCGCGCTTGTGTATGGTTTGGCCTAACACATGTTTCCCTTGATCTGGAATACGGAATATTCCCTAAATTTCTATAGAAACTGTTCCTCGCAAGATCCGGAATACAAGCGCATGTGTCTTTGTTGCCGGCTCACGTACCCGGACGCATCACATTGATAACCTCGGACACGTACCTGTCAAATAGTGATGTAAAAGACTCGACTTACTATGTATCGATTTTATTTGATTAATTATAATTGTTATACATCTCTTTCGTTGATTTTAGATGTTAGTTCGGAAGAGAGTTTGAATGTAATGCCATTATATCTTTTACAACCTTCATTATCACCATCAAGTTGGTAAAAAATATTGGCCGATGCCCCAAACGTATATAAAATTTTCAGATTTTACTAAAGCTCAATAATTACAGACAATTTAACCTTTGGTCAAGCTGATGTCACACATTGTGGTGTTTCGATTGGTCTAGATTTTAATCAATGATTGGTTTGAATATTACTATAGATCAAAAAACTTGGAGTCCCAAGAGATAGATAATGTTTGAAAAAAAAGGAATTTCAGGAAGTTCAGGAATGTCACACTAGGAGTGAATCAAAAAGCGAGTATGGACAAGAACAAACTAATATTAGTAAGAAGATAGTAAAATGGCATCGTAGTCTACTTATCAAAACATTCTCGTACCTATAGTGCCAAATAAAATGCATCATGTACAATTAACAGATCGTCAATAATCACATAAAATATATTTGACGAAATCATTGATGCATTTTAATGTCATCGTGTTAAGGTTGAAAATAAATGTATACACAGTTTTGTATAGTCTTGAGTGATGTTCATTGTATCTTTGCGTAACAGGTGTCAAATATTATTTCTAGGCAATATTTAAGACTAATACTAGCTTAAGAATTTGATGTGGATAGACGCATAAAAATAACGCTGCTCCTATTTTTCCCGCGGCAAGAGAAACATCAGAGAAAAAAGGAATCACAAAACAGATAAAGCAATAAATCGTTATAAACAATTTTAAAACGAAACTAAACCAATTATAAAATTGTTCTCGTCACAAAACACCTTTGTCAAAACTCTCCTAGATATCTCCTAATCCCCTAAACTGGAGATCACCATGCACCATGATCACCACTGGAGTCACCCATCCACTGTTTGACCATGGTGAAGGTTATTTTTTAACACTTAAACTAAAGCGTTTAAACAACTTCGTCTTCATCTCTGAGTTTTTTAGTATCTATGTTCACTTTATTAATTATTCTATGGCATTTTCGG
Source organism: Parapoynx stratiotata (assembly GCA_910589355.1). Lineage (NCBI taxonomy): Eukaryota > Metazoa > Arthropoda > Insecta > Lepidoptera > Crambidae > Parapoynx > Parapoynx stratiotata. The sequence continues at coordinate 16,362,007 of OU342460.1, read as the reverse complement.
TAGTCACGCATCACTATTAAAATATGTCTTTCCAATTTACACCTTATTATAACGTTGTTTGAATTCTCATTCGCACATGCGTAAGTTATGACGCGTTGCAAAAGGAGAGAAGGGATCCCTCTTTAAGCTATTATTGTCGATAATAGCTTAACACGTTCTGCAAATATTTCTTCGAATTCCATGTAAAGAAGTGCAATATTTGATGAGCAAATATAGTTTTTATTAGCATTTTCCTATTGTCCTCTTCCGTCGATGAAGTAATGACATTGTTATATGTTACTATGCGACTTGATTTGATAATTAGTTTAATATATGACAATCCGTTTAGCTTCTTGTCAGATATTTTGTTTATAGGGACTGAACATCTAGTTACAAGTCGGACTTTGTCTTGCTCTGTTCGTAATTTTATTTTTTAATCGGGGTCAACGCAGCATGTCTTCTTCTCCCAATATCTCCTATTACTCGCCAAGTCAACACTGGCTCACTTCTTCATATATCATATTGAATGATATTATAATAGGGACGAATTTTATGTATTGGGTTCAAGTAGTTCGTCCCATTTTGCTTGTTAAACATAATTCTTCTTCGTGCCCTTTTGCCACTATACGGTCGGCACAACATGTCTTCTTCTTCCATTCTTCACTCATTAGCTCAAGATCCAGTTCCTTTCTTTTCATGTCAGAATTAACACATTAAATTTCATCTTTCGCTTCTTTGGTCCTCCTCTCGTTCATATACTTCATATTATTATTTTTTTAAAAAACTTTTCTTGTTATGTGAAATTCATCTGTTCTCATCAATGTCCGAATCATGCTAACCTATTACTTTCAAACTTCCTTTCATAATAGTTAAATTATAATAATAATTAAATAAATATCTTCACACTTACATTATCAACTAGTACCATTTTAAGCAACTAAAGCTGCTTGTGTTACGGATACTAGATGACGGATAATAATATTTAAAATATGAATACATAAAAATTATCAGAATATGTAAATATAACATACATAAACATCCAAGACTGGAGATCAATTGCCTGTATTCATCACATAAACATCTGCCCCCAGCGGGGATCGAACCCAAAACCCTTTCGAGATGGCGACACCTTAAGACCTGCGTTCAGACCACTCGACCACGGCGGTCTTCAAATGTTATTCATGATCCTGTCCATTCGGACGACCCCATGCATCCATCGCAATATTTGCATCTCTGCTACGCTCAGTTTTCTTTCATCCATCGATATTGCCGCTACATTCAGGTAACTTATTCTTAATAAACTGTATTCTTATTTATTCAAATATATATTTATATTTATTTAACTGTATGAGCGCGAGTGCAGTGACTATTTTCACTTTTCGTTGATCTAAATCAGAGAAAGAATCAATTCATATTAAAATATTTTTTACTACATACATACATAAAATCACGCCTGCAATCCCCGAAGGGGTAGGCAGAGTCCAAGGTGCACTGTGTTCCTTAAGACCACACTTAGCCATACAAAAATTGGGTTTGGCCAGATGAAAAATCGTGAAAGAGTAGTAACAAGTGGCTAGCTCATCGCCTACTGAACCCGCCTATTTTTTACTACTTGAAGAAAAGTGTATTATGTTTTCGTAAAATGGCCGTTTAATTTCGTGGCCCTGTTATTGATTCAATGTAAATGTCATTGCTTATGTAAATACACAAAGCATCAAAAGTACGTATAGAGTACATTTGTTAACTTTTTCGAGGAATTTAATGTGTTCCTAAGGTAAATAGGTATTCTATTTATTTTTACTTCGAAAAGAAATATCGCAAGATTTGAAAACGTCTACCGTTTATTTATAGTACTCGTACACACAATCAATTATCGTCAAGCCTGTTTGCTTAAATTTAGGTAAACTGTTAACCTCAAAATTGGGTATTGGACTGTTGTTATAGTATCTGGTAGAGCAAAGCAAATTACACTTAGTAACGGCATATAACTTTGGTGTTGAGCACTAGCCAATCGGCGCTAAGCATCTCATGTCTTATGGTTTTCGTAATTATACTAACACGTACGTCCCACTGCTGGGCAAAGGCCGGCCTCATGAAGGAACACATGAAGAGTATGAGGAGTAACACCACCACGCTGGCTCGATGCGGGATGGTGGGTAGACACAGTCGCAATAGCGACCGGGACCAACGGCTTAACGCGCCTTCCGAAGCACGGAGGAGCTCGAGATCACAAATATTATGCCACCATTATTTGGCCACCCATCCGCGGCCTGACCATGGCGAAAGCAGCTTTGTTTTCGATCGAAAGCCAAAGCGTACGAAACACTACGCCACCGAGCTCCTTATGCGTAGTTAGTTACTGTTATTTGCAAATCGATCGTCGATTGTTTTTTCATTGCGTCACGCGGCGAAATAGTTGCAGGCTGCGAAGACGCCTGCACAAGCACCATTATCACTGCTGTTGGATTGTTACTGGTGGCGACAGGCCATCGTTTGTGTTCAGGCTATTACTAGTGTTTTTTCAGTATATCTTAGAGTTATACTCGTAGTAGATGTAAGATTAATAATAATGAATATAATTCTTCCTCCATAATAAACGTTGAAAGAATTTTATAACTATAGTCGACACCATTATTTCTAAGTCACAGAATGCATAACCAGCACTAAAGTCCATTGACAATTGTATCATTTACACTTTCAACTTTATTTCGACGATTGTTGCGTAGGGCATCTGAATTAACATTCTGTTACAAAATCATAAATGTATAGTTCTATTATATAATTCTTATTTTTGATAACGTTAGACCCAAGCGAGCAAGAGTAGAAGTTCTTATATACTTAAATGATAATAATGTTCTAAAATGAACCAAATAAATTGATTTTGACCTCGGCCTAATTTTGTAATCCCACTTTGACACTATGAAAGCTATAGGCGCTCCGTCACTGGTAAAAAATACTAAGTACTTATTTAAAGCACTCACTGGTCGACTGAACCAATCGGCATACAATTATCGCTGCTATGACAGCTGTAAAAATTCGTGCGCAACAAATGGACGAGTCCAAAGGTGTTCAAAGAGAGGCATTTGAGAATCTCGGATTGGGGTCCCATAATGGTGAAAATAAACAGTAGAGAAAATCGTCTGCTATAACAGTTGTGCCTCTGGAGTTCGATAAAAAAAATAAGGCTATAGCCGTCGTGTCACCTTTAGTCAATCAATGTCGACTGCTATTACCGACGCGTCCACGAACATGTTATGCCACTTAGCTATTTTCATTTTATATCTTATTGCTTAACAAACAGTCGGAATTGAAAGAGACTCTTGTGAGTAAAATAAATAATAAACTTCAATCAGTACTGTGATAAAGTTATATGTGGTTACACACAGATCTGTTGATAAATTACTTACTTATTACAATGTTAAAAAAGTACAATTGTCAGTTTTCTTCTGTCAAGTAGTTGACCGATTTGATACAGCTAAGCTACTCTGTTTTACTACATACCTAGTACTAAAACAAAGGTTGAAATTCGTACAAAAACATTTGTTACTCTCATGGACTGCCTGGTAATGTGTACGAGAAACTACTCATAGTCCAAAGAGAGGGGTCGCCATGCGACAATCTATACTAATATTATAAAGAGCAAAAGCGAGGAGCTTAGTGGCGTAGTAAATAGTGCGCTTTGGCTTTCGATCGAAAACAATGCTACCTTTGCCATGGTCAGGCCGTGGATGGGTGACCAAAACGTTGTGGTTACGAGCTCCTCCGTGCTTCGGAATGGACGTTAGGCCGTTTTCCCCGTTCACTTTTGCGACCGTTTCTACCCACCAACCCACATTGGGCCAACCGCTGGTGTTACGGCCCATACTCCTCATGTGTTTCTCCATGAGGAAGGCTTGGGCCATACAGTGGACGAGTATAGAGGCTGAGGGCGAAAGGGTAAAAGGCTCCATCAGATCGTTTTCCAGCGGTCGGAATCGGATCGGAAATCTCTGTCGCTGGTGGCCAGTACCTACGAAATGTCCCTAAGAGTCTAACATAGCCTCTGCGGTAGGCCGTACCCATAGGGATCCGAGGATTCAACGCCTCCTCTCCCCGCGCCGCGCTTGGAAGTTTTCCGACCTCCTACAGGGAGTTGCTCAAAGAGAATACGAGAATGTCGAGTACGAGAGCATTGAAAACCACGTGCGATCGCTGCATTGTCTGCCTTACTGCACTTGTTTATAATGAGCATAGATAAATTAAGTAGTATAGATCGCTATTCCTATAATAATCCCATAATAATGAGAACTTGTAAACAATAAAATAGGCCTGTTAGCTACACCTATCTGATGGTATGACAACTTTCTACACTGGAATGGTTTTTTCAAATCAATGTATTGAGCTAATTGTAATACGCGGATAGATGTATAATATTGGGTCCTTACCTATGAAATTGGTGTTTTTTTCTCTCTTAGTATTTTGTCTGTAACTATTAAGATTCAGAGTATTCCTAAAAAATAATTACCTCGTCTAAAAATAGACTATATTTTTAAGCTCTTTTGATTTGTTTTGATAATTTGTTGTAAGTTTAATTGTGTTAAAATTGGACACGGAGACAACTCTTTTTTAGTACTTAAATATTATTATCTTTGTCGTTGAAAAGTGAAATAATTTTAGAATGGAAAATGCAGAATTCCCCAAAATCACCATACAAAACACCAATTTCATAGGTAAGGACTTAATATTTACCTTAGTAAAGACATAATTTACTGATGTAACGGAATCTACAACAACAGCTTTAAAAAATCTCTTCGGTACTAATGTTATTTAAACTATATGCACCAATATAGAAACTCCCTTATGGAGACGGTAACAAAAGCTCGCTTACAATGTTAAATAAAAACCTCCAATGTTTCCAATAGTGCTCAAGAATAGAAAATATGCTCGTTTAGTACATTGAACTGTCCCTGTTACTAAAATTAACACTGTATTTTCTAATTTAAACGTTTTCCTCTCAAAACAAATATTAGGTTTTATCGTTTAAGCAGACAATTGATATTGGATTTTCTTTGTCTGTTTACTGATGTTGTAAAGGTTAGTGACAGTTGAATTGTTTATCGTTTGCCACTGATCCGCAGCTTCGATTTGATAAAGGGATCAAAGATAATTTAATAAATTGTTCGGGCGTCACTCTTATTTACAATGGATAATGTCTGGAAATGTTTGAGCATCAAAGCAATTATTTGCGAAAAAAATACTGTGAGCTCGGTGGAGTAGTGGTTAGTACGCTTTGGTTGTCGATATCGAAAACAAAGCTACCTTCACCATGGTCTGGCTTTGGATGGGTGACCAAAACTGTGATCTCGAACTCCTCCGTGCTTCGGAAGGCACGTTAAGCCGTGTCCCGGTCGCTATTGCAACCGTTACAACCCACCAACCCGGATTGGGCCAGCGTGGTGGAGTTACGGTCAAGTGTTTCCATACTCTTCATTCTGTTTCTTCAAGGCCTGTGCCCAATAGTGGGGCGTATATGGGATGTATATGGACAGTTGAATATTTAAATTCAGACTAAAGAGTATTGATATTAACACTTTCTGTGTACATTTTTTCTTGTCGCCTCTGTTTCTGTTTACAAATGGTTTTACTATACTGTATTTTATTTTATTGATTTTAGAGGCACTTGTAAATGGTGACTAGACGTCGTCGCACGGAGAACGGTTGATGAAGCCTGAATACAGATGTGGATTCTCAGGTGGCTCTCATTTAATAGCAAAATTTATTTTGAGGCATAATGATGATATAATACGTAGGCATAGTCATAGTACCTAGTAATTTTTCTGCCTGGGTTTTTTTGGGTTCCTAGGTGGACTGGCCGCCAGAGATTTCCATACATTTTGGCGACGGGCATCCGGTATCGGGATCTCATGTAGGCACTGATGCCAGACGCGCCCAGGCCTTTCGGCCCTCAGCCAGCCTGCCCTGGAGAGGGACGAGTCGACTCCATGCTAGGAAGTGACTGCCGACGAGCCGTGCAATGCGGGTGACTGCCTCCATACCAAGGACCCTCGTCCCCTCACCCGCGTGGCCCAGCGGTCAATAAAACAACGGCCTACGTATAAAACAACCTTTATAGTCCTCGTGATTCTGCCCGTAGTGTTGTTTCTAAATATTGGATGGGCTCATTTTTCAACAGTTTGTATTTCATATTTTCATGTATATTAAGTAGGGTTCGATGAAGGCGTTTGACTGATTACGTAACGAGTGGCTGATAATGTTATTGTTGTCATAACGCATTCCTGATAAGAAGTGAGTTTTCTAATGTCTTTGTCACGGTATACCTACTAAATAAATAAGGAGCTCGTTTGCGTTCATCGGAATCTTTGTTTTGTATGTTCCCCGATTACTCTAAAACGCCTGAGCCAATTTGGAAAATTCAAATTTTGTGGATCTGATGATGGAATCCTGGTTGATATGGGTTTTTTATTTTATAGTTACTAGTACATTTGCTTCTCGAAAGTATCATTGATAATCCCGGTCGCTGTTGCACCTGTTTCTATCACACATTGGGCCAGCAGCGTGGTGGTGTTCCCTTCTAATAAAAGTTAGTGCAAAAGTATTTCATGTAAATCTAATTGCAGAATAAATAATTTCATTTCAAATGTATTTCTTCATATAAAATTTGTCAAATAAAATATTGTTTCAAGTGTAGTGGCGACATATGAAACAGAGATAATGTATGGGTTCCAGTCGCAATTGAAACCATTTGTACCCACCAACCTGCATTGGGCCAGCGCGGTGGTGTAGGAAGCCCTGTGCCGTTGGACGTATATAGGCCGAGGACGATAAGGTATAAGTCACAATGTTTGTGTGTGTATTTTTCGCATTTTCCTTCCTCTTTTTTAGGAGAAGAAGAAAAAATTTCAGTTTTCCTAAAAAATACAAGAAGTTATTTACGAAACAGAGCTATGCTGTTATTCGATCTTGCTTAAGAATAAAGTGAAATAACAAAGAACTAAGATCATTTCACTTTATATTACAAGTTCACCTTGAGAGGTAAACTGACGCCTCTTTGAAGTAGTGGACGTTGAGTATTTTTTTTTATTACTATAGTCTATCCATTTTGATCTGAGACAAAAGGTAAACAAAGAATTTGTGGTTCTCAAACTTTTTATCCAATTCTGGGACAAAATAATATGGGCTCTAATTTTTTAAAATAAAATATAAATGGAGTAGCCGTACTTAATATACCAATATCGTCATTGAATAAATAAACATTATTTATTTGTGTAATGAAGTCATGTTTTACGAGTATTAGGTATGTTAAGTATATTTAAAAAACAAGTAATCATTGCTATCATCCAAATGATACTATATATTAAATATATCAATTAAATTCAAAGTAGATTCAAGGTGACATGAACAGGTTATGATTGTTCATCTTCTTTTGGAAGTATTTTATATTCATAATAAAAGTTTGAGAATAGTATTCGTTTTAGGTCTTTTTAGTAGCAACGATTAATTAAGTAATCTAAAATTACGTTAAAAATATAACATTGAAGTAAAAATACCAAAAATTATTGGTGACAAGTAATTACTTAATTTACATCATGTAAAAAGTTTGTAATAATACTAAATAATCGTATGCTTTTGATAAAACCTTTCGACAATCAGTAACGACATCTTAAATAACCCTTTTTATGGTTTGTTTACATTTTGTCTCAGATCAAAATGGATAGACTATAAAGCTTAATTGATTTTAATTCATACCTTATTAAATTTATGATTTTCAGCTCAGCTGGGCAACAGCTCGTAGTAATTAGTTGTTTTAGTGTTTCTCCATGAGGAAGACCTATATGCCTAACAGTGGGACGTATAAAGCTGAGGACATACCAACTGCTGGCTAGGCGGTAGGCGTGTGTGGTATTCACCAGTAATACTGGTACTACGACTCGGGTTCTATCGATGCTGTATGGTGTGGGAAGGTATGCCGCACCGTCAGCGAAAATAGTAGATCTTCCGCCGAGGCGTACGCCCGGGGACCGCGGTACGACTGTTATTCGTCGGAAATTGTATATATTGGGTCCTTACCTATAAAATTGGTGTTTTTATTCTGTCTTAGTATTTTGTCAGTAACTATTAAGATTCAAAGTATTCCTAAAAAATAATTACCTCGTCTAAAAAAAGACTATATTTTTGAGCTCTTTTGATTTGTTTTGATAATTTGTTGTAAGTTTAATTGTGTTAAAATTGGACACGGAGACAACTCTTTTTAAGTGCCTCCCGAATACATCATTTTATTTGCATTCACTTAACATCGATAAATATTTTTTATGAAGTGTGATATAACACATATGACTAAAGCTTGTCTAATGATACATGCCAAATATTATTATCTCTGGATTTGTCGTTGTAAAGAAAACTGATAAAATTTTAGTATGGAAAATGCAGAATTCCCCAAAATCTCCATACAAAACACCAATTTCATAGGTAAGGACCTAATACATAAATTTACCTTGGAAACTCTGCCATCGTGATTCAGGCTTGATTCAGCCTAGTATCAATTTGACTCCAATGTATTATTCACTATCGTACTTTTCGAAGATCTATCATTTCTCGGTTACTTGATATAGTAACACGCTATGACGTAGCCGCTACAATGCAATTGTTCGAGATCCAGGTCGGAATATACCATAGGAAGGGTGGCAATTGAATATACGGCACATGGAAATGACATAAATACCATAACCCACAGACAAACTCACTCACTACCAAACCCTTAATCAATTTGCGTAGATGCGGTGTCTCTTAATGCTGCATTAATATTGCGTTCCAAAATTCCGAATCCGGTTCCACAGTCTGTGAACATGTTGGATATCGTCAGTCTATATACCTCTCTATGCTGGGTATTTACTCATGGAAACAAACACATGAAACGCATCGGTATGGACTGTAAGAACACCACGCTGCTGACCCAATGTGGGTTCGAGGAAATAGAAACCGGTACCAACTTAACGTGTCTTCCGAAGCATGGAGACGTTCGAGATCACAAAGTTTGGTCACCCATCTACGGTCTGGCCATGGCGAAGGAAGCTTTTTTTCAATTGAATCGAAGCCATTAAGCCACCGAGGTCCTCAACATTTCGGATAAGAAATATGAATAAAGAAAAAAAAAGTAATAAGTTTATCATCAAAGTAACTTATTAAACTACTTCTTCGTCATGTTGAAGTTTCATCTTTATGAGGAATCGTGGCTTCAAATATTTAGCTTCTTGTGTTTTGACGTAGGAAAATTGATTACTCTTAATTACGACGCGACGATATTACACAAGATAACACGATGTTGTTTGTTACCAAACTAAAATTATATTCAAACAAACAAAGTTTACAAGAAAGCTTTATTCTTGTAAAGTATCGGTTTTGATTGCCAATAATACGCTAAGAGGCAACAAAATAATAACAATTCAATAACATCTTGCAATCAGTGATTATGAAAAAACATAGCATATTTTAATACGCCCTCTTCCTTTGATAACTAACCAAATATCATTGGTAATTTTGAACCTCGATTAGTTTTCTAGTTTTCGTTTTGTCAGAATTTCACCCTTTTTCATTATTATACAACTTTGTATAATTGCACTAGCTTTTGTCCGCGACATCGTCCGCGTGGAATAGTTACTTTGGGGTGATGTTATATAGCCTATAAATGGGCCGTCCTACACTGAAATAATTTCTCAAGTCGGACCACTAGCTTCTGAGATTAGCGTGTTCAAACAAACAAACAAACTCTTCAGCTTTATAACATTAGTATAGATTAAAACATAGAAAGCTAAAATCATAAAAGGCTAGTTGACTCATATCAAAAGTAATGAAAATAATGTTTAATTCACATAGTATATAGTACAAGGGTCCGAAATATACCAGGTTCAATAAATTTAAATAAGGGGTTGCTGTATAAATTCAATTTAAATATGTTTTATTTTTACTATTTCTTTCATGTGCCAAAAACGGTATCGACCATTTTCGTGAAATTAGATAAGTAACAATTCATGTAAACAATTACTACGCATGATCAAATTCCGTCACACGCAAGTCGCAACCAATCAAGCATGTTTATCGGCTTTGTCAAACTGTGTCACGCATGCGTTTTGAATTGTTTACAATAATCGTGACTGTACGACACAGATAATTCATAGACCATCATGACCGAAGGCGTTTTTGACAGTTAAGCGAAAACGTAATTTATAATATAAAATTTATTGTGATATGGCTAACAGTAATGAATCATTTCGGGCCCAATAAAAAAAAGGATCAACTAGCTTATTATAGTTGCAAGGTACTTATGCGAATATTTATTTTTATTTTGTTTGCATTGTTTAAGCGGCAGCCGAGTTGGAACGGACGGGGCACTACTCGTTCGAGAGGCCGCTGGAATCGCGGGTTCGATTCCACCGCCTGTACCACTGAGTTTGAATAAAACTTAAGTACAGTTCATTGTGAATATCTGGCGCATAGTAAGTGTTTAACACCTCTGCCTACCCATTCGGGGTAAGAGGCGTAATGATAGGATGTAAGGCTAATCAATTGCATACTTTCTTAACATTCAATTTAAATTTATATTTTCTTAAAAAATATACCTACCACCATAATCGAGCAGTGGCATCTTATGTTATTATGGAAACAAACAGTTTCTTACAATTACTTTAAAAACCAACTAAATTCATGCACCAATAAAGTGTCTACTAATTAAGGGTCCGGCGAACAGTGAATTTTTCATACAAACGTAATACCAAAATCATTTTCAATTTGAGAATATCTGGACAAATCATCGCTGTTATTCGGATTAAGAAAGTATTTTTCTATGTTTCTCACAAATCTCTACATTATGCATACATTTTTAAAGACTGTGGGCTTCTTTTCACACACTAATACTCGTAACCCGTAACTAATGAAATTTCAATTCACTTACTATAACAATACATAGAAGTTATAAGATATTTTCCTGCATTAAAAGTTATCTCAGATGTTAAACAGGATATTTACCATACCAAATTTCATCAAAATCTGTCGAGCAGTTTTTTCGTGATGCTTGCACAAACATACATACAGACAGACAAATACAAAAATTGGTGATTTGGTATCTATACCGATTATTTATTACACTCCCTTTAAAATTTCCCAAATATATTCAATGTACAGATACCGGCTTTTTGTAGAATAGAATAGAATAGAATAGAATAGAATAGAATAGAATAGAATAGAATAGAATAGAATAGAATCATTTATTTCTTATAAATATGGTACAAAATTAGATCTTCAATACATTGATAGGTTCACATATTTTGCCGATTTATAGGCATAGAAATGTCAAATGGTATTATTATTATTATTAATATTTTATAGGTTAGGTTTTTTTTCTTAATCATAGTTATTAAATATAAGTAAATATTAGTCCTCATTGCTCATCGGTCAAAAATTGTGAGATTGAATAATAGCATTTATTAATTAAAAATAATGTCAGTTTCTTCTTAAATAATTGTAATGTCATGTTTCGTATGTCTTTGGTATTTTATTATATATTGCTGGGGCCATACCCATTACATTTTTGGTCAGCAGAGCTGTGTTGAAACCACCAGTTACGAGGCGATCTTGATATTGAGTCCTCACTGGTTGTTTTCTTGTGTTAGCAACTTTTATAAAATAGTGTGGATTTGATTTTACAAAGAAACTTATTTCTAGAATATACATTGAGGGCATTGTAAGTAACCGTAAAGATTTGAACATAGGCACGCAACTATCCATTGGTTTCAAATTGCACATTGCTCTAATGCATTTTTTCTGTGCTCTAAATATGTCCTCTCTCTCGCTACAATTGCCCCAGAAAATAATCCCAAACCTCAGAATGGATGCAACTATCCCGTGGTAAGCAACTAGTAATGATTCTAGTTGTAGTGTTTTAGAGAGTTGAGATAATGCATATGCTGATCTATTCAATTTTTTACGTAGTGATTCCGCTTGAGGCTTCCATGTGAGTTTCTTTTCTATTAAGAGCCCAAGAAACTTAGTGGTAGGTACTTCATCAATTGTCTGACCGTGATGGCTGACAATCACATTGTTTGGCTTAGTTCTTTGGTGAAAATGCATAAGGTTTGTTTTAGTGAGATTAATTCTAAGGTTATTTTTCTCCAGCCAGTCGATTATAGCTTTAAGCGTGTCACAAATTTTTCGTTCGTAAGAATTATTATCTGTACATTTAATTACAGCAGTGCTATCGTCCGCAAATAAAATCATTTTTTGGTTAACAAATTTAGGTAAATCATTGATGTATATTAAAAATAATAAGGGTCCCAACACACTACCCTGAGGGACTCCATATCTAATTATTTTTGTATCCGAGTGGTACGCTTGTTCAAATTTAGTTTTTAACGATATCCTATTTACCTCTACAATTTGTGTCCTATTGCTAAGATATGATTCTATTAATTTTGATATATTACCTCGTATACCGTAAGCGTTAAGTTTTTCTATCAATAACTTATGATTTACATGGTCAAAAGCTTTAGTCATATCGGTAAATAGAGCACATACTGGGTTTCTATTATCTACATTTGTCATAATCGTATTCAATAAGTCAAAAATTGCCATGTTAATATCCCTTTTTTTTCTGAACCCCATTTGTTCGTTACACAAGATATCAAATTTAATAAGATAGGAATAGATGGCATCGTATATTAATTTCTCAAAAATTTTCGAAAATATGGATAACAACGCAACTGGTCTGTAGTTAGACATACTGCTTTTATCACCTTTTTTAAATAATGGTTTAACTATGACGGGTTTCAGAGCTTCAGGGTAAACTCCGTGTCTTATGCTTAAATTATATATGTATGTCAAAGGTACTGATACTACGTGAGCCACATATTTTATTACTCTAGTTGATACATCGTCATAGCCAATGCTTTTTTTATTTTTTAAGTGCTTTATTACTCTAAGTGTGTCCTGAGGAACTGCTGGTGACATAAATATAGATTGCGTTTGATTATTTATAGTGTAATTGTTTGAGTTTTTTTCGGTGGATTGGCTTTTGACTTGGTTTATATAATGCGAGTTAAAGGCATCAGCTATTTTTTTTGGGCTTGCAATTATTTCAGATTCTGTTTTTATTAGTGCTATTGGTTCTTTCAATTCTGCCAACCCGTTAATTATTTGCCAAGTTGTTTTTGATTTATTTGTCGCATTATTAACGTGGTAATTATTTTGTGCTTTTCGTGTAAGTTTTATTTTTTTTTTTGAATGTCTTCGAATATTTTTTAAAAGCTATTTTATTTTGTGAGCTTGGTGAAAGACGATGTTTCCATAACAACTGTCTTTGTTTCTTACTACATAACCTTATACCCCTTGAGATCCATTTTATTTTTTTATTGGGTCTTACATGGATTATTTTAAATGGAAAGCAAAGATCGTATAAAAGCTTGAAATGGTATAGAAATATCTTATAAGCTTCATCGGGGTCATCTGTTTCATAGATTTCATTGAATGACAGACTGCTTAAATGTGTTCTGAAAAGATTCAGGTAATTATCAGAGATGGCCCTAATTCTCCGACGCCACTTTTTAAGTATGCATGCAGTGTAGTTTTATTATATGTATAGAGAACCCTATACAGCACATAAACACAAAACAAACAATTTGTTACGGAATGAATAATAGCTCATTGTCTTTCAGTATTCCGCCGTGCGGTGGAACCGTGCTCTGTATTTTAATAACAGAAATTATTTTTGTTGAAAATTCGTATCCTAACGCTTACTGCGCACCACACAAAGGCGAAAGCGGGACTGCAGCGAAACAGCGGTTAACTTGAGACCGCGCCGCTTCTGCGGGCGGCCGGCCTCTGGAGCGATGCGGTCTCATGTCTCATGTAATGTCTCAATAAAGGGTCATTATAATTTATCTGTAGTCATCGTCAGACCGTTATGAACTGTCAAAATACATTTAAAAAATATATGGTGTTTCTGAGCGTTCATGTTGAGAAAATATTTTATCATTTTATCTTATCATCTTTTTCTTTCGTTAGTAGTCTAATGGTCAGTTTTTGATCCGTGGTCAGGTTGACCACTAGGTTAAAATATAGACTAATGGCGAAAACGAATGATGTCGGGATATGACAGTTTGTCCAATAGTCGAATTTTAAAATATTATATATTATAATATATTAGAATATTATATAAATAATCATAGACAATTTAACCACAACATGGTGCTGCGATTAGTAACATGGCGGCTGGCGGCACAGCTGATGTATATTGCTTTGAATTGTCATCGCAAATTTAACAATTTGTCAAGGCGACGGCACACATTTTAGTGTTTCCATTATCGCTATTGGTCTAGAATATAACTATTGTGGTTACTATGAGTACGGATCAAAAACTCACCTTTAGAGCTGGTGTGTGGTGTGCTCCAAAACAACACGTACATTAAAAGAATTTCTGCACCGTTGCAGTTCGCCTCCGCCTGCCGTCTTTGTGTGGAGCGCTTTAAATTATGAGTTCGCACTGCTTCATGTTTCAACTGACAAGTGATGATTCAATTCTGTAAGCCTTAACTTTTCTATATGGAAAATTTTATGAGCTTTTTATAAATAATGAAGAATTGAACACAGCTAATGATTTTTTAAATATATTCATTACTATCTAGACATTTTGGATCTACAGCAATTTTAAATAACAAGAAATTCGAAACCATTTTAGATTAAATGTATTTGAAGATCATGCAAAGCCCTCTCGGTTTGCCCTTTGAGTGACATTGATGCTTATTGTAAGCAGCCACAAGCTCAGTTCCATAAGTCACCACTGGCAACACTCACGAATTGAACTGCTCCGCAGTGGCGGTGCGGCACATCTACCGCAGTGGCGGTGTGCCACTGCGGTAGATGAGCCCAGAATACCGTGAGTAGATTCCCTAACTGACCATCCAAGGTGGATTAGTGGATTGAGCTCTTTCTAGAAATTGGTCCCTTCTAGAGTTGGTGGTGATGTTACGGCCCATGCTCCTCATGTGTTTCTCCATGAGGAAGACTTGTAAGCAGTGTTATGGTGAGGGCTATAGGGCTCATAACCTGTCTCGCTGAGCACTTGCGCAGGCACTGCTTGTTGAAGCGGACTATAGCGAGTGGACTGCTTTTGCGGTGCTTTTGCCTAGTCTCTGACTCACCCTTATGGGATAATAGTCGTGATTATATGTATGTTTGGAGTTTCTCTACGTGATCGAATAAGAAATGAGAAGATCTGCAGAAGAACTAAGGTCACCGACAAAAACCACAGTTAGCGGACCTTAAGTGGCAGTGGCCAGTGCATTGCTTGTTAGGATTATGCTCGTAGAACTGAATCCCATTAGGGTGAAAAGGTTCTCGAGTGACGACCACGTACTGGGAGGCGTAAGGTAGGAAGGTTTCTAACGAGGTCGACCGACGCTCTGGTGAAGGTGGCAGGAAGTCGCTGGATGCGTGGCACGACCGGTCGTTGTAGAGATTTTTGGGGGAGGCCTATGTCCAGCAGTGGACGTCTATAGGCTGATGTATAGATGGAAATGTCATGCATGCTCAATTAGCATTTTAAAAATTTTGTGAAAGACTAAAAAACCAAATTAATCTTCTGCAATGTCGTGTCTCTACAAAATTTCTTCTTCTTTTGCCTGAATTATTATTATTAGAATTATTATATATTATATATTATTATATTATTAGAATTATAGAATTATTAGGTATTTACGTAGATGCGCTTATATATTTTTTCCATACTATACCGACACCATTTTTATGCAAATTTCTAAACATTTTGACGACTGGTATCTTTTCTACGTTACGGGCCAGGTCCGCATGGCGAATCAGGTAATGTTTTTGATAATTTTTAATACCTGCTAAAATGTCAAATTCTAATAACTATCTCAAGTAGCTTCAGGAGGAAAACTTCGAAGGGTTTTTACTATTCATTAATAATTTCGGACAAGTATTTCGTTGATTTTGTTTTGTGTATGTAGGTAAGCAGCTGACCTCTTTCCTGGTACCAACTAGTTTTATTGATGTACCTATTTCTTGGTTTATTTTTGCAAAACCTTGAAGGAAAAACATGTTGATTTTTATGTTTTTATTAAGGTTCCGGTTTGAAATGTCGACGTACCTATTTTGTATCAATTTTTACTTGTAATAATTTAAAAAAATTGCTCAAAATATCCAATAAAAAAATTTCATATAAAAAAATAATCTTATGACACACTCATTTATGCTACCAAAATCACAGATTGATTACATTCAGTTTCTATAAAGGGGTCAGTAAGAGAAAATCAGAAACTATGAAAGGAAGCGCTTACTCTGTTCTTCTGATATGAATCATGACATCGGCATTTGATCAGTCTCATTTCACTGTTCATTTTCTTTATAATAACACGTAGCCGACAAGAATATTGTTATAGAAATTTATCTCAACTTAATGACTTAGGCTTTTAACCCGGACCCCAGAGATAGCGACCCTTTAAAATAATCTTACAAAACCACTTGGCTATGGAGGACTTAATTAACACTTAAAATTACCCCGTACTTGAAAAGACCCGTTAACTTTCATCCAGTTAGTATTATACACTTTAAGTGTTCTAATTGATAATGATGACAAACATTTAACTTGTTTAATTATCCATACTAATATGATAAATGCTAAAGTAGCTCTGTCTGTCAGTCTCTCTTTCACGTCAAAACAACTGAACCAATTTAACCGAAATTTGGTACTACCAGATTTCTAGACTAGAGCCTGAGAAAGGCCATAGGCTAACTTTTATCCTGATATTCCCATGGAACGGGTGCCATGCGCGTGAATACCATAAATTTAAATAACGCCTTCCAGAAAAATGACGGACAAATTTACGCCATTATGAACGTCGCTTCTAATAATAGAGTGGGAGTAAATTTTGAATTCCACCAATTGAGGCTACTGTTCCAATTTGAAAAAAATCTTTCAGTATTGAATAGCCTATTTATTGAGGAAGGCTATAGGCTACATACCATGACAATATCTCAAAGTAACTATTCTACGAGGACGAAGTCGCGGGCACTAGCTAGTAGGTATATATATAGGTAAATTTTATATTTCACTTACGTGTCAATCTACCAGCAGAAATATTATTCTTAAATGAATTGGATTAAAATTGCTACATTCCTGAATTTACCGCAATCCGCATTGGGCCCGAGTGGTGGTGTTATGGCCCAATACTTCACGTGTTTGTCCATGAGGAAGGCCTGTGCTTAGCAGTGGGAAGTATATTATGAGGACGATTCCTGAATTTACGTAAAATGTCATATAAATATTCTGTAAAAGAAATTGTCGTAAATACAAGTAATAAAAAATCATTTTCTTACGTGCCAGTGTCATAACAACAGGCAACCAACAATAGTTAGAAAGCAGCTTTAGAAGCGGAAAAGGTTCGAATCATTCGCATTCGACGTGGACTGAATCGGAATATGGACTGTTATACAATCCATTTATAGATCGATATGGAAATTTAGCTTATTGTCCTCATAATGTTCAAAGCGTTTGCTGCAGTGATACCTTTTCTTTATGGTATTGTACAGTACACGTTGTTAAGGAGTTATTAAGGTCAAGAACAGTATAAAAGCAACGTTTGAACGAACTGTACGAAACCTAGTGAAATTGTATTACGAAAAAGGAGATTACTTTGTCTTAAGTTATAATATTGGGTCCTTACCTATGAAATTGGGGTTTTTCTTCTCTCTTAGTATTTTGTTCGTAACTATTAGGTTTCAGAGTATTCTTAAAAAATAATTACCTCCTCTAAAAATAGACCATTTTTTCGAACTCTTTTGATTTGTTTTGATAATTCGTTGTAAGTTTTATTGTGTTAAAATTGGACACGGAGACAACTCCTTTTCACTGCCTTCCGAATACATAATTTGATTTGCATTCAGATAAAAAAGATAAATAATTTTTAAGAAGTGTGATATCACACATATAGCTAAAGCATGTCTCATGATACATGCCAAATATTATTATCTTTGGATTTGTCATTGTGAAGAAAACTGAAAAAATGTTAGTATGGAAAATGCAGAGATCCCCAAAATCTCCATACAAAACGCCAATTTCATAGGTAAAGACCTATTATAAGGCCAGGTACATCTCTCATAGACTTTTATAGAGTGTCTTGTTTGGATACTTTTTGCACTTTATGTCTTGTAGGTAAAAGCTCAAAACCTGTAGAGGATCTGACTCGTTGATTATTTAAAATATTTTTTTTACTACCCTTTTTTTACTCAAAACGTCAAAATACTTAATATATAACATAAAATAAACCAGAGAGATAGAACCATTATTTTAACATTATGTTTTCATAGTATAATTTATTTTTAATATGGGTTTTAAATTTACATTTTGCATGCATTTTATACATACATATAATCATGATTATTATCCTCTAAGGGTTAGTCAGAGACTAGGCAAAAGCACCGCAAAAGCATTCCACTGCCATAGTCCGCGCTTCACCAAGCAGTGACTGCAAAGCGTGACAGGTGGTGAGCCCGTCGCCTATGCATTTTATACATACATGCATATTTCCCCGAAGGGGTAGGCAGAGGTGTTAAACACCCACATTTCGCCAGATATGTTAGGTCCCCATGCAACAGGTGGCGAGCCTGTGGGCACAATGTGAGGCAAGCGATAAATAATGCTTCATTTTATGCTGATAAATAATTGATTTTTAATAGTATCGTTGCCCTTCTTTAGTTTACAGTCAAAATTTATAACTGTACCTACTTTGAATAACTTAATGTGCTGTAATCTAAACTTAAGAAACACGTTAAAAAACTAGACCATGATGACATTTAAATTTACGATAAATTGTAAAAAAACGAACAATAAAATGCATTAAGATCCTTGGAAGAGGTCATGCAACGAACCAGTTGGCCATGAAAATATGCATAGCGGTCATGGCGACAAATAAAACGATCGCAAATTATACTATCGATTTCAAAACGACGGAAAGTATTTTCAAAGAAAAATGTTTTGCATCGACATTAATTTTGTGTGTAGTTAATTTAAAAAAATCAATTATTAATATCCAATATATCCAATTTCTACTGGAATTTACTCACAAGTACAATGGTTCTTATTCCAACAAACTACATTAAAATTCATATTATAATTACATATACAATTTAAGCAATTGTAAATACAAGTATTTAATTTTGCAGTCAGTAAAATGTTTCAATTTTAAATTAAATTGTACGAGTAATTTACTTGCATTCCGTTCTATTCAGAATGATATCTACAGTTTATTAATTGATTCCGTGCTTGATGAATTTAAAATGCGTCAGTAATTTTAATCCTATTATTATTCATAAATTGACTTTGACATCTTTAATTTATAAAATCAAATTTCTTTGATCAAGAACCCAACATAACATAATATAATTACGTCTCTATCCCCGAAGGGGTAGATCAGAACAGCCACATACACCCACATAAAATCAAGAAGTCATAATAAAATAATTATAGTTTGCAAGTACAACATATCAAGGATTTCTAATTGTCAAAGCATAAATAATATTGCACAAAATTCAAGAATTTTAGCCTGAAAATATTATTACAAAAGTTCTTTATAATAATAATATTATTATGACACAATCAAACAAATTATTTAATAGCGGTTATTATGTTTACTTTTTATAGCATTCAAATGCTTAAGTAAAATGACACTTAACTCTTCGGAATAAAGTTTAAATTATAATCTACAGTGTTACGCCCAGGTGACCTTGCAAGTCAAGCGAAAAATGCGCGCCGTTAACGCGGTGAACGCCAAACTGCTAAGTGCGGAACGAAATAGACGAGTGTAATACTTGGAAAATGAGTCTTACATTTACGAATTTAAGACTCGTTATTCATTTTAAGTTTAAATTAGATTCTTCCAATTATTATATAGTGATTTCATTTTTTCATAAATACCTGAAGAAAAATCATTAAAATATCTAATAAATCATTTCATTCAGCTTCACTACGAGTACTAAAGAAGGCATGGTAATGATAAAAGAATCTACAGTAGTCTAATGTGAAATATAATAATTTACAAATGAAAATTATGTAAAATAATAGTATAAATATAAATGAAATAAATGAAACAAGTTAATAAAATTACAATAAAATTATTGCAATAAATAATATATTTATTGGTCAAAAATAGATTCATTGCTTTTATGTGTAAGCGAAAACACGTTCTAAATATCTGATTTAAGAGTATTATTTCGATGCAAGACCTTTTGTCATATTTGCAAATAGATTAAATTACGCGAGAATCGTTTCTAATACCGCGAACAATCAATTAGCAAATGCAGTGACTGTGAACGATTGTAAATCCGTATAATAGGGTCACGTTGGGAAAACATTGAGTTTTAATTTGAAAAATCAGTAGTGTTCTTAATTGTCACACATTTTAGTACAGTAAATCAATGTTTATGACGTATTTTAGAAGGTAATAAAAAGGTAAAATTTGTAAACAAAAAAAAATTGTTGTTATGGTAAAGTAATAATTAATAGTCTAATATTAAAACTTGTGTGATAAGAAAATGACAGAGATATTGTTTATTTATACAGAAAAACTCTCACATTTTATACTTAAAATTTCATTTATTTTTTGCTGATTGTGCTATCTGAATAAAAATATTAAAGTTGTGTAATTAAAGTGAATTGAAATGATAAGAAAGAAGTTTCTTGTTAAACGTAACCTGTAATTAAATTTAGTCGTTAGCTTAGTTTTAGTTTCCATTAAAGTATAAACAAATGGAATTTTACTTTAATGTTCTGTAAATTTATGAGTAATTAGTTTGTTCGTGATTGTTTTATTGATATGTAAGCCATAAATAATGAAATACACGGGATGAGTGTAGTTTAAGCGCTAGTGAACATTTATTTAAATAGTAGAGCAAATATTCTACGTTATTTTGAATTGGAACTTTATAAGACACGACAAGAAAAGTTCAGTAGCTTACTATTAATAAAAAAAAAAATTTACATAAAATTAAAAATAAACCATTTTCATTTAGAAAAATAAAAAAATTTGCGCGCTTATACACAAAAAAGGTAAAATCGATTTCCTTTACTTACGATAGTCGTAGTCGTATGAAGCAATCCTGTTCTCTACGTTATTTAGAATTGGAACATTTATAAGACACGACAAGAAAAGTTCAGTAGCTTACTATTAATAAAAAAAAAATTACATAAAATTAAAAATAAAACATTTTCATTTCGAAAAAAAAAAATTTGCGCGCTTATACACAAAAAAGGTAAAATCGATTTCCTTTACTTACGATAGTCGTAGTCGTATGAAGCAATCCTGTTCCGGTCACTAACTCACATCACTTGCCGCGTTATACGTGGACTGCGGCCCCGGTTGTACTGAGTTTAGCTGCGCGCACGCACCAGCTAAGTGGAAGCGGTAATTTTACTCAGGCTTATAGGACACACATAGGCCTTGTTTCTTAGAACCTTGTCGCTCTAAGTTTTGGGTAATACCTATTGAAAAAATAAGGATATAATTGTTATTACTTTCTCAAGCAACTACAAAAAATACTTTGCACTTGGCATTTTGTGAGGAAATTTTAAGTGAAAAGGAAAGTTTTTTTTTGGCTATGGCGGTGATCTAGTTCCTTCTTATTAAATCAAGCAAAGGATACGTAGTCCAAAATAAAATAGAAGAAAGAGAGAAGATAGAATATAACAAAACAATGTTTTCTCTATTTTCATTTGGTAAAGGTGAAGGTAACTCTACATTTTTTTTAGGAATCAGTTTTATCATTTTGCAAAAATAGTTTTTGCAACTTAGTTAAATAGTTAATTGCAGCAAAATATCGAATTTACTTAAAATAGAACAATAATCGATATACAATAAAAATAAAGACGTGTGGCACTCGGGGACTGCCGCGGTAAAGCTATTGCATAGCATTTTGTATCAACTTATGCAATTATAATTTTATTTATTGTTTTTTTACAAAATGCTTAACTTAACATTCTTACCTCTTATGTAGGAAAATGTTGACTATTAATAGTTGAACTAAAACGTCTAAAGATTAAAATTATAAAATTCTGATATGTACATATTTACGTAATTCGTCACTTACCATCAGCACCCCTTTTATTTCACGTCACCATCCCTAGTATTGTAAAACGCGTGACTTTTTTAGTTATGTTATGAAAGTCAATTTGTATGAAAAACGTACGTCAGTATCTCTCTCTGTATCTCTCTCTCTCTCTCTCTCTCAAGAAAAAAGCGCCCCAAGCGGAAAACAGTTGTAATCACAAAGCTACACCTCCTTGCGCATCGGAGTGGGGAGCGTGAGGTTTTTTCGTTACGGAGCGTGAGGTTTTTTCGTTACGGAATTTCTGGATTCGGTCCCCGCGCTTAAGGCCCACGATAGAAGCTATGCAATAGCTTAATAATAAACACTGCTTTTACTTAATGAAGTAAACAAAAAAGATTCCAAAACACTCTTCTGAGCGAACATGACTTTTGTTTCTCATTCTCTAATATACTTTTTGTGACTTACAACTTGAAATTAATACGATACTGCAACACCCGTAGGAGATTTGTCCTCAGTCTATACACCTCTCACTGCTGGGCACAGGCCTTCCTCATGGAAACAAACACACGAGGAGTATGATGGGCCGTAACACCAACACGCTGGCCCAATACGGGTTGGTGGGTAGAAACGGTTGCATTACTGACCGGGACGATGATCTGCTCCACAGATGAGTCACACCCACAAGCCACACCCTTTGTACTTTCTATTTAATTTATGTGTTGTTCCTGTTTAATTGTTGTGTAAAATAAACTATTAAATATAAATATTGTTTTCGATATCGAAAGCCAAAGCGTACTAACCACTACGCCACCGATGTCCTCCATTAGCAGAGTCTTATATCGAGCAACGGAAGAGTATAAGTTGAGAATGATGAGAAAACGATTTAGTTTTTAAAGCGCTGGTGGTAGCGGCTCATTAAAAGAATACTACCAACCCATCTCGTCTAAAAGACGACTAAGGGATTTAGAACTGCACAAACTCCCAATAACTTATAGCAGCGACGGGCTCACCACCTGTTTTGCTGGGTGCAGTCACTGCTTGGTGAAGCGCGGACTATGCCGTGGACTGCTTATGCGGTACTTTTGCCTTGTCTTCGACTAGCCCTTAGGGGATAATAGACGTGATTATATGTATGTATATTATGTTTAGAGGTGTAGGAATATAACAACTGGTTCGAAATCCACAATAATTCAAATTGTGGGAAAGTTCAAGGTCTTCTTTATGCTTTGGGGAAAATTTGTAGACTTTTCCAACATTCAGAGGAATATTTCGTAAAACTTTACATGTAACCTTAATGCTTTAAATGTTTTTGAGTGAAGTTTCGAAAATTCACATTCATATACTTCTGTAAGAAACGTCTCAATATTTTATAAGAAATATATTGTAATAATTGAAAGAAGTTTGAGTTATTAAAAAAACCTTGGCGTGGTTTATGATGCAGTGAAAGAGTAAAATTCAGTAAGTGGATTATGTTAAAAAAAGGAAAGAAATGTTAATTGATGATAGTAAGTACAGAGGAGAGAAGGGGAGAAGGACATAGTATGCCGACTACACCAAGCTATATATGTTATTGTAAAAGCTACGGAAAATCCTAAGATTTGCTTGACACGTAACTTGTCCGTTAAACATTTTGCATATATATATATACAATCACGCCTGTAATCCCCGAAGGGGTTGGCAGAGACCAAAGAGCACTGTGTTCCTTAAGACCACATTTAGCCATACAAAAATTGGGTTTGGTCAGATGGAAAATCGTGAAAAAGTAATAACAAGTAGCTAGCTCATCGCCTACACAATCAGTGATCCAGTACCTATCAATACGACATGCTAGGTAAGAAAAGCAGTTGGCACATTCTTTTTGCGTCCCGGACCAATACGAGACAAACGTTTAACGGGGTAAACATTTCAACCCACGTATATTTAATTTAGTGGGATTTTAGGTTACATTTATATGAATTACAGTGCTAAATAAGAGTATTAATACGCGGATTGAGATTGCGTTGTGGAGCGATGGGGCTGTAAGCCGGGAAATTATTAACAAAGGAAAGTTCTTCATAGCTAAGTTCTAAACAAACAACTTTATACTAATTGTTTCATTTGTTTTTGATGACGCTTTGTGGGAGTATTTCAATGTATGTATTGACTAAATAAATTAATGTACTAGCTGTTGCCCGCGAATTCCTCCGCGGTTCCTATGATTTTTTATCCCACGGGAACCCTTTTATTTTCCGGAATAAAAAGTATCTAAGATGTTGACCAGGGATATAAAGTATCACCTTGCAAAATTTCATTGAAATCGGTCTAGCCATTTCGGAGATTAGCCCGCACAAACAGAGAAACATTAATATTACATTATCAATAAATTAAGACATTTATTGGTATTTTCCCTCTTTTTACGTCTCCCTGACTTGGTTTTAACCAGTATTTTTTTTTGTTATTTTGTAATTGTTTTGGCACTTTTGAATATTGCCGACATTCTCTACTCTAAATAAAACTAAATCTAAATTAAGCAAACCTGACATTTGACAATTTTTTTTTGCCTAAGCATCGTGAAAATATTTGATTTAATTCATCTTTCATTAATAACTATTAAGAATTATGTTTTGAGAATGGTTTATTATAAAAATTATATTGTAATTGATTATATTTAAAGTAACTTTCTCGGTAAGACATGCATCATTAAAATAAAATCTATCCATGCTATGTGGGTTTAATATTTAATTAGCGTGGTGACATTCAATTTGCGTAATTGTTAATGATAATAATGACGTCACTAGGATTTTTGGTGAGAATATTGATCGTCAATGTCATTACTAATAATTGAACAACGCTGTTTCTGTGTGATTGATTAGTTATTACATTAGTTGGCACAACCTATAAGACTTTGTATTAACTTAGCGAGAAAATTTAAAATTTTGCTTGCCACTACATAGATATAGAACTAGTGTGGCTATTCCTGGAAGTTCCTTGCTTGACATGATTGAGGAGTACCGTAGAAGATCAGCGCAGTTGGCACAGATCATTGCATGAGTATTGCAGTTTTTTTTAATCAGCCATAACAGCAGACTACAAGGCGAAGTAAAATAACCTGCTACCAAGCCTCTAACTCCGTATGGATGGAGGTATCTATCTATACAATATAAATATATAAAAGAGAAATATCACTTACTGACTAATCACAAAATCAGAGAAAAAATAACAACAAAAAAGAGTTCGGCAAGTAAGTTCCGTATTGGTGTCGTGGTTAAAAGTGGATTTTACGAAACTCCACGAAAACGGCGCGTAACTCGTATGAAGCCGGGGCGGGGCGCCAGTATATCTAGTATATAAATAAATAAATATGTAAAGTAAGAAACAAAGGAGTAAAATAATACACCCAAGAGCAAGTAATGCATGGAATCCTTCAAAAAGGGCGTGAAAAGGTTTTTAAGGGTCGGCAACGCGCTGGTGATGCCCTCGGTGTTGCAGGCGTCCATAGGCTACGGTGACCACTGCCCATCTGTGTGGGCCGTATGCTCGTTTGCCACCCTGGTAGTATAAAAAGTAAAGTGACCAAAGTCATTTACAATTGTAACTTTTAATATAAAAAAATACAATATAAAAAGGATGGGAATACAAAAATACCGTATTCAAATCACACGGTAAAATATTTGAATACCTAATAACAATTAACGAGAATTCGGATATTTAAAAAAAAGTCAGAATTATAGAATTACATGACATGTGTTGTAATACTAAGGTGTTCCCATACTAATCATACTTGTTCTTGAAATATTGTTACTATCACTAGTCAAAACTAATTTTCCATTTACAATATTAGTCAATCAATATCCAGTGTTGATTTTAAGTGATTAGATAATTACAAGTGGATTCAGTTGATTGACTAAACTATTGACCCTATTTTTTATCAGGTGTTTTCATTGAAATATATGTTGACTTAGACAGTGTCATTCTTAATATTAGGTCCTTACTTATGAAATTGGTGTTTTGTATGGAGATTTTGGGTATGTCTGCATTTTACATACTAACATTTTATCAGTTTTCTTCACAACGACAAATCCAGAGATAATAATATTTGGCATGTATCATTAGACAAGCTTTAGCAATATGTGTGTGAACACGCTTGATAAAAATTATTCATCGTTTTTTATGTTAATGCAAATCAAATGATGTATTCGGGAGGCAGTTAAAAATAATTGTCTTTGTGTCTAATTTTAACACAATTAAACTTACAAAAAATTATCAAATTAAATAATACGAACTCAAATATATGGTCTATTTTTAGAAGAGGCAATTATTTTATAGAAATGTTCTGAAACTTAATAGTTACGGACAAATTGCTAAGACAGAATTAAAACACCAATTTCATAGGTAAGGACCCAATATTAATACTGAAAACACAAATAGCCAATTGAAACAATAGGACAAGGTAAAAACTCTGCGGCAAAATCTACAGAAATATTATCTTATCTACCCTACTATGTCGTCGTCTTCAGCCTTTATCCGTTCCACTGCTGGGCAAAGGCCGTAACACCACCACGCTGGTCCAATGCGGATTGGTGGGTAGAAACGTTGCAATAGCCACCGGGACCAACGTCTTAACGTGCCTTCCGAAGCATGGAGGAGTTCGAGATCATAAAGTTTTGGTCACCCATCCATAGTCTGACCATGGCAAAGGAATGTTGGTTTTCGATATTAAAATCCAAAACGTACTAACCACTACGCCACCAAGCTCCACCCACTATGAATTTCCTTCAATTGCTGACCTTTCCCAAGGATCTCTATAGAAGGCCTAGCACGGGCCGAAGAGAAAAAGTCCCCAGAGACAAAAATCGAAGCGACAGGCAATGACGATTTTTGTCTCCGGGGACATTTTCTCTCCGGCCCGTGCCAGGCCTACAGTTCTGGGTGTGTTTGGGCTTTTTTCCACATGTTGGTACTACTACCAGTGAATTTGGTGGGAAGCACCAGACCCTCACCTGTGACTGAAAGGGTGCACCACGAGCAGGTGAGATTGGACTAGGTCCCGTTAGATGTTCTTCAGGACCCTTAACGCCCATTCTACTTGTATGTGTAACTACACGATTTGTGAATGAATGAATAAAAAGTGACTGTGTATTTATATATATACAGCTATAAACTAATTTACTAACAATGAAATTTATTTCAACAATTTCAAAGGAACCTTATTGTGAAAGTTTTTTTCTCTCTCTATTTATGGCAATAAACAGTCATACATGGAAATAATATAGTACTGGAAACAAGAAAGTATATTATAACGTATATATAACAAAGCTACCTTCGTCATGGTCAGGTCGTAGATGGGTGACCAAAACTTTGAGATCTCGAGCTCCTCCGTGCTTCGGAAGGCACGTTAAGCCGTTGGGTCCGGTCGCTATTGTGACTGTTTCTTCCCACTAACACTAACAATTGGGTCAGCGTGGTGGTGTTACTCCTCATGTTTCTCCATGAGGAAGGCCTGTGCCCAGCAGTGGGACGTATATAGGCTGAGAACTATACTATCAATGTTGAAAAAAAAGTTATACGTAAAAACATGGTACAAACTTTTATGAAAAAATAATTCATTAAAACATAAAACTTAAAAACAATATTAAGTTCAAATGAAATAAATTATAATTAGTGGGTAAAGATAAAGTACATATTTAGATGTGTTCAATTGTAATAAACTTAGTAATTTCGTTGAAGTATCGACCGCACAATATACTCGTAACTGCTTATCGTAAATAGGCCCAACCGCAAGTAGTTGTATGCTAAACCATCCATAACCGTTGATACCCTTTGCTTTTGCAACTGATTCTAAAGACCAATCCGTCCTTCAACCTGTGCCTAGCAAGTGGTCATAAAAGTTGTGGTGTTGGTGATATCATTATTAACTGTATACAATTTATCAGTTAACTTGACGAGTAATAGAGGAGAGTGGAAGAGGAAGACATGTTGCGCCGACCCCAAATAGAATTGGGAACAGGGCAGGAAAAAGAAGAAGATACAATTTATCAGTAAGCATGATAAGATTTGAGTACGCTTTCATTAGTAGAATTTTAAAAACTAGTGAACTAGATATTTGCAATTAAACAGGCTGTTGAGCTAGACGCAACTCAAACAACTCTCCGCAGCAGCTTAGTGAGTAGCTATGGAAGCTAACTCTGAAGGAAAACATTCAAACTGCTAATACAATAACTGCAATAATGTGTGAAGTAGTTTCCCACAATCTACTTTAATTTTGCCCAATTGCACGATCGAGAGTTAGCGCCTAACCCTGGGTTTGCCCATATATTTGCCCCAGGGTTAGGTGCTAACTCTCGAACGCGCAATTGGGCCTTAGACGAGTTCAGGACTTTGTCTCTCTTTCAACGCAATCCGATTTACAAAACCAATCTAACAGCGTATAGAATTATGGTCCTCCGAGCAGGATTACTGAGATGTTATTTAAAATAAGGTTCTCATTTGGCACATTTGTGTGCATTTGGATACAATTTCCTCAAATAAACTTCATTATATTACGCTTCTCAATTTTCCTCGTATAAAAATTTTCCTTCCTTTCCAAATGTGCCGATTTTCCTCCAAAATGGCACGATTCGCTGGGAAGACCCTTGACCTAAACAAAACAGTTTTATACATCGTTATGCGGAGAGGAATATCTTTCAAATGGCTAAACCGATTTCCATAAAACTTCTTGTGTCGTGATGTGAAGTTATGACCTTATATTTGATATCCAACGCGAGCGGCTATATTTGTAAACATTAGATTTTTTATTCCTGTTTTCACTTCTCATATCTTCTAGAAGGCTTAACCGATTTTTATGAAACATATCTAAGAACACTCTAGACTATCCCATCCTTCAAACAAAAGAAGCCGATTCTTCCGTTTGGGAGCTACGATGCGACAGGCAGACTAACAGACACACAAACATATAGTAAACTTATAAAACCCCTCATTTGCATCGAAGGTTTAAAAGAAATATGACTGTCTTATTTCATTTAGATTCAATTTCATAAATTCCTTCAAATATGTACAAGGTTCTCTGGTAAAAATTACATTGGCAACTGGAGGACTTGTTCTGAATAATTTCTCAATAAACCATTGCGTAAGCGAGGTAAGGGGATGAAGGTATTACAGTGAAACAATACCTTTTTTATCCAATCATACAAGATAAAAAATACTAATATCAAGATGAAAATTGCATCATGCCAATGTTTTAAGTATTGTTAAAATTTATTGAATCATTATTAATCTAACTAAAAAATATATATTCTAGTGACTCTAGTTTTTGGTTTTTATAAATTTTAGAGCTCTATTTTTACATAACCCTTCAGTATCTTATATCGCTTGATTTGCACTGTACCCGGCACATGCCATCAGGTGGCATTAAAATATCTGTGAGTGTTGACACTTCTTCTTCTTCGTCAACCCCTTTAGTTGTAAGCGCATTGTAAAAATGCTAATGTTATTTTGTTAGAGAAACTGATTTATCAGTTCTACCACATCTGATATTAAGTAAGAGTTATGACCAAATCAGGCTCACCACCTGTTGCATGAGGACTTAATCATATCAGGCAAAATCTGGGTGTTAACACCTGTGACTACCCCTTCGGGGATAGTGGCGTTATGCTATGTGATAGCAAATAGATTTTAAAATCTTCTTGCTATCACATAACAACAGAAATGTGGCGTCGTAAGCAATGCTAGAGCCTCTTCAGACCTCGTTTGAACCAGAAATGGTGAAGCAAATATAAAAAACTAGCTTTTGCCCGCGACTTTTTCCGCGTAGAATAGTTACTTTGAGATAGTGTGATGGTATGTAGCCTATAGCCTTCCTCAATAAATAATTCCTCAATTTTCACATTGCAAGATTTCTTCAAATCGGAACAATAGACTCAATTGGTGGATTTGAAAATTATTCCTAGTCTATATTATTGGAAGCAAAGTTAATAGTGGCGTAAATTCATACTGCATTTTTCTGGAAGGCGTTATTTACATTCGTTAACATTCAGCCGCATGGCACCCGTTCCCATGGGCATACTGGGATAAATAGTAGACCATGTCTTTTGGCTCTAGACTATCTGTGTACCAAATTTCGGTTTAATTGGTTCAGCAGTTTTGACGTGAAAGCAAGACAGACCGACAAACAGAGTTACTTTCGTATTTAATAATACATGTTTTACCAATTGATTGTGTAGTTATTTTGGTAGTCCTTAACTACAAAACAAACTTAGGCACACTGGAACAATTTTACAAAATGATAAATTTTACAAATCACTGCATATAAAACTAAAAGATGTAATCAAATGTAGGGAATGTACTCACAATAGTGCCTTTAGAAAACTTATAAAATTGATTACTATACTTTAACTTGAAACTAATGTAACTTTTGCTATTACAGATTTTATAATTTTGCTATCAACACTTTTATAGTTATAATAGTAAAATATTTATAATTTACAATGAGCCATCCGCTCCAGACGCTGACGCTGATAGCAATAAATTTCGAAAACAAAACATTGAGAAAAAAAAACAGACAATAAATTTAAAAACAGAAGCAATGAGAAAATGGCCAGAGAAGAGCGCAATAACGGCAAAGAGTCGCTAATACTGCTATAGCGCCTCGTTGCAAGTTAATTATTCAGAATCTAAGGGTGAATTCGACCAAATTGATATTAGTAACACGGGAATAGTAATACCAAACTGAGCTGCAACGATTGGTCGAATCTGCCCTATGTCAAACGAGACATTGACACATTCGTGCGCAAAAAACTGCGTACTCCGTTAAAATAATATTACTCGCGTGACTGTAGCCAAACATGAAAAAACTAGGATAGCTAATCGGCTCCACCCTAAGAGCAGATTCGGCTCAGTTCGAATCGTTTCAGCTCATTTTAGTATTACTATTCCCGTGTTACTAATCTCAATTTGGTCGAATTCACTATTAGATAGGTTCTCGTAAAGAGAAATGGAACTACTTATTTTTAAAGTTAACTAGCCTGGAAATACAGCAGTGGAATGCTTAACCTTAGTGTCATTGAGCTCGGGCCGTAACGCTAAAAGCAGATGATGATACAGCATGGAAAGGTGCTAAATAGTCTCACTTTCGCTGTTTTATCGCAGGTCCGTTAGCTTTAGAGCGGCTTAACGAGACGTCTTACGTATTACATAATGTTGTGCAGTCGAGCTCAAAAATATTAGGTCCTTACCTATGAAATTGGTGTTTTGTATGGATATTTTGGGGGTGTCTGCATTTTACATACTAACATTTTATCAGTTTTCTTCACAAAGACAAATCCAGAGATAATAATATTTGGCATGTATCATTAGAAAAGCTTTAGCAATATGTGTGTGAACACGCTTGATAAAAATTATTGATCGTTTTTATGTTAATGCAAATCAAATGATGTATTCGGGAGGTAGTTAAAAATAATTGTTTTTGTGTCTAATTTTAACACAATGAAACATACAAAAAATTATCAAATTAAATAATACGAGCTCAAATATATGGTCTATTTTTAGAAGAGGCAGTTATTTTATAAGAATGTTCTGAAACTTAATAGTTACGGAAAAATGGCTAAGACAGAATTAAAACCCCAATTTCATAGGTAAGGACCCAATATATATGCACGTTTTTTTACATATGACAGGTAAGCTCTTGGCCTTCATCTCACCTGATGGTAAGTGACGATAAGGCCAAGGGTAGGGAGCTTCACCTGTAATCCTCAACAACTGAGGAACTGGCTATCTTACCTCTGATTGCCGGAACACAACAATTCTTAAAACATTGTTATTATGGCGACCAATTTAGGTAAGATGGTGGTAGCTAGCCAGGCGGGCTTAGAAGCCTTATCACCAATCAAACCAAGCAGAAAAACTTCTGCCCCCATGGAACACCCGGTGGTGTGAACCACTAGACCAGAGAGGCAGTTGTTTGACAGTAAATTAATCTTATTTGAAGGGAATAAAGACTGTCACCTGTCCAATGTGCATACAAATTTTTGAACTCGACTGTACCTACGTTTAGAACCTCAGTGGAGATATCTGCCTGTACACAGCATATAGATGTAAACACTATTAACGACTTCTATTACAAGGGAATAGAGTCGTTTTTTGCTTAACAGTGTGTATTTGCTCATGTTCGTAACTGTATAGTACCTACTATGTGATGTACAAAATGATTAATTCTAATATGCATGTGCAGCTTACGTTTTCTCTATGTTAATTCTTACCCAATTGGAGGGATACTGCAACGCTTGCTTTTATTTAATTATTATTTCACCAATATGGTTGAAAATGAAGAAGTTTATTTAATTAAGAAAGTTTATTTAATTGCACAGAAGTAAGTTGAATTACCTAAAAATAGACAAAATAAAGGAGAACTTAAAAACATTACAAAAAAGATAAATTCGATATGAAGGAAGTAATTGAGAAATAAAAGTTTGAGTATTTTGAAAATCTTTTAATTTTTGTACTTAACATTCTCTTTCTAATACATACAGCATATATTATTATTCAACAATGAGATTAAATTATAAATTTCCGAATACTATTGTCGTTGTGCATACAGTAAAAAGGCCTTTCAAACTATTCCAACAAAAAATACCCGAAATAATAACATTTGAATAAAGTTTAATGTGTGCGTGATAATTATTAACTATTATGATTAATAATTACCAATGAACGATTATTAAATAGACAAAACACAGTCACGTAGAAAAATCCTTCCACAATTTGCGCCCTAATTTTCACGCTATTCAATTCAATGTCAAATACATCAGTGAGAATTACGTACTATTACCTTATTAACAGTGCACGTAAACTTGACCTGAACACTTAATTATTCGTTCAGTTAATTAATTTTACGAAGATGAACTACTGACACACTAGTCGCGTATAATTATTTTGAGAGATCTAGTATTTAAATAAATAAATAATTTAAATTTTTATTAACCAAACACAGTCAAAGTTACACAAGTAAACTGTGACTTTCACACAAGGCTAGACCTGACTTATGGAAGTTATAGACGTTTACAATTAAACTTTTGCAACTATCATAACTTAGTGGATAATACAAGAAACATAATTTATCTTCACTTGGTGGCTAATAAAAGAAAATAAATGAATGAGCTGCCCTACACTATAACGTAATGTTGACAAATCAATATTTATTGAATGCATCGTCAAATGTTCTTTGATAATTTCAAAATTTTTTCGAAATGACAGAAACCCAATTCAAATCCATTGAAATTTGGTTAGAAAGTAGGGCGGCATCAATTAAACAGAAAATCGTCTCCTAACTCGGAACAAGGTGAGACCATTTTTGATATGCTCATTTGTGGATCTTTAGTTAAACCACTGAATTATCAAATCTGAAAGCATAATGAAAAAAATGTTCAGTATTATGTATTTTATATAACATATTTTATTCCCTTTTCACTAGAATGGTGTCTTATTTTGCATTTGTGTCGCCTGCCATTTGTATTTCTATCTACCTTTCATGGAATGACTGGCAGATATCTCTGTTAGGGATAAGCCCGCCCTTGCAAACTATTATGTTTACCATGTTTTGTGTGTTATTTTATATGCAATAAAGAGTATATCAGGAGTAAAACGGAATAATTTTATAAAGTAAGTTTTTTTTATAGAAAACGATTTTTATTCGTTCTTAGTAAAAAAAATCCAAAGGCCTTTTTACTGCTTTTACATTTACAATTAAGTTAGAATTTTAATTACATTCGTTATAAAATTTGTTTTCAAAACTCTTTCTATCTTACTCACTTCGTTATCATTGAGAAAAATGATTAATATAATTCTTTGGTATAAATAAAAAAAAATATATTGTCTACTAAAATCTAATATTAAATACCAGCTAATTTTAACACACCTTAGAAATTTCATCTTAAAATTATCTTAACTATCACAATGCCTTAAAGCTGAAAAATGATTGCGACGGTGGCGCATACAAAAGCACCTCATGTTATACTGTGCGCAGAATATTGGAATAAGAATAATAAATAAATAAAAAATATATATTTAATAAGCTTTGGAATTGAGAAAATTTCGATGCCGGTGACCAAATATCTGTGATCTCGATTCCTCCGTGGTTCGGAAGACACTCCATTGTGCTGATTGTTGTAACAACCGTTTTATGTTTATTTATTTATTAACTAGTCAAGAGCAAACGAGATACAATAAAAACATCTATTGTTTGCGAAAACCGGCGTTCGCGGTGCCATCCAAGGGGCTAAGGAAACAGCTGTCTTATTTTACATTATAAACAATTGACAACATTTAATTTTTTAATACACCTTAAAATAAAAAAACCATTTCTACATTTTTACAAACCCCGAAAAACATTGAAATATTTCTTTTTGTTGTAAAGTTTTCGAGAAAAACTGAAAAAACCAAAATCGTACGCGTGACGTCATACATACGGAGGAATAAAGATTCCCCTTTGCCAAATTCGAAACAGGAAAAAAAGTTGATGTTATGGCCTTTTTGGTTCTATATAATCTGTGGCCATGTCAACAAATTTGATTGAAATCAGCGGATTGAAATCCTGCGCTCACTTTCAGGGTGTAACAAAAATATCAAAGTAAAATAAACTAAAATTCTCGAGCAAATTGATAAGTTTCAAACAAAGTTCTAATCAATTTTGATGGTTAAAAGTCAAACTTTAACGTCAACGTCAGTAACTATTTTTTAAACATAGGCAAAAAAACCGCTATTCCTCCGTATGAATTCATTTGGCACTTACGACATTTTAGAATGAGCTGATCTTTTAACTTAAAAAAATAAATGAAAAAGTCGATATTTTGAAAAATCAAAAAATACGTGTCTCTTAATTTTTCATCTTGTTTTATTTACAATAATAAAATATACACCTTAAAATTTTGAAATGTCGTCAATTAATAGTCAAGATTAGTACAATGGCATTTAAAGTTTCCACTGCTAACAAATGCAAAAATAGTAATAGTATACTCGTAATAAAGACAATAGTGCGATCATATACTTAGCACATTCGTAATTTCCATCTGTAGAAATCAAACAAACTATTCGTAGAAAACACAATATAGATTATGCATAAATAGGGGACAAGGAAAGAAGAAGTGCTTGCTTCAGAAACATCGTAATCAGTACATAATATGGAGAAATACAATGACAATGTACTCAGATAACGCGGACAAGTGTCGAAATCATCGATATTGAAATAGTTACTGAAATGAATTGATCAACAATGATCTATGGTGACATAAAATATATTATCTACTTATTATAAACTCTATTAATATTAACACCGATTGTTCAATACATGTTCATTATCGAAAGATTATTTATAAATGTACTAGATCGAAAGGCAGCTGCGGCCGAGTTGGGGTGGACTGGGCGTACGAGAGGCCGCGGGAAACGCGGGTTCGATCCACGACCATTAAGTTTAAATAAAACTTATGTACAGTTTATGGTGAATATCGCTTGCCTCACATTGGGCAACAAGCTCGCCACCGGTTACATGGGGACCTAACTTATCTGGCGAAATATGGGTGTTTAAAACCTCTGCCTACCCCTTCGGGGAAAGAGGCGTGATGATATGTTATGTTATATATTTAATATTGATAAAATTATTTCCGATTGTTATTCTTACTACAATATCCTGCGTAAAACTACCATCACTTAAATATTATAAAACATATCTCTCTATCAGCACCTTAGTATGCCTTTATACATATATACTTATAATTACAACGGACAATAGTTGTAATAACCTGACACTCACATTATACATATTATTATATAAACTTAGTTTGAAGTCAGTGCGTTTCGCTTAACTTATTTCAGTATGTAAAGAAAATTTAATTTTTTTCTTAAATTCCTAAATGATAAGTAAGTATTTATATAAGAATTCCCATCATTTTACATTTGATCTTTGGAGTACCTAAATAAATTGAAGCATTTTTTATAATTTAGTGTTTGATACTACTAAGCGATTATTTTTCAATCTATCCTTATATACAAAATCTTCTATAATCACAATGTTAGTGAAATAGCTTTTTGAAATTTGTGCATTCATTATATTTACATTGCTGACATTTTATGTCATCAAAATTAAACTTTAATATTATTTAATATAATAATAACTACTGTATAACTTTATTTATACATTGTATCTATGGCAGGTTCATCAATATCTATGCACAATTGTGAGAATAATGCTAACACGATTAAAAATGATGGTAAACATGAACAATTTAGTACAACAAAATATAAAATATTCACGTATTATTTGTCATTGTGGATGCTTATTCTGTTAAATTTATTTTAGATTAAATCTTTCTTTTTTAGTAGGCTGACTACTGTATGCATTTAATCTGAGCTAATTCCTCGCTTGACATGTCGGTCAACATCTGACTACAAACGATGAAAAATTAACATATGTTCCGTTCTTATCACAATTCCCAACAACAAAGTAAACAACAATCTTATCAACATTGAAGTTATTTCAACAATCTTCTTTTCCATTCAGCAATAAACTTGTTTAAATTAATAAGCTTTCATTACAAGCCTCTTTAGCCTGTAGCTACAATCTGATTGTGATCCTTTTCTTTCATCTGTATTATGTCATATAAATATATTTGCCGAACAAAGCCAAAATTATTTATGTACACACTGCTGGAGTCATGGAAAACGTAGTACGAGTATTTAGTGGAAGATTACTGTAATTAGATACATACATATAAACATGACTATTATCCCCTGAGGGTTAATCAGAGACTAGGTGAAAGCAGTCCACTGCTATAGTCCGCGCTTCATCAAGCAGTGACTGCACGTGGTCAGCGTGACACGTGGTGAGCCTTTCGCCGCTATGAGCTATTGGTATTGCTATAAGCCTATGTGTTTTACGGCTACCTATGTGTCTAACACCCAGTTGCAGAAACGAACTTTAAAATTTAATGTCGGCATTATCCCTAATGCTCCATTAAATTTATTGATTGAAGTGTCAAAAGAACACCTTAGCCTAGTTTTTACGTTGCACAAAACGACATTAGCACCCTATCAATGCTAAAGAGACATTAGCTAGAACTATTTTGTGTTCCAATTTTAAATTTAATGAACTTTAAAGTTTTAATGTCTCATTACTAAATGTCGTCTTTAAAAAATCTTTGTGCAACTGAGCGTAAGTCTTGTAGGACACCCAAGGGAAAAAATGGGTTGGTAGTATTATTTTAATGAGCTGCTGAATCAGCTACTATTATTCGCATCTTATTTATTGTAGTATCTTTATTATAATGTGAAAGTTAATGGAATATAAAATTGTAAATAACCCCTGGACTGACATTTATCCTGTTTTGGACGAGACACATTGATGACACATGATTTTCTATTGTGTCTTCAAACGTATCAAGCGATTAGTTAATATTTCACATTATATATATCCTTTTTATTTTAATTGGATATTAATATGTTTACTTTTTTACGCCTGCCGATTGAATTTTTTTTATTTCTCGATTTATTCGTTCACTTCGAAACTGTAGTGAAAACTTCGATCAAAATTGTAAGGTTCTTAAATTGCGTTCTTAAATTGCCACTAGAAATATACTTAAACACATTGTATTTACGAAATTCATGAGCATCGGAGATATACTTAATACAAGTTAATCTGAAATGTGGACATTTTCTTCACATATCGTACATAAATGACGACTTGACTCTATCTCGTGAGTTGCAATGTAATTCATTATAGCATCACAAAAATAATTTGTCATTGTTGCAGTCACTCGTTAACAGTTGAAAACTTAATTATTCAAAATCAAAAAATAGTTAAAACGGTAGGTAATGTTCTTTGAATACCAACAAATGAAAAGTTCGCTGACAAATTGCATAGTGCTGGAAACATTCACGAGTCGAAAAAGTTTTTGTTAAAAATGCATTTTGTTGTTACTATTTTGCATCATGATTAATAATGTACTTTAAGAAGTTTTTATCCTTTAAAAGTTTTATTCTTTCTAACTTTACTCTTTGGTTTTTATCGGAAAAAAACATTTCTTCAATAATATTTTTTATTGTCATCATGAATATTTTTTAAAGGTTTTTGACAGTAATTTATAGCGTATTAAAGTTTACATGCTTAGTGGTAAAGCTGATTTCGTATATTATCTAACTGAAATTTCGTAATATTATCGATAGTAAATAATGCATATTCACATTTTATTCAATAACGACTTAGGTTCATATCTATTTAAAGTCACTTCTGACTTACAGGTGGCCCAAAACTAATATTATTAGGTATTATGTTTTAGGTATTATGAAGAGGTTTTTGTTTTCAGAAGTAGAACAGGCCAGTACATTGTAACGAATAGTAAGAAAAGAGCTGGAAACACAACACGTGACAATTTGTCTATTTCCCTCCAGAGAACGCGTTCTTGCCCGGTGTCGGCGTCTAGCCATGCTACCTGAAAAAAGAAGCAGCTTATATTATTATATTGTTAAAATCGCTCAGCGAGCTATGGAAAGGGCTATGCTTGGATTATATCTGAAAGACCGCATCGAGAATGATGGGATCCTACAGAGAACTAAAGCCACTGACAGCCTACCGGATTAGCAAACTGAAGTGGCAGTGGGCTGGTCACATTAGCCAAAGAACTGACAGCCGTTGGGAACGTAAAGTTCTCGAGATCGCGACTCGATAAGCGTAGTGTGGGACGCCCTGCGACAAGATGGGATGACAATATTCGTAGGCTGCCCGTTGTGGGCTGGATGAGAACGGCCGGAAATTGAGGCGGACGCGTGCATTAGAGGAGGCCTAAGTCCAGCAGTGGATAGGAGTGGGTTGATTATAATGATTATACTGAGGCACATTGGGAGCGTTTCTTCTAAAAACATCATATTATTTTGAATTTAACGCAGGCGATTTGTATGATTCCGCCGTGTACATACCGCGTCGTTAGATTAAAAAACAAAAATAAGTAAATTTCAACGATGCAGTGATCGTTGAAATTATATTATTTGGATATTTTTTTTTTGTTTCAGCAACCAGCTGCTCTACTCTTTAACCATATTTCAATGGAATGGGATTTCTGTCATTGAGAACTGTTAAAAATAACAAAAGTGCCATATTGATTCAATATTAAACGCTTATTTTGTGAACTAACTTCATATTGTCTATTTGCTGAAATTTGTTACTCTAATCGATGACATAAAATTATTCAGTACTTAGAGTCAAATTTGGCTAGAGAGTAGCAGTTTAATGCGGCGCTTTTGTTTCTTTAAATAGTGTTCAATGACAGAAATACGATTCCAATCCATTGAAATATGATAAAAGAGTAAGGGCAGAATGTATTAATCACGTAAGAATAAGGTAATTTCATTTTAAGCTGATAGTCTGTATTAACGGCGGAAATATTATAATGTAATAGATAACGAGCTTTTGGTCTTGCACCATAGTAATAAATGTTACATCAATAACAGCCTAGACTTTAGAAATAAGAGATCGTAGTAATTTAAGCCCAGACAAAAACTAATTGTAATTACTACAATATTTTAGTTATTCTACGTGATAACGACAGAAGAACAAACAGCAATTCTGTTCAAATCGACGTTTAAACAAAATAAAACCTACTGAGAATACCGAAACATTTTAATTAAATTTCAAAGATAAATCTATGTCTCGGTGACGATTTCTAGTTAATTAATAATAAAAGTTGCAACCCCAGTTATAAAACAAAGTGAGTAGCAAGTTACTGTTGTTTGTACGTCACATTATGGAGGATTTATCGCGTCATTTACTAAGGTTTTCGTATTATTAATTTCGTAAGTTCCCTTAGGAGAGGTTGTACGAGTACTTCCCAAATTCCCTTAAATGATTTTCATTAATTAAGCTGCGGAGAGAATAAGGTTATTCGAACGGTTGGACGTTCACTTAAGTAACGGAACCTTTTCTAACTTTTAGCCCAAGTTAAATTTTTAACAATTATGATGGGACTTAAAAGTTTTGCGGCAATCAAAAAAATCTACCAAAATTGTTCACAAACTCAGGCTATATTGTTTTTTCACTTCATTTCACCTTTTCATACTACCTATTTAACGTCTTACGAAGGGCATTTTTCTGCATAATATTTTTACTCATAATATACTTTGCCATATAATTTTGGCATAATGTTGTTTGGCTTTGTATAACTTAAGCATAATTTTAATGGGCACAATTTTTTTTGCATAATTATACGAGTAATTTAGACTAATGAAGTTACATTTAATATTAGGTCCTTACCTATGATATTGGTGTTTTGTATGGAGTTTTTGGGGATGTCTGCATTTTACATACTAACATTTTATCAGTTTTCTTCACAACGACAAATCCAGAGATAATAATATTTGGTATGTCATTAGACAAGCTTTAGCAATATGTGTGTGAACACGCTTGATAAAAATTATTCATCGTTTTTATGTTAATGCAAATCAAATGATGTATTCGGGAGGCAGTTAAAAATAATTGTCCTTGTGTCTAATTTTAACACAATTAAACTTACAAAAAATTATCAAATTAAATAATACGAGCTCAAATATATGGTCTATTTTTAGATGAGGCAATTATTCTATAAGAATGTTCTGAAACTTTATAGTTACGGACAAATTTCTAAGACAATAAAAACACCAATTTCATAGGTAAGGACCCAATATTATTCCGCATGGTAGTTGACGGCATAATATAAAGTCGATTAGGTACGATGACAAAGCAAAGTGAGGAGGAATGATAGGTTGAACTGTACCCTCAATGAGCAAACTGAGCGTGCAAAAAAAGGGAGTGTGTCGCGGCAGCGGCCAGCAATCGCCGAAATCGATATTTTTTATAGATAATTATTACCTCACCGGTATCGCACCAGTTTCGCGTATAAGATTTACGAAGAAAGTGCAATACGACATGGTGTACAAATCGTGGCACGTAGACGCCAATATTTGGATACTATGTTTTTATTCAAAATAGTTAATAATCATATTGACTCTTCCGACTTACTACAAAAAGTTTAAAGTTCCGCGCACCTCTTCACGTTCTAAAGATACTTTTCACATTCCTAGATTTCATACAAATTATGCAAAAATACCTTTTTTAGGCGAACATGTGACTTCTATAATAAGTTCATAGATGGAGAGGAAATAGACATATTTTCTGATTCTCTTAATGTTTTTAAACGAAAAATGGGTGAAAACATTTTTTGATGTTGCTGGAGGGATTTTTATTTCACTATTTACGTATTACCAGTAATATATATATCACTGTCACTAATTGCACATATAATGTTTGTATTTAATTTATGGTACTTTAGGTCTTTTTGTAAACTTTTTTTACTATTATTGTTTATATATGACTGTGTGTTACCTGAATAAATAAATAAATAAAATTTTATGCAAATAGTTAATTATGCCTTAAGATGGTTATGCCAGTTGTATTTATGCGTAAATAATAATGCATAAAAATGTATGCCATATTATTATTTTTATTATTATTATTTAATTTTTTTTTCTTTTTTTCTCTATTATCTAAGTATAATAGGTATATTCCCATAAACATGCGGGCTTTTGGCCAAACATGTTTTGGTATTTTGTATTATGTGATGTGAGTGCGTTGTATGTGTGTGTGTGTGTGCGCGTGTGTGCGCGTGTGCGTGCGTGTGCGTACGTGCGTGCGTGCGCGCGTACGTGCGTGTGCGTGTGCGTGTGTGCGTGAGTGTATGCGTGCGTGGGTGCGCGCGCGTGCGTGTATGGATGTGTGTGTGTTCATTCCATCCCATGACTTCCTATGTATTATCAAGGGACAAAAACTTACGAACTATACGACAGGTGTTCAGAATAACGGCTTTTTGTAGTAATTGGAATGAGAGTGGGTGCATGTTGCATATTTTTAGGCTTTTATGAAGAGTTTTGGGAATAACTCCTGTAGTAGATATGATAATAGGTATGGTCTTTACTGTTGTGACTTGCCATTGTGTTTTTATTTCTATTGCAAGGTCGGTATATTTTGCAATCTTTTCAATGTGTGTGCTTGAGAGGTTGTGTGTGTTTGGGATAGCAATGTCTATTAAATATACTTGTTTATTAATTTTATCGTGGAATGTTATATCAGGCCTGTTGTAGTGTATTGTCTTATCTGTAATGATTGTTCTATCCCAGTACAGCTTATATTGTGGTGCGTCCAGTACAGTTTCAGGTGTGTATTTATAGTAGGGAGTCTTTTCTTTAATTAAATTATATTTGTATGCAAGGTATTGGTGTACAATCTTGGCAACTTGGTCATGGCGGTGTTTATAATCGGTTTGTACTATGGAAGGGCAGGCTCCAGTGATGTGTTGTATTGTTTCGGGGCGTCTATGGCATCGGCGGCACAAGTCCGAATTAATTCTTCCATCTTTTATGATGTACTTTTTGTAGTTTTTTGTTTCTATAACTTGATCTTGTATCGCTAACATGAATCCTTCGGTTTCTGGGAACAATTCACCTTTTTTGAGCCAAGAATTTGACGCTACTTTGTCGATATCCGGGTTATCTAAATGTAAGCGATGTCTGCCATGAAGAACTTTTTGTGTCCACATTTCTACTTTTTCGTTATTTTGTGTGATTTTTTCGTTGATTTGTGTTGAGTAATTCTGCAAATTTAGCGGAGTAAATCTATTGTCCATTTCAGTAACTGTTTTATGAAGTAACGAGTGTTCGGCTTGATTATGAAAAAATGTTCTAAGAGTGGTTATTTGTTTGTTGTGTAGGTTTTGTATGTCTATGAGTCCTCTCCCACCCTCGTTGGCAAAGTAAGTCGTTGGGAACAGGATCTTGGGTGATGCTTTCTATATTGTGTTAAGAGTGTATTTATAGATCTCTGGTGTTTGAGTAAGTCAGTTTTGGTCCAGTTTATGACACCGAAAGAATAGGTTAGAACAGGTATAGCGTAAGAGTTTATTGCTTTTATGGTATTTCTTGAATTAAGGTGTGAATTAAGAATTTTGTGTAATCTATATTTAAACTTGTGTGTTAGTGTATTTTTTGTATGTTTCTGATGAATTTGTTGTGTTTGTTGATAGCCTAAATATTTGTAACCCTCTATGTTATCTACTGCATCTATTACATCACCACTGTCTAATGTGTACGTGTTATATTCTATTTTACCTTTATTTACTGATTGCATCTTACATTTGCTTATTCCAAAATCCATTTTGATATCCTGTGAGCATAATTCTACTATATTTGCTAATTCTTTTAAATTTTCTAAGGTTTTGGCGTACAGTTTGATGTCGTCCATATAAAGAAGGTGTGACAGTGTAATTGAAGATGTGTTGCTTTTGATTTTATATCCATACTGACTATC
The DNA here is from genome assembly GCA_910589355.1 of Parapoynx stratiotata. Classification (NCBI taxonomy): domain Eukaryota; kingdom Metazoa; phylum Arthropoda; class Insecta; order Lepidoptera; family Crambidae; genus Parapoynx; species Parapoynx stratiotata. The sequence goes on along the minus strand of OU342460.1, from coordinate 16,318,575 downwards.
ATTTAACAAGTTAGAAAGGGGGTTGAGAGCCATACAGAACCACAAAGGGCTCAGTGCATCCCCTTGAAAAATGCCTCTACGTATATTAATTGGACTAGTTGATCTATGATCTTGTAGTTTTAGTACAGTTTTCCAGTTTTTCATGGTGGTGCAAAGAAATTTAATAATGGTGTCATTTATATTGTAATGTTTCAGTATGTGTAAAAGCCAAGAGTGTGGTATGGAATCGAATGCTTTTTGATAGTCAATATACATGGTGTGTATGCTTGTTTTTTTACGATTGGCAGATTTGGAAACAATTGCATCAATAATTAATTGTTCTTTACAGCCCTGACTTTTTTTTCGGCATCCTTTTTGCTGTTCAGCTAGAATGTGTTGTGATTCTAGGTGTTGATATATCATTTCACTAATGCAAGAGGTTATTATTTTGTATATATTTTGAAGACAAGTTATTGGTCTATACCTTGCGGGATTTTTGAGGTCATTTTGATCTTTTGGGAGCATATATTTAATACCGTATGTTATATATGTGGGCATAGATCCTGGGTGTTAAATGAAATTGTTTATATGTTTATGTAGTATTGTGTGCGTGCAAGTAAATTTTTTAAACCAGTAATTATGTATTTTATCTGAGCCTGTTGCTTTCCAGTTGTTTAATTTTGCTATTGTACGTTGAAGTGTGTCTAAACTGATGGCTTCAAATGGCATGAGTGGTGTGTCTCTATATTTCATTTGGTCCGTACTTATCCAATCAGCATTATTGTGATTCGTTGGAGTTGACCATATATTTGACCAAAATGCATGAAGTTCCTCTAGTGATGGTGTGTGTATATTATTTGTAGACGACGTTTGTGAAAAGTTTCTATAGAATGCCTTTTCATTAGAGACAAACTGTTTGTTTTGGTTTTTTCTCATGGTGGTTTGTTTATATCTACGTAATCTGCTGGATAGTGCACTAAGTTTCTGCTTTAGAGTATCCAAAAATTGTGACAGGTGTATGTTTTCGGTTTCGTGTTTACAGTGTATTTTGTACTGGCTTTTTATTTTTTCTACGTGATTTGCTAATGTTTGACTATTGTTTCCACTTATAAATGATGTTATTCTACCAATTTTTATCCTCAAGTCTTCTATCCTACGTTCTAATCTTTCTTGCCATCTTGGCTTGTGTTGTGTATGTGTTTTATAGGGCTGTTCTTCTCTTCTTACTTTTCCTCCATTGCTTAATACTGCGGCATATGCTGCACAATAAATAGCATTGTGTGTGGTTTCGAAATCTGGATTTCCCTGAAGATGTGAGGGAAGTATATTGCTGTTAATGAAATGTACTATAGATGTTAGTCTCTTGGAATGTCTTTGTTTCGGGATAAACGGTTTTGATGTAGGATCAGTGCCTTTAAATTCTTCTACCGCAGCTGTAAATGTATCTCTTATTTTATTTTGTTCAATTTCTGGGATTTGTAAGATTACTTGATTTACTAGAATATCATTAGTGGCTATTATGGGCGCCGTTGAATTGCGTTGTGTTAAAGGAGTCAGTGTGTTATGTTGTGTTGTGAGTGTTAGTGTGTCATGTTGTGATGTGGATACAGATGTGTGATGTTGTAGTGTGGGTGTCAGTGTGTCATATTGTGTTGTGAGTGTTAGAGTGTCAGGTTGTGATATCAATACAGGTGTGTGATGCTGTAGTGTGAATGCCGAATTCTGTTGTGTTATTTCGAGATTTGTAACGTTCGTGTATAAAGCTGTTTCTGTTGATGAATTTCCTGTATTGTTTAATTCTCGTGCTACGTCTTCTTTAATTTGCTGAATTGTTGAGTCACTAATAAGTTTATTCCTAAATATGACCCTTAATTGGTCGGATATTCTTTGTTCTGTCAGGTAGGAAAGTTCTGGAAATTCTGTAATAAATGATAGGTGTAGTGGTCTTCTATATGCTGTTCTGTTACTTTCTAATTGTGTTATCTTGTAGTAATTATGTAGTATATTTTCGTTCATGGAATGAGACCAGCGTATTCTTTTTTTATGAGGTTCTTCAGCATTTATGTAATGGTTATGCGTTAATGTACCGTGTTGTGTATTATTCTCTGCGTTGTTTGAAATTAAATGTTTTTCTACTTCGGTCTTGATTTCCTTCAATACCATATCTGAGAGAAGTTTATTGTTTATAATCGCCCTGCGTTGATCCCCTAAGCGCTGTTTTGTTGCCTGCATGTGTGGATAGGCCTCGGAAAAGTGTGAAAATAATTTGTCAAGATATCCTCGTTTATCTTGTTCTAGATGAGTTTCAATTAAATATGTGCGCCAGATAAACCTATTCATGGCTTCAGTCCATCGTTTCCGCGCACGTGTTGTACAAGCAGCAGTGGGTGTAGATATAGCGGCGTTTGCCATCTGCACAACATCCGCTGTTGTTGATGTTGATAAAGAATTAAGTGAAGAAGGTGAGGTTGCCAAATTTTTATAGGAGGCAGGGGATGTATTAGGTGATTGAAAAATACTGAACTGTGATGAAATGGAAGACGAAATGCATGATGAATGATGACTAATACATCTCAGCTCCTCGCCACCAACGGTTCGCATGCTGAGACACCCAGCGTCGGCTCCAGGTGCGCCCCGGCGATAGCCCCCGGGCAGCGGCCGTAAATTATATTCTCTTTTTTCTTTCTCCATTACGATTGGGTTTTGGGACCGTTAGTTGAAGAAGGGAAGCCGTGATAAAATTTGGCCTTTTTTCTAACGTGTATCACCATACGGGTAGTCTAGTTGGAAGTTGACTTTATATAGCACAAGCCTTCTAATAAGCCCCCCCACCACGGCAAGGTGGTCCCTCGGGGGGGTTATTATTATTATTATTATATTATGCAAACAGGTAGGGAACCCTTACGAAGATGGAGATTATGAATTCTGGTGCCATCTCGATTGGCTTAAACCAAATGATAAAAAGCAACATTTACTGCTGTGGAACCTTAGATAGGTGGTATTACAGCCAACAATCGTCTGAGTAAGTTCGAGAGATCCATCTAAAATTTTCCATACGTACCTACCTGGTTAAAGTTTTCATCACCATCATCCTATGTTTGTCCACTGCTGAACGTAGGCCTCCCCTAATGCACACCAACGATCTCGATTTTCGGCCGTTCTCATCCAGTTGAGGTTTTGCTTCTATGTAAAATGAAAGGCCTACAATGGAATTTTAGTTTTTTCGGTGTGGCTCTTTCCATCTGGCGAGTCGTCTGCCAGCTTGGCTATTGTTATTTAAAAAAAAATCACCTGGAGTATGCTTTGGCGACGCTCGACGCCGACTAAATGCGGGGCGCTGTGCGGGGCGGAGGGCGCGGGGTGCACCGCAGGCGTGGCGGCTGGCGGCGACGTCGGCGACATCAGATCCACCTTGCGGCATCTCACGCCACTGCCCTCCCACGCTGCCACCGTACCGCAGGAACCTTTATCCCCGTTTAAACGCTGAAACATCGACACGATTTTTAAACCGCCTCTCTAGTCTAGAGATTGACATCACCGGGTGTTGACCGGGAGGTCCGGGGTTGTATTGCCACCGGGACAGGAGTTTTTCTATCTTAATAAATATCCTTCATTTCAGCCACATTAGTGGACAGAGATCTCCTGTGTCATTCGACTTCGACAAAATCCTGTCAATCTTAAATTTTAATCCACTAAGGTCCAATTGCACGATCAAGAATTAACGCCTAACCCAGGGTTTGCTCATATATTTGCCCCAGGGTTAGATGCTAACTCTAAACTGTGCAAGTGGGTCTAAAAGAATTAGGCCTTTAGCCCTATGGCAGAACCAAACTTTATACATTCTTAAGTTCAGTTAGTAAGGGTAAAACTTCCCCCAAAAACAATTTTTGAGCGAGCGTCGCTTTTTATGGATTATATTACTTCAAATTATAGAAAACTCTCTGATAGATGTATAATCTGTTTATGTGTTGACTCGATCTGCTTATATTTTGTCTTTAAATAGTAAAGAGTAATTTGTACAGTGGGTACCCATGGCCACAATTATATTGGTTTAAAGGCGAACTAAGTACGAATAGTTAATCTTTAACGTCCATTAATGTATTACAATTTCAGGAATAATCAACGAACGTACTTTACAACCTTGTGCCCCAATAACCATTTATAACAATTTTAACCGCCTCTCTGGTCTAGTAGTTCACACCACCGGGTGTTGATCGGGAGGTCCGGGTTCGATTCCCCATGGGGGCAGAAGATTTTCTGCTCGGTTTGGTTGGTGGTAGGGCTTCTAAGCCCGCCTGGCTAGCTACCACCGTCTAACCTAAATTTGTCGCCATAATAACAATGTTTTAAGTATTGTTGTGTTCCGGCAATCAAAGGTAAGATAGCCAGTTCCTCAGTTGTTAAGGATTACAGGTGGAACTCGCTTCCATCTTCGGCCTTATCGTCACTTACCATCGAAACATTGCGATCTCGAACTCCTCCGTGCTTCAGAAAGCGCGTTAAGCGGTTGGTCCTGGTAACTATTGCAACCATTTCTACCCACCAACCCAGCCAGCGTGGTGGTGTCATGGCCCATACTTCTCATGTGTTTCTCCGTGAGGAAGGCATGTGCCCAGCAGTGGGTCGTATACACGCTGGGGCGAAAGAGACGTTCTGATGAAAATACTCTATTTGACGATGTGATTGAATATTTTAAAAGAGTTACACATAATAAAAATCTTATAATTACCACTGGAATTATTCTTGGCAATTCCTGCGCCTTGTTTTTGTTCAGCTGATATTGTTTGTCTAGTACTTTAACTACGACGAATTCTCCTAAAGCTGCGAACACGAACATCATGCAGCCTGCCATCCATAAATCTAAGGCCTGAAATCAAATTAGAAATTAAGATGGTAAGAATCAGAAACTAGTTACTTATCTGTTGTGACTGATACAATGGGGAGACTAAAAAACCATATCTGGTTAATACATTTTTTTTTCATAATTTATAGCTGTGCTACAAACTTCATAATAATAGTAAAAACACCAAAAACCTGTATTTTTTGTATCATGTATCTACACTACAAGACATATTACAATAAACCCTTCTGACCTACTCTATAACGTAATGTAATAATCAATATTCATTAAATGCAACGTCAAAAGTCCTTTGATAATTTCAAATTATTTTTCGAAATAACAGAAATCCAATTTATATCCATTGAAATTTTTAGAGAGTAGAGTAGGTAGAGTAGCAGGTTTACCCAACGAACTATCAAGATTTTTCGTTTCTTAAGGCTATAAAAAACTTAAAATAAACAAGCTTATTTACTTACTTTAACATACGCCACTGGAGGTATATCAGCTCGTAACCCTGTGAACATTGTGACTAGAGTCAACATGCAGGTAACGAGTAAAGTGACTCTTCCTGGAATGGCATCTAGGTCCAGCCAGAAGCTAAACCAAGACAGCATCACCACCAGAGAAGACGGAGCGAAGGTCTGGATCAGATGGTGGCCGATCTGACGCTCGAATCTGAAGTAGACTACTAGTCTTGAGTAGTTACCTGAAAACAGAGCTGTTATAGATATAACAAAACTTATGCATCGTAGGAAATGGAATGATGAACTTTGAAATAAAATTTTGTGAAATAAACGTTACTTGAAATGGCTTAGCTTACGAAATCCTATTGCCAAATATCATGGTCTATTTATTTATAAATAATTATAAAAAAGGTGTTTAATTGTAACGTACCAATGAAATTGTGTTTCATAAAGGCAAGAGAGAGAGACTAAGCAAATTTCAATGAATATGAATTGGATTTCTGTAATTTCGAACACTTTTTTTAACTGACAAACGACATGACTTTAAATCAATATTCATCATCATCATCTTCAGCCTACTCCTGTACACTGCTGGACATTGGCCTCCCCTAATGCACGCCACCGCTCGCGATTTTCGGCCGTTCTCATCCAGCCCACTCCAGCCAACCGACGAATATCGTCATCCCATCTGGTCGCAGGGCGTCCTACACTACATTTACCGAGACGCGGTCTCCACTCGAGAACTTTACGGCCCCAACGGCCGTCAGTTCTACGGCTAATATGACCAGCCCACTGCCACTTCAGTTTGCAGTTCATTTATAAATCAATATTATCAACATTAAATCAATATTGATTTGTCAACATTAGGATATATGAGAGCAGCTGTTGTGAAAAGGCACCCAAAGGGCCAGCAATGTGGCTAAGGTTGCTGTTCTCTATGGTCCTAGCATTTTCCGCTAATGGACTCTCCCACTGCTTACCATCTGGTAGTGTTGAGCATTTGCTGATTTTTTTGTAAAAAATAGACAAATGAATGAATATTTCTACAATGAATGAGGAGAGGCGCTCATCTTGCCTTTTTATGTCAGAATCTTATGAATAATTTTCATTATACCAAAGAACGTTGTCCCGACGGAGTATTTTTACTTTATAGGGAAATGAAAGAAAACTTAAGAGTCAAAGGGTCAAAGGAAGGACTTTAATAATTTTTATTGGTATAACAACTTTTCCTTTAACGAAATCCAAATTACTCTCCCTAATCTTCTATTTTGAGGTAACAATGTAAAAATGGCTCTTCTATACGAAATTTGTTGAATTTTTGCTTAAATATGTAATGAACAGAAATTTCGTGAGAATAATAAGTTACTTTTAAACGTAGTCTCCTTTATAGTTAAAGAATTAATGCCAAACGAGACCCTTTAATACTGTTATATTTTGACATTGTCTGGAGATAAAAGTCAATGCTAAGGCTATAAATAGATACATTTAGGGGTAAATTTGAATATATAGAAAACCAATTATCTATTGCCACCAAAATTAGCACGCAAACTGCAAATAAAACGCAATTATGAATGAATACTAACACGTTTTGATATAAAAAATATAGCAAATATTTTTAATTTGAGTGTGATAGGAATCTCAAAAAACAAATGGCCTAAAGTGAGGTTAATAATCCTTAGTCCACAAAAATGATGACTATTATAATAACACTAAGTATAACTTATTAAAATTAATACGGTTCCCCCTTTTTTACGTCCCAATGCTGGGCCATCACGCTGGCCCAATGCGGGTTGGTGGGTAGAAACAGTCGCAATAGCGACCGGGACCAACGGCTTAGCGTTCTTTCCGAAGCACGGAGGAGCTCGACATCACAAAGTTTTGGTCAGCCATCCATGGCCTGAACATGGCGAAGGTAGCTCTGTTTTTCAATCGAAAGCCAGAGCGTTCTAGCCACTACGCCACCGAGCTCCTTAATGCAATGACATATGATAAGAATTATTTATTTTATGGACACATATTTCAAAGGTACGCTGGCCGCCAGCGCCAGCCTCGCGCGTGCTTACAATTACATGGAGCTACCAGCATACCTATGAAATGTCCCTCGTACCGACTGGACTATTAAAATACAACTCAATCCGCTGAACTGCGCTGAACGAAAGTTCACATTCTAAAGGGACGAAATGGGTTCTAATAATGGTATGGAGAGAAAAATAATAAAATTATCCAAAGAAATGCCGCAGGAAAAAGCTAGTGTATATCTGCATCAATAATATTTACTCACCATCTTTGTCGATCATGTAACCATTAGTTTCTTCTAACCGCAAAGGTTCCCCGATGTGATATTGCAGCAACTTTAATTCTGGGTTTATTGTTACCCCAGATTCGCTCCATCGGAATCTCACTTTCTGATTGCTATAAGAAACTGTTTACAAGAAAAGCAAATTAATAATTATTTAAAAAAAACATGTTTATCGTCTTCGGACTACCTATTTTTATGTAAATCAATAAAGACGTGATGAACATGGGTAATCGCTGACGAACGCAGATTGGTGGGGAGTTTGTAATGACAACCAAGACCAGCGGCTTAGCCTCTTTCCATATTACAGAGGAACCCTAGATTGTAAAATTTGGTCCAGGGTCCAACCATGCATTATACGTATAGGTGTTGCTATGTGGCAAATGTCAAACCAGAGCACATCTCTAAGCCTTTCAATCATCTACACCTGGAGAGTAGCGCTCAGAAAACGACCATAATTGTCGTCAATATTACCCTTGTTAATACATTGCACATACCTATAATTTCAAACAAATATTTGTAATACGGAAACCGTTTATTATACTATACACAAGGTTATTAATAGTTATACGTAAACTATTAATTAACCAATTAGTAGTTGAACAAAACATTTGTCATTACTCCTCTATTTGAGCCTCTCTAAATTGGCTTTTGTAACAAGTAGGATATACTCGTACCACTGCCTCGGATAGAACCAAGCCTTTTTGTTATCTTGCATGTTGCTAGGTAATAAGAACACTCACAACTTTCAATATAAATTGGACAGGACTGTATATCCATGGGATACAGTTGAAATTCCATTTGGCAAGCGATGATTGCGTGCATTCTGGCGGCATATCTAACAGTCTGATTTCTGTACAAGGTCACCGATGAAAATTTGTGCGTTAGTTCCGCAATTTCTGTGAACAAAAAGACAGCGGATAATGAACTCAATTCATATGGTAATGGGAAACAATTCTTATTAACTTTTGATACCAAGTATTATTGTAAGATAAACCAAGTACTGTGAATATTTCCTACGCTGCAACACATGCGTTGAGAGAAACCGTTGTCGAAAAAAACATGTGAAGCCAACTCAAACTTTTAAAAGAAATTTTTCCTTTTTTCAGCAACTATGTTCTATAAACCAAATGTGCCAAGTATTTTAGCAAAACTGTGTAGTGTTTTGGAAAAAACAAAGTTGCTTATTTCGCAATTTTATTAATATCAAGTAGTTACTGAAGTAGTGATTATAGTACTGAGAATTTTTAATATTATGTAGATGACTTGCTATTGTGATATATGTTCGAAGCACGGATCTTGCATGTGAGGTGCTGAATTCATAATTAATTTAGTCCTACCAGACGAACAGCGCCGGTAGTTCATTCCACCTCCTAAAACCACCACATTAAAATATATTCTTTTGTAATCACCTATTTGTAGGATTCAAACACTACTCAAACATGCGGATTCTCCATTGGATTAGTATTAACTAATTACCAATCCTATGGCGAAAAGTAAATATTTTTTGTATCTATATAATGAGCGCAACTCCTTTGTCGTATTGATGACTTAGTATTCTGATGTATGGAACCAGGTCACGACAGCTATCGAGACTGTGGATGCTGACTGTCCTCCTTGCACTTAGAATAAATTGATTTCACCTCGCGTAGATACCAAGTACTTGGTTTGAGTTTGACAAAAGCCGGTTTCATTTCTCCTTCTAACAGATAGAATATTCACCTGTGACTTTTGAATTTAAAAAGTAAGGATCCGGGTGCCATAAGTTGTCGAAGAACTCTGGTGGAAGCGTCACGTGATCGTCCCCCTCTTCAAATATGTCTTCTGGGAGCTGAAGTCTGCTTTCTCTCCAAGTTTGTCTAATGAACATGTCTACTCTGCAATAAAATTTTTCCGAAATCAGGAAGAACTGAACATGCAAATTTACAAGAATTATCAGTTATGTCAATATTTGGAGGGAAATACTGTAAATGGAATGGACCTAGGCTTATCTCTAAAGCTGGCTTCCCATGGTATGTGCATATTGCAGACATCCATACATGAGACAGAGAACACATTTATCATGAATGAAATATCACAGACTGTGCGAAGACAACTTAAGGTGCCCACAGATATCGGTCCTTAATCGCATCTACCATTCAGATCATAAGATCCACCATCCATCATCGACCTAGATTGTTGGTGTACGAAGACACTAAAATGTAGATATTGAAATGGAAATTTTGTTTTGTTGATTTTGGTTTTCGCTATAGACCATTACCATGAAATCTTGGCTGAGTTTCCTCTAAATAAATAGCGCTAGACGAAGTCATTAAGGTCACATATACAAACAATAATAATGAACTCTATAACAATAATTTTCGATATTCTTACACCGCTTTCATAAAACATTTTTGAAAAATAAAATTTTATGGCACTTTAAGTTTACTAAAACATATCATTCGGGAAATGTAGTTGTTAACACCTCTGCCTTCCCCTTCGGGGATCGACGGCATGATGATTTCTTTTTCTTTTGTTATTAGATTCGCGAACATTTGATTTTTCTATTGTATCGTGATTGTACACCCTGACAGTTAAAAGAAAACAGACCAATGATGTATGGACCAGCCCGTTTTACGTACCTAAAGTCCATGTCTTCAACGTTAATCGAGTTTACGTCCACAACATATATACTGAACTCCACAACCACAGGCTGGCCTTTCCGTACTGGAGGTCGCATCTCTGAAACATTTGAATGGTTTTTTTTATAATTGCACAGTCGAGTTCAAAAATATGTAAACAGATTTGACAGGTAGCTGTCTTTATTCCCTTCCAATAAAAGTCATTTACTGTCAAACGTACAGTCACGTGCACTGATATGTATACAGTGATGGATTTGCAAAAATATGTAAACGAATGATATTTCAAAAATAAGTATGTCGTCTTGTTTTCAAAACTATGTATTGTTCAAACTGGGTCAAAATTAAGTATACACTGTCTTCATAGTGAAGTATACAAGTCACGTGCAATGAAATGTATACATGGATAGATTTTCAAATAAATGTTCACACGGAAAATTTTAATAACAAGTAATCACCTTAACAATACATACTATATAACCATCACAGTTTCTCGCAATGATCGCATTTTTCGCAAAAATATGTACACAAATTGTTTTCAGAAAGTTGTATACATGTTTATACGCAAAAATATGAAGCCAATATGAATAACGATAATAAGTAAACGATTTGATTTCACAAAATTGTAAACAATACTATTTCATAACAATGTAAACGATCATGACTGTGATTTTTTCCATAAATATATATACACATTTTTAAAACAAGCAGTTTTCACTATTTTGAGAAATATTTATAAATTTCAATAATATGTATACAATGTAGTTTGCAATGTCATGTAAACGTTTATTTTTGTCTTTTTAAACCCGCAAAGTAAAATGAGGGGCGTCATAAGTTTGAAGTGTGTATGTATGTCTGTCAGTCTGTCTGTGGCATCGTAGCTCCCAGGCGGATTAACCGATTTCGATTCCGTTTTTTTTTCAAAGACGGGTTGGTCGAGTTTTCTTACTCGTAGCTATGTTTCACAAAATCCGGCTCGGTCATTTTAAAGATATGAGTAGTTAAAACAGGAATTAAGAATCTCATGTTTGCAAATATACCCGTGTTGGGTATTAAATAAAAGGTCATAACATATTCATCTCGATTAGGCTTCATGGAAATCGGTTTAGCCATTTGAAAGATATGAGTAATAAAAGGGACAATGAAAAATCTAATGTTTACAAATATACCTGAGTGGGGTATCATAAGCAAGGTAATAATAAGCATAACTCACAAAAAAAAACAAACATCATAAAGAATGCATGAAATAATTGTTGTCTTGTCGGCGGACCACTCTATACCTAGGAAGGTCTCACGAAAGTACTTAGCGGATCCCGACGATTTTTGTTTAATATATTTTTATTTTCGTCGGGGGTTTTCATTAATAATATTATTATGATAAGAAGGTAGCCGAGACGCGACGCGGCGGGGGCGGTAGCGTGGATTGATTTATTCGGGTATGCTTTTCCTATCTACCCTCAACAATGTGTTTCATTGGAAATATTAGCCAGCTGAAGAGAAGTGCTTGATAAGTAATGTGGATCTAATCCGAGCAATGTATTTCAAGACCAGTACACACGTCCGTTTAGCTGCTGGGGGTACCGAGGAGTTCGGTGTGGCAGTTGGCTTGCACCAGGGATCGGCGTATAATCCCTACGGCTCTGACATTGGCCCAACATGAAGGTGAATGCTGTTTGCCGATGATATCGTCCTCGTCGATGAGGAGGAATCTCGGGTTCAGGACAGGTTGGAAAATTGGGGGCAGAAATTGAAGAACGTTGGCCTGAAAATCAGCAGATTGAAAACCGAACTCATGTACTGCGGCAGCGGGATTGCAGCGGTCTCTCCAATACTTTAGCCGTTGCACTCGATGGAGAAAATCTTCCAGTCTGTTCGAAATTTCGTTACCTAGAATCTCTACTTCAGCAGGATGGAGATATTGACCGAGACGTCAAGCGAAGGATTAGCTCAGGATGGATGAAATGGCATCAGGTTACGGGAACTGCTTGGGACTTCCGTATTTCCCTAAGATGACAGAAGACCTGACAAGACAGATGACCTGTCCTTAAAGATTACCTGAATGTTGGCCTATAAAGCGGAAAAATGAACAAAGATTGCTTGTAGCTGAAATGCTCATGTTGAGGGAAATGTGTGGTGTGGCGAAAATGGATAGAGTGAGAAATGAAGATATTAGGGGAAGCCTGGAAGTTGACCAAATTACTGATAAACTTATAGAAAAGGACATTCCTGGTATGGACATGTAATGAGTAGAGAGGTGGACCATGTCACCAGGGAAGTTATAGATTTGAAAGTGAATAGGCACCCGCCTAGAGAGAGCAAGATCGAAGAAAAGATGGATGGATTGTATGAATAAGATGAGGTTTCTACCCACCAACCCTTATTGGACCAGCGTGCTGGTGTTATGGCACATACTCTTCATGTGTTTCTTCTCCATGAGGAAAGCCTGTGCCCAGCAGTGAGAAGTAAATGGGCTGAGAACGACCCACAGAGTATATCTGTGGGTCATAGACATACACAACACTTACGAATCGCAGACGATGTCATAATGGCTGAAACCCTGCAGGACTTACAGGAGATGGTAAACAGCCTAACTGAATCTTCCGAACGCATCGGTCTCTACTTGGTTTACTTGAGGAAAACTCTCAAACTAGGCAGGAACAGCTTCGAGAGAGAAGACAATAGCAGAATTCAGCTCAGAATTCGGTCTGGGCAGCATGTGAAATGCTGCCTAGTTTCTTGAAGTTTTCTCGTCGCCCATCCCTCAATGTCTCAAGTCGAAAGTGTTCGACCAATCCGTCCTTTCAGTCATGACCTATGGTGCCGAGAGGCTGACACTTACGGCCTGACTAGTCCACCAGTTCAAAGTCGCTCAGCGAGCTATGAAAAGGGCTATGCTTGGAGTATCTCTGAAAGACCACAACAGGAATGATGTGATCCGACAGAGAACTAGTGTCACCGATTGGCCGTTGGGGTCGTAAAGTTCTCTAGCGGAGACCGCGACGTATACGTAGTGTGGGACGCCCTGTGATAAGATGGGATGACGATATTCGTAGGCTTGCTGGAGTGGGCTGGATGAGATTGGCCGAAAATCGAGAGCGGTGGCGTACATTAGGGGAGGCATATGTCCAGCAGTAGACAAGAGTAGGCTGATGGTAATAATGATGAAAGTTAACGCAAATAGAATTATTTGTATTGAATCCAAGTATGTTAACCTTTTAACGTCTACCTTGACGTCACAGCCATAATTTTGAGAGAGGAGATGCAAACTGATTGTAAAATACCGAACTCCGCCAATTATCACATAGCAAGGCATTTTTTTTGTTTTTGACGACGAAGTTCCGTCGCGGTTTCGAACACGCGCAGTACCTACATGCATTTGCGACATCTATGTAAATGTATATCTGTGGAACAACCTATATGATTTAAATTTTGGTGTGTTTACATTGTTTTAAAATTGCATTGTATATATGTCAAAGATATTGTCACATATACATAATTATAAACTTGGAAGTGTTTAGAATGCAATGACAGTGTTCTGTATACTTCACTATGAAGACAGTGTATACTTAATTTTGACCCAGTTTGAAGAATACATAGTTTTGAAAACAAGACGACATACTTATTTTTGAAATATCATTCGTTTACATATTTTTGCAAATCCATCACTGTATACATATCAGTGCACGTGACTGTACATATATATTTTTAAAATCGACAGTACCTACTCGTTTCAGTAACAGTTATTTGCAGGTATGATAATGATACTTTAATAAATAGTGATAAAAATAATCTCAGCCTACCTCTTTGGGAGAAGGGTGTGATTAAATGTAATTATTTACATTCACATAAAACCACGCTCTTGTCTCACAATACGAGGTGTACCTCTTTTGTAACTTTTGAGGAGAACGACGAAACTTACTCTCTTTTGACGAGAATGTATTTTTGACTGTCGACCAGTGTATCGTAATATCCTTTGAATCAAGGGACATAAAAAATCTACAATAAATTTGATTTGACATTTACTTTTGATTTGAAGAAGTAGCCACTACTTGCGAAACTTTCTCCTTGACGGCCGTTTTTTGAGGCGCAAGTACCTAATTTTTTTATATAAATTAACTACTAAAATTTTACATTCGTTATGGGTATTGTTTTGATACCTTTTACATAGCTTTCTGGAAGAACCACTCGAGGCCTTAGTGTGTGATTCCTCTTCGACACCACGTCATTGCATAGCCTGAAAAAAATTTAATAGTCATCAATACGAGTATAGGACCAATATAATAATAATAATAACAATATTCATTTATTTACTTCTCACAATAGAATTTACAAAAATTTCTTGGGACCTAAAACTATGGTTCACATAATATTGTGAGAGTCTGGTGTCTGGGATAGATAACTGAATACCTGTAGTACAGGTCACCAGGCTCCCCCTATCGGTACATATGTCCAATAAACAATGTGCGATATGAAGACCGAAAGGAATCTTTTTAATAATCAATTAGTAGTATAGTGTGTGTGTGTGTGTGTGTGTGTGTGTGTGTGTGTGTGTGGGTGTGTGTGTGTGTGTGTGTGCGCGTGTGCGCGTGCGAACGTGTGTGTGTGTTTGTGCGTGTGTGTGTGTGCTTAAATTTGTGCGTTTGTTTATATGTGTTATTATTGGCTCTGGGGTTCAGAAATAAGGGAAATGTTACAGCCTGGCGATATGCAGACTTAACAGAGATTTGTATGGTACATTTTAGTAATTATTTTAATAATAATTACAACTATCCTGTCCTCAGCCTATATACGTCCCACTGCTGGGCACAGGCCTTCCTTATGGAGAAACACATGAGAAGTATGGCCTGTAACACCACCACGCTGGCCCAATGTGGGTTGGTGGGTAGAAACAATCGCAATAGCGACCGGGACCAACGGCTTAACGTGCCTTCCGAAGCACGGAGGAGCTAGAGATCACAAAATTTTGGTCACCCATCCACGGCCTGACCATGGCGAAGGTAGCTTTGTTTTTAATCGAAAGACAAAGCGTACTAACCACTATGCTACCGAGCTCCTCTTATCGATCACAAGTATAACTATAGATATTGCAATTCGTGAAGGCGACCAAATCATTCAACTTTAGACTCTATCTTCGGGCGTTAAGAGCGAAGCTGCTCGCCATCCTAAAATGCAACAAATATAACAACTTTATGATTATACATTAGTTTACTTTACACAGATTGAAATCTATCAAACGTAACTCTCAATCCCTATACATTCTCCATAATATGATAAAGATATCGATTTCAATTGAAATTTCTTGGGGCTCGTACCTGCGACGTAGCCAAGTTTTTCCTAATGTAACGGCTGCCGAAAAAAATATTGGAACAAAAAAATACTTAAGTCAATAAGGGCGTCAAGTACTATTTCACTCCTTAATTGCTCGTAGTTTCATAAATCCGAAACTACATACGAACAATTTCATTATTCATATTAACTCTAATAATAGCATTCACGTGTAGGTACATTAATTATTTAAAATCCCTTATGGTTGTTGATTTCGTTGAAAGACCAGACAAATTATTGTAACCTGATGTTTAATAATAGTGTCTGTCATAATTATAATTGATCAGGAACTTTTCTGGAAGTGTCAAAATATTCTGTCATATTTTTATTCCATTGAAAAGAAATAACTTATTATTACATAGGCCTTATTACATAGTTCACGCTAGAATAATGACTTTATTGAAATCGTTACAGCGAAGGCTAGTATTAAACCTAGATGGAAACCTTTTGGGACCTATAGGACCGTTACCTAAAGGGTACCACGAAATTTATTGCGCAATTGCGTACACTGCAAGCACTGTACTTCGTTGGCTGCCGACTTTCGAGGATTTTAGCTGTGGATTTCGTTTGTAAGAAATAAACAAAAACCGCTTTCGTAAAGAACGAACAAAATAAAAAACGAACTAAAATGCGAGTTCCGGATAGATAGATAGTTTCGGATAGATAAAATTCTTTATTGCAACTAATAAAAACACAGAAATTCCCCTCAGGATTTCCCTTTTCGGAGTAACCTTCCTGGTTGTTATTTCGTATTAATTTGGTAGTGTTTGATTATTCTATTTTATTTTTCAAGGAAATAATTATGATTGTTTTTCATGCTAGATGCAGACAATGAAACCATGGTTGGCTAGTTGACACTTCATGCCAAAACAATTTGTTCTCAAAATTAGCGTTAGTTCACATGTCGTTCACATGTAAACGCTATAGCGTTTGCAAATTAGCTTTCTTAATAATGCTGGTAAGTGCTATCATGATGGTTGCCATTTTTCTTTCTTTTCAAAAACAATAATTATCAATAACATTATAAAAAGGATATAATAAGAATGAATAATATTAATAATTATTGCATCTGATATTATTATGTTGTTCTACTAAAACCAACTTTGTATTGAATAATTTTCCTTTACTCGCACGAGTAGTATTGACTAACCCCCTTACTAATAAAAGAGTTTTATGGAAGGAATAGTTATTCAGTGTTTTGTCACATTCTGACAACAACTGTCTTCTGAATGTCTGACGAAGACAAAACACTGAATAACTATTTCAACCTTATACCTCGTTTATTAGTTAGGGTGTTAATCTATATGAAACATGTGTTATTTATTATGTTGGTTCCAGTAAACATCACTCTTATCTCGCATATAAATGGCACATCTCTTCTCTTGTGAAGCTTGCAGACATTTAAGGCCTTTAAGTAATGTGCCCAAAACGATGATTCTGCAAATTCCAACCTCAGAGTGGTAACTTGATCTAGATACAGTACGGGTAGAAACCTTTACGGGGAAAGGTGTCGTGTTAATTACCTATTGATGAGATAAACTACCCGGAAGATATTCTAGCTGAGAATCTATACTAATATTATAAATGTGAAAGTAACTCTGTCTGTTTGTCTCACTTACACGTAAGCTATTTAACCAATTTAGTGGCATTTTGGTACACAGATAGCCTAGAGTGTGAGAAAGGACATAGGCTACTTTTTCATCTCAATATTCCCACAGGAATGGGTACCACGCGGGCGAAACCGTGTAAGAGAAGATTTAAGTTTTGGTATTTACTTACTCATATGAATGTCAAATTAAGATTCTTTTGTTTGACTGTATCAAGTCAGGTTTATTTGGTTTGTCGGAGTTTCAAATAATATTTCAGGCAAGTTGATTAATATAGCGTACGTTTCAAACATAATTAGATCAAAAGCAGCTTTTTGTTCATAATTAATTTAATTTACCTTTGTCTCTAGATTGCTTTTACGTGCTTAACAAGCAGATGCTTTTTAGTGGGTCTACTAAACAACATTTGGAAAAATAAAAGCATTTTATGTGAGACGCATTGAGCTGATTAAGTTACAACTTTTCTTCAGGTCCAGATATAAATTTGTTTAGCGTGTTATTGTAAAATTTTGCATTGAAAGAATTTTGTAATGTAAACTGAACTTTAAAGTATTTATACTAAACATTATTTTTTCTTATCTTGATAGTGCATGGAAATCTGAAGATCGGTTGCCATAATATATGTTGCACATCAACTGAAAATTTTATTCTATGTGGGTGGTGGGTAAGCGAACTAGGCAAGACTATGTTACATCATTTACTAGCTGTTGCCTGCGACTTCGTCCGCGGTTACTTTGGTTTATTAACTATCCCACGGGAACCCTTTCATTTTCCGAAATAAAATGTATCTAAGATGTTGACCAGGGATATGAGGAATCACAATGCAAAATTTCATTGAAATCGATCCAGCAATTTCGGATATTAGCCCGTACAAACAGATAAACAGACAAACAGACAGAAAAACAAAAAACGAACAAAAACACATATTTTGGTATTTTCTCTCTTTTTACAACCCCTGAACTGGTTTTACGCATTTTTTTTCTATGTGCAGACATTCGACCTCTACACTTCTACAGCTTTATTATCTGTATAGATTATGTATGTGATTTGATTATGTTTATTATACGCCGTAAAAACGATTCTTCCTCGATTTATTAGAACACGTGGACATTTTGTTAATAGGAGTTGGAAATGTGTACAAAGTTATACAATATATTTTTATGTCTACTTTGTCCAAATGTCCAAACTTCGTGAAAATTTTATAAGGGAAATGTCGTTTGCGGTGAAATTAAAAAGAGAGACGTAGTATTTCCGACTCTATGCTGCAAGTAACAGGTATCACTGGAGTTTTTAAGCTATGACGTCAATGAACATTTTTATTATGCTGTAGCGTGTATTTAAATTTAGCACTTATTCTTTCCGTGCTCGTAACCTATTTACAGGAGCGGCCTAAAACTGAAAGTTCTAGAAATACAGCCGAAGGCATCGCCCTTTCTGTAGTCAGTAATTGGAAGCCGGATTTCGCTGCAAAAATAACTTCTGTTACTTAGCATGCAATAACAAAAATAAGTTCATTCAGAGCCTTAGAGCGTGTTTTAAAGAAATATCTTGTAAAACAAAGCCGCTGAAATAACGTGACTTGTCATTAAAAAAGTTTTTTACTTAAGTAAAACCTAATTTAAGCAA
This sequence comes from Parapoynx stratiotata, assembly GCA_910589355.1. Classification (NCBI taxonomy): domain Eukaryota; kingdom Metazoa; phylum Arthropoda; class Insecta; order Lepidoptera; family Crambidae; genus Parapoynx; species Parapoynx stratiotata. The sequence continues at coordinate 16,299,820 of OU342460.1, read as the reverse complement.
TGACTGCATCCAATCCGTTCAGTTGCATGGTGCGTTTATCCACAGCAGGACGACGAAGGATGTGAGGATTTTCAAGGCAAGCATGAAAGGGCACTACTTGGGTATACATGATTAAGCCCTAGATTATCAAAAACGATATTGGCCCATTACAATTGTGTAATTTAAATTGAAATATACAGTGTGTCCCACGGCCATGCCACATGGAGGGAAAGTATATTAAACATTGAAGGTAGGATATTTTACTGAAAGAGGACAACATTCATAGATTTATTCAAAATCGCCTGCCTCTACCGGGAATCGAACTCGCGAAATGTGAAAAAAAAAATCACCATGCATTTTATGATAACCGTCGAATGGGTTAATCATATGGATTATTTTTTCCTAAAGAACATTTTCATCTTCAATGAAAGGAAGATCATGAAATTTAAAATTTTATTAAAATTTTCGTTAGATTTCGTCTGACGTAGCCGTGTTTCCTATAACATTATGAGCACGCAATTACAATGTGGCTGGCTGAAATTAGTAAAAAAAAAGTATTCGAATATTACAAACGGTATGTGTATCGTTTTGTTATTTTTATGACATACTTATAACAAGAAAATCTTGTATTCTTAAGTGAGTATGTAGTAAATACTTTGAAATGATCATGTTAGTTATAAGAAACACGGCAGAGTCAGACGAAATTTTACTGACGAAAATTTTTTTCCTTTCATTGAAGATGCTATGTTCCTGAAGAAAAAAAAATCCTTGTGATTAACCCTTTCGACGGTTATCATAAAATACATGGAGTTTTTTTTTCACATTTCGCGACTTCAATTCCCGGTAGAGGCAGGCGGCTTTAAATAAATGTATGAATGCAGTTCCACATAAAATAAAAAATAAAATGATGTCTTCTTTAAGTAAAACATCATATCTTCAATATTTAATATACTTTCCCTCCATGTGACATGGCCGTGGGACGCCCAGTATAAGGAGAACGAAGATAAAAATATTGATAATAAAAATATTTATTATGTAAGCTAAAGCTTTGTAGAATTATGTTAGATTAGATTAGATAGAGTTAGATTACTAAAAATAGGTCAACATAGACAACAGCAGGAACAGAGAGTCTTAGACCCTGAAGACCAAAGATAAATCACTCAGTGAGGCGTATGATTAACGACCACTGGGCCACGGCGGGAACAACTGCTTCCCGATAAAACCGTTCTATTTTGATTTCGAATCCTTGTCTCGAAGGCACTAACCACTCCGTGACCTTGATAGTCACGTGTCTTTATACGTCCTATACTTCTGGACACCAGGATTCTTATAAGGTGAAACACTTGAAGAGAAGGGTTGTTACACTACCACGCTGGCCCCACTCAGATGGGTATATAACAACTGCAACCGTAATCAACGTAAACACGGCTTTTGAAGCACAGAAGAAATCGAGTTGATCACAGAGTTACAAACACAAAATAATACTTATTTGATCTTGCTAAATGTGAAATTCGAAGATAGATACTGGTCGAAAGTACCCAAGATAATCGAGAATGTTTGAAGACTACAATGAAAGTAGATGAAGCGAATGAAGTCTGTAATTGTACCTGTATTTGATATCAAGACAGAAATAAAAGAAGGACGACAATAAAACAACAGACAAAAACTATAAAGAAAGCGTATGGATCAAGATTCAAGACCTTTGAATATAATGTTAAGCTGTCAAGGAATAATTTATCAGGGAATACGGCTGTTTCGTGAATGAATTCATAGGGACCTTGAATAATGAAGGGCCATAATTATTTGACATTGACCCACCCAGCCAATTTCAGAGACATTAAAAAAGTTTTAATGGCCATGTAATTCGGTCCTTTTATCATAACTAACTTAGATTACTTTTTCATAGAGGTTTTGTTTGTTAATAAGATGAAAAGAATTATGTAATTTAATATGTATTTAATATTCAACTGGAGATGGTAAAGAATTTAAAGATCAAATACAGAATCTATGGCTGTTCCATCTATACCAAAATCCTTCATCGTGAAAAAGACAATTGTAGCTGAAATTCAATATTCCCAGACGAAATCACCAAACCTATTTCTTTTTTATTTTTATACATTCGTCAAATTTGTACACCAGATGCCTGAAACCTGTGGTGAAATTGGAGGGCTTTAGTACGTTGAAAAATGTATAGATATTGTAGTGATCCCCATTTTCTTTATGTTTCACACAAATATGACAAAGGAGCGAATTTTCCATGAATTGTTTGCTCTATGATATTAGATTTGAATCCTTATAATGTAATTTCGTATGAAATTTGGATGTATTAACACTTGCAAAAACAGAAACCAAATAGAAAAAAGATCTTTTCTTCAATATTTCTCTCTTGACAAACGTAGGTTCTGGTACACAATAAGAAAACATAAAAATAGCAACGATTTACTGAATGGAAATTCTTTTATTTTTTTTTCGCGTTTTCCGTACTGTTGTCACAGTGAAATGAATCTGTCACATAGAGTAGAGTGCTACTTGATTATGAGTACCCTTGTACTGGATAGCAAATATTTTTTTATTTTGCTTGAGGTGTTGTTTGACATCGCATTTCAAAAAAGAGGGTGTTGTTAATGACTCCGCGTTAATTATTAAAATTTTGGATATCTACGACGGAAAGGTCGCCGTATAAATTCTTGTGCCATAATCAGTGTCCGCACAGTCAAGCTAGTAAATATGTATTGTTCCCCTTTAATTTCATTTAGAGTCATTTATTTAAAAACGTACATATTTTGAGCTCGACTGTACTATTACTACATAAGGTTTTTTTTCTTAATATTGGAAAGATGTGGAATTTATCGATATTGACACCTCTGGCTAGCTCTACAAAATAATTATAAAGTGTATTTATAAAATAGACTTACCAATAGCACTGAAACTGTTCATTTATATCTTAATTACTCTTCTGGGAAACACACTGTAGTTAGGTCAAGGCACTTATATCGATTATCGTATTAGGTGCATACTAACTATATTTTGTTTGTTCAAATACTTATCGATTTGCGAGTTAATTTTAGAACTCATTGCTATGGAACTCTTTTGTTGTCACTTCATAACTGGGGCTTTGGGTTACCTGGTACCCTCAAAACGATCGTTATAATCGATTCGCTTGGAGTTAAATTTCATAGAAATTATTTTTTCTAATAGATTGCAACCGGGACCTCCTGATGACCTGATATAAAGACACGTGTTTAATTTTTTTTTTTTATGAGAGAAGGCAAACGGACAGACCACAGATATACATTTACGGAGATGACGCAAATGCATGTACTGTGCGTGTCCGAAAACCCCGAGCATACCCGAGCGGGCATCCGAATGGCTGTAAAAACCAAAATATTAGGTTCTTACCTATGAAATTGGTGTTTTGTATGGAGATTTTGGGGAATTCTGCATTTTCCATACTAACATTTTTTCAGTTTTCTTCACAACGACAAATCCAAAGATAATAATATTTGACATCTATCATTAGACAAGCTTTAGTAATATGTGTAATATCACACTTCATAAAAATGATTAATCGTTTTTAAGTGAATGCAAATAAAATGATGTATTCGGGAGGCACTTAAAAAGAGTTGTCTCCGTGTCCAATTTTAACACAATTAAACAAATTATCAAAACAAATCAAAAGAGCTCAAAAATATAGTCTATTTTTAGACGAGGTAATTATTTTTTAGGAATACTCTGAATCTTAATAGTTACAGACAAAATACTAAGAGAGAAAATAAACACCAATTTCATAGGTAAGGACCCAATATTTGCCTCGTTGTGTGATAATTGGCGGAGGAGCATCTTCGGAATCGGTATTTTTCAATCAGTTTAAATCTCCCGTCTCAAAACTATGCCTTCGCCGTAAACGTTAAAAAGTTGACACGCTTGGTTTCAATACAAATCGTTATACTTGCGTTATCTATGAAATTTATATCCGTCCGTTATATTCACCGTCGCATAGACATCTGCCGCACCTGAAGAACTCCATATTTGTTTCCGGCCTTTTAGGAATAAGTACGCTCTTTTCTTGAACGACTGAAGGTCGTATCGGTCTGGAAATACTCAAAATTCAAAAAAATTCAAAATCATTTATTCAGTTTAGATGCGTCTTAGCGCATGCTTATGAATGTCATAAACATTTTACAATATTACGTGAAAGAGAAAAAAACTACGCCATCCGTTTACAAAAACTACCAGGAGGCCTTGTTCTGAGAAGAACGGGCAAGAAACTCAGCAAGTTTCAACCCTCCCTTTACATTAGCATCATATTAAAAAATGTCATAAACTACAACGTCAATGAAGTTTAAAAGAAAAATATTTTTTTTAAATAATATTCTGTAGTTTACCACATTTTCCATCACAAACATGTACACATAGTCTAAAGTATAATCTAAAAAAGCAGTATCTACATATCGATAAATAACTATCTTAACTACTTGCCGCGCCATACTGTCCATACTGTACTGCTGGCGACAATCCACATTTAGTATGCGCGTGACAGTAAATGACGTGAAAAATGCAGGGTAGTGTACAGCCAACCATCCAGTCGCGAGAAACGGCAACGGAAAGCAGCGAAATGAGTCCGAACATATTTTTTACACCGATGATTAAAAACGACTTTTTTGCTAATCAAATTTATGCAATAAATCATTCATTCATGTCTGCGATAAGAATCAAATAGAATCTATATAGCGAGGTAACAAAATAAAATGTCCTGGACATTGCGTACGTGACATAATAACATACAATTTTATAAAAAGAGAGCTCTGATTGTCTAAGTTTTTGTTATGAAATCTAAACCCGTGTTTCACATACAAACTGCTTTTATGATTTGAAGTACAGTCACGTGCAATGAAAAGTATACATGGACAGAATTTCAAATAAAAGTACACAGGGAAAATTTCAATAACAAATAATCACCATTTCACAACAATGTTAACAATGTAATGACTGTAATTGTTTTATTTTCATAAATATATATACTTATTTATAAGTTTAGCAGTTTTTACTATTCATCATCGTCATCAGCCTATATATCGTCTCACTGCTGGGACAGGCCTTTCTCATGGAGAAACACATGAGGAGTATGGGCCGTAACACCACCACGCTGGCCCAATGCGGGAAGGTGGGTAGAAACGGTCACAAATGCGACTGGGACCTGGACTTAACGTGCCTTCCGAAGCACGGAGGAGCTCGAGATCACAAAGTCTTGGTCACCCATCCACGGCCTGACCATGGCAATGGTAGCTTTGTTTTAGATCGAAGCCAAAGCGCATTGACCACTACGCCACCGAGCTCCGATTTTACAATTTTTTTTACTAATAAACGTACACAATGTAGTTTGCAATGTAATGTAATTGTTTTATTTTCTCTCTCTCTCTCTCCCTCTCTCTCTCTCTCTCTCTCTCAAAGTTGAAAGTAGTTGCAAGTTACATTGTCCCCGGGTCCTGAACTATTCCCAAAGTTTCAACCCGATAACTCGTTCATTAATCGTTCAGTGTTCACACAGTGCGCACGCGCTGCGCACGCGCATAACGTTGCGCACGCGCAAGCAAGATGTCGAGCATAGTGAAATGTACGAAATGTAATATTGTCATAAATGAAGTACTCGCGTTTGTGAATAATAAAATAGACGTTATGGATGAAGAGAGTATAAGCCGAATATGTGTAAGTGCTTTCTCTTCAAGTGAAATTACGACGGCAAAAAATCTGCTGTTTGATTCTGTTCCAAAATCAAAAAAGAAAATTCGCAAGAAAGAAGGTAAAACACAAAGAGAGATTGAAGACATCATATGCTTGTTGAAGGATACAGACCCAGAGCGTATTCCTATCTTCGTGGCCAGGGACCTTCAAAAACTACCCCCGGTTTCGTTTGATCACGTAGACGTTACAAGTCTTCTAAAGGATATTGTTAAAATGAAGTCTGAAATCACACAGGTTAAGGAAGATTACGCCACAAATGAAATAGTTACATTATTAAAAATGGAAATAAACGCTGTAAAAGAGGCAGCAATTGTGAACAACTCTCATCAGAATGTCACTATAAAACGAGGAGCGTGTCAAAGGAATACCTATGACTATGATAGTGGCCCTATGGGTTTACCACCCATACCTCCCATCACCTCACCACAAAACATTCCTACCGATTTTACGGGGGGTAGCACATCACCAAATAGTTGCATACGGCCGCCTATAACACATAGAATTGAAGGTAACTTGAGCGATAGCGAACCAAAGGCGACCTGCGCAGACGCAGCACCGAACGACTGTCTGGATTTAAATGCGGGCGGACCCGAAGCGATGAGTCACCAGCCTGTCGGAGCGCATGTGAGCGGACACACAGCCCCCGCGGTCGAACGTAGATCGATGGCTGATGTCGTCCGTAACGGCGAATGGAAAAAGAATGGTCACAGTGAAGAATGGAAAACGGTACAAAAATACAAATTGAGAAATCGATTTATCGGTAAAATGGGTAAAGCAGAGACGGAGATGAATGAAAATTTCAAAGCGGCAGAGATAAATATTCCTATCTATATTTATAATGTTTCGAAGGAGGTGGCTGTGTGTCACATCGAAGATTACATTGAAAAGAAATCAAACATTCGGGTAGCTGTAGAAAAAATGGTTATGAAAAACGTAAAAGAATACGATTCATACAAAATTTTTGTACCTAAACACAAGTTGGAATTGTTCTTAAATGATGAGTTCTGGCCGAAAGGCGTATCGTATCGGCGTTTTATCAACTTTGGGCATACAAAACGTTTAGTAAACAAAATAGATGATGGCAGAAAACAAACAAAGTAAACTGAAACATAAACTAATTAGTTTTAATTGCAAATCTATTAAGAGGTCTATTGAAGGAATTCGGTCATTATGCCAGTCTAGCGATATTATAGCCCTACAAGAAACATGGTTGTTGCCCCATGACCTGCCGTTACTTAACATAGTGGACGCGAATTTTGGGTGCACCGGCATTTCAGCGGTGGATACGTCAGCTGGGCTGCTTAGCGGCCGTCCTCACGGTGGTGTAGCTATCTTGTGGCGTAAAAGTGCGTTTGAAATGGTGTCGGTAATCGACTGTGATAACGTTCGGATTACTGCGGTCAGGTTAACTGTGAGTACTCGATCTATAGTGGTATTTAGTGTTTATATGCCGACAAACTCTCAAGAAAATTTACCCATATTTACTGAGTGTTTAAGTATAATACGATCTATAATTGAAATCGAGGAGAACTCGGGTGTCGAATCTTTTTATATTTTGGGGGACTTTAATGCGCATCCAAATGAGTTATTTTTTAATGAGATGATTGATTTTTGCGCTGAGCAAAAATGGTTGTGTGCAGATGTTAATAGTCTGGGTATAGACTCCAATTCGTATACTTTTATAAGCGAAGCTCATGGGAGTGTGAGGTGGTTAGACCACTGTATAGTCACAGAATCAGCTAGTAAAACAATAAATAATATATATGTGAAACATGACGTATATTGGTCGGACCACTTACCTCTTGTACTTGAATGCGATTTATTTAAGGTTAAACCTAAAATAATGTTTCCTAGATGTGACCGCAGCGATGAGCGAACAAGAGTAATGTGGGGGGAAAGGCAAATATCTCATATACAAAAATACAGTGAAATTTGTCATTCTAAACTTAGAGAAATTAATTTTCCGGAAGAATTAGGCCGATGTTGTGATGGCTATTGTAATAATCTTGAGCATAGGGTTATTATTGATAATATTTATGACACTGTAATGAAAATATTGTCTGAAGCCGCATCAGCGACATATCGTAGCAAATGTCCCAGAAGAAATGGTTACATAGCGGGGTGGAATAGGTATGTTGCAGACTCGCATCGAGAGGCACGACTTAGATTTAAAACATGGGTGGCATGTGGAAAACCGCCCATAGGTGAAATTTACGAAAAAATGATAGAAAGTAGGAAATATTTTAAAAGTAAATTAAAGTGGTGTCAAAACAGACAAGATCAAATAAGGATGGATGTTTTAGCTTCTGACTTATACGGAAAAAAATTTGAAAAATTTTGGAAAAACACTAATAAATTAAATGTTAAACCGAGTATCCCGGTTAGCGTAGGGGACAAACATGATCCAAAAGCGATTGCAAATATATTTAAAGAACATTTTTCAGTGATGTCGCCGATAGAGTCTTTATCGGGATGCAACGGTGATGATGGGGGCATCGTGGTCGAGAGATCTGTCAATTTTAAAGCCAAAGAAGTGGCTAAAGTTATTGCAAATATGACAAAGGGCAGATCTCCCGGACACGATGGTCTAAGTATCGAGCATTTCAAATACGCAGGTATACATCTGCCACGTATTCTTGCAATGCTTTTTAATTTGAGTTTGGGACATACCTATCTACCAGAAGCATTAATGCGCACAATTGTGGTGCCTATTGTAAAAAACAAGACTGGAGACACATCTGACAAGAGCAACTACCGGCCTATATCACTTGCCACTACAGCTGCAAAAATTCTTGACAGTATGCTTAATGGCTATCTCGCAGAGTATGTGGAACTTCACGATGCTCAGTTTGGGTTTAAGCCGGGTGTTTCCACGGAAAGTGCAATCTTCAGTCTTAAGCATGCTGTTAAGTATTACACAAACATGAGAACGCCGGTTTACGCGTGCTTCCTGGATTTGTCCAAAGCCTTCGACCTGGTAAATTATGATTTGTTGTGGGAGAAGCTGGGAAGAACGGGAATGCCTGTGGAATGTACAGAACTCTTTAGATTTTGGTATAAGCACCAAAAGAACCAGGTTAGGTGGGCGGGTGCCTTGTCGGATGAGTATTCCCTTAAATGCGGTGTGAGACAAGGCGGACTCAGCTCCCCCACTCTTTTCAACCTCTACGTCAATCAGCTGATCGAGGAGCTCAGCGGCATCCATCTCGGCTGCTACATAGACAGACAATGTGTCAATAACCTGAGCTATGCCGATGACATGGTGCTGCTGGGTCCCTCGATTGGAGGCTTGAGAAAACTCGTAGCTGTATGCGAATCATATGCGGAGGTTCATGGCCTGGTGTATAATGCCAAAAAGAGCGAGGTCCTTGTGTTTGGGGCGGGAAAGCGTATACCGGGTCACGTGCCCCTTATTAGTCTAAATGGTTCTATATTGAATATTGTTAAAAAATTTAAATATCTGGGTCATATTGTCACTGCTAATCTGAGTGACGATGAAGATGTTGAGAGAGAGCGTAGGGCGCTGGCAGTGAGAAGCAATATGCTCGCACGGAGGTTCACTCGATGTACGGCGGAGGTCAAGATTACCTTATTTAGGGCTTTCTGTCAATCGTTTTACTCGAGTGGTCTGTGGGTGAGTTGTACGCGTCGAGTTTATAGCGCACTACGCGTGCAGTACAATAACGCCTTCAGAATGCTACTGCGGCTGCCGCGGTTCTGCAGTGCCTCGGGAATGTTCGCAGACGCGCGGGTTGACGGATTTCATGCGATTATGCGCAAAAAAGCCTCGTCACTGCTGCGACGCATGAGGGGCAGCAGCAACAGCATTCTGAAGACAATTATTGCTCGTCCGGACTGTCCTATCCAAAAGCATTGGATAGAAAAAATTACAGGGCAAATTTAAATAGTACAGTATGTTAAACATTAACTATTACTAACATATTTGATAAGAAAAATTGTTACTAACATACTAATAACTATATGGATTCAAATCTGAAATAAATGATTTTTATTATTTATTTATTATTTATAACTAGTCTAGAGGTGCCTCAAAATTGAGTTACAGAATCCAACCGGACAAACAAAGAGACAAAAAGACAAACGATTAAGTAAGTTAATAAAAACGTGGTTATAAAAATCAAAGTCTATGACTTGGTGCAATGTGATCGATATTATAAAATATGCAGCGCAGAGCTTTCGCATGCGAATGCATGAACATACGAATATTCAATAACAAATTATAATCATTCACATTATTAATCCCGCGAACACCGGTATTCGCAAACAATAGATGTTTCTAATGTGTCTCGCTTTCTGACCATTTAGTACTTACGAATCAATCTTATGCCTTTTCACTATCCTATAACTATACTTATACAGACAAACGACATTAAATAAAAACACATTCACTCAGATACACACGTGCGCACTTGTACACACGCACACACACTCACACACAAACACACACATAAGCAACACTACACGCAAAAAAAAGGGAATTATGTCTAACCTTTTTGTTAGTTTTAATAAAATTATTTATACACTCATAATTACAAGACTATTATACGATAAAATAAGTATAGCTAAGAGGATACTCTTCTAATACAAGTTTCTTTATACTCAAATGATTCTGTACCAACCTATGTATTTCACATGGAAGTACAATAAAGGTTATTATTATATGAGTTTTATACTCATATGTCAGGTTTTCCCACACGATTACAACCATACAGGAAGGGATCTGTCACGACAGATATGAAAAAGTTTTAAGTGCATACATACTTAATATTGGGTCCTTACCTATGAAATTGGTGTTTTTTTTCACTTTTAGTATTTTGTCTGTAACTATTAGGCTTCAGAGTATTCCTAAAAAATAATTACCTCGTCTAAAAATAGACTATATTTTTGAGCTTTTTTGATTTGCTCCCGAATACATCATTTTATTTGCATTCACTTAAAAACGATAAATAATTTGTATGAAGTGTGATATTACACATATTACTAAAGCTTGTCTAATGATAGATGCCAAATATCATCTTTGGATTTGTCGTTGTGAAGAAAACTGAAAAAATTTTAGTATGGAAAATGCAGAATTCCCCAAAATCTCCATACAAAACACCAATTTCATAGGTAAGGACCTAATATAATGAGGCCCTTCTGCCATAGGGGTAAGCACAGATTACTTTTTTCCACTTGCTACGTTCCCCATATATTTATTTCTCCTTATCAACTTTCATTACAGTCTTCACATATGCTCGGCTTTTTCGGGTACTTTTGACCGTCTTAAGGATCTGCAATATACGAGTGCCTCCGAATCAGGAGCTCGGTGGCTAAGTGGTTAGTACGCTTTAGCTTTTGCTATCGAAAATAAAAGCTGCCTACGCCATGGTCAGGCTGTGGATGGGTGACCAAAACTCAGTGATCTCGAACTCCTCCGTGTCTTAGACCGCAAGTTAACTGGCCACATTGGGCCAGCGTGGTGGTGTTACGGCCCATATCTTCATGTGTTTGTTTCCATAAGAAAAGGCCGTGCCCAGCAGTGGGACGTATATCAGGCTGAGAACGACGACCCAGGGTTGTTGCAAGCATCTATAAGTCCATTTGTTGATTTTTAGTCAGGGTCAACTATTTGAGTTATTTTTTTACTGAAAAATAGTTTTGACTGGAGCTCAGCGAAAGCAAACATTAATTATTAAACTTTTTAAGCCTGGTACTTTGTTCGACAAACAAGCGTTTTGTTTTTGTAAACGTCAAAGCCATCACGGACCTTCCCTTAAATTACGTCAAAGCGAGTGTTCAGAAGTTGTTAGTCCAATCCAAACAATGTTTTGTTGTTACTAAATTAACTTTCAAACTTCCTGGAGGTAACACAAATTCTTTATGCAGTTTTGATCTTTATCTACTAGCATTTAAAGACTTGAAAAAATAGGGGTATGAATAAAATATTACGGTATAATCAATTAAAATCAAAGCCCTAGGTTCGCGTGTCAGGTTCCATCACCTCTGAGGTCACGGTAGCCATTTAGATTAGACCTAACCCTCAACTACACGGCTATCGGCGCTAGATAAGTTTAACACAGTGAGGCAAATTAATGGGTGCACTAAACTTTTCTGTTTTTTGATAAGGCAGTTTTAATTTTACAATTTTTTATCACGCGGCAAATCTGAGGTTCGAATCTTTAGAAAAGAATGGAAATATGGAATATGGAAAGAAATTGAAAAAACACGAACTAGAAATATGTTAAATATTAAAAAACAAAGACGAAGAAGTTATGACAATAGAGTAGAATAGAGGCAATAAAAATAGGACGTCTTTAGTAGACACATTAAGTGGTTGGTCCCGATCGCTATTGCAACCGATTTTACCCACCAAGTTGCATTGGACCAGCAGGTGGTGTTACAGCCCTCATGTGTGTTGGAAGGTTGGCCCAGCAGTGAGACGTATACAGCTGGTACGATGCGTGGATTTCGACACATCTTATTGGGTTACTAACTCTAGGACGCCAACCTTACTTACATCGTCTCAATAATTATTCAAACCCAATGCAGATTGGTGGGTAAAAGCGGTTGTAATAGCAGCTAATACCTATAGCTCAACATACCTTCTGAAGCACGGGGAACTCGAGATCACAAAGTGTTGATCACCCATCCAAGGACTGACCATGGCGAAAGTTCCTTTGTTTTCAATATAGAATGCCGTAGCCTACGAATTACTGTTGAAAATTGGTCCTCATTATTGGATACCAAACTTCACGTTCGCCGCCATTTCATACAAATATGTGGCGGAATATAAACAACAGCAAGAGGTCACCACGATCTCAAAAAAAGAAAAAGTGTTACTATCATCTTCCTGGGCGTAGTAAATAGTTAAAAAATAATAATGAAACCCAGTAAGCGTCTGTCATTTCAGTAAGAACCCTTAGCCGCAAATAAAACTTCTGTTTTATTCAGTGTTCTAGGCATAAAATTACCATTATAATCTAATGTTAAACATGAAGGTACATTAATTCAGTTGAATTTTAAAACAGTTTTGTTTTGCATACACTTAGTGTTGGCTTCAAGTGTAACATGGGCAAGGTCAAGTGGCAAACAGGCCGTTAGCACTATCCATCAATCCAAGGGTTCCCGTCTAAATATATCAAAGCGACCATTAGACTGAAGAGTGCTAATTTTTTACGGAATTTGCTCCGCCCTTTTACCGTACTTTTGATTGTTTGTAATTATTACCGGCTGTAGGTGTTACTTCCGATCATGAGAGTACCACCGCCCTTCCTATGGAGTGCTAATCTATACTCTTAATAAAACTGTAAAGGTCAAATATCTGTACATAAAAAAAAACATAAAACCAAGTCAGGGGGATCAAAAAGAGAGAAAATACTAAAATTTGTGTTTTCGCCGGCAACAGCTAGTACTGCAAAAAGTTCTTCTTTGATGACAAAATGACAAAATACTTGACAGGTGACGTTTCAAAATGAAATTGACGGAACTACTGTTGCCATTAATTAGATCAAGCAATTTTCCGCAATATTATTTTTATTTTCCTTGTTTTTAGTAAAATAAGAGTTGCTGGGTGAGCGATAGCATGATGTACCTACTAACAGCGTTGACTTCCGACTGTTTTTTTCTAAACATACATTTAATGATTAAACCGCAATCATTGTTCAGTTAAAGTGAATAACTCTTTAACCGCCGTCACCGTAATATTTCGTGATATAAAAGATGTGCTCCACACACGTAATTACACGTCACTTTTTATAAATTGTTTATTGATGCATTTTCAATAAAGACTTAGTTGCAAAAAATGTTGCACTTTACTATCGAGGATGTATTGTTAATGAATAAACAATTTTGTTATGTTTCATTATGGTATTTATGGAAAATTGCAAATTTGAAATATACTATTCGTTATAGAGTGTTACTAGAGTTCGGCAAATAAACGTTATCTAAACGAAACTTAATTGGATGATTATTGTGTCAAAGCAAAAAAAAAAAAATTTTATTAAAATTATTTCGTCAAATAAGCATGGTTAAATATTGGGTCCTTACCTATAAAATTGGTGTTTTTTTTCTCTCTTAGTATTTTGTCTGTAACTATTAAGATTCAGAGTATTCCTAAAAAATAATTAACCCATCTAAAAATAGACTATATTTTTGAGCTCTTTTGATTTGTTTTGATAAGTTGTTGTAAGTTTTATTGTGTTAAGATTGCACACGGAGACAACTCTTTTTAAGTGCCTCCCGAATACATCATTTTATTTGCATTCACTTAAAAACGATAAATAATTTTTATGAAGTGTGATATTACACCAATTACAGAAGCTTGTCTAATTATAGATGCCAAATATTATTATCTTTGGATTTGTTGTTGTGAAGAAAACTGATAAAATGTTAGTATGTTAAATGTAGACATCCCCAAAATCTCCATACAAAACACCAATTTCACAGGTAAGGACCCAATATTAGACATTTTATTGTTTGTATAAAAAATTTATAACTTTAGAACTTCACTAGTGCAGATCACCCCTGGTCGCCGTCACCGGGATGTCACGTGCGGCTCATGCCTTTTCAATTATTATTGCCTTTAAAATAATTTTGTAAAATTGATCAAAAACTGTAAATTTTTTTCATGTTTTTTGAACTTATGGTTCAAAAGTTAAAGGGGGGGACACATTTTTTTTAACATTCGGAGCGATTATTTCAGAAAACATAAATTTTATCGTAAAATGATGTCATAGAACCCCTATTAATTTTTGAATAGCTATTTAACGATATATCACATGTTAGGGTCCAGAGGAAAAAAAATCAGTCCTTACAATACGTGTATGGGCACCCCCCTAATTTAATATTTTGTTCCACTTTTGATTTGTGCACTTTGTCGGCGTTATTAACATACATATTTATTCCAAATTTCAGCTCCCTAGTGCCAACGGTCACTAAGATTATCCGCGGACGGATAGACAGACAGACAGACGGATATGGCGAAACTATAAGGGTTCCTAGTTTACTACGGACCCTAAAAAACGAAAACGTTATAGGTACTAGATTCATCACTTGAATATTGATTTAAAACAAAGTTTTTTTTTTCTCAAAAAAAATGTAAATTACTTATCCTTGATCAATAAAGAATGATTTCATATTAACTAGATTTGAACTATTATTTCATTGAAATAATCGATAATACTATTTCTCAACCCTATCCCAAATTGCGATGAAAGGCCCCTGGCGTTAGGTGTATAATGAATGTAAAAAAATATGGCGGTATAAGAATGTAACTATTTGTCTGCAGAATAGGGGTTGTTCTATTCTGTTCTGCATACCACACGGCTTGTACTTATAAATGAGTGAATACGTACCTCGCACGCGGTCCCCATACAAAATACGGTCGTTAGCAATCTATCCTAAGTGACACATTTTCTTTTTAAATCCATACTTCCGATAGTTTCTGAGTGGGATCGGCCTTCACATGTAGTTATATTTATATTCAGCAGAGTTGGCATGGGAATAGATTGCCCACCGGTAAGTTACAAAGAATCGACGACAGAGGGTGGCTGATGAGACATTTTTTCGGCATCAGTTACCCCTTCCACCGCACTCTTAGCCCCTTGGATGGGCGTTATTTTAAGTGGCCTCCCTCGGCTTCCGTTCCCATGGGAATATCAGTATAAAAAGTAGCCTATGTCCTTTCTCAGGCTCTAGAGTCTGGACTATCTATGTACTAAATTCCGATTAGTACTTTAGTAGGGTTAGTAGTTTTGGTGTGAAAGCGAGATAGACGCAGTTACTTTCCTATTTATAATATTAGTGATTGGATGATGTGGTGTTATCGTAGCTTTTCCGTGTATACAAAATATCACAATATTTATTTATACTATAATACATTCAAATTAAAACCTAAATACATTATTGGTTTAACACTATAAATACCTAGTTGAAAGGTTAAAAAGCCTGTAAGAATCTGGGTAATACTGGGCGTCTTGTCACGAATTTCGTACATGAACTGCAAGAGATGCAGAATTTTCTAATTTTACTTCAGTAAAACCTTAAGAAGTTTGATTCACAAAGTATTTTTAAACTCTTTCTTTGTTTTGGGTCCTTTGGAAATACACGGATCCTTCTATATTTACATAATAACGCAAGCCACTCAGTAATCTTTGCAATAAACCGAAATATCATGAGATTGTGACGGGGTGAAGCCGGGGATAATGAAAAACGCTGGGTCGTCAGTTAGGTATTGTTATATTTAAGAATTAAGGCACAACTGAAACAATTATATAAAAAAAAAGGTAAATTACACTGAACACAAAATAATTTCACATTTAACACTAAATATATTATAAAAAAGGTAGGGCTACTTACAATAGTGCCTTAGAGAAACATATAGTCTTTGTTATAAATTAGGAACTGATAATTTGGTTTGTTGTAACTTTGTCTCAGCTTATAAAAATTGATTCACTATATAAATATTTTACAATTATTGTTAGAAGGGAGTCAACCGCTCTACGCACTGACTCTCGTAAGATTGAGCTTCGAGAACAAAACAAATAAAAAGAGACAGACAGCAAATTTAAAATCGGAAACCAAGAGAAAAATGGCCAGAGAAGAGCGCAATGACAGCAACGAGGCGCTAATATAGCTATGGCGCCTCGTTACAAGATGCTTTCAAAATTTATCAAAAACTCCATACAATTTGCACATTTTTGCACGTCAAATGTGCAAAGCTCTGTGGTTAAAATGGAAGTTGTTTAAAATTATTTTGTTGGCGCCATTTTTAACATTGTAACCAACCGAAAGGTGTTTTTAATAGAAATTGTATTTTAAACAGGAAAATCAGTAGCGTCACCATTAGTTGTTTTTGTAATTTTAATGAAATTTATATTCATAACGGGAGTAAGTTAGTGAAACAAACTTTACATTGTATTTGTATTTAAACAAAAACCAACTGGTAGTCCGTTTAACGCGGTCGCGTTAAACGGACTAATAATTAATAATAATTTAGTATAAAAGGTGTTAACTATTTAACGAGCACAAAACGAGACACAATTGAAACATCTATTGTTTGCGAAAACCGGTGTTCGCGGCCAAGGGGTTCAAGGCCGATTATGCGCCATACTGTAACTTAAACTGGAAGAATAATCCTTGAGAGAAATACACATCATTTATTTTCGCTCCTTCTAACAGTATATCTTCACGCATTTATCTTATCTTGTGGGGTAGGAAAAGAAGACACGCCCGGACATGACCTAAGATATATTTTATAATATATTGTATTGTAGTTTTCTACTTATCTTGCCCTTCAATGTCAAGGTGATTTAGCCACAGGTCAGCCGGTATTGTGAGGGATCGTCCGCGCCCACAGGCTGCTTGGGAATATTGTACATTATCTCATATTATTATTTTTTTTTTACACATTTTCCCCGAAATTTTTAAGGTTTATATCGTTTTAGATTTGGAGCTGAACTTTTCACTGTAAAGTAAAGATTCTTTCACTCAGTAAAATCGTGAGGAAGAAATCCATTACATTTCAGAAAAAATGAGAATTTCCTTTCACGGATTTCTGTCAAAAAATAAGATACTTATGTCTCCCGAAATAAAGTTGACATTTAAGCCTCGACATAGAACGGAGTGTCGAAGCTTTGGGTGAAAGAGACAAATATACATTGTTGTTATGAAAAAGGATGCGAATATAATGAGTCATTCCTTACATTGTCAAATGATATTTTATGAGAAGTATATAAAATTATTTTCTCTATGTAATGCCATAGGTAATAGGGTAATTTAGGTCTAATAAGCAACTTGTTTGAAACTCGACACAAACCAGTCGTGGGCTTATTATGATAAAATAAAACAACTAAAGCAAAATAATTAAGTAAACTGGTGATTGAAAGTAAAATAGGAGTGGTTTTAAGCTACTTTACGAGGAATTACCGGGAACATTATGGAATTTCGATTTTAAAGTACAAGCCTAACAAGGATCCAAAAACGTAAAACCTCACTTTTATTAGGAATATACCCGCAATTAGGATAACTGACAGAGGTCGAGAGAAACGAGGCGTAATAAATTAAATGGGAAAATAACTAGCACCCCTGTCTCGCAGCGTCACATGAATAAATGAACGAATGTTGGGTTCCGGCATTTACAGGAAAGTTAGCCAGTACCTCAGTTGTTGGCGAATACACGTTAAGCTTGCTTTCACCTTCGGCGTATCGTCGCTTACGATCAGCTGTCCTACTCTCTTACCAAATTTCAATGGATTGGAATGGGATTTCTGTCATTGAACACTATTGAAAGTACATTGAAATGAACAAATCGCCACATTGATTCAATATCAACTAACTTTCTATTACCTTCTTTCGTTACAAATTGGAAATTGCTGAAATTTGCTACTCTATAAGTAATGAGAGACAATGGCTACGCTATCCAATATTCAATATTAAGCGTCAAATTCGGGAAAGTAGCAAATTTTAGCAAATTTCATATTGAAACTTAATATTAAATCAATGTGGCGCTTTTGTTACTTTCAATAGTATTCAGTGACAGAAATTCGGTTCCATACATACATATAATCACGACTATTATTCCCTAAGGGTTAGTCAGAGACTAGGCAAAAACACCACAAAAGCAGTCCATTGCCATAGTCCGCGCTTCAAGCAGTGACTGCACTCAGCGTGACAGGTGGTGACCCCGTCGACGCTTTATGCTATTGGATGATAGTGCAGTTCTAAGTCCATTCAAATTCGATTCCAATCCATTGAAATATGGCTAGAGAGTAAGGTAGTAGGTGAGATGAAGGCCAAAAGTTTGCCAAAGTTTCCCAAATTCCAGCGTGCTGAATAACAAAAACAGGCGATTCATTCGCCTATCAATGCTTGTGAAACAGGGGCCTGTCTGAGCCATGCACCGGTCACTGAATAATAAAAAAACATCCTGCTTAATTGAAAATGTACGTGAAAAAATACAAGGAAGGGCACTAAATCCTTGAAAATTATTTTTGAGAAGAATAATTAATGACTGACCCGATTACGACTAAGTAGACTAATTAGGTCAATACACCTGTAATAAAACTGAAACTTAGTGCTGTAATAATATAGAACAAAAATAATCTTTTATATTGGAATCCTTGTTAGAAATACTGAACAAAGAATTCCGAGTGCAACTCTTAATTTAACGGTGCGTAAAAAATATTCTCAATAGACAAATGTTTATTTTTTTATTTTGATGATATTGGAAAATATTGTCATTGTAGTTTCGTTTCCAATATTTGCACTCACAATAATAAATGTTTTTTATCTTTACAGGAGACCGATGCTCAGTGAGGAAAGACTTAGTCCTTGTCCTGTCTGTCTGTTTTACACGAATAGTGCATTTTTAATTGACGTTATTTTTTAACCTTCAGCCTTCTTAAATTGATAGATTTTATATTTTCATAAAGAGAGAGATAATTGAATGAAGTTAAATTGTCATTTTTTATTTCTTAGATACTGAAATTAAAAATGGATGGTCTAGTTATGTCTATATACGGTTGATACGAGGAATACTAATAGTTGTTTCTGCCACGGTTTCTTATACGTAAATTTTGAGTGAATTTTTTTTAAATGGATTCAAACAGTAGAAGTTCCTTTTACACCTACAAATATATTATAAGTTGTTTAAAATATATCATTCCTTCATGCGAACGTGTCTCACATAATTCTGTCAGGCCATCTTCACACCAGACAGACTGCTGTATCTTACTTATTTGTTTTACCTTCATCTTTAATTCAGAACGTGTGTAAATTACAAAAAGTGTTCAAAAGAAAACGAGTAATAAAATAAGTTTTATTGCTGTTTTTAAATGTGGAAAAGAAAATATCATAAACGAAATAAACGATATTAGAACTAATATCGTTCGTATTACTTTGTTGCTTTATGTTGTTGAAGTATAGAAAGTTTTATTTATTAAGGAAAAATTTTATTCATGAATATTTTGCATTACAAATATTATAAAACATCGTGGCTATGTCTTCAACAACGTAATTTTAATCTTAAGATTTTGTCTGATCGCATTAAAAAGCGACAGAGACATTTTGTGGTTCAATTGTTATCCTATAGGATCCTAGGATCCCTTATCAATATAGAAGCCCCTCTTCCATATTAATAAGGGACGATTATGACAGTGTATGTTCGTCTCACGTGGGTGTTCGAAGAAAATTCAAATGGACATTATTTCTTCAAAAAATTACTTTGGAGGTAGGCACGTCACTTACCATATTAAAAAGAACAACAGTGTGGTTGGCCAGGCACGGGTTGTCATCTTCGTTGGGAGTCAGGGGAACGATGGGAGCGTTGGGGTTCATCCCAATGCCGCCAGTTTACCTGCAATTAGAAAACAATTTGGTACTTAAGCTACTATAAATAATAGCTCAAAATATCTATGTGTTACCCAACCTCCTCAAGTGTTTGTTTCCACGAAAAAGGCCTGTGCCCAGCAGCAGGACGTATAGACATATAGGGCAAAAACTACTTTATTGTGTTTGCAATCAACGAAATTTTTATGGTTATTCATACTGTGTATAGGCTTTCAATTATTGTAAATAGTCTCTTTAGAAGGGACCGCTTAACCCTCTTACCGCAGCGGTTATTTTTAGAGCACCGTGAATTTTCGGCACTATTCACCTTATTCGTTGTCAGCAACGTAAGGAAGGTATTTCGTTATTAAGCAATGAAGACCGATTACAGTTACAGACTGGAGTGGCACTTCACTGTGCTCCGAAAGCTGAAGCCGAACTTTCAAGTATCGGAAAAGCTGGTTTCAGCTTTGGTAATAGAACTCTTATAACTCGAATGAAACAATAGTTATCATAATAATCTTATTACTTTTAAAAGAATATGAGATAGAGTATAAATCCTATCAAGAAATATAATATATCATAAAAATGATCTCTGCCATATAAAACAAATGATCGAGACGTCTTTCGATAATCCCTATCGCTATCACCGATAGGAAATTGCATGGGATTTGATATACGCCTGAGATTGATACTTATAAGTACTTTGTGTAGACCTGATCTACTGAAAAAGATGTAGTCGAGTATGATTTCCGTTGATATGCTGGGCATAGAGGCGACTAATTATTGCCTTCTTACCTACAAACCTCGCCCGAGGATGAGTTTTCCTGTCCTTACAAGAATAACATTGAGCATGAAAATAAATAGTAATAAAACAAAAAGATCTTAAAATTTTCTTACTTTGTTTTATCAACTATCTGTTGTCTCATAACATAATAAATATCTATTAAATAAAATGATGACCACGTTATTATTACAGGCTAAAAATATTGTATACAATCATTTCAACATGGATTTATTATCTAAACTAAATATTATTTAGTCCTTTAAATGCTAATGAGGTAGCGGACAAGGACCAGTCTTGAAATTTATTGAATTTCAAACATGGCTTAGAATAAATGAAGAATAATGATTTAGGTGAGATTTAATGGGACATGAATAATAAGGTCCTCTACCTTATAAGTAGTCTCATATTTGAAGAGTCGTTAGATCGTGTTACGACAAAAATACAAATTTTTTATTAAAGGTTGATCATGTTGTTTTCATGGGAATAAAAGAAACTGTAAATGTTCAATGAATTAATTAAATAATCTATAAAATAATTTCGGTGGGTTTCCAGCTTCCACAACTCGACGGCTGACCCATGCTTTGCATGTAAATATAATTATTTAAAATAGCAAATTTTTTTTTTTGGGATTTGGTATTTTTTGGTGGTATTGATTTTTCTGATTTTCGCGGGCTCTGGGTTTCGGTTTCTGGTTGTTTCATTTATCTATGTAGAGTATGTGTTGAATGTGTATAAAAAATATACTTTCCGCCTAGATATTTGTCCTTGAATGATAATACAACACTATCTCCAACCCCGTGACAAGAACTGTACAGGGCTTCCTCAGATATAACATTAAGTAACCAAACAAATACATTGTTTACCCAATACAACACAACACCTTCCTCAATTTCTTATTTTGTGAGATATTACTTTGATACAAGCCACACAGGTTATGTTCTGTATAATTTTAGATTGTTTATTGTTCACGACTATAGATATAGAGTCCTTCAGCCGTATACATTGTGTGTAGTCTAGTATTTAGTAGTATAAAGTCTTCATTTACATTTAAAACCAAGTGTAATAAATTCAAATGCATCCTGCGAGAGTTTGGCGCCAAATAGTCGATGGTAGACACTGTGATGCTACTTTGAGGAGGTCGATTATCACGTTATTAGTCTGTGAATATATAGAGTAAATTACGTTGATTGGAGCACAGATTAACAAGGCTCTGAAGTAACTGAGAATGAGTAATTTTTATTCAAAGATCAAAGATTTCTTTTCCAAGATTTCCTAGAAGCGATAAAATAAAAAAGACCCCGTTTATATCCTCTCGTAAGCTTGTAAAAGGAAAGTTGAGATCTATCCTTAGGGGCGATACAAATAACAATGATAGCAACAGAATGCGAACAATTCTATTGAAGTCTTTTGAAAATTCCCTAGTCATAATGTCTGAGAAATTCAAAAAACTTGTTTTATTGAAGGACCTTCTTTTTATTCGTTGAAGATTTGGATTAATATTGTTTTGCCTATTTTGGGCATCGTTCATCTTAAGGTCAGGATCTTCCAAATGGACCTATTTTGGTTGAGTTTTCAGGCATCAAATTATTATTTGATGCCTTAAAACTCTTAAGTCTGTACAAGATTTTTCATGAACGATGCCCAGAATAGGCAAAACAATATTAATCCAAATTCAACGAATAAAAAAGAAGGTTCATCCATAAAACAAGTTTTAAGAAATTCTTAGGGTTCTGTAGTCAACTAGGAATAGTTTCGCATGTCCATCTGTCTGTCCGTCCGTGAATAATCTCAGTGACCGTTAGCAGTAGAAAGCTGAAATTTGGCCAATATATACATATTATAGAAAGAAATTATAGAAAGAAATAAACTTTATTAAGAACCATGATACACTTATGAACACGATAGTTGATGCTTTTCTCGATCATAAAAAAATTCAAAGATAGGTACGATCATGAATATTGCTCGAGTTACCATAAAGATTATTAACACTATAAATAAAAAAATAAAAAAAATGTAATGAGAGTGTCGAAATTATTCTGTAGCTAGTTTTTTTATTTAGCTTTTATTATTTTCTATGTCTTATCAAATAACAAGAAACTTGACAAAATGATTGATTTCAAGCCGAAGCGAAAATAAAATCTTACGATAAATTTATTCCGTGATATACTATAATGTATATTGTATAGAATAGTAGCTGTGTACTATAGTTTTTTTAACCATTGAGAACCCCTTTCCGGAATAGAAAGTATCTAAGATGTTGACCAGGGATATAAGGAATCACCATGCAAAATTTCATTGAAATTAGTCCAGCCATTTCGGAGATTAGCCCGTACAAACAGACAAACAGACAGAGAAACAAATTTTTTTTTGTATTATACCTCTTTTGACATCCTCCTGGTTTTAAGCATTTTTTTTCTATGCAGAGACATTCGACCTCCACAGTTTTATTATATGTATAGATATAATGTTAAGCCATACGCCTCATGTGTTTCTCCAAGGAAGGACTTTGCCCAGCCTTGGGACGCACACAGACTGGGGTCGACGATAATGATAAGTCTAATTTTGTCTGCTGCCATGACAATATTAATTTATAGATTCCATTAAATATCCATGTAAAAGGAGGGACTGTGGGTTCGATCCCACCGCCTGTACCTCTGAGTTTGAATAAAACTTATGTGCAGTTGATTTTGAATATAGTTTGCCTCACTTTATGCCCGGTGAATGGCAGTAGGCTTGCCACCTGAGGACTTAACACATCTGGCGAAATGGTGGGTGTTAAAACTTCTGCCTACCTCATCGAGGAAATTGGCGTGATTTTCGTCAGCTCATGTCCCACTGGCCATCCTCGTGAAGAAAAACATGAGGAGTATGGGTCGTAACACCACCACGCTGGCCCAAACGGTCGCAATAGCAACAAAAAAAATCAGGCGAATTTGGGTGTTACACCTCTACACCACACTCTACGTATTGTTTGAACTCGTCATAATGTAGCGTGACTTCGCGCAGAGTATTGGCATTTAAAATGTACTGATAAGTTACATCTACCTTCTGATATATTTAACTGCACAAAGTTTCATTTATGCTATTATGTTTTTTTTTGGTGTAAATTTGCTGCGATACAGCTTGCTATTTCAGGTGTCAAGCCAAAATTATTTCTTATTTTACTGTACGAGTAATTAGTAAGTTTTATATATGTTTGTAGTTGATTAAGGTGAGAAATAAACATTTATTTTTATTATTATTATAAGTGGTTGCTCTTGTTATTTTTAAGCATTCACCTTGGTATCTAGCATTCATGCTTCATCGTCACAGTCATGTTCCAAATATACTTACAAATTGCTCCGTAATTTTTCTTTCATTCGCGCTATTTTCGATTTTCCCCAGTAATCTTACAATTATAGATAGGAAATAAAATACCTGTATTCATCTTCAAAATATGTCTCATTTTACCCTCTAGAAACGTTTCCGCACTGATACTAGATATATTTTTAGCTACATATCGTTGTTGTTAGGGAAGTAAGAATTCCATCATTACGTATTAAGACTTTTTGAATAAATAAGCAAATTAATATCACATAGAATGGAATAGAATTGTGGGACTGCGACTTTAAATTTAAAAATAAAATTTCTACATTATTTTCAGGGAAAATACAATTTTTTCATCTGATGAATTAATTTTTCATTTTACCAGACCATGAGCCATAAATTGTATTTGTTTTGAGACTGTACTTTTGAATAAAATTATATTATCTTCTGCGTCGAGGCTTTTGACTGGAAATTCGTCAGCTATATTTTATATTATACATAGACTAGAACAAAACACTGGTGATCATGTTCCGGCTTACAGAAAAGACCTCCCGATTATAGCAGATGCTTAAATAGTGACCATTATGTTGGCTACATTGAGTAACTTTATTTTATCTATTTAAGTTCCATCTAATCCTATACCAACATTTCACTTGGAAAAGCATCGATTATTATTTAAATATGCA
Source organism: Parapoynx stratiotata (assembly GCA_910589355.1). NCBI lineage: Eukaryota > Metazoa > Arthropoda > Insecta > Lepidoptera > Crambidae > Parapoynx > Parapoynx stratiotata. The sequence goes on along the minus strand of OU342460.1, from coordinate 16,274,995 downwards.
AGGCAATGATTTGAAACATTGTATTTATTAGATCTATTTTACCTGAAAGTTCGAGGGCAAACATTTGACAAGGAGCAGTAGGTATTCAATATCAGATTTAAAAAGGCAATTTGAAATTCAAGCCGATAATCGTCGTTCAAAGGAGAATCGTTTGATCTTATTTGCAATAATTTATACTTTACGATAGTGGTTTTTAATGTCGAAGTCTGCGAAGTTTCATTTTGAAAATAAATATTCAAATTTACTGAAGGTATTGTAATCTTTAACGTCTATAATATGAAGGTCCATGGAATACTTGGCCGCATGAAATTTGGAATATAGAAGGCTGTTCTCCAATACGTGAAATAATGTGAGATTTAGTTGAAAAATAGCGCTATTTCTGTCTTCCTCTAGACTCTAGGCAAATGAAAGTGACACCATGAGAGTTAAATAAATCAAAACTCTGGTTAGGAATTTTACCTACTGATAAAAGTCCACTGACGTAGGTTTCATACTTTGTTTCAAAAACAAAAACATAACTAACACAATGGATGTCTTATTCTTGATCTCCAGGGATTCGGAAAGCAAATTATTAACTGTTTTATTTTGATTGCTATTGCAAAAAAAAGTAAAGCCACTGACTCGACACCATCAGTGATTCAATTGCTGGAATATCTAGAGTCCAAATAGTAGAATTAGCCACGGCCACGTGCCACGTTGCAAGCTAAAAAATTTTAATTATTATTATTTTGACCGATTAATGCGTAAAGGTACTGTTTTGTATTACATACTAAATTGTATTTGTTCTAGCACGCCGGGTGCCAATGTAACGTGGGTCGCTGGTATTTGGAAAGAAACTTCTTAGAAAACTGTGTAAATAAAACTATAATGCGAAAAAATTACAAATAACTTTTCACACACCGATGGACAGGAAAAATAAGAAAAGAAGATTACGTCAAATAAAAAGAAAAGTAAAATATATAAAGAGTTTTTAGTCTAAGGAGAGTGGTAGCGCGCCGGTGGTCTTTGCACACGAACCGATATGCGAGGAACCACATACGCTATAATTGAGTGATTTTAATAGATGTCGCCTCTGGCGGCGTCTCTCTCTGTTTTGCCCACCACGAACACGAGCCTTGTCAGCTCCGCATTACAATCAGTTTTAATACAGATAAAGTGCTCAACAATATTTGTGATAATTGTGTGACAGGGTGAAGCCGGAAGTAATTGAAATGCAGTTGGGTCGTCACTTGGTATCGTATATTTATAAGTAAGATTTAAGGCACAACTGAAACAATGATTAAAAAAAGGTAAATAACACTGAACACAAAACAATTTCACATTTAACATTTAAATATATTATAGAAAGGGTAGGGCTATTACAATAGTGCCTTAGAGAAAACGTATAGTCTTTGTTATAAATTAAGAACTGATAATTTGGTTTGTTATAACTTTGTCTCAGCTTATAAAATTGATTCACTATATAAATAATTTACAATTATTGTTAGAAGGGAGTCAACCGCTCTACGCACTGACTCTCGTAAGAATGAGCTTCGAGAACAAAACAAATAAAAAGAGACAGACAGCAAATTTTAAATCGGAAACCAAGAGAAAAATGGCCAGAGAAGAGCGCAATGACAGCAACGAGGCGCTAATATAGCTATGGCGCCTCGTTACAATTGTGTAAGTAACAATAAAGTAAGTGTTGTGATATGCCGGTGTTTTCTTAGAACATCAATAAATTGAACAGGTACAGCGTAGGATAATAATGGCTCATACTAATCTTATCCGTTCATTCATCTCCCACTATTGACAGAGGTCTACCTACAATTATAGGCTGTAATGGGTATATTGGATGTGTAAATGGGTTTGTTAGAGCTATTACTCGGTGTCCCACATACATCAGCAACAGGCAAACTCCATAAAGGGATTCCGTCTTAACAAACATCCTTCAATCGTTCGTAATTATATACCAACTAATAGTTATTATACACATACTACATAAACCAGTAACAATATCAAAGTATATTACACTAGCTTTTGCCTGCGACTTCGTCCGCGTGGAATAGTTACTTTGCGATAGTGTGTTGGTATGTAGCCCATAGCCTTCCTCAATAAATATATATTCAACACTGAAAGCCTTTTTCCAGATAGGAACAGTAGCCTCAATTGGTGGAATTGAAAATTTACTCCTACTCTATTATTAAAAGCAAAGTTCATAGTGGCGTAAATTTGTCGTTAATTTTTCTGGGAGGCGTTATTAATTTTTTTTACATTCACCCGCATGGCGCCCGTTCCCATGGGAATATCGGGATATAAGGTAGTCTATGTCCTTTCACAGGCTCTAGATAACCTATTTGCCTACCAAATTTCGGTTAAATTGGTTTAGTAGTTTTGACGTGAAAGCGAGACAATCAGACAGACAGAGTTACTTTCGCATTTACAATGTTACGTCTACGCCCGCTGTGAGGAGCTAATAATTTAGTCATATGACAATCGATTACTTTTGAATCGATAATGTTGGAATTCAATGACCCACTAACCAGAGACGTTCATGTGACCTGTATTTGCTATTTCATTTTTAACTTTTTTAGGGCGATCGCTCATAACAACAAGCGATAAAGTTAAGATCAATACTTGGTAGTCACCAACTAATTTATAATTTGTTTGTATGGTTCTTAGTTCAGGTAACCTTTCTTAGTTTCTTGACCTTATGACGTTAAAAAATGTGAAGAACGATAAATATTGGGTCCTTACCTATGAAATTGTTTTTTTTTTTTTTTCTCTTAGTATTTTGTCTGTATCTAACAAGTTTCAGAGTATTCTTAAAAAATTACCTCCTCTTAAAATATACCATATTTTTGAGCTCTTTAGATTTATTTTGATAAATTGTTGTAAGTTTAATTGTGTTAAAATTGGACACGGAACTCTTTTTAAGTACCTCCCGAATACATCATTTGATATGCATTCTCTTAAAAACGATAAATAATTTTTATGAAGTTTGATATCACACATATCGCTTTAGGTTGTCTTACGATACACGCCAAATATTAATATCTTTGGATTTGTCGTTGTGAAGAAAACTGAAAAAATGTTAGTATGGAAAATGCAGACATCCCCAAAATCTCCATATAAAACACCAATTTCATAGGTAAGGACCTTATATCATGCTGATAAAGAAATGTACGAGTATGTAATATCAATAATCATCTATTAATTTGATGAATTTATTTGCACATTTTGAAATGAATTAATTTATTTTCTTTTTTATTTATTGTTACCCTTCTCAACCAGCCGTTATTTCAGCTTTCAAATTCTAAATTGCTCACACAATACCTCTATTCGTCACATTGTACACATAATGTTCTTTAGCCAATTAGTTTATTTCCTTTATATTCCACATCACGCTTGTTTCGTTCTGTATCTGTTACGGCATTCTTCAAAGACGGCTCCTTAAATCAAAGTAATGTACTATAAAAGAATTGTACCAATTATCGTTTACAAAAATAAATGAACTCAAAGGATCCCGTCATTATCGTCAGTGGGGCCGACCACTGCTAGATAAAGGCCTGCCCGGAACACTTTCACGATATAAGTATACGAAGGAATCGAATGATTTCGACACACATAGACTGACAAAGGATGGTCTCGGCCCATACAAAATTTACCCAGACCCGACAAGAATGAGTGAATGAATCTCATTTTTTTGTTATGTTCAGTGTAGCATAAATTTATGTATATTGAATCTGCAGCGGTAGCCGAGTTGGGACGGACGGGGCACTACTCGTTCGAGAGCCGCGGGAAACACGGGTTCTATCCCACCGTCTGTGGGTACAGGCGGAGGGTTTGAATAAAACGTTGATTGTGAATATCGCTTGCCCTACATTGAACCCGGTGCATGGTAACAGGTTCGCCACATGTTACACGGGGACCTAATATATCTGGCGACATGAGGATGTCTGGCCTCTGCTTACCCCTTCGGGAAAAGAGGCGTGATGACATATTATGTTCTTATGTTATGTTATGTTATGTTATGTTATGTTATGTTATGTTATGTTATGTTATGTTATGTTACGTTATGTTACGTTACGTTACGTTACGTTATGTTATGTTATGTTATGTTATGTTATGTTATGTTATGTTATGTTATGTTATGTTATGTTATGTTATGTTATGTTATGTTATGTTATGTTATGTTATATGTTATGTTTTGTTATGTTAACATATAAATATGTTGCTTTGGTTCGTTTTCCGGCGCAGTATGATGGCTACAAGTCTCGGTAATTTGAGATGAATGCCCCCTATTTTCAAGACGTTTTTTTCAAAGTGAAGAAGATAACAAAAAAATGAGATAGGTCTCTTTCGTGTCGGGCCTGGGTCACAGGTAACATATATGAACATAATCACTCTCTTTTCTTAGTAAATTATTTATTATATTAGGTCCTTACCTATGAAATTGGTGTTTTGTATGGAGATTTTGGGGATGTCTGCATTTTACATACATACTAACATTATATCAGTTTTCTTCACAACGACAAATCCAGAGATAATAATATTTGGCATGTATCATTAGACAAACTTTAGCAATATGTGTGTGAACACGCTTGGTAAAAATTATTCATCGTTTTTATGTTAGTGCAAATCAAATGATGTATTCGGGAGCCAGTTAAAAATAATTGTCTTTGTGTCTCATTTTAACATAATTATCAAATTAAATAATACGAGCTCAAATATATGGTCTATTTTTAGAAGTCTTCCAAGTTACAAGAGAAGTAAGACGAATAAATCTTTCTTCATGAACTGTGTTAGATTTTATAATATGCTACCAATCAATGTTACCCAAATGACTGACACTAAGTTTAAAGAATTTGTAAAAAAAACCCTCATGAAAAAAGCCTATTACAAAATCAATGATTATTTAAATGATAGTCATGCATGGGACATATAGATGGCTCCACACTGCAATCTTACATTTGGTCACTTTCGTAATTGTATTTTGAAATGTATTTTTTTTTTATTATACATTTTGTTTAGCATAAATTCCCTTTTTCCTATTATATCAACACAAAACTTTTTTGTGAAACAGTTATTATTGTATCCATTTATATTAGAAATAATTTTTTATTTTTTGTTTTGGCCAGGAAAGTGTTCTAAATAGACATGACAATTAATTAACTACTTAAGTATAGTTATTACAATCACTTGTATATTCTGTTACGTCGCTTTTGGAGCATTTTCCTTCCATTTCAATTTTGACATTTGTGACTAAAGGTATTGTATAATACACGTAAATTTTATTAGGTTGTAGAACAGATTCATGTAAAGGGAGGATGGAACCCTTGCAGAGTTTCTTGCCTGTATCTTCTCTAGACAAGGCCTCCCGGTAGTGAACAGGTCGAAAAAAAAGTAGTGGTATTGTCAATTTTAGGATAATAGTAATTTATTTTGTTTTGATTTGTCAAAAGTGTATTTGATGATACCAATTTGATTAAATGACTTTGAGTTTGAGTTTGAAGTTTGAAGAGGCAATTATTTTATAAGAATGTTCTGAAACTTAATAGTTACGGACAAGTTGCTTAGACAGAATAAAAACACCAATTTCATAGGTAAGGACCCAATATTCAGTAACTTTTTATAAGGGGTTTTAAATCTAATGACAATATTTGTATTAAAAGCTTGAACACGGACTAAAATAAAATGAGCTTTAGAATTACATATTTTCTGAACCAAAATCATAAACGAATCAATCCGAATGCAAACAAAAGTATCAATGAATTATTACGAATATTGCTCGGAATCGGCAAAATTTTAAAACCAGAGAAAAGTTAGGGTCAATGAAAGGTTTTTCAAATTGACCGAACTCCTTGAAGATTGTGTCCTTTTACTTACTGAGGGATTTAGCAAATATTGGAACAAATATGACGAGTTTGCTACTAAGATGGTAAAGAGTGGTCATGCGAATACAGTTGACCCTGGGAAATTTCTTCAAAATGGCTTTTGTGCTTAGGTAGTATGTACATACTGTGTGCTTCTTAAAGTAAATAAAATAAATAAATATCCTCAGTCATTCACACCTATCAACTAGTCCCATTTTAAGCAACTAAATGCTGCTTGTGTTACGGATACTAGATGACCGACAAATATATTTTATAGATAAATGCATATAAATATCCTGAATATATATAAATATATCACCAGTGGAGGCAAGTGTTTGGGTGATGAATTTTTAGACATTTGTTCTCCAGTCTTGGATGTTCATTATATATGTATTATATTATGTATATTCTCAATAATTATATGTTAGTATCCGTAGCACATGCAGCAATTAGTTGCTTAAAATGGGACTAGTTAATAGGTGTGAACTTCTGAGGATATTTATATTTATTTATATATATATAAACATCCAAGACTGGAGAACAAATGTCTGAAAATTCATCACCCACTGGGTCACTCCACTGGGGATCGAACCCCGGACCTCTCGAGATGGCGACGCCTTGAGACCGACGCGGCAGCGTACAGACCGCTCGACCACAGAGGTTGTCAAATTACACCATTAGTACAAACATCTTGTAATAAGATATTTATTATCCGTCATCGAACGTCCACCGCCTGAATAATTAACAAACGATTACACCCAAGAACGTCTACTGCTACGATCACAACATAACACGCTTTTATTTACAGAAAAAATATTGGGTAAAAGGTTGCAACTGTCTTATTAGGCTTATTTTTTTTTACTTTGTAGTTCTTTTTATTAACAAAGTAATTTAATTGTTTTTCCTTTTATTATATTTAAGTTCAATTTGTATTTCGAATAACAAGTTTTAAATTATAATAAAAGAAAACCTAAATTAGTGAGATCGACACATAATATAACAAATTAAAATTTTGAGGTAAATAAAGTGGATAATTACAATAAGAGAATCTTCGTGATACACGTATATAATTAGAATCTACCTAAAATATAATAGACAAGTAGAAAAAAAGGGTTCAGCATTGCTATAAGATATCAGGTACAGAATTTTAATGTGTAATGTAAACAAAAATTTACGACCGGAAAATTACCACATAAAAATCACAAACTTTTCTCCTTTTTATCACCTGAATTTCTTGAGGATGAATTTCTTGGAAATGTCAGACTTTTATGGGTAGTTAAAACAAGACGTAGATGTTACTAACCAGTGGCTATTACTCACAGCGCATTAACTCGCTAGAACTTGTGCCGGCCACAGAGGTGACCGTCGTCATAGACAGTGGACACAATTCCCGAATTCCCGACTCGCCTTATCACAGCTGCATTCTTGACCATAAATGATGTTCTGAAAGCTCTAATTAGTAGATTATATTATACTGATCATCGCTTAACCACACAGACGTTATACACCATATGCAATCTATAATAAAGGTATTATCAAGATTGCTATAATCATCGTATCATCGTCATCAAACGTTAGTTATTTTAGCGGAACTTCTCGTACTTACGAGAAGTTCGTAAGATCTAAGAAGTCAGTCTTTGAATAGGTCTGTTTTTTCATTTGATATGAGTCTGAGTAGAAAACTTACTGTTTTTTTTAAATAAAGTTATGCAAAAGGTAAATAGAAAGATCAAAATAAAAAAAATATAATATTCAGTATATAATATATATATATATATAATTTAGTTCAAAAAAATATATATAAAAATATAAAATGAAAAAAATAATCAAATAATTAAGAATGTTTACTATGGACGCTCTATAGGCGCTCTGTGTAAACGAAAGCATTTTTTTATTGTTCGAAATCTTGCCTCTGAAAGCATACATAAACAAATTGGTTATTAATCAGAAATGGTTTTGCGACATATTAGGTTGGGGAAAAAGTCTTTTCGCATTATAGTATGTATAAACTTGTAATAAAATCTCTTTGGCTATACTATTTGTATCTGGCTGGTTTTGGTATCATTGAAAGTTTACATTTTAAAGAACATAATTCCAAATTCAAATTAGGAAAATGTGTGATTTTCATTTGTATTTCGTACCGCCAAGATGAGTGAATCTAATGAAGAAATTCGATACATTTTAAAATTTTACTACAAAAAAGGTAAAAATGCAACGCAAGCCGCGAAAAAAATTTGCGATGTTTATGGACCTAGTGCAGTGTCTGTGAGAGTAGTACAAATTTGGTTTAAGCGTTTTCAATCCGGATATTTTGATGTCAAAGATGCACGTCGCTCTGGTCGCCCTATTACAGATAAAATAGATGCCATTTTTGAAAAAGTGGAGCAAGATCGGCATGTCAGTAGTTACGACGTAGCTGAAGAACTGGGAATTGACCACAAAACAGTTTTGGCGCATTTGAAAAAAACTGGGTACACAAAAAAGCTCGACATTTGGGTACCTCACGAGCTCACTGAAAGAAACCTAATGAACCGTGTACTCATTTGTGATTCTTTATTACGACGTAATGAAACCGAACCATTTTTGAAGAAGCTGATAACTGGTGATGAAAAGTGGATCACGTACGACAAGAACGTGCGAAAAAGGTCGTGGTCAAAGGCCGGTCAGGCTTCACAGACTGTGGCGAAACCCGGGTTAACTCGCAACAAGGTGATGCTGTGTGTGTGGTGGGATTGGAAGGGCATTATTCATTATGAGCTGTTACCACCAGGCAGGACCATCGATTCTGAACTCTACTGCGAACAACTGATGAGATTAAAGCAAGAAAGAAAGCGAGAGAAAGCGGCCGGAATTAATCAACAGAAGGGGTGTGGTTTTTCATCATGATAACGCTAGACCTCACACATCTTTAGCCACTCAGCAAAAATTAAGAGAGTTTGGCTGGGAGGTGTTAATGCATCCGCCGTATAGTCCTGACCTTGCACCTTCAGATTTCCACCTGTTTCGGTCTCTTCAGAATTCTTTAGGCAGTGTCAGGTTAACATCACGAGAGGACTGCCAAAACCACTTGTCGCGGTATTTTGACCAGAAGTCCCAAAATTTCTATAGCAATGGGATCATGTCCCTACCTACAAGATGGCAAAAAGTTATCGAACAAAATGGTACCTATCTTGAAAACGTACTACATTAGTATGTACAGACACATACATATAGTATGCGATATATGCAACGACTACGAGTATGTGTACTCAGTCGAGTAGCATTTCATGTGAATTGTTAATGTAAGTGCGTTTGTTTAGAACTAATTAGCATGTAGCATTAAAACCGCATCAGAATAAATAGAATGTTTAATATATGAATAGATCGAATAAAATGATTCGCAAAGCCAGACTAAACACTGAACAGGTTTTCAATTTCTGAGTTAATTAGCATACAAAACTTTTTAGTCTATAATCGTATGTTAAAATATTGACGGATATCAACGCTATTATTTTCTACAGATAAAAATATCGTTCGAATAAATATATCTCAGCAAACATAGAAAAATGACTCTTCTTCCATTGCGAATAAATTAATCATAATTAGCCTGCTAGCCTGCTCTTTTCCCAATTTAATTTGGGATCGGCGCAACGAGTCCTTCCCTTCCACTCTCCCCTATCACACGCCATATCAACATTCACTACCATTCTAGCCATGTCCTCATTCACACAACCTATCCATCTTTTCTTCAGTCTCCCTCTCCCTGCAATCACCATCTACTCTCATATTCATAACTCGTCTCGTTACATGCTCATTTTCTGCTCAAAATATGCTCAAAATATGTCTATACCACGATAGTCGCTTTTCTCTTAATTTCCCTATCACTGGAGCAAATTTCAAGCATCCCCTGACATTCCTCACTCTATCAATCCTCGTCACCCCACACATCTATCTTAAAATACGCGCTTCGTCCACATGCAAACTATTTTCATCCATCTTTTCATAGTCCAACATGCCGATCCATACATAACAATAGGTCTTATGATTTTTATATTTATATTCCCTTTCAATCTAGGGGAAATGCTTGAGTCTCATGTAGTTCCCGTGATCTGTCGGGAACTACATTTCATACATCCTGACCTAATTCTTTGCTTGATGTCTCGATCTGTTTCTCCGGTTTCCTGCAAGAATGAGCCCAGTTGTCGGAATTCCGAGCAGACTGGCAAATGCGCTCCATCGAGAATAAACGGACTATGATTGATACTCGGTCTTTGTTCTGCTCTCCAGACTCTGTACCCGCCTATCCAGCCTGTCTCGAATCTAGGATTCTTCTTTGTCTACAAGGACAATGTTGTCAGCAAACAGCGAGCACCAAGGGGCCCCATCCTGTAAATCCGATGTCAAAACATCTATAATTAAGAGGAAGAGGTAAGGACTTAACGTCGCCCCTGGTGCAAGCCAACCGCCACTCCGAACTCAACTGTAGTATCCGCAGTTGACCGATCATGGGTACTAACTTTAACGTACATCGCTCATTAACAGGCACACATTTCTCTTTTAAAGCCTGCAAATCCACGAATACCATTTGTAAGCTCCTCCGCGCTTGTCTGTTTCGCACAATTGTCTGAGCGAAAATATGGCTTCCGTGGTTCCACGACCAGACATAAACCCAAATTGGTTTTGTGTTATGTGACATTCATCTCTCAATTGCTTCTCAATCACTGTCTCACTTACGTTCAAACTGTGCAGCAAATAAATTAATAAAAATCCTAATTGACCGATAAGTAATGGCCAGTAAAATGAATAAACATTACATTTTCCGCAGGCCTACCTAATGGACAAACACACTAGGAGTATGGACCGTAACACCACCACGATGTCCCAATGCGGATTGATGAATAGAAACGGTTGCAATAGTTACCGGGACCATCGGCTCATCGTGCCTTCTGAAGTACGGAGAAGTTTGAGATAACAAAGTTTTGGTCTCCCAAGGCCTAACAACGGCGAAGGTACCTTTATTTTCTGTATCGAAGGCCAAAGCGTACTAACCACTACGCGACCGAGATCCTCTACATTACATTATTTCATCTAAAATAATCCAAGTTTACAGTTACACAAACAGCTCCTATATCAAAATATTTGTTTTGATTTCCATTACAGGACGGTTAAGGTCTTAATTAATACGGAAACAGTAATATATCACAACATTCAAGATTCCTAGAAGACGGACTGACTATTGACATTTATATGTTTGGAACCCTTTATCGATTGGTACCCAATATGGATGGACATACGTAAAATAGGAACGTATATTGTGGCTAGGGCGGCTAAATATTATTATATTATTATACAGAATGTATTGTCAATGAAAAAGTAATTTGGATTATGCGGAGACGGAATAAGGATATTATAAGCGAAAAAGTTATGATCATGAATGAAGAGATTATGTGAGAAGTTAGACACCGTGAATAGTCACAAGATTCGAATGAAACGAAGTTTACTGTGATATATTACTTAGAAAAATATTATCCTACACTACGTTTAGTTGGATAGTGTTATAATTACATTTGACCTTGTAGTGGTTGCCGTAAATAAGAAAGAAAGATTACAGAATGTTACTATTATTGCTATTGACATTTACAGCACTGTTAGACTAAATGTTTACATGTTTGCTTCTTCACCATTTAAAAATTATACTTGACAGACTATATTTCGCAATAGTTTAATGTATATGCCCTGTCCCCTTGTCTTTCAGAAGGTCATTGGCTGCAAATTAGAAGCCAGACGTTCTTAGTATATCAAAAGTATATGTTAATATTTTTGATTGATTCTTAAGATTCACATCGATCAATGTCACTTTTGGCAGTTGGTCATAAATACCCTCAGAGTAAATACCATAATTTTAATATCGTAAATTAGCGAGTTACGGTAATTTAAGTTGTTTTGTTTGATGAAGAACAAAATTTAAAGCTCTCACGCGATGTTTTTGCTAGAATATCAAGTACATAACATTTTTATAGTATTCATTCTTATTATCAAGGCCTGAATTATGAAAATTGCTTGCATATCGGCACTACGATTGATATAACATTATGTTTTGTTTAGAGAATTACCTTACCGCAGACCTTGAGGTATTTCAGTCCGCTTTAGTACTTGGTTGTTACATAATTTAGCAAAAATGAATTATTCATTCATGTTGACTGCAGAATCAAGGATATGTTTGCACGTATTAAGAAAGTGAACTCCGTATTTCTACAATTGGGTGACAGCTTCATTATGATAAATTCGTTGAACCTTGTTTTTGTAACTAAGTATTAAAAATTTAACATATCATTAACACCGATTCACTGCTGGAGAAAGGATTCGCCCAAAATCTTCTACGGCCTTCTCATGTCCATTATACCCTGCAGTAGGGCGGGGACTAGCAGTAGCACCTTCAGTGTCTTATATATTATTTGTACCTATACTTAAAAAAATTTCTTTGATGCTGATTATGTTTCACTGAAATCTCAGATATTCAGGAATAGCAAAATATTAGGTCCTTACCTATGAAATTGGTGTTTTGTATGGAGATTTTGGGGAATTCTGCATTTTCCATACTATTTTTTGTTTCAGTTTTCTTCACAACGACAAATCCAAATATAATAATAATTGGCATCATTCATTAGACAAGCTTTAGTAATATGTGTAATATCACACTTCTTAAAAATTATTTTTCGATTTAAAGTGAATGCAAATAAAATGATGTATTCGGGAGGCACTTAAGAAGAGTTGTCTCCGTGTCCAATTTTAACACAATTAAACTTACAACAAATTATCAAAACAAATCAAAAGAGCTCAAAAATATAGTCTATTTTTAGACGAGGTAATTATTTTTTAGGAATACTCTGAATCTTAATAGATACAGACAAAATACTAGGAGAGAAAAAAAACACCAATTTCATAGGCAAGGATCCAATATTCAGGTCAACATTGTTGTGTGAAATAAAAATACGGGAATGGCTTTTAATTCTTGTGTCATTTCTTAATAATTCTGAAAAGGAAAAGGGTAAATGGAATATACCTGCCGGCTTACTGACATATTGCAAAAAGGTTTTTTATAAGTGTATTTCCTTAACGCGACAGAAATAATGAGTTTCGAAGAACATAATCCATTTTGTGCGAATAGGAGCATCTGTGCCGCGCTTCTTTTTGAACCACTCGTTATAGGGCAGCTTATATAACTTGTGGCGTCACACAAGCTAAAACAGGCAACAAGCTATCTTTATACTTGTTATAAAACCGTAGAGGTAGGAAAAAAATATGCTTAAAATCAAGTTAAAAAAAATATCTCTATCTTTTCGTCTATTTGTATAGGCTAATCTTCGAAACAGCTGGACCTATTTCAATTAAATTTTGAATGGTGATTCTTTATATCCCTAGTCAACATCTAAGATACTTTTTATTCCGAAAAATTAAAGGGTTCTCGTGGGATAGTTAAAAACCGCGGATGAAGTCGCAGGCAACAGCTAGTCATTAATAAAATTGTTTTTCCAATTTTCTCTTGTAATGAATAATTCAAGCCTATTCGAGATAATATTTAATGTCTTTTAAAATAAACGCAGATTGGCTCATCGGAGTCCAGGAGTCTGGTACACACTTGGGTATTTCTTGACACCGGTCTCCTGGAGTCCCATGAACAGACGAGGCGAAGAGAAGTCATCTACATTTAAGTACTTCCTATTAATTATCTCCTTGGACACATCAAAACTGGAAATTTAATATTAGGTCCTTACCTATGAAATTGGTGTTTTGTATGGAGATTTTGGGGAATTCTGCATTTTCCATACTAAAATTTTACAAAGACAAATCCAAAGATAATAATATTTGGCATCAATCATAAGACAAGCTTTAGTAATATGTGTAATATCACACTTCATAAAAATTATTTATCGTTTTTAAGTGAATGCAAATAAAATGATGTATTCGGGAGGCGCTTAAAAGGAGTTGTCTCCGTGTCCAATTTTAACACAATTAAACTTACAACAAATTATCAAAACAAATCAAAAGAGCTCAAAAATAAAGTCTATTCTCGAATCTTAACTGTTACAGACAAAATACTAAGAGAGAAAAAAAACACCAATTTCATAGGTAAGGACCCAATATCTTTTGATGGATTTCCTCTAGACACTAATTGAATGATGGCGTGTAATCGCAGTAATGTTTTTCGAGGTTATCAATGTCCATCTAGCATATCCTAGGCTTATGGTGTCTATTATTTAATGAAAAAGATTTTTTTTTTATGTAGAATTAAATAAAATTGAATTCAAATAATATCAAATCAAATCAAATAAAATCTTTGCATATTTAAGTTCTTGAACGTCTAAAGGTCAATGTGTTCTGTCGAAGTACTCGGCGCTCAAATATAAAACGAAATTAAAATATTCAACATCCATTTATTATATTTAACATACGATAGTGAAAGGCACTACACTTTATAGTTTATCTTTCATTTATCATGATCGTTCAACTGTAAATATTGCTTCTGTTTTATTGTACAATTGTGGATGTTTCTAAGAATTAGTAACAAATGCCTTCAAATAATCGAGATGAAATGTTAAGAACATAAATAGCAGTAAGGACCATTACATGGAAAACACCTTAAGCTGCATTGAAAATAATGTTATTGAACAGTTTACGTGGGTAAACCCGTATCCTTCCAATGAGGGTTGGCTTTTCATCGCCCCTAACAACCGTTGATATTTTCCTTATGTTTTCATATAATAGTATCTTATTCAGATCACAATAAAACAGTGAATACGGTTACTATTGATACAAGACATGAATATTTTAATCTTTTGTCCATTTACCGGTAATAAACTGTACCCTGTCATTAAAAAAAATCAATAAAATCACATTCAAAAATAATTTTATTTCATATGCCAAGCTTGGCATTTAAAATCGCCAACATTCTACATATTTTAGAAAATAAATTAGAATTTAAAAAGTTTAACATACAAATTCATTACGCGCTTGCAGGAAGTACGACCCACAGCGCTTTGACTATGATTGTTATCGATACTAACGGCCGGATTCCGGAAACAGTAGGAACTATTCGCGTTATGAGCGTAAAAATATTTTAAACACCAGCCTATATAGTATATACGTCCCGCCATTTAGGCACAGGCTTTCCAACGTGGTGTTTCACCAGAGACCAAATACCACCATGTTGGCACAATGTGGGCTGCTGGTTAAAAACGATTCTTTACAGGTTCCCATCAGTTTGCATAAAATTTACAAGCATAAAATGAATTGACACAATGGATTCTACACTAAATATACTTACGCATAATTGATTTTTGCATAAAATCTTATGCATAATCATTACGCAAATGGCATAACCATCTAAAGGCATAATTAACTATTCGCATAAAATGTTACAAATAATTATCAATAAAAAATATCGATCGAGGGAACAGTTCTACCTTACACTCTTCGCTCACTTTACATTATGCCGTAAATCATTATGCGGAATAATATTATGGACATTTACATTAGTCAACATTATAATTATGCGAAATAAATATTATGCCAAAAGAAAATTATGCTTAAGTTATATTATGCCAATAACGTAATGCCAAAAAACAGGATCCTGTCTTTACAAGGGAACTGGAAAAAACTGAAGATTTGCTTTGTCTTTAAATTAAAAAAGCCAACGAACCACTACGACGTCAAACTTCATATAGAAACGAGCTCACGACGAAAAATACTTCAGCATATAAGCGTACACACGAAGAAGTGTATACGATCTACGCAACCGTATAGCCGAGACATCCGACTGCGTAAATTGGAACCCAGCTTATTAGCATTTCCCGGTCCTCCCATGTGGGTTCTCGTGTTGCGTGATCGACTTGCATCGTCACCCTTTTATTGGGTACTTACCTATGAAATTGGTGTTTTTTTTCTCCCTTAGTATTTTGTCTGTAACTATTAAGATTCAGAGTATTCCTAAAAAACTAATTACCTCGTCTAAAAATAAACTATACTTTTGAGCTCTTTTTTCTGTTTTGATAATTTGTTGTTAGTTTAATTAGACACGGAGACAACTCTTTTTAAGTGCCTCCCGAATACATCATTTTATTTGCATTCACTTAAAAACGATAAATAATTTTTATGAAGTGTGATATTACACATATAACTAAAGCTTGTCTAATGATAGATGCCAAATATTATTATCTTTGGATTTGTCGTTGGGAAGAAAACTGAAAAAAAATTAGTATGGAAAAAATGCAGAATTCCCCAAAATCTCCATACAAAACACCAATTTCATAGGTAAGGACCTAATATTAGATGAGCCTTGTTGCGGCTTCTCCAAAAATGATTTTTTTTTTTGCATACATAATTATCACCACGACCAATTGAGGCGTATCATATTACACTGATGGGGTAGATGGACGTGTAAACACCCTTATTTAAAGTCTCCATGGGAGGCGAGTCACAATGTGGACCATGCGATATTGACAATCAAGGCCAGTTTCTT
The DNA here is from genome assembly GCA_910589355.1 of Parapoynx stratiotata. NCBI lineage: Eukaryota > Metazoa > Arthropoda > Insecta > Lepidoptera > Crambidae > Parapoynx > Parapoynx stratiotata. The sequence continues at coordinate 16,258,642 of OU342460.1, read as the reverse complement.
CGAGCGAGACGATGCCCGGCGGGTGACTGCCATAAGCGGGCGCGTCTATTGGCTATTTAATGAGGTTTAGAAAATTATAAAAACGGAATAAAAAAAATGCCCCAGAATAAATTAGACAATGTCATTTCCTATTTATTTACATATTTTTTTTAAATTTACAGTTTCTTAATTCAAGTGTTTTAAGCCGGAGAATAATCAAAAACATTTCAAGAATTACAATATTTTTTATTTCTGATTTCTTAAAGAATTCATAATTGCTTTATCTTTTATCGGAGGTTAATTTCTTTATTTAACCACTTCAAGTAAGTTTTAAGTGTGAGATTTTTGATCCGTAGTACCTCAATAGTTAAAATATAGACTAAACGCGTCATGAAAACGCCTAAATGACGTCAGCTCGAAAAAATATGAAATTTGCGACGAAAATTCGAAGCAATATTAATCAGCTATTCCTCCAGCCGCCATTTCACTATTCCCAGCATCGTGTAGTGGTTAAATTGTCTATGATTATAACTATAGTAATATTTGAAAATTCGACTGTTGGACAAGCTGTTATATCATATCATACGTTTTCGCTGTTGGTCTATATTTAAACCTACTGGTGAACCTGACCACGAATTAAAAAATCCGACTCTCACTAAATAATCTCTAAGAAACTGGTCCCTTTTCTCATCCAGCTTCTTTATGTACTGGTTCTGGAGTTCTTGACAGTTTGTTAAAGTTTTCTCAATATTTTACACTTCTAAAATCTTTGAACATAGCTCTTGAAAATTTTCCCTGTCAAAGTTAATTTTGGATATATTGTTACTTTGTTCACTGGCTAGGCTTGTCCGTTTTGGACCGACACGGTCGAATATACTAGTCTTTTTTTTTCATTTATACTTTACGTTCTCATTGGAATATCAGAATAAAAAGTAGCGTATGTCCTTTCTCAGGCTCTAGATTATCTGTGTACCAAATTTCGATCAAATTAGTTCAGTAGTTTTGACGTGAAAGTCAGATCGACAGACTGACATTTACTTTCGCATTAATAATATTAGTATGGATAAACTATACCCAATTGTTTTTTGTTTAAGGAATTAAGGAATAATTAATATAAGGAATCGGATGTATATTTAGTTTGAAGTTAGTTATACAAGTTTAACGCATTGACACGAAAAGAAGAAGAAGAACGCAGTAATAAGAAACGTACAAATTATAATATCTATTAAGACAGTCTTAGTTTTAGTTTCTATGTAAAAGTTGACAAATGCTGCTTTAGAAGAGAGTTCCAAGTCCGTTACAATTCATACTTTTGTATTTCCCTAAGGTACTGTCAAGATTGCGTTTGAGAAGGAAATATTTGAAACATTCGGCAGGAATTGTTAATTAAAATTCCAACGAAGATTTATGTTGTTATCAAACGCGAGTGACGAAGACAGACAGAAAAAAAGATTTTTCCTACTTTGTGTCCAAGCTAAAATCTTTTTGTGTCCTTGGAAATAATTAAAGCAGTCTCCCGAAATCTTCGTTGATGTTATTATTTAAATTTGCCCTTAGAAATAGGCATAAGTGCCGTCCTCGGAACACTTACATAACGATTTCCCGAAAATAAAGCCATAATTATTTCCTATAGAGTTTTAGATATCATGATGATCTTATAATGGAAGAAGGAAGTCTGTGTCATTTTCGATTTTGTTTCAAGGTAGTAAGTGCCATAATGGAATGTTGAGTTCTCTTTTCTGCACGAAATATCGTGTCAGTTAGCGTCGCAACGCCACTTGCCAGCTTCCCTTGATATTAACCCGGTGTTTTGCTTCCCGGACGCATGTCGTGCAACTTCTGATTATTAGAAATAATAGTTGTACATGTGACCACTTGATGGTATGCGGAACTTTATATAAACCTGAACTATAGACAATGTATGCACTATTTTTGTAATATAAAACTATCCAAATATTTATCACTTTCCTAATTTTTTATTCAGATATTTTCTTCTTCAAATAATGATTAAAACACTGTAAAGTTTTTGTATGCATCAAATTAATCACTATTATGACTTATGAAACGGTTCAGATACAATAATATAACCAGGGCTAACTCATTTATACCAAGATTTCTATTAATTCATAAAGTTTCATTTTAATCGATACTAATAGATTCTACGATAGGCACGAAATTCATTAAAAGTTTTGTGAAATTGCTTAGCGAAATAAACCTTTTGTGAAAAGATTTGAAATATCGATTTCAGACTTCCCAGTAAATACTACCAACAAATTTGTATACAAAAAATAATTACTTGTGTCTAAGCTTTCAAAACTGTGAGTTAAAATCGTTATGGAAACTATATCGGATTGATTCGGCTTATAGGTACGATACTTTTGCAGGAATTCTATGGCAAATCTTTCATTTATTTGCGTGCGCGAATTTTTCACTTACTAGAGTCAATTATTACTTTTAAATAAGTATAAATGTACAGTAGTATAAAAACATTATAAACCCTGCCAAGGGACGTTATATGACAAAAATATTCAACCATTTCATAAGTGGTTTGGAAAAACGCTTCTTATCTATTTGCGGTCACCAACCTGTAACCACAGGCTGTGTTGCCTCGATCTGGTCCTAAATGCATCAGTTAGCCGAGTTGATTGATTGATTGATCTAACAATGGAAAACGGGACAGTTCTACGTTGTTTACTACGAGCATTTGATAATTAGGGAAGCTGTTTAGTGTTTTTGTACTCTTAGTCCTTTTGAAGTAGTTTGGTTAGCCTAATATTGCTTTCATGTACACTTTCAAGAGTGTTGTAAAAATAAATACCTACTTGACCTTTTTTGAGTTTTTTATGTTTTTTTTTATGTTTTATGTAGAACCTCTTTAAAATTTGGTTTAGAAATAGTGAAAGGTGTGAAAGAGGATACAGGGACGAAGTTAAAAAAGGAAATCCCTAGCAGATTCGGGCGTGTTGAGCTTATTGATGAAATTCACAAGGCAGGTTCATAAGCAGATGTGTGAAAAGAAAGTTGAAAGCAGATAACCGTGGCGATGGCGATATTCGTAAGTTGACTGGTGAGGGCTGGATATGAAAACGGCCAGGAATCAATAGCGGTGGCGTGTGGTCTATGTCCAGTAGTTGACAAATATAGGTTGATGCTGATGCAGATGAGCCGAGGCGAAAGTAATGGTCAAATCAAGGATGATTTTTAAAAGAAGCATGTAAAATCCACTCCAAAACAGAAAGGTTTCACTAAGACAATTAAGAGAGTAAATGTAGGTAGAAATGTGTGCTAGGACTGGAACAAAGAATCTGTGTCTCAGACGATATCCGGGAAACAAGACGCGATCAAGAGATATGTGAATTTATCGTCATTTTGTCAGCCATGATATGTTCCTTGCTTCCTTCCTGCACCATCTATATCTATACTTGTAACAAAACTGTAAAGGTCGAATGTCTGCACATAGAAAAAAAAATCTTAAAACCAAGCCAGAGGCATGTCAAAAGAGGGAAAATACAAAAACAAAGATTTTAAATTATTTTTTGTTTCTCTGTCTATTTGTACGGGCTAATCTCCGAAATGGCTGGACTGATTTAAATGAAATTTTGCTTGGTGATTTCTTATATCCCTGGTCAACATCTCAGATACTTTTAATTTGGAAAAATTAAAGGGTTTTCCGTGGGATAGTTAAAAACTTTAGTAACAGCTAGTTTCTAATATAATAAATAATAAAATGAAGGCTTAATGGTCTGTGTCATATAGGTGAAAAGTCGCTTTTCAGGCCGATAAGATGTAACTGATGCGATATATTATGCTGCATCATCTATTTTTTCTTCTTAGCTCAATTCTTGCTGAATCTTGCTCAAGCTCAAAAAGCAGCTCACTTCAGGTAGTGGCGCCTTTGAGATGCTCTTTTATAAAGAAAAAGAAAAAAATGCATTCCAAGGGCATTCTACTTGACAAACATTTAAATACACTCATTCTATAAACTGTAATTTCAAACCTTGATGCAGTAATAATTTTACAAGCGTAAGGGCGCCTTTCCACCAGAGCTATGCTATAGTTATGCTGTGTGTGAGGAAAAATAGACCAATAAGGTGGCGCAATTTTGCGAGTCACGTGAAACGTAGTAATCCTATTGGTCCATTTTCCTCGCACACAGCATAGCTCTGGTGGAAATGCACCCTAATTATCGTATCTAGATCTTCATTATTACTAAGAAAGAAACTAAGTAAAAGAAATGTTGGAGCAATCAATTATAATATAAGTCTGGGTTTCCTCGTGTAATTAAAGTGAGAATTACAAACGGAGATGTTGCTAATTTAATTGATCCATGGTTAATCGTTTTTCCTTGTTACATAATTACGTCGCCTTTAACGTCGATTAAGTTTTTAATGACTAGATATCCTTTGACTGTTCTATTAATAACAACATATGAAATTGGTGTCTAAAACGTCTTCCTTGTTTTATTTTTGTTTTAATTACAAGGATGTTAAGGAGTCTATTCTTTTTTTTTTTTTTTTTTTTTGAAATAAAATTGTTTTTACCCTTGAAACTTATGAATTGTTGCAATATGCTGATAACATAGATTTTCACTTCAAGTTCAAGTATTATATTAAGCTCAAAAGTAGTGCTTTAGGAAGAATCCTGAACTATGCAGTTGCGGGTATACACATGTATCCTTTATACGGGTTCCTTCTGAAAAATCAAAGTCAACTTATGAGATAGCAAGGTATCATCATCAAACTATCTTGACGATCTCTCGACCTATCTGATCGAGTGGTCTGTACGCCAGCCTCAAGGCGTCGCTATCTGGAGCGGTTCTGGGTTCGATCCCCGTTGGGGGCAGATGTTTGTTTGATGAGTACCGGCATTTGTTCTTCAGTCTTGGATATATATTGAATATATATATATATATATTCTCGATTTTTATATGTATTTACCTATTAAATATATTTATTCGTCATCTAGTATCCGTAACACAAGCAACATTAGTTGCTTATTGGGGATAGTTAATAGGTGTGAATGTCTGAAGATATTTATTTATTTATCATCGGGCGAAGCTGAAAAAATTACTGTTTTTTAAATGAAGGTGAAGGTTTGGTTCATGGATAATCTCTATCATTCAGTAGTTATTTGCGCAGTAAAGAAAATGGCATTCGCATCATTTTGTGGCAGTGTCGCGTCTACCTTTTAGTATTGCATGTCAGCAATAATTTAAACGGTGCATTTGTAATTGGTCGAAACTGCGGTCATTAAAATCGATGGTATCAACAACATAGCAAGGGAACGCCCACTGCTGGACAAAGGCATACCCTAAAATTGATTCATTAGGTCTCAGGTCTTAGAGTATAATATAACGTTTGTCAATAGCAACTCCTTTGCGTTCTTGGCAATTTGCGCTCAGTAAAACTCAAAAGGAACTGGGAACGGCAACGGGGTGGTCTTAAGGAACGCAGTGCTCTTTGGACTCTGCCTACCCCTTCGGGGATTACTGGCGTGATTGCAAAACTCAAAACCGAGGCAGATGTCGCAACCTGAAAGAGGCCTACACCAATATGGTTGAAAATGGCTTAGAAGTAAAGGTTGTTAAGGTAGGAAATGACTCTTTGAGTTTCTTTTCTTCTCAGAAGTAGTGAACAATTGGGATGATAATTATTATTATTTAATTAAATGAAAATATTCTCTAATGATAATAACGATTGACATGCCTTTAAGTTTTATCTTAAACATATTTACTAGTCACAAAATTTGTGAACAAAGAATACGTTGCAACGTATTCTTTGTTCACAAATTTAGATTGAATGAGGTTTACTGGCAATTCTGACCAGTATCTATGTTGAAAAAAAAATTCATATCTTTTACCTCGACCGTAGGTACACTTCTTGTTCAAATAAGAGTTAGTTCTCATTATGTGTAATGTGTTTGTCGTTGTAATTTCACGCACGGTCGTCTGAACAAATATGACAACAAATAGTGCTAATGACATATGACGATATTATAGTTCAGAAATCTACAGTATTTATTATTCGATACCCAAGCGCTATCACCACTATCGTGCAAGTTCTATATCAACTATTTTCATTAAAAATCATAATTTAATAAATACTTCCTATGTTTGCCTAAAACAGAATACAATCGTTGAATTGCAGACACGTTAAAATCTACGCCCTTTGCTTACCTACTAACAAAAAAAAAACTATTTAAAAAAATAAGACTCACCAGTACACAAACACCATGACTTCACATAAATCCAAAAAATCACTCACGGCACTAAGGTTAAGGCACTCAGCATGCTTATTGCGTGGCGCGGCACGATTTAATTTAATTTTTTATTATAATTTTTAATACGACATTTAATTTATTTTCATAAGGCGCGGTCAGAGTGGCCCCCGCAGTTGGTTAACTGAAACTCGCTGCAGAGCGCGGGTTGCGTGCTTGGCCGATGGTTTACACCCACCGCCCGTTTAGTCAGGAGTTACCAACTTTGTTTTTTATCAAGATGTTTAATTTTTTTATTGACCTGTAATAAACGTACGCGTTAAAACATCAAGGAGATTTTTTTATTTGGAATAAAAGTTATGATGTAAAAGTGAAAGTGATTTTTACCTTTGTTTTAATATGAGTAGTTGTGTTTTCTTTAGAAAACGTAGTTTTGTTTATCTTGTTAATGACTGCATTCTATACAAACCTAGGTTTATTATGAAACTATTTCAAATTGTTGCTACAAAACATTTTCACCTGAAATCTTTAACGAAAATATCAGAGTAAATCGGACACAATCGGAGTAAAAAAAGATATTTATGCATTTTATTTTTATCTTTTCTTTTTCTATTACTTCAATTTTAATACATCAAATTGTACAAGGTTGTATTGCGTATTAACTTTTTAAAAAATCTCTTGATTCAACTCGCGTAGTTTTGTCATCGCGAAAAATTTCATTTGAAGAAAGAAAGACAAATTCACTTGATTGTATTTACTCATTTTCTGATTTTGGGAAACCTTGATTTAAAAATGATTAACGAAATGTGAGCATTATTGCTTAGCTTGATTGAAAAAAAACTAAATGTTTTTTTTTCAGTGTTCAAATTTATTCAAATTATAAATCATAAAATTTATAATTTGAATAAATATGTAATGGTTGAAAAAATTATTGTTACGATTGTAAACATAAGATAACTGACAAAAACGTAGTGGCAAGACTAATAAAGATACATAAAGTAACTTGTAATGTTCTTTAACTGTTGTACAAGCAAGACAAAAGTCTTGCGTGTACAACAGTTAACAAACTCGACCAAAATTTGATTTAATATTTTTTTATATTTCCAAAATGTTGAGCGCGCCGATCGTAACGAACCTCTGACTTAGCAATATGACATGCGACTGCGGCAGCCGCGACGACTCGACATTGGCTGGCATAACCTTGGCGTTGCGGGACATACGAAATGTGCATTTTCATGATTACTACAATAGTGTGCGATGGCCTTAAAGAGATTGAATAGATACTATAAGGAATCGCTATTAATAAAACTTAATTTCGAAAAAGTTTCAGCAAATTTTAATATACCTTATTAAAATGTTTTGTATAGAACTATAAAGTTATTGCTGTAGTACATTGAAAATAGATACGGTTCTTCTTACTTGTGCTACAGTTTTATACAGGTGTTCCTTAGCCAATATAAAACAACATTATATTAGTGCAGCATCTAAACTATGGATAGCAGCGTGAGAAATAATACATCAACAACAATATTTCACGCCTCTATCCCTGAAGAGTAGGCAGAGCTGTTGACACCCATATTTCGTCAGATATGTTAAGTCCCGTGTTGGTCCGGGACACAAAAAAATGTACCAACTGCTTTTCTTTCCTAGCATGTCGTATAAGGCGACTAAGGGCGTATTGGGTACTGGGTCTGTGATTGTGTAGGCGATAAGCTAGCCACTTGTTACTTGTTGTGATTTTTGTACAGCTAAATGTGGTCTTAAGGAACACAGTTCTCCTTGGACTCTGCCTACCCCTTCGGGGATTACAGGCGTGATTGTATGTATGTATGTATGTTAAGTCCGCATATAACAGGTGGCGAGCTTGCTGTAATGCATCGGGAAAAATGTGAGGCAAGTGATATTGACAAACAACTGTACTCAAGTTTTATTCAAACTCAGTGATACAGAGAGTGGGATAAACCTGCGAGACTAATGAACGAGAAAAAAAACCAATTTCAATTATTATTAGAAAAACGGAAAAGGAAAAGGTTTCAATTTCATTTTAAATAATGCAACTGCCTTAATCTTCACTTAAGTAAGGTAGATTTTACTAGATAGTTTTTTAAAGTTAACATTAATTTATGAAAAAATGTTGAGCGCCCCATCGCGACGAATGTAGATAAATAGTAATAAGAAATGTGACAGGACCATACGCCGCTAATAGTACAGACAGCAAAACCGTCCAGCTTTGTAGTACTGTTACATATGAATTTATTCAATATTTATTAGGAGCCGGGAAGTTATTAACAACGTACATATCATCACGTCTCTTTCCCTGAAGGGGGAGGCAGAGGTGCTAAACATCCACATTTTGCCAGATATTTTATGTCGCCATGTAACAGGTGGCAAACCTGTTGACATGCACCAGGCACAATGTGAGGAAAGTGATATTCACAATGAACTGTAATATTTTTAAGACCTTGGGGATTTCCTTGCGTCATACCCATTAATATGATATTTTGTGAACTAGGACTGTTTCAGCCAAAAATACCTATTCTTTGTTTTATTTATCTATACTTATATACCTGTCCGTCTGTCCATCCTCAGCCTATTTACGTCCCACTGCTGGGCACAGGCCTCCCTCATGAAGAAACAAATGAGGAGTATGGGCTGTATTACCACGCTGGCCCAATGCGGGTTGATGGGTAGAAACGTTTCAAAAGCGACCGGGACCAACGGCTTAACGTGTCTTCCGAAGCACCGAAGAGTTGGATCTCACAAAGTTTTGGTCACCCATCAAAGGCCTGACCGTGGCGAAGGTAGCTTTGTTTTTTATCTGTATCTTTATTTAATTCATACATACATACATAAAATCACGCTTACAATCGCCAAAGGGGTAGGTAGAGTCCAAGGAGCACTGTGTTCCTTAAGACCACACTTTGCCATACAAAAATTGGATTTGGTCTGATGAAAAATCGTGAAAGAGTAGTAACAAGTGGCTAGCTCATCGCCTACACAATCACGGTCCCAGTACCCAATACATCCTTAGTCGCCTTTTACGACATGCTAGGCAAGAAAATCAGTTGGTACATTATTTTTGTGTCCCGGACCAACACGGGACTATTTAATTCATAATGGCTAATAATGTTTTATTTCACGTATTAGTTTCCAATAAAAAATAGATTTTATAGATATAGGTTTGTTACTTAAAACTTTTTTTATACTCTTAATTAATCGGAAACTTTAATCGACGTTAGATGAATAGACGCTTGTGATGGACTGATATTGCCCCATCCATTATGTTGTTCATTAATTAAAAGCTTTTTTGTATGAGGTAGTTCCAGTGCTGAAGTAAAAATACGAGGTAATATGAGACTGCAAATAAACCATAGTGTTCGAAATTGTGTCTCGATTTTAGATGACTAAAAGATAAGAAACGAATGAAAAAGTGAAAATTACATAATATACGAAGTTTATTCGGTACGTTTAAAGCATAAGTCAAAAACGATCAACGCTTAAAAGAAAAACGTACGACGTGTGAATTCTCTTGAATCCATTTTGATATTCAAAGGGCATTACATATTTTTCAATTTTGTTGGTAGTCATTACATATTCAAGACGTCATGAGATGTACAAGAATATGCTATTAGTTATTTTTATAAAATAAATGGTATTAGCTGGTTATTCTGTGTCAAAAGAACATGTAGACTATAAAACACTCAAGGTCGTGCCTCAGGTGAAAGGGTTATTTTTTAGTTAGAGTAAGCAGTATATTTTGTCTGTTTGGAATTGGAAACTAAGGCCCTTTACACACGGCGGCGTAGAATAAGCATATCGTAATACGTGCGTCCAACGATAGCAATATCAATCAAGTCTGTGCACGAGGTGGTTTTACAGCGAATAATTTATTTTTTGTGTATTATTTACTCGGTAGTATTATTATATATTATTTTTATTATTATTATTCATTTAACTTACCATTAATAATTATATCTGTTTATTATTATTTCTGGAAACTTCACTGATTTATGCACTTGTTAGTGTGTTTTATCCTATAAGTTTTGTTGTAATGGTTTGTTTCCCTGTTTCCCTCAAAATAAATAAGTAAATTGTTATTAGGGCGGTGCGGTTAAGACAGTGATAGCTAGCGAGGCGGGCCACCAACCAGAAAAACCCCTGCCCCCCATTGGGAATCGATAACCTCCCGATCCACACCCGGAGGTATCAACCACTAGACTGCGAGGCGGTTGCTACCTTCATTATTCCCGTTGAAGCGACCAGCAATGAGTAATTTTGTCTTTGGGGACTTTATCTCAGCGATCCGTGCTAAGCCTTTAGGAATTAACCACGGCGATAGCTTTCATCAGAATATCAAAACCTAAGCATTTGAACCACTGAACTATATTAGCTAAAGTTGCATATTTAACTTAATTCGGGAATCTCCTTGAACTTTTATTTTTTAATTATAAACTCGTCTGCATAATTTTTTGCTAGTCACTAAGCTATTATTATTCGCCCTTCTAACTCATTAAGACATTACTCTCAAAATTATACGCAGAGGGCTTCTTCTCAAATTAGACAAAGAGGATTATTTTTGAATAAAAAAAACAATTATAATGGCAATACAATATTGAATAGAAAATAATTTATCAATTTTCATTCGCGTTATTTTTAATCGGTCAAAAAAATATCATCTATGTATAACCTATGCCTTAAATTGAAAGACGAATTCGTTTATTTGTTGTCACTTGACAAGCTTCAATTTGAACACATTTTAGAATAAGATTTTCCTGATCTAACGTTTATTAAATAATTTTTTGAAAGTATGGATACTACATAAAAATATCTTAATAATGTGTCAAGAGTCGCTGAGAGTCCTTATATCACAAAATTGATTATTGAACCTTTCTAACTTTGTCATGTAATAGCAACTCAGCTGGAAGCTACACGTGTGTAGACGCCGCTATATAATTGTACTAAATTGAGTACATTAGCTAATATTTCATTTACTAACATCGTTTCACAGCCACACGCGCGCGCTTAATGGATGTCAGCATTCGCTGATTGAATAATCCGTGGAAAACCCAAAACAACGTCTTAGTTAGAAGTCATTTTTATTGACAATCACACATACAAAAGTGACATGCGTCGTAACGAGACTACGAATAAACCAGCCTGTATTAATTAACTAGCCTATTACAACCTCCAACAGCTTATACGTCAAAGTGTATGGAAATCTTCAGCAAATGTATGGAATGGAAGCCGCCAGCGCTGACCAACAGCACTGGCGTCCAGCATTCCTGATGAACGTCCCTAATTATTTACATGTTCTTTTTAACGAGTACGTCATCATCCCTAATTTTATTTCATACTCCTTTTTGAAAGAAAAGAACACAAAAGAAAACGCGTAGGTATATTCATAGTATCCGCTATACAGTACTTCTTTTGAGGAAATTTAATACAAATCCAATACAAATCCACGTCGATTTCCATGAAACGAAGAGACGGAGATTCATTTTGTTCTTTTTATTTTGAAAACATTCGTAGTATTCAGTTGTCTGTTTTTTATCAGTTCAATAGCTATGTAAATCGAAAACTCAAATTCAACTAAGCAAGGCTCACGAGGCGTTGCGTAAGCGTATCGTATGGTATGCAATTAAAAAGTAAAAAGTGTTCAGACAAAAAAGTGTTACCAGCCTGTAACCACGGAGTTACCGACGAAAAGAAAGAAAGAAAATTGTGTATTTGGTGCTACACAATAAATACACAACATACAATTTTTATAGTACAATACAAATTGATGAGTAACACCAAAAAGGAATCTGCTCAGCATAATGTCGGACCTATGATAGCACATAGGTGGTCCGATAGTGGTAGGTATTCATCCTCTTATTCATTCCACTTAGACTTGCCTGTAATTTGTATATTGTAGAACATAAGACAATTTTATTTTTATTTTATTTTCTCTTGACAAGGCCTTGTAGTGAACAGGAAGAAAAAAATTTAGAGGTAGAGTTTGATTGTTTTTGACTAAATGATAAAAAAAACACCTTATATGGGAGGTGATAAATGCGTAACGAATTTCAGGAATTTCAGATTACATTTTGAAGTGAGGCTCAACTATATAACTTGTAACTAAAACAAAAACACAAGAAAAAAAAGAGGACAAAGTTCGTCGCGCTGCACGCAATTAAAAACTACCAACAATCGATTCACTCTCAACGCACGCGATGATTTAGTTTAGACTGAGACCCAAAACGATTCACTTACGCAACGATTCGTTCGTAGAACTCTGCAAGTCTCGTACGAGTCACTAAGTCACCTTCAGTACTATTCAAAGAATTTCAAGCTGTTTCGTGGAAATATCTTTTAATTATGAATGGAATTTGAAATGTGAAACCAATATAGATAATACGATACCTAATTATGATTTCTTAAGAAAAGAACTATCGTCCTACGTATATCATTACAAAAACTATGTTGTTTATTGGGAAAAAAATACATTGTTCTTTTTATATTCGAAGTGTAGTCTATTTCGAGTTAATATTAATATATGAATTAGTATATTGTGGCGCTCGGAGGAGCTCGGTGGCGTAGTGGTTAGTACTCTTTGGCTTTCGATTGAAAACAAAGCTACCGACCATGGTCAGGCCGTAGATGGGTGACCAAAACTTTGAGGTCTCGAGCTCTACCGTGCCTCGGATGGCACGTTAAGCCGTTGGTCCCTGTTGCTATTGCACCGGTTTCTACCCACCAACCCGCATTGGGCCAGCGTGGTGGTGTTACAGCCCATACTCCTCATGTGTTTCTCCACGAAGAAGGCCTGTGCCGAGCAGTGGGACGTTTATAAGCTGAGGACAGGACAAGTACATTGTATTTTGGGCTTTGTTTAGTGGTTCATAGGACATAGTTCAGACCAAAAATTTTATCAAAATTCTCATTGTATTTAAAGCCGCTGCTGGAATCACAATTTCCTCGAGACGATTGTGAGTCGAGACCTCGCCAGTTCCGCGCTGTCATCTGTTATAAAAAATGGTTTCTTGCACGTAAGTTGTTTTATCATTTTGTCGCATTCAAAGCCGGGGAAATCAATTAGAAACGAGTTCCTTTTTTATATTTAACTATTAGATTTACCTACAACAATACAATCCATTGGTTATTTTGATTCTTGCCATCTCTTTACCGAATGTATTGCTAAGGAAAGGTTTCATTCTCTATTCATTCTATATTTATTGTTAATTGACTAATTGAATCAAAGGTTCCAATTATCCGTATTTTGAATTTCGATTCCAGACGCTTATGTTTGTTGTCGTGGACGAATCCATTAACGGATCAATTATTGGGTGATAGGCGTACGTGGGACACACCAGACATGCTGATGATATTTTTTTAATCGCCTCCCTGGTCTAATCGTTGATACCACCGGGTGTTGATCCGGAGGTCCGGGGTTCGATTCCCCACGGGGCCAGACGGGGACACGTCATTTGTGAGATACAGCCACATCTCTGTGTAAAAGTTGTGGAAAATTTCATGAAAGGAAATGGCCTGCCATCAGAGCCGTAGGGCCATTTGCCGTATATTTTGTTCCATACTTAATCGGAATATGTCTTCTTTACAATTCAATAAAAATATCACAACTTTCTCATAAAATACATGTTTTTTTTAAATAAAAAAGTGCACTGTTACTGATACACCCGTTAGCTGCGACGGGCTTACCACCTCTCATGCTGGGCACATGTGCAGTCCCTGCTTGGTAAAGCGCGGACTATGGCATTGGACTGCTTTCGTGGTCTCTGATTAACCCTTAGGAGATAGTCGTGATTATATGTATGTATGTATGACACCGTATATTGTTCTTAGAAAGATGGCCATGAAACTTAGCACAATTTTCCTAGCTTTACAATAAATTATTTACAGGCTCCGTAATTTTAAGCATAACGTTTATTATCATAATATAAAAATCTATAATTTTGAAAGGTATTATCATCAAAACGCATAAAATTGCGTCGAATAATTTTGAGAGTTCTAATATTGTATAGGTTAAAATTGATTGTCATAAGTATTCAAAAGCATAAATTTGAAACGCACAACTTATGAAAAGCATAATGATCACAACGCATAATATTTTTCGCTGCCACAAATTGTTTACTAAATAAATTTCGATTGCACAAATATAGTTTTTAGGGGTCATAAAAAAAAATAACCTTAACCTAATATGTATGAGAACACATTTCCTTGGGATTGGTTCTTTCGAATCTGGGTGATTATGCGATTCATTTTAGGACTACCTAATGTTGTGCTAAATGAAATTAGGAATTTCTATAGTTATGTTTTAAAATAATATGCCTTAGAGAGTTATGCCACTTAAATGTTATGAGTAAGAAGGAATATGTGACATGAGTGTTATGCTATTTGATGATTATGCCATTCGATGTATGACTAACGATGTAATGACAATCGATGTTATGCGAAAACATGCGCTCCCTTATTTACAATGTACTATTTGCTGGAAGTAAAGCCTAATTGTGGGAAAACATGTGCCAACACTGATATAAGTTACTCTTCACTTAAATCATGCACAATACTATCGCCTTGTGTTGCGGACACTTGATGACGGATAAATATATCTAATAGATAAATACATATGAATATCCTAAATATATATAAACATCCAGGACTGGAGAACAAATGCCTGAAAACTAATCACCCAAACATTTGCCCCCACCGGGGATCGAACCCAGTACCTTTTGAGATGACGCCTTAAGACCGGCATAAAGACCACTCAACCATCGACCTCCGTGGTCGATAGTTCCTTTACTCATGTGGCTGAGAAATTTTATGTCCGCTGACAAAAGATATCCCACAGTAGAATAGCAATCTACTTATAGGGTTCACGTTTTCTAATGTTTGCTTAAAAGAGTGCGATAAAAAACACTGAGAACATTTCGCAAAGTTACGAAAAATGTACCTGGTCACGAATCTAATTAACTGGACAACAATCTCAAACA
The DNA here is from genome assembly GCA_910589355.1 of Parapoynx stratiotata. Taxonomy (NCBI): domain Eukaryota; kingdom Metazoa; phylum Arthropoda; class Insecta; order Lepidoptera; family Crambidae; genus Parapoynx; species Parapoynx stratiotata. Next base: position 16,243,457 of record OU342460.1, on the reverse strand, counting down.
GTACTTATTAGCTGTACGAAACTAATTCTTCTGAACCTAGATAAATAACGTCGGGTACGGGAAGATAATGTACTCGTAAGAAAGCTTTCTTTATGGTAGCTACAATACTGTTGTGAGTAATCCCATGTTCTGTAGAGATTCTAGGATTAACGAAGTATATTTCTGGAACTTGTCGAGATTAAGGGTGGTTTCATAGCCACGCTGGCCGCCAGCGCCGGCCCCGCGCGCGCCTATTGTAAGCACAATAGGCTAGTTGACCAATATCAAAAGTAATGAAAATAATGTTTTATTCATATAGTATTTATTACAAGAAATATACCAAGTTCAATAAATAAAAATAATAAGCAATCCCTTTACTGTAGAAATTCAATTTAAACGTGTTTTATTTTGAATTTTTTTTCATCTGCGAAAACGCTATCCACCATGTTTGTGAAATCAGTTAAGTAACGCATCATGTAAACAATTACTGCGCATGGTTAAAATCCGTCAAACGCCAGTCGCAACCATTCATGCATATCTGTCGGCTGTGTCAGCCTGTGTCACGCATGCGTATTGAATTGTTTATCAAAATCGTGACTTTACAGCACATAATAATTCATAGACCATCATGACCAAGAATTTTGTACTTTAAGGTGGATGCCAAACTCCCATATAATAACATGTGGCAATGATCTGTCTCGATCAGTAGGTGTTCCCTCTCATTCTATCACTATTTATGAATGAAGGCTATCCGTGGGATATCCTCTTCCTCTTTTTCTATCCATAGTTTCTGTCTCCCCTGTCATATTTACGCCAGTTTGACGCCTAGACTGAAAATTGTTAAAAATTTTAAATAAAAAATTCTAAAACTGGTGATGACGTGCATTGTTTTATGTTGTATAAGTGAGTGGTATCCTGGATGTACTCAAACATTTCACAGGTGAGTCAATAATCACATATTAAATGAGAGTATTTGTTTGAGAAATTTGTGTGTATTTTTGTGGGACGTCATTAGTTGTAATAGAAAGCTTTACTACGAAATGTCAAACTCATTCATTAAAATGATAGAATGAGAAGGAACACCTAATGATCGAGACAAAACATTGCCTCATGCTATTTGTATGGGAGTTTGGCATCCATCATAAAGTACAAAATTCTTGATCATGACCGAAGACATTTTTGACAGTTAAGCAAAAACGTAATTTTAATTTTATTGTGATAAAGGCCTTAAAAAAAATATAATTTTTCAATGGTGATGGCTAAAAGTAATGAATTGTTTGGGGCCCAATAAAAAAGTGTCAACTAGCCTATTACATGAGATTGAGCTTTCATAGCCACACGCGCGCGCTTATACGTCAAAATATATGAAAATCTCGCAGACGCTGTTGGCAAGCGCTGGCGGCCAGCGTAGGTATGAAACGTGCCTAAATAAAACATAATCTATTGGTTCTATTTCAGAAACTATTGGTATTATATTATATAGTAATACTACAATCAGAGTGTAAACGTGATACATAAGTACACATATTAGTGGCCTTTATTCCCGAAGAGTTTTGTCGAGGTGTATTATACACCCACACTTAGTAATTTCGTTGATCCCACGGAAGAACGCCCATTGCCGTTACTTTGAAAAATATGTCTTGTCTGTAATTCAAACCAAAATTTTAATATTCCTACAGCCAGGAGAGATGTTGCACAGCACTAAACAGTATCTCTGTATCCGAGCAAATAAACGTGAAACATTGTGTGAAACTTCACAATGATTCTAATTTCGCAGGCAGCGTATGTTTATGTCTTTGTTAGTTTCTTGAGGAATTCCTTTTACACCTAATTAAAATAAACACCTATTACTACCCGGGAAATATTTGACTGAGCATTTACTTATGTTTAACATATTAATCATCATCATCTCAAACTATTACATTATTTATTTCCTTCAAGCTAATGCCCGCGAATTCGACCGCGGTTTCTGTGGTTTTTTAACTATGTCACGGAAACCCTTTCATTTTTCAGAATAAAAACTAAGTAAGATGTTGACCAGGGATATAAAGTGTCACCATGCAAAATTTTATTGAAATCGGTGCCGCCATTTTTGAGATTAGCCTGTACAAACAGACAGAGAAACAATAAAAAAAAAATATTGCCATAATTCCCTCTTTTTACATCCATTGAGGAGCTCGGTGGCGTAGTGGTCAGTGCGCTTTGGCTTCAATCGAAAGCAAAGCTACCTTCGCCATGGTCAGGCCGTGGATGGGTGACCAAGACTTTATGATCTCGAGTTCTTCCGTGCTTCGGAAGGCACGTTAAGCCGTTGGTCCCGGTCACATTTGTGACCGTTTCTACCCATCAACCCGCATTGGGCCAGCGTGGTGGTGTTACGGACCATACTCCTCATGTGTTTCTCCATGAGGAAGGCCTGTCCCAGCAGTGGGACGTATATAGGCTGATGACGAACGAACATTCCCTTCACCTCTACAGTTTTATAATAATAATATGTATAGATAGATAAGGAAACAATTTATTGACTCTAGATAACTTCTAAAACAGAAAATATTAATGTCACTCCTCTACTATTCTTGAGTTTGCTCGTTTATTTGCTTGATAATATAGAATACAGAGGTAAAAACGGTCCTGTCATGTCCTCATAGGATATGTAATCCACATCAGTTGATAGGGATTACAGAAAAAAAGTGGACAAACGATGGACCTGTTACATGGGGACTTAATATATCAAACGAAATGTGGGTCCTTGACACCTCTGCCTACCTCTTCGGGGATAAAGACGTGATGATATTACGTTGTTTGTATTTTTACAAGAAACCATTCCGCACATGATAACTTGAATGCATCTTTATACAAGTTTGAATCTAACCGTTTAACCACAAAAAACTTAAAACATCTGTTAAGCAAGTGTTTTAAGAAAACTTTACCACAAGACCGTGTTTATGATTAGTCTAGAGCTAGACGCGGCTTAAACATCGTCTAAACAAAAATTAAACAGGCGTTGAACGCGTACTTAGACTTTAAATATTGTTTAGTAAAACAAGTGATAGACAACTGTTCTATTTGTCTTTTGTGGTAAGACGGTAAGATTCTAATATCCGCGCAAACGAAATCTAGTATATTATTATTCATAAGGGTAAAAATATAATTAAGGGTCTCCCTTTAAGAACTACACTTACAAAAGTCTCACTGCCCTTAGATTCTTAGAATATTTTTATTTAACAGTATGGTGATTCAACCCTAGAACTGGTGGAATGCAAAATGCATGCAAAGCCTTCACCCTTGGTCACTAAGGGTCGGTTTTTTGATCCCTGGTAGGTTAACAATATGGACCATTGTCTTGATATGACAGCTTATTAACTACAGCAATATTCAAATATTACTGTAGTTAAATAATCATAGACAATTTTACCACCACACGATGCTTAGTAAAATGGAGTAGGAAAATGGAAAAGGAAAATGGAATAGGATTAGTAAAATGGAGATTGGAGGAACAGCTCATGTATATGGCTTCGAATTTTCAACGCAAATTTAACAATTTGTCAAACTGACGTCATAAATTTTGGCGGAAACGCCCCATTGACGTTATTAGTCTAGTTTTTTACTAGTAAGGTAGAGATAACTATTACTACGGATCTCAAAACTCACCCTAAGTGATAGCATCTCACCTTACTTGAGGGCAACCTTTGCATTCGACCTCCGAGTGCAAGAAGAACAATATTAATGGCCGTGCACCGAGTAATTTGTGGTTGTGACTTATGACCTTTGGTTATATCACAGTACAGCACGGCCTTGGCGTATATCGATCGTACCACGGTCTTATACAGGAATCGTTATTTGATGTTGATTTACGATTTATTTTATTAGGTGCTTCAGCGAGGAAATGATACGGTTGTTCGTGAGTGCAAGCTTAACGTAAATTGATTAGATCTGTTGTTTTAGACTTCCTTGAACATTCAGTTCAGTGTGGGTCAGAGTTACGAGAGTTTGTAGTGTATAACTCATATTACTAAACATTTTTATATCTTCCTGACTTGGTTTTAAGCATTTTTTTTTGGGGTAGAAACGCTGGGACCCTGGTGACCATCTGCTCATAAGCTCCACAAAAGAGATTTTGAAGCGGCTCTGTGACAAGAAGGCTGGTCTGTATTTTGCTCAAAGAATAAGCGTTGCTATTCAGAGAGGTAATTCAGCCAGCCTTTTTGGTACATATCCAACGAAGGATATACTTGCAAGCGATTATTTTATATAGTTTTTTAGCTATCATTAAATTTACTTTTAAATATAGTTTTTTTTTATCTTTTCTCTAGGCTATATGCTGTTTTTTTGTTTAGTTTTTTTTTAAGTAGTTAGTTCGCTTTGGTCTTTGATCGAAACCAAAGCTAACTTCGAAAAGACCAGGCCGTGTATGGGTGACCAAAAATTTGTGATCTCGAGCTTTTCCGGCTTCGGAAGGCACATCATGCCGTTGGTCCTGATCACTATTGCAATCGCTTCTATCCACCATCCCGCTTTGGGCCAGCGTGGTGGTGTTACGGCCCATACTCGTTATCTTTTACTCCACCAGGATGGCTTGTGTCCAGCATTGGGACGTATAATATAGGCTGATGACTCAGCTATGTACATAATGTGCAATAAAGCTTACTGAGAAACTTATTGAAGTTCTATGAACATTTTTCTTCTTTTTCACTTTATCACTCGTCAGCTCAACATCCACTTCTTTTCTTCTCATACCAAAATTATCAGATACGTATTGGTAAAATTACACTTAAATACCAATACTTGAAAAGGGCAATTATCAAAAGCGTCCAATATCACGTGGGATAATGACTAGATATAGATTCAAATCAGATGTGCTGACTAAAGATTAAAATAATAATTTTTGAACTAGCATGAATAATTGTTGTAAGCTTTTCTTTGAATCAACTCAGATTAATAGCTTTGGCCTTGCCCCTGATCGATCGCCGGCTAACATAACAAGAGCCACAGAATAACAATTAAAAGAGTACGGAAACCTTATATGTTGTTTGGCACTTAACTAACGTGTTGTATCATGACGTGACATAAGCCTCCCATAATGGTTTCCACAATGATTGGTCCTGCAACGCCCGCATCCAGATCGTTGGACCACCTCGTGGTCTTCCAAAGTTGCGCCATTCCAAACCAATCCGTGGCCGCCACTCGAGAACCTTTCCGCCCCAGCGGCCGTCAGTTCTACGAGCAAAGTGCCCTGCCCACTGCCACTTGAAACTGCAATTCTGTGGGTATGTCGGAGATACTGACAGAGACAAGACAACATTTTTTGATAGAGTTAAATTTGTAGGTAGACAGAAAATTTTTATTGACGTATTTTTTGTACATAAAATTCTACTTAGCTCCAACCAGTTTTATGATAAAGAAAATCAGCAAATTCTAAATGATTTACATTCAGTAATTTACATTACATTCATACAGCTATTTTACCTATGATTGTTTTCACTGTTAATATGGTTATTGGCTATAGGAATTGATGCCTATTAAGCCTTAATATTTTGGTAATATTTGATAATTAGAAAGTAAAAATATTCTAATAAATTTATTCTGCATCATCAAAATTTACGTCGTCGGTCAGCAGAATGCCATTTTGATGCAACAGAGAAACGAGTGTCTTAATTAAAAATCATCAATTCAATTAAAAATACAATAAATTTTACCATCTGGTTGGTTTGTTTAGCTGTGGTTCTTCACCACTCATACCACACTTGGATATTGTTTGATTACATGTAATTACAGTCATTAACGCGAAGCTCGCCAGATTGGGTGCTCCAATTGCGATCTTGAAAGCGAAGCGAGTTCCTTCGTTCAAGATTCTGTTCGCCCAGAGACTTTTTACTTTTCGTTCCTACTTATTTTTCGTTCCTAGGGACGATAAATATTACTTTCATCCCGATTTTCGGGTCTTGCCGAACTATTTTCCGAGCATGAGTGATGAAAAATTATTTAAGTATTGATTAGTTGCTCGAAATACATTTCGCTTTGTTCTCTTATTGCTTGATGCATCCTTCCATGGTTCAAAATTAGGTTTATTTTCTCGTGAGATCCCGTTATAGCTTTTAATTTAATTTTTAATTCTTATAAGCTCTCTCTCTCTCTCTCTCTCTTCTTATAGTCCAAGCTTTTACGACGCATAATAAATTGTAAATAGTGTTATAATAATAATAATAGAAGAACTTACCTTATATCAGTCATGGTGATTTTAGCTCAAAACAATACTTCCAAAACATTAATATAATATTATGTCGGTAAGCTCACAAAACTTGAACAGTCATCTTTCGAATATTGCAAATAAAAATGTTTTATATTACCGACAAAAATCACAATAGTTAATATTGGGTCCTTACCTATGAAATTAGTGTATTTATTCTGTCTTAGCAATTTGTCCCTAACTATTAAGTTTCAGAACATTCTTATAAAATAATTGCCTCTTCCAAAAAATAGACCATATATTTGAGCTCGTATTATTTAATTTGATAATTTTTTGTATGTTTAATTGTGTTAAAATAAGACACAAAGACAATTATTTTTAACTGCCTCCCGAATACATCATTTGATTTGCATTAACATAAAAACGATGAATAATTTTTATCATGCGTGTTCACACACATATTGCTCAAGCTTGTCTAATGATACATGCCAAATATTATTATCTCTGGATTTGTCATTGTGAAGAAAACTGATAAAATGTTAGTATGTAAAATGCAGACATCCCCAAAACATACAAAACACCAATTTCATAGGTAAGGACCTAATATAAGTGGCGCGCCCTATAAAAAGGACGCTAGTAACAAGTGGGTCACATTTACGAGTATGAGCCGTAACGCCACCACGCTGCCCCAATGCGCGTTGGTGGGTGGAAACGGATACAATAGCGATCAGGACCAACAACACAAAAGCAAAAATACAAAAGAGATTGAGATCATAAATTTTTGGTCACCCATCCAGGGTTGACCATGGCGAGGGTAGCTTTGTTTTCTATATCGATAGCTAAAACGTCCTAACCACTACGCCACCGAGTTCCTCTTTATCTCATATTTTAGATAAGTTCATAAAATTATTCGAATTAAATATTTTACACAAGAAATTCAATTTCGACAAGAATAAATCGGGCAAAGATTAAACGACAGTAGAATATGCTTATTCGATATATAACTATGTCAATCTTTAGATGTACGACAAGCCGTGAACTTGGGTTACTTTTGTTCTGCATACATCGCGACGGGAAGCGCTAGATTGTTGCTCAAAAGGCGCACGCATTACCTATGTGACATTGATCAAAGATTATGACGCAGATGTTCTAAACTGAGCGAATTTGAAGCCGCGAAAATTGCAAATAACGTCCCGCTGAGATTTTATTTTTTGAATCCATTTTGCAGACTTTTTTTTTCACGTGGTTTTTCCCCCTTTAAAATTTTAAACCTATCAAAATATGTTTAACTTTTTGTGCATTTTAACGTTTTTTTACGCACATGTTTAGGTCATGCGGACCTAAACATGTGCGTCCTGGTAAGTGATGCAGCTCCGAATGTCAAGCACTAACCGCGCAAGATGCTTAGTTTGGTAGGAAATAAAGAAAACGTCATGCGTGCTATGGGTTAATAGTAATTGTCATTGCAAATCATGCAAAAAATCTTAAATGTCTCATCTACGCCATTACTCTTTGACGTGACGTCGAGCCGGACAATACGAGACAATTGTGCTAGCGCCATCAAATAAGGATATGTCGTCCGCGCAAGGGTTATTACTATTAACTAACAATTACAGAAAATAGCTAATTGGCTCTACCGTACTGGTGGGGATTCCCCCCACATTATGATTTGCTGACAAGGTTTGTTAACAATCACGCGAAATTCTTTATCAAATCTTTGAAGAGTGAAGTACGGAAAATTACAAAAATGTTCTTTCAAGATACCCAGTAGCACATAAAACAATCTAGTTATATGGTGAGAAGAACGCAGTAGCTCGGTGATACTTTAATGTTGGATATAATGATGAGTGATAATTTTTTACCAGAGGGATTACAGACACTTGGATGGACTCTATCTTAGATATTTGACCACATAGCATTGCTATATTCTTGCTTGAAGAGTGAGGCTGGCAGTGTAATAAATAATCTATATGAGTTGCAGGCATATACAGTTCTTTCTATCATCTCTAGAGGCTACCACTTTCATCATATTATTATGAGCAACTCTGGATAGTTTGCTCATTTGCATTTTTGTTGAATAAAAGATTTTTCCATCTATGCTTGAATCATATTATGTTCCTCCATGCATCAACAGCGAAGTTAAAACGATAAAGATAAAATATTCACAACCGTTCAAATTGGGCTATCGTAAGTGGTTTACCTTATATCGAACCTGAACGAAGAGCTAATCAGATACTCACATTATTTGAAGCTAATATAAGTAGCTTATTGAAAAATTCATCAAACCAGATAACATCATCCACGTAAAATAACACGAAAAACATTATCTCTTCAAAAGCAATATTATTCTTTGAAACTTTTGCCAGATATTATATTCTAAGTTCGAAAACTGAACTTCATATTTTATACTCCCCTTAGTTAATAATGTTGCAGCAATGTAATGAAATAGTATTTTGACTATGTTATGCTAATTCTAATTTGCATGGTGCTGTTTGTACCCTTGTAAAAGTATTTGTACCAGTGGAATAGTCTCTGGCCTTGTGAATTGTGGAAGTGTAACACTGTAAGTAAAATAATAAAACCAAATTTGAAGCACTAACCCGAATTAAGAGTAAAGGTTTTAAAAATTAGTTAAAACTTTATAAAAATTATAAAAAATTTGTAGATGTCCACAGGGAATCCAATTGATTAATTGAAAATTGGGCAACTGAGGAAACTAAATGCTTATTAGAAGAACGCTTGTCTTACTTTTGTTATACATAGAATACAAATTTTATTATAATTGAAGTAGTACTTAATAAGGAATACAGAAAAATATATATGAAGGTATTAATGTTATTAACAATTAAAACATTTGCTTAATCTCTAACACTCTATGATAGGAACAATAGGTCAACAAAGTAACAAATTGTGATCGAATCATGAAATCATAATACGATCACAATATGTTACTTTAGCAATTAAGTTAGCCCTCAAGAGTCTTAAGTAGATAACGAAAATATGCTCTATCCTTTCTTCCAAATAAATATGAAAGGTCATGTTCAACGAGCACGTTGATCTGGGACAGGTCACAGTAAATGGAGTGATCTCTCGAAGTTGTCCAGAAATATGTCTACCTGGTAATAATTCTCCAACTAGGCAAAAACATTTGAGAGTGAAGCCAACAAAAGATTTCAGCTAGACTAGGCAGTATTTAGAAAGCTTCCTGAGGTTTTTACATTTCTGAAGGAAATGGTTACGTATTGTTTTGATTGTTGGTCTGTTAGTTGTTTTGTTTTGTTGGAAACAAAACAAAACAACAATTTATATTGACGACCTTTATGGCTGGCTTAAAGTTGTCTCCATCGCTGCGGTTCCTGGTTTAACTTTGTGTAATAAATTTGTTATTTTTATATTGGAAATCAGAAGACTCCAATTTCGAAATGTATCTGAACACCTTTTTAAATTGTTTACAACGGACCAGACAATGGACACAATCTCACGTCACCATTATCACTATTTTGTAAGCATGATCTACTGCTCTAATTTTTTAAAGTATTCAATATGTTAATTATAATTTCATTGGTTTGTAGGAATTTCTGACGGAACGGAACGGATTATTTTTATAAACTTCTTTATTACTAATAGACAGTAATAAAGAAGAATTTGTTAGACAGTAATAAAGAAGTTTATAAATATAATCCGTCTAGTATGTCTATATCAAGTAAAATTTGGTTGCTTTACACCTCTGGCAACCCCTTTGGGAGAAGGGATGATGGTTATTTTATGTTATAAAAAACATGTTTCTTATGAACTATTGCTCGTGTTCCTCAAGGTTCAGTCTTAGGACCGCTGTTCTTCAATATTTTTGTGAATGATATAAAAAAAGTAATAAAGCACAGCAAAGTATACAAATTTGCAGATTCTGATGATTAAATTCAACAAGAACTGTTAAGTTTGGCAGATTCCAGAGAGCAACAGGAAGATATCGATAGCCTTCATGGGTGGTGTATTTTGATTTTAAAAGTGTTCTTGAATGCCCAAAAATGTCATGATGTTAAATTTACAAAGAAACGTCACAAATATATCTTGGAATACTCCGTCAGTGATACACAGCATGAGGAGGTAACGGTAATTAGGGATCTAGGTGTTCTGATGGATAGTCAAGTGGGATTTTCATATCACATTGACAACATTTTTAGGGGCGCCAATATGCTTGGATTTATTCCGCGTAGTACTTAAAGATTTTAAGAATCCTTCTACCATCATCCTACTTTACAACAGCTATGTTTGAAGTAAGCTAGAATATTCCAATACAGTCTGGCTGATGCTATAGTGACAAGATACATATTAGCAGAATTGAAAAGGTGCAGATAAAATTATGCGCATCTTAAGCTATCGTTTTAAACCACTAAGAGCAGTAAAAAATTGCATTGATAAATTTACGCATTTCAGACTCGACCCACTGTCGGTGAGACCTACCTCGATATGTCGTACCTTCATAAACTACTAAATGGTAATATTGACTGCCTAAAACCAGGTTTCTAAATTTGGTTTCAATGTTTCGACCAGATTACCGCGATACCACACTTATTCAAAAAAAGCCCTGTACAATGCACTGTCTGTGAGGATAATTCTTTAATTCTTTTACTTATACTTTAATTCTCAAATCCTTTCAAAGTTAAAAACATTTTAAAATTAAGATTAAGTGATGTGTCTTTACATATTTAGGTTTTATTTTAATTTGTCTGTGTTACCTATTCCAACGGATTATTTTCCCTTTAATGAGAAATGTTTTTTTTTTTATAGTATATCAAGATTTGTTTTTATTTTTCTTAAATATGAATTCAATATTAAATAACTAGTGTAACAAATAACTACTCGAATTCTGTGGTTACCTATAATTCTAAGTGGAGTAAGTCTCATTCATATTTGTAAACGAAACCAATTGTACCTAATGCTGGATATTATGTTGGTAATCCATTAAATAAATACATATATAACTATAAAGTACTCTCTAAAAAGACAACCCCAAATATTTGTTCAGATTCAGTAGGCAATTCTGTCAAATCTCTGACATAAGAATCAATCAAAGTCTTAATAAATGTACAACACTGATCTCTGTGGTAATGGATCAACTAGATTAATTGGTGCTAAGTAAATTAACTGGAGATTAATATTATATTTATAAAGCTATGAATTACTACTGGCAACCGCGCTAACTGATTAAATATTTAAATGTAGATTTGGATTTCTATCGAAGTAACAAGAATCAAAATCAATGCTTGTAATACGGCTTGGAACTAATAGAAGTCGTCTGGGTGAACGGAAAGGAAATAAGAAGTATTTTTTTATTTCGTCTACCAACATCAGAGTATTTCACAAAAGAAACTGAGATCTGTACCCGTAATCTATTCTCGTTCAACAAATCATGAAATTTCTAATCGATAGGCACCAATAAATAACCAATAAAATTCTGAATTATATGGAGGACCGACCTGCATTGGGCCAGAGCTTGGTGGTGTTACGGCCCATACACCTCATGTGTTTCTCTACGAGGAAGGCCTGTGCCCAGCAATGGTACGTATATAGGGTGAGAAAAAAAATAAAAGGAACGGAAAAATGTATGATTAAATAAATAAAATAAAAAAACAGGAAAATAAGAATATTAATGTCTTTATAAGAGCCTCGGATGACAAAACTACAGGTAATAAAATTCCGGCTGACAATATACACGCATGTAAAACAAAAAAAAAGTATAGAAATTAATGCTGTTGGTATCCACTAAGTATTACGTACTAGACTAAAACTGAAATTAAAGGTAAAATTCTTTACGAGACTAAAATTCCAAGCGTACAAGTTCGCAGACAAAAGCTAACTAATTAATATTCAAAATATTCCTTGTTTCAGAATGCAGAATGGTTCCGCGCCCAGAATTCTTGCTCAGGAATATTCGAGAACAAACGAATGCAGGGACAATGTCTAGTTTTACTGAATAATACAAATTAAATTACCCTGGTTAGTGTTAGTTGAAGCCCTCTCAATGCGGCTATTAGTTCGTAGCTGGGGAACAAAATGGTCGACGGTAAGTAAATTTTCACAACAAATATAAATTTTCATCCGTGAAACGGTTTCGTGTTGATCTCTCGACAAAATAATATTTATTTTTTTAATTACTCCGAATTTAATTATACTTAAGAAATCTATTAAAAACAAGAGAGAATTATTTTTAATCAGGGTCGTCATCGAAACCTTTGAGATTATTTATGGAGTTAATAACATCTTATTTTAATATTAAATTAATAAAATTATATTTATGTTGTTTTACATTTGTATGAAAAACTAGATATTAAATAATTAAAGAAATTTAATAAATTAAATTAAATATATAAAAATAAATAATTAACCAAGATATAGGATTGCAGAAATCTTCCGCACGTTCTTAATTTGGATCATAAGCCAGTTTTCTTTACAGTTGTAGATCCCGGTGTGATAAAAACAGGAGCATACAAATATGAAGATGGAACAAGATACGTCGGAGAATGGAATTCTAAGGGACAAAAGCATGGAATGGGACACCTGGTCCTGCCAGATGGAACAAGATATGACGGGGCTATGATTGGAGGCCTCTGTTCTGGTCTCGGCGTGATGGCTTTCCCTGATGGTGCTAAGTAAGTTCAACATGTGACATTTCATTCAAAGATCATTGCTATGTACCAACTGCTTTTCTTGCCTAGCATGTCGTAAAAGGCGACTAAGGGCGTATTGGGTACTTGAATTTCTTGACACAGTTCTTCTCACATGGAAGAAATGTCAATGAAAAGGCATGCAATAACTTAATTTCAAATTTCTGTAAAAAAATCTTCTCTTCTCTTAATCTTTGTGGCATTTGTAATGTTATTTTATTTTTAAGTTTAAATTCTAATATATCTAATACGGTTGAGTAAGTTTACCATAATATTTATTTTTCATAGACCGAAATCAATTTCAGTCCGGAATAGAAGTGTTTTCAATTTATAATATAATGTAAATCCATCTCTTCCCATAATCCGTCCAATCCAGGATTAAGTAAACTGAATTCTCAAGATCAAACTTCCAATATCGATTAAAGATGATACTGCGATTATAGTTCCAGATTGTTTCAAGTGATTTACTAGTATCTTTAAAGAATCCAATATTTTAGAATTGATATATACCTATATTTATCAGATTTTTACATTAATAATAATATTAATTGACACTGACACACTTAAATTTAAATTGAAAATATTCTTCTAAAAATAAACGTAAACCTAACTAGACAAAGCAGTCTGCAAAACAAGTAGTTGAAACATTTTCATCTTGATTTAGTCTACCAAATAAACTGGGAGAATTATTGAGACACGGATTCGCAAGGAAAAACAATGTCATGTTCTATAAAGTTGATACATACATAGATTCACGCCTCTTTCCCAATGGTATAGGTAGATATTACAGATGCCCACTTGCTACGATCCTGGCACACATCTTTCGCTTCCTCTACTCTCATTACTAATTCCCTTCTGTTTGCGATGGATTTGTACTGGCCCTTTTTCAGATTTGCTTAAGGTTGCAGATTTGGTCAAGTTAAGTTCGCCTAGGCCGTCTACCTCCAACTTTCCCATTCACATCTGCCTTATATACCTACCTCGTGAGTCTGATTTCATTCATCCTCACAACATGCTCAAACTAACTAAGCATCTCTTTCCCTATTTTGGACACTACGTCCTATTTCACACCACACCTTTCTGTTATCTTACTATTTCATATCATATCTTTCAAAGTGGCTCCACAAACTTAAATGTTTTTCAACGCTCTTATTCTTCTATAATTCTTCGCCTGCCACACCCAGGTAGCAGGTAGGTTAGCCGTTACCATTATACGAGTAATAAAGGCTCATACTTTTCAATTCTCCTAATAAAACAATGTCTTTACATTTATGCTATGGCATACCAAATAGATATGTTTATCTATTTGTTTGTGTAAAAGCTCGTGCGGAAATTTAGTTTTAAAGTCTAACTCAAATTTTAATATTAAATTAGAATTTGAGTTAAACCTTAAACTGAATTTTCGCATTTGTAGTTCAATTTAAAATTGTAACATTAGTGTCTTGATTTTATGGCGACTAAATGTTCCTTTTATTGCAAAAATTTTGAGTAGGTACTATTATTTATTTCAGTCATTATCAGAGGCAGGCACTTGTCTAGATCAAGAGGAGGTTCCTGTTTAAAATATATGAGCAAATACTTGTTACTGTCATATGTCCCTAAATAGAAAATATAGCAAACATTACAAAGGAGTTCTTAGAATTTGCTTTCAATTGAAATTTATAAAATTTCTGTCTCTGAAATTTATAAAGTTTATGCCGAATATTGTACCCAATTATAATAATAACCTTAGGTTTATAATTAACTCCGTACTTTCGTGTTTCCTTTTTGAGTAGGTAGGTAGGTAGGCTTATATTATAAATTCTTTGATAACATTTCTCTCGCAAACGACGTTGTGTATGTGACATGTTAATATCTATTAATATTTTTGTTGAATTTTTTACTAAACTTTTATAGTATGGATAAGCGAAAGGTATATTATTTGTGAAACAATCTGATTACAACTTTTATTAAATCTCCACTATGAAGGGGAGAAAATTCCTATCAAGTTTCTATTAAAGCGGTTAATATTATTATTCTACTATTAATATAAACTCGGTCAGTTATAAAGTGTCTAGTGTTTCTACAGTTCAAAACTTGTAGAAACAGAGTGTGGTTTCTGTTTTTCTCAAAGACTTCCCAGACGGCAGCTATAGTGTACTAGCTGTTTGCCCGCGATTTCGTCCGCGGTTATTATGGTTTTTTAGCTATACCACAGGAACCTTTTAATATTCCGGAAAAGAATTGTAACGGAAAAAATTGTAAGATGATGACCAGGGATATAAGGTATTACAATGCAAAATTTCATTGAAATCGGTCCTGCCGTTTCAGAGATTAGCCCGTACAAACAGACAAGCAGACAGAGAAAGAAAAATGTAAAAAAATCATTTTATGGTATTTTCCCTTTTTTACATTTCCCTGACTTGGTTTTAAGAATTTTTTTCTATGTTCATTCGACCTCTACTGTTTTAATATAATTGTATAGATTACATTTCAATTGTCTTGAGTATCACATACAATAGTATAAACTTGCCTCCTGCTTTAATTTGTATCTTATCTATAAGATAAGAAAATATAAAAATATTCTACGATTTATATGGAAATATGTAACG
This sequence comes from Parapoynx stratiotata, assembly GCA_910589355.1. Classification (NCBI taxonomy): domain Eukaryota; kingdom Metazoa; phylum Arthropoda; class Insecta; order Lepidoptera; family Crambidae; genus Parapoynx; species Parapoynx stratiotata. The sequence goes on along the minus strand of OU342460.1, from coordinate 16,228,035 downwards.
AAATATTGGATCCTTACCTATGAAATTTGTGTTTCTTTTCTTAGTATTTTGTCTGTAACTATTAAGATTCCACGAAAATAATTACCTCGTCTAAAAATAGACTATATTTTTGAGCTTTTTTGATTTGTTTTGATAATTTGTTGTAAGTTTAATTGTGTTAAAATTTGACACGGAGACAACTTTTTTTAAGTGCCTCCTGAATACATCATTTTATTTGCATTCACTTAAAAACGATAAATAATTTTTATGAAGTGTGATCATTAGACAAGCTTTAGTAATATGTGTAATACATATTACTCAAGCTTGTCTAATGATAGATGCCAAATATTATTATCTTTGGATTTGTCGTTGTGAAGAAAACTGAAAAAATTTTAGTATGGAAAATGCAGAATTCCCAAAATCTCCATATATAATCCACATAAAACACCAATTTCATAGGTAAAGACCTAATATATTGAGATACATCTTGCTATATTATACACGAATGCATATTATTAAACATAAAGCTGCGGTCTGTGAAGTCCTAAAGTGTGGTTTCATAGCAACGCTGGCCGCCAGCGCCGGTCACGCGCGCGTGCTTATTATTACATAGAAGCTACTAATAGCTACTTCTCGCGCGCCCTTAAACGACAAAATGTATGGAAATATCTGCTGCTAATCTCGGCTAGCGTACCTATGAAACGTCCCCAAGACGTGGTTGTGAAAAAAAAATTATTTAACTATTTGAAAATAAATTAACTGATTCCAGATATGAAGGCGAGTTTATGCAAGGCTGGTTTCATGGCCATGGCGTCTTCTGGAGAGCAGATGGAATGAAGTTTGAAGGGGAATTTCGAGGAGGCAGAGTTTGGGGATTGGGTAACTAAAATAAGTATACTTATCAACAAAAACGTAGCGTAGCGTAGTGGTTAGTACGCTTTGGCTTTCGATATTGAAAACAAAGCTACTTTCGCCATGGTCAGGCCTTGGATGGGTGACCAAAACTTTGTGATCTTGAACTCCTCGCTTCCGAAGCATATTGACGTCCTCCATGGTCGAGTGGTCTGTATGCCGGTCTCAAGGCGTCGCCATCTCGAGAGGTCCTGGGTTCAATCCCCGGTGGGAGCAAATGTTTGGTTGAAGAATTTTCAAGCATTTGATCTCCTACCTTGGATGTTTATATTAGGTCCTTACCTATGAAATTGGTGTTTTGTATGGAGATTTTGGGGAATTCTGCATTTTCCATACTAAAATTTTTCAGTTTTCTTCACAACGACCAATCCAAAAATAATAACATGTGGCATCTAACATTAGACAAGCTTATGTAATATCTGTAATATCACACTTCATAAAAAATATTTATCGTTTTTAAGTGAATGCAAATAAAATTATGTATTCGGGAGGCACTTAAGAAAAGTTGTCTCCGTGTCCAATTTTAACACAATTAAACTTACAACAAATTATCAAAACAAATCAAAAGAGCTCAAAAATATAGTCTATTTTTAGACGACGTAATAATTTTTTAGGAATACTCTGAATCTTAATAGTTACAGACAAAATACTAAGAGAGAAAAATAACACCAATTTCATAGGTCCAAGGACCCAATATATATTCTGAATATTAATATGTATTTATCTATTAAATATATTTATCCATCATCTAGTGGGCGTCACACAAGCAGCATTGGTTGCTTAAAATGGGGCTAGTTTAAAAAATTTGAATGTTAAAAAAAAATATTTTCAAGCGTTAACAAAAACCATTCAATAACCCAATTGATTTTTTTTTATTTTCAAATAATCCTCTTAGCGTTTATTGATATTTCAAAAATTGTTACTTTGGTTTAGTTGTAATTCTCCTTGAGGCTAAAGTAGGTTTATCGTAGATCTAACTAGTAGAAGTACTGAAATCAAACCAATTAGGTATCCTAATCAATTGGTACAATCAGATATACATTTCGATTCTTGAAATCCCGCTTTTATATTCAATTGAATAGTTTAACACCCAGTTGCAGAAACGAACTTTAAAATTTAATGTCAGCATTATCTCTAATGCTCCATTAAATTTATTTATTGAAGTGTCAAAAGAACACCTTAGCGTAGTTTTACGTTGCACAAAACGACATTAGCACCCTGTCAATGCTAAGGAGACATTAGCTAGAACTGTTTTGTGTGACAACCTTAACTTTAATAAACTTTAAAGTTTTAATGTCTCATTAACAAATGTCGTCCTTATAAAATCTTTGTGCAACTGAGTGTAAGTCTTGGAGTGTCAAGCGAACGTTCGTGTAGGAAGCAGTAGGAACGATCGTGTCTTGTTTTAGGGTCATTTATTAGGAGAATACATTATGAATTTTGTTTTATTTCAGGTTTGGTGACATTTAGCGATGGTAGCAATGGGTTCCCCCGCAACGAAGGCTTCTTCCAAGACTGCAGGCTGGTGCGGAAGAAGCGGTGCCCAGAGGTGGTGCAGCGAGCTCAGAAGGTGGCTTACATGGCTCGAGCACAATGCCAGCAGATGTAGGACAGTCTTGTAGAAGAAGGATACTGAAATGCTTGTGATTGAATTCTGACCTTAAAAGTTACCCTTAAAGATGGTTGCAGTATTTATTTCGTGGGTATGTTCCTTTTCCTTCTTGGGTAAACCTTTTTATTCCTTGTAACTCGGTAAGCAGTAAATTGCTTGGATAAGAGTGAATGCCTTGTTCTATTTTAGTAATCTATTTGATACGGGATAGTCCCGTGTCCGAGACACAAAATGAATGAACCAACTGCTTTTCTAACGACTAAGGGCGTATTGGGTACTGGGTCTGTGATTGTGTAGGCGATGAGCTAGCCACTGGTTTCTACTCTTTCACAATTTTTCATCTGACCAAACCCAATTTTTGTATGGCTAAATGTGTTCTTAAGTAACACAGTGCTCCTTGGACTCTGCCTACCCCTTCATACAAATCAAGCGTGCGTATGCCGGCGTGATTGTATGTATCTATTTGATTCGAATATCTTTTACCATTGCCGCTCATTATTAGATTAGAGTGAGTACAATAAATATAATAAACTGGATTAAAAGTTTTTACGTCTAAAAATTTCAATCCAGTTTATTTTATATATTCTCAAAAATAGATAAAGTTTTTTTTCATTTTTTTCATTTTCAGAGAACTTATGTATGCATAATTTTAGATAAGATCTATGTTTGAACCCTCAGAATTATACAAGATTGATATCCAATTAGCCACATGTGATATATTTACTTGAATTATAAATTGGAGTCACTTTAATTACCATTTGAAATTGATGTCAAATACCTAACTAACGCAAGAATTCCATTGTGAGTATCGAAGTGATTTACTTATTCACAATATTGAATTATCCCGAACTACTGTGCAATCTCAATAATACAGCTTCGGTGTGAAAGCTTATACTCAATCTGTTTACAAAATTGTTATTTGAAGCTATTTGAGTGTGTTAAAATACACAAACCTGCAAATTGATTTAAGTTTATTGCATCAAAAGGACAAGCATGTACAGTTGGTGTTAAATATATCTTTTCACTTAAATAAGGGGAGTTATTTAAACGGTTAGCAAAATATTCGAATTTTGGTCTGCAAAAAAATACAATTGATCAGCTAAAACAACTAATTGGTGAGGAACTCATGGCCAGCCAATATTTATGAATTGGTCAGCAAAATATCTCATTTGGCAGCATCTTATGGGCAGCAGTAATTAGTCAGCAATTTAAATAATTGAGAGAGACTCATAGATATTTTGACCATATGGTACATATGGTTTTCGATGATTGTCATTATTTAAAACAAGAACGGCAGTTTGGATCTGTAGAGATATTTATGTAACAAGAGTTATAAATAAAATTATGTCGGCCTGAACCTGAAGTATGAAGTGTTACTGTTAACGTAAACATATCTATGGAACATGAATAGTAAAAAGTATTCTTGAACGTTATATAATATAAATATTTATTTGAAGTACTGCGTGACAATGATTTTATGAAAGCAAGATTGTAAACATAATATTGAAGTATCTATCGATTGAAAAAATTAAACTTACACTCTTCTTGTAATCAAGTATTTGTTACTCTGTAAACTTATTTAAATGTAAAGTTTTTGTAACATTCAAATGTGAAGATATTTTTGACATCGACTGTACAGTATGAAGCATTTCTATATCAATACCGGAGTTACGAATGACTGAACATTAGGAATAATTTATTGCATTGAAAGCAAAGGATTAAATACCTTAAATATGACTTTCGGATATCTCGTCTTTGAGAGGTTCGCCAACAGTAAATAACAGAAATGATAGATAGCTTATTAAGGAGAAAGTAAAAGAAAGAAAGAAAAAATGCGTTAATTGGCTTACATCTAAATACACATACATCTCTGCCTCAGCATAATGCCACAGCGACCAACGACACTGTGGCGCTGGTATTCTGGCAGGACCTACAGTTAATAAAATAATTCAATGTAGACCTTAATATAATAACACGAAAAAACAAATAATAACAAACCAGATAATGGCCCTAATGGGCTTAGTTCCCTTTTCCAAAATGGTATAATTAAAAAAAACAAGTGAAAAATATAATCTGTGACCAAATCATAAACCAAATGCCTACACAAAAAAACTGCAATTTCAGTTTTGCTTTTTATACCGTCAGTATTATATTTATACCTAATAAATGAGGATACAGTACTATATGTTCTATGTTATTGTATTGTATGGTTTGTATATTCGACCTCAGCCTCCTACGTCCTACTGCTGGGCACAGCTGTGGCACAGGCCTTCCTCAATTCATGGAGAAACACATCAAGAGTATAGGCCGTATCACGCTGGTCCAGTGCGAGGAGTTGGTGGGTAGAAACGGTTGCAATAGCTACCGGGGACAACGGCTTAACGCGCCTTTATAGAGGATCTGAAAAATTTTGGTCACCCATCCATAGCCTCACCATGGCAAAGATAGGTTTGTTTTCGATCGAAAGCCAAGAGTAGGTACTAACCACAATGCCACCGAGATCCTCCTTTTTACTCATCATATGATAAACTGTTCCACCACATATAATGAATTAATTAAAGTCGTGGCACAATGATGTATTGGGAAACCAAATGAGAATTCATTCTGTTTCATTCTTAGAAGAGCCTGAAATAGCCAAGGAAATTGAAGAAGCTATTTATTTTGTCATGTTTTTAAAACACGATTTTAATATTAAACATTCGCAAAACATTCTTGGAAATTGTTGTAAGTACAATCTTTATTTTTCTGGAAGAATCTTTATTTAGTTTCCTGATATTATTTGTTAATCTATTAATTTATTTTTCATGTCGGAGAAGCTCCAGCTGGTAGTTCTATATAAGATAGAAGAGAGTAGAATAAGAAGAAGACATGTTGCGCCGACTCCAAAATTAAATCACAGAATTGGAATTAGGGCAGAACAAAGAAGAGTATAGTGTTGACTTGAGTGACGTTAAAAGTGTGACACTCTTTTTTTTTCATGGTAAACCAACAGTTATAAAAAAACTTTTGAATAGTTTTAAATAATTTTTTTAATAAAAAACAGTTAAACCAATTAAGGTTCCACACTAATAGTAATAAACTAGAACCTTAAAAATAATAGTAACGAAATAGAAACATAAAAAAAAAATATTTAAACCAGTATAGAAGCTACAAGAGTCATATACACGAGAGTCACATACACCAAATTAAAAAAAAAACATGAAAACTAATTTTGACATCAATCACTCACATTTCCATTCATGAACAATAATTTTACAATCCTACGTCTGACAGACTCACAACTATCGTTCAAAATGACAAAGTCTATGGACAAACAAAAATCATTTGGAAAATTGTTTACTCTTAACGGATAGGAATTACGTCTGTAATTGCTTCTCACTGTAGGTCCATGAAATGGGGAGTAATACGATTAAGCAGTGTTAAAGATCGTGTTTCTTACAAAGCTCGTTAAACTTTTCAGAGCTGTACGTCGAACCAGTCAACATATGAAGCAAACCACCGCAATAAGTCTACATGGATACCTACAAAATCAAACTTTTTTATAAGTGCAAATCGTCATGCGAAATTCGATCAAAAGCTTTGCTGTAGTCAGTACAAGCAACATCTACCTGGCAATCATTATCCAGAGCATCAGTAATGTTTTGCTGTAGTCAGTATAGGCAACATCTAGCTGGCAATCACTATCAAGAGCATCAGTAATGCTTTGCTGTAGTCTGTATAGGCAACATCTACCTGGCAATCACTATCCAGAACATCAGTAATGCTTTGCTGTAGTAAGTATAGGTAACATCTACCTGTCAATCACTATCCAGAGCATCAGTAATGCTTTGCTGTAGTCAGTATAGGCAACATATACCTGGCGATCACTATCCAGAGCCACAGTAATGTAATACACAAGCAGAGGCAAATTAGACTTATTTGATTATTTTACCAAGAACGAGCTCAGCCTATTTTGATAACAGCAAAAACTGATTATTCAAAACTATAAAAAAAATAGCTGAGATAAAGAACAGAGACATGAAAAGATTTTTCTAATTTAATACATCGAGTTTTGTCTGCGTAGGCCAAGTCAATATTTGCGTTTTTGATATTTTTAAACAATCCACTTTAAGACGTTTGCTTCTAAATAATATAAATTCTTATTTGACATTTTTTGCCGCATTGATATTTTTAACCCCCCAGCAAAAAAAGGGGTGTTACAAGTTTTAAGTTTGTGTGTGTGTGTGTGTGTGTGTGTGTGTGTGTGACACACAGTGAGATAGGATACTGATCAGTGAGATAGGATACTGATGCTTGCAGGTTCAACGAACAAGAGACACACCCTCGATCCAGGCGAAATTAAAACAATCCAAACTAGGAACATCCTATTTTTCTTAGACAGTGCCCAGTTGATAGAGTTACTACTTAAAGCCCTACAGTGGCTTTCAGTAGTACTTACATAGGAGATGCTGGCTACAATAGATCTTATTAGGATTGACGCGGAACAGCCCCAAACAGCAAAAAAAAATGAACATCGCGATACGACAAGTTTTATGGAAATCGGTTTAGTCCATTCAAAGAATGAAAGTGACAATTACAAATCTGATGGTTACAAATATACCCGACTGGGGTATCAAATGAAAGGGCATAACTGCGTGCGTCATTTAAAAGGCATGAAATAAAAAAAAAATATAAACCCCGACAAAAAATTTAAACAAAATATCGTTGTTTCGGGGACTGGCTCCCCCCCCTGGACCCCGACTAGATAACGATTTTTGTTTTTGGTGGGGGTTTTAAAATTATAATTTTTTTTCCAACGATTACGGGATTAAAAGTTGATTATCACCACTTATGTCAACATTGATCTTGATTGAAGTTTCTTGAGTGATACGCCCACCTAGTAAAGGTGGGCGTAGTGTTAGAAGTTTTGGTGCCACTTGGTGTACAGACCAACTGTGGAAGTCCCTGGAAGCCACTGGATGCGGGCCAATTAGTATTAGTAAAGCAATCCTCGGGTATATGATAAGCAATGGGTGTCCCTGACTATTATTATTACGATGACGATGCCTAATTAGATTCAGATTGAGGATAAAAATAAATAAACCAATAACAACATTACCCATTTATATTTTTACACGCTTACAAATCTATAACAACATTAAGGTAACTTAGAGAGCCCCTACGAATAACGTTAACTTAAAACTAGCATGAATAAATAATATTAACATTATAATTTTCTATGTACTCTTAAGTTTCCTCTTTGCTATGGTTTCCTCGTCGTCCAAGCATTGGCCGTATCTGACTTCCATACATTTGCTTCCCTGTAATCAAAGAAATTCAGATTTATTATCAATTGCAATGATAAAGTCAAACAGAATAAATACGACATCATTTCCTTCGTCCTACAAAATAAGTTTCTCTTAATGGATTTTATTTGAGAATTAAAAAAAAAGTTTACATTTTTATTCAAATTCATTGATCTAGACGGGGATAATCCAGCGTCCTCGTGTATGAGAACAATTTTTACATTTTGGTTATCGCTATCTTATCATCTAGTCTCATTTTCAGAGTGAGCCTTTTCGGTAGGTCCAGTCAAGTCCAAAAATATTTAATCACTGTCGACAGTAAATAAAAAATAAAGATTGTCACCTCTAAAATGGACATGTTTTTATACTTGGCTGTACGTAAAATAATAATATAGTGCCTTAAAAATTTTTGTTAGACCTTCCTGATTTGTTTTATAATAGCATTTCGAAACAAACTTTCTGGATTAAAATCATTCAAACATTTTAAAGGAAACAAAACATATACAGAAAGGCGTAATCTGACTAAAAATGGAAAATATTGCTATTTATAATATTGTAGGTACACTTATTAAACACCTTTTCAATTAATAATTGCTCGATAAAAACAATGTCGATGTCAGCAGATATTGTTTTATTACTGTCGAAATGTCTAAATTAATTACTTTGATTAATGTATCGTTCGGTTAATCTTTTAGAATAGAAATCGTTTTAGCTATCTTTAAATCACGCGTTTAAATCAGAATCGTGATCAATATCGCGTCGTAAGCAAAAAGGTAAAAGGGAATCTGAGGACTTATTAATTTTATGAGAGTAATCCCACAAAGACTGTGATAGCAATATAATTATTTGGGCAGCAAAAGAATAAGTTGGGCTGCAAAATAATTATTTGGGTAGCAATAAGTAAATTACCGGAAATGTATGATCTAGGAAAAGGATCAAGGAAGTATCAAGGACCAATACTACATGGTACATTTTCTAGAAAATATATAATGGTAGATATTAGGTAAAGGTTATTTGGAGTTACGTTGGAGTTGCTGCCCAAGTAGTTATTTTGCTGAAAAACTTAGAAATAATTGCTGCCCATAATTTGCTGACCAACTAAGTATTTCAGCTGATCTATTGTATTTTGCGTGTTGCAGGCCGTAATTCTAATGTGTTTCTTCAACTGCTGCTTCACTCTCTAACCGAATTTAAATGGATATTAATGGGATTTCTGTCATTTCTATACTTTTTTGAAAATTATCAAAGGACATGACATTTGAAAATGCATTAAAAAATATTGATTTGTCAACATTACGTTACAGAGTAGGGCAGCAAGAAGTTCTAGAAGAGTAACTTGTACATTTAGGGCTGGTGATAAAGAATTGCTTTTAAAATGTAAAAAAATAATATTAGAATTTTTATTGCGAGATTATACACCGAAACTCTCATCATGTGGTATAACAGTGAAAAAGAAAGTTAGATAATGACCTTAATAACTAACGCACCTGCTAATACCCTTTATATGTAAATAACGCAAGCATTCACATGAATCACAGTCGTAATGTCTTTGAAGTAACTCCTTTAAGTCGTTTCCAAATTGCCTTTTCTATCTCTACAGTTAATCGAAGTGAGAGAAAATCAAGATTTTGTTAGAATAATCGAGTAATCGATAGATTGCGAGATCTAATTTACACTTGAAATATTAGAGTAGGTACCAAACAATATTTTTTTAATAAACACAGAAAAAAGTTATAATAAAGCTTACAGCTAAGAATATGGAGTAGTTATTACCTTATTAGACAAGGCATTCAAAGTGCATTACTTTAGTTTGCATGCTTAAATTTTCAGTCAGGTACATACGCATAAACTATTGGGCGTACCTTATAATTTGGTATTTATGATGTAATTTCGGATTATCAAGACTGTGGGTTCATTTGTATTAGTCTGTGTTGTGGTGTTAATATATCCGATTATTATCTTAAGTAAATACCGGTTCTATAATTCTATAAATATGTGAGATAGTTTCTATTAACATCCAACAAATAGAAAAATAAAAGAATTCATTGTTTGTACATCCATAACAGATACACGGCAGGTTTGTTTTTTAAGTACCTAACTTTTAATTTTTTATGAATTTTCTTTTTTCTCTACATTTCTATGTGTGTAGGCTCACCGGCACTTACATAAGCATTATGAAGCGAAATTTGTTTATACCTCTACTACTCCTTCGGGGATATAGGTGTGAGGAAGTGTTTGTGTTACGTTATGTGTAATTTAATATCGCAAATCTGAAAGTTTACTTTCGCATAATATTAGCACAGACGCGGATGTTGATGAATGCATGCATTTGCACTCATCTAAACGTTTTTACAACCTTGACAAAAGTGAAATGTTATCGGTTACGCAATAAAATTCGCATAACTGGTTGCAAACATTCGGACATCTCGCCACAGAGCAAAATGATCCGGTCAACGGAACTCGCTACGTGTTGCATCAGACGCTTTCTCTCGGAGTTGACGTTACGTAAATCGGAACGTAACTGATGGCGAGATTAATGTACGCGTTATATTAAGCTATTGTGAGTTTCTTTGCCATAGATTTGACGAGAATTATGATGTTAGACTACGATTATATGATGGTTTAATTCAATGATTTGGATTTCTTTCGTTCCACACATAAAAAAAAACACTGTGTATTAATTAACGCTAACTTCCAATACACTAATATGGATGATGTTTTCCATTTGCATATCTTAAGTACCTATATACTTATTTATATGTATAGCAGCTGTGATAGCCGAGTCAAATAGGTTAATCGTGCAAAAGGCTAGTGGTTCAATTTAATCGGGTTTTATAAAACTTATGTTAAACTTATGTAAGTCATAACTGGTCATAGTTCTCAGCCTATATACGTCCCACTGATGGGCACAGACCATAGAGAAACACACGAGGAATTGGGCAGTAACACCATCACGCTGGCCAAATACGGGTTAATGGGTAGGAACAACAATAGCGACCGAGACCAATGGCTTAACATGCCTTACAAAGCACGGAGGAGTTTGAGATCGAGATCACCAATCCAAGGTATGTATGAATGTTTTAAGCTTTGTTTTCGATATCGAAAGCCAAAGCATACCAACTACCACGCCACCGAGCTGATCATTTCAAATTTCGCCATACGGGCTCTTTATATTAGGTCCTTACCTATGAAATTGGTGTTTTGTAGGGAGATTTTGGGGAATTCTGCATTTTCCATACTAACATTTTATCAGTTTTCTTCACAACGACAAATCTAGAGATAATAGTATTTGGCATGTATCATTAGACAAGCTTTAGTAATATGTGTAATATCACACTTCATAAAAATTATAAATTGTTTTTAAGTGAATGCAAATAAAATGATGTATTCGGGAGGCACTTAAAAAGAGTTGTCTCCGTGTCCAATTTTAACACAATTAAACTTACAACAAATTATCAAAACAAATCAAAAGAGCTCAAAAATATAGTCTATTTTTAGACGAGGTAATTATTTTTTAGGAATACTCTGAATCTTAATAGTTACAGACAAAATACTAAGACAGCATAAAAACACCAATTTCATAGGTAAGGACCCAATAGTAACAGGCTCATCACTATCACGTAGAGACATGCGATTTAACCCAAAGGTCACAGGGTCTTATTTCTCCTATTCGTTGAGCTAAGCCTAACGATTGGTGTAAGTAAAAGTAAATATAACAAACCTTCGCAAGGTAGGCCTTCATGTAAAAGTTTCCGAAGAGAATGATGAAGGAGATCATATAGATGATGAGAACGTAGTGCATCCACAGGGGGAACTCGCAGCCAGTCCTGATGCCGTTGATGCCGAGAATCAGAGCGCAGGTGAACTGGATCTGAAGAATAAGATAATGGTTATTTAAAGCAGACGAAACACAACAAAACAAATGAAAGATGGTTAAATTCAATGATTTGCAATTTAATATTTTTCCAGCTAATAAGATACTAACACTCAGTTGCACAAAGATTTTTTAAGGACGACATTTGTTAATGAGACATTAATACTTTAAAGTTCATTAAATTTAAAGTTGGAACAGTAAACAGTTCTAGCTAATGTCTCTTTAGCATTGGCAGGGTGCTAATGTCGTTTTGTGCAACGTAAAACTACGCTAAGGTGTTCTTTTGACACTTCAATAAATAAATTTAATGGAGTATTAGAGATAATCCTGACATTAAATTTTAAAGTTCGTTTCTGCAACTGGGTGTAAGACTCTAAAACTCAATTTTAAAATTTACATTAAAACGCTTTAAGTTGTTGTGTTTAAATTGCATTTTCTCATACGTATTCATTTCAATTTTTAAAACGTTTCTCTGTAAAGTGTTTTTGAAGCTCCTATTAAAGTTTTCACTTTTAATATCATTACTTTAGGTAGTTAATTCTTAGTTTCACCAACTCGTAAGTAATTCAAAGATATAGAATAAATTAGGTTGTTGATGTAAAATATTAATTGAGATAGCCAGCAAGAAGTATCGTAATAGATTTTCTAAATAGGCATAATGACCAGGAGTGTGGTTGACGAGAAATGAATGCCTTAACTTTAGGCTTAGTTTTAATTTAAGCAAAAATTTCTATCTCACTAAGCTCGTAAGAAATGTTCTTTTATCTTTATTGCGGATTATATAAAAACATCTTTAATATATTGCTGTATGATGTGTTTAATGGTTTTGGCTTCTTGTTGGTAATTGATTTAAAAAAAACAGGGTAATATATTTACACTTAAATTACCAAATTATTCAACAGAAAATCTCTTCTTTCGCCGTCAACGATGTAGAAAATTTTTACTTTCCAAAAGTGCAGATAGCCTACTATTTGTTATGGCAATTAAATTAATGGGTCATAATTATATAGTTGGCAGAATTATGAGCATAGGCTAATGTAAAGATCAGTTTAGCGTAATTAAATATAGTATTCAGCTTAAAAAAATATTGAGTTTCTCTTTAAAAATATTCTTGTTTTATCGTGCTGATTAAAGTGCGTAAGCTTAAAATTATTTATTAAAAATATTCGAGTACTCCTAAATTCGCAGTAAAATAGTGAGGGATCATAACAACATTATTGAAAGTTTCATTTTGAAAAAAGAAAAAAAACAAAATGATTAAACGATTAATTTGCTTTGTTAAATGAGAGACGGTGTATATAAAACAAATATGTTTATACCATTTGATATTTACAGCAAATTTTTTTCTTAGGACTTAACACTGTAAAAGAGAGTAAAGCTTAACGGAAAACTTCAGAACACATTAGAACTTGCTTTTGAAAGAGATGTTTAATTTCACGTAATGTAAAGTTCTGAAAGTCAATCCACCAAATCTAGATCGTCATTACGTAGAATTGGTCCCATACAAAGGCACTGGGCTAAGTTCTATAAGCCGTAATCAAAAGTTTTCAAAGAAAATACCTAGTTGGTGATTTTTCTCATTTCTCTTTGTCGCTTCCTGGTTTACGTTAATAAATTGTCTTATCTTTTTTCGGGCGTCTATTAGTAGGTACACAAAAATTTTTTTCACAGAATTTCAGCTCTTTCAATACCTTTAGGTATACGATTTTTAATATTTTTTTTTCAGTTCATCCAAGAATTATTCATCACTTTTATCAAACCAGCTGCTCGTGGACCGCCTCGCCTCTCCGCGCCTACGCGCTTTAATATTGAACTCTAGGGGTAGGACAGATAAGACTACATGGAGTCGGGGTAAACGGAGTCCATTTAAATACCTTTTTTTCATTGATCCTATTTTTTGTTTAAATTAATGCTCTACCTTAACTAACTTAATTAATTGCATGAAATCATATTTTCGATGCATATTGATTTATTGAATTGAATGTTTCAATTATTTTGCAAACTAAACCTACGATGCAACAAAAATATGAAAACATAACTTCGATGTAGCGTTATTTCGATAAAATGTATAAAACATGAAATGAAATAACGATGAACTGTGTTTCGATAAAATGAGTATTCGATGAAATGAAAATGCGATGAAACCAAATTCTAAGATATGTTAAATATTGAACAAAAATGTCTGCGAATCGTTTTATGGGTCATGAAAATTGTTAAAAGGAATTGCGATAAACTAATCAATCCTCCTTTTTTTGACAGTCAAACCAACCTTACAAGGCATGTTTTGATGATCTTGTCATTTAATATTTCATATACAAGGTATTTGTTTTAAAACAATATACAACAAATTAATTATTATCAAGCTCTAGAAGCTCTTTGATAAATAATAACGCATTTTTCAAGATTAATGATTATATTTATAACTTTGTTTAAAAAGTGTAGTAATTGCTTACCTAATAATATTAGGTATTTACCTCTTTACCAAAGCTAAATATTTCCATCGTTCCATACATATTTCTCATACTTATTTCTTTTGTTTGGTCTTTCAATTCTAACCTTACATCCATACTAAGCATGGATTAATTTTCACACAAAATGTGTTTAGCAAAAGGTAAGCAATGAATTTACGGTATCAAATGAACCCTTATGTATTTAATTTATTCGTTTGCACTAAAAGCGCATTATTTATATGGCAATAAAACCATTTCTCCCAATACATATCTGCTATAATTTACCACGATTTTAAAACTATAACTTATTTATTAGGCCTATTTATCAGTTAATCTAAAGCCGAATCACATATGTTTGAAAAAACTTGCGTTACAAAACCAGTTTCAACTAGTTCAATGTGGCTTTAGCCAAGTCCGAGGAATGATAGCTTTCTTCGACCGTTATTAGTTGTGATGTAATTATTCAAACTAAATGAACAGGTGTTACTTTAAATACACGACCCAAAGTTAGAACTAGTTAAGTTAATTTATTGAGTGGGAAAGTTTGGTGACAAACCTAGTGAATAAGTAGGAGTACGTCCGTTATGATTGCTCCTGGTAAGCCAATTTAATGAAACCCGATTTCAATTATTCAAGTTGTAAATAGAAATCGCTCTTGAATTTTCATAGCTTCTAAGGCAAAAACAGTTTAAGCTACAATATCACCTGCTAAAATTCCCTCAGCAATTTTAACGGGCAAATCTCTGAGAACTTTAGAACACTTTATAACTTCAACAGATTAAGGTTTAGCACACTTCAGCGCTAACTCGTCGTACGTTTTCACTTAAGCGGAGATAATCAGGGGCCTATTTCTTGGAAGTTTTAAGTCTCGTAATTTAGGCCTGTCTACAACTTATGGGACAATTTAAAACAATTTATAAAATCGTATTTGACGAACTCCAGTATTTGACGACCTCCATGGTCGAGTGGTTCGTGTGCCGGTGTCAAGGTGTTGCCATCTCGAGAGGTTCTGGGTTCGATCCCCGGCGGGGGTAAATGTTTGGGTGATGAATTTTCAGACATTTGTTCTCCAGTCTTGGATGTTTATATATATATATATATATATATATATATATATATATATATATATATATACATTTAGGATATTTATATGTATTTATCTATTAAATATATTTATCCGTCATCTAGTGTCCGAAACACAAGCAGCATTAGTTACCTCCATGGTCGAGTGGTTCGTGTGCCGGTCTCAAGGTGTTGCCATCTCGAGAGGTTCTGGGTTCGATCCCCGGCGGGGGTAAATGTTTGGGTGATGAATTTTCAGACATTTGTTCTCCAGTCTTGGATGTTTATATATATATATATATATATATACATTTAGGATATTTATATGTATTTATCTATTAAATATATTTATCCATTTATCCGTCATCTAGTGTCCGAAACACAAGCAGCATTAGTTGCTTAAAATGGGGCTAGTTGATAGGGGTGAATATTTGAAGATATTTAATTATTGTAGACTTACCAATTGCATAATTGTGAGGTACTTCTTCCACCAAAGGAATTTGGCGACCGCGGGTCCAAACACAGACAAACCGTAGTATGTGTACATGAGAACGTGAATACCGCTGTTCACCATGGCCGGCAAGAAAGCTGTAAAACAAAAAAGAACACTTTAAAATTTCTTCCACTATTGCGTTTTATGAGGTTCATAGTCTAAATACACTTTCTTTGAGTTTAATGACAATCGCCATGTAAGACTCGAGATGGTTGGTTTATTGTATAGTTAAGAGTGAGATAATAACCACAAAACTTTTTATCATAGTAATCCTGAGAATGTAGTATTAAATAAAAAAAATCCATTACTATACAAGCTTTTATTGAAGATACAATGAATAATGGTAATGGTGATAGTTAAAAGTACTATTTTAGAAAATCTCATCTTTTAAAGTACCTTACATAACAATAACTTCATAAACTTGATGTGAAAGGTCTTTGATTTAATTATTGCGCTGGTATAAATTTGTAAGGGCTACCTTTTCGAAGGGTCATAATCAAAACATCGACATTACAGAAAGTTAACGCTTTATTGTTGTTTGACTTCTGTCAGCGAGTGGTTTGTTAGAAGGTTTAGAGGAGTCACCAATTTCGAGGTTTGAGCATCTTTAGATGCAGTTTGTTTGATGAGTTCTATTGATGGATTTACCACCAGACGATTTTAACCTTCCTATACCTGCGCGTTGGTCTGTGAAACCGACGAATCACTTTCATGTGATTTATTTTTAAACTAGAATCGTGGACCATGGCAATGGAGTGCTTTTGCGGTCCCTTTGCCTAGTCTCTGACTAACCCTTAGGGGATAATGGTCGTGATTCAATGTATCCTTTCCACACATCATACTACATCTCATACCCCGAAATGAAACATTATTACTGACGATAAAAACTTTCACCATCGATATTTTCTGCACTTTCCAATTGTCCAATTAGCGTACCCTTTACCGTTTATCGTGTTATGTTTCTAAAGGCGTGAGTTCATGACGTACAATTATAATTAAGTGGTTTTGATAGTAATTGCACGGCATCATATAGAAACCAAACATGATGAATAGTACATCAACAACAACATCAATACAATCTACATTACATTGGTTAAAGGGGTTGTTATGGCATGTTGGTACCACAGATAATGAACCTTCATCCCTTAATGATGGAACTGTGGAGTGCGGGAAGGCATGCCGCACCCGCAGCGAAAAGGGAAGATCTCCTGCCGAGCCAGGTGTACGCTCGGGGACCGCCATCCTACTGTTATTCGGCGGAACTTGTATTTATATTAAACTATCTTGGAAACTCTGTCATCGTGATTCAGGTTTGCTAATCTTCTATATTCGCTATTGCTGTATTCAGTAGGTTTAGTATCAATTTGACTCTAATATTATTTATTTACTATATACTTTTCGAAGATCAACCATTTCTCGGTTACTTAATATCGTAGCGCGCAATGACATAGCCGCTACAGAACGATACGTTACACAAAACATCTAACAATTTAGTGCCTATATAATAACACTTTAGACTCATATAAAAAATTAAATAACTCTTAGGATTCAGGATTCAGGAGGGATTTGCTGACGTGAATTCGTGAGTGAAATCATGTTCATGATAATTAATTTGGTAGGATAATTAATTTATTTATCCTACTAGTGGCTCTCTGCGGTCTCACCCGCGTTCCCGTTGAAATATTAGGATCATAATATAGCCTATGTTATTTGGGGATAGTGTAGCTTTCCAACAGTGAAAGAGTTTTTCAAATTGGTCCAATAGTTTCGGAGTCTATTAAATAATATTGATTCGGAGCCAAAAAAACAATTGAACCTTTCCAATTTATAATATTAGTTTATATAAATTGCAGAAACTTCCTCTACAATAAAAGTCTATTTCGTTTTTTCTTTGAGAATTCACGAAGGCGATAAAATCATTCGACTATAGACTCTATCTTAAGGTGTGAAGAGCGTAACCACTCGCCATCATAAAATGCAGCAACTATAACATTGACTTACTGGATCCACTCGGTACCCATTTGATACCGATCCACCAGAACGAGAACATAGTGGAATGGTGGTACACGTGGAGGAACGTCAGCTGTTCATCCTTCTTTCTCAAGATGAAGAAGAAGGTGTCGCAGAACTCTAGCAGCTTCGAGAAGTAGTACCACCATACTGCGTCGGCTATCTGCAACAAAGAAAAAAAATGTCATCGTTGCATGACATTTCTCGTCTCGTCATTGCATCTATACGTATCTAAATTACGTTCTACTGCTGGGCATGGCTTTTTTAGATATAGAAATAGAAACACACAAGTGTTGACAAGTGCGATAGTGTTATGGCTCACACTTCTGGTGTGTTTCTATTTATATATCTACATCTATAATGCGGATTGATAGAAACGGTATGAAGAGTAATCGGGACTAACGGCTTAACGCGCCTTTCGAAGCCCAGGAAGTCGAGAAATCAAAAATTTGTCACACATTTAAGTACCTTAACGAATTATATGTCGAAGCAAATTTCATAATGTGTCTAGGATAATGTCGTACATGTAAATTGTGACACAGTACTCTAGTGATGAGCTACTTCTGATGCTGTCTGTTGTCTGTTCAGGGTATGAAAACCAATCACCAAATTACCTTTCGTAAAACTCCGAGCTTTTAAAGATATCAATATTTTTTTTACTACTCAAATAAATTACGACCAGGTGAATATCGCGGGAAGTTGCTAGATGCGGGCGGCGCATTGTGGAGATTCTTGGGGGAGGACTTGATAATAATAAATTCTTACATCGGCTTCATTCATTGTCAATTAATATTTTCAGTTATTCATTTTAACATACAAACAACAATCTCGCTTTGTCGGCGAGGTAGCCAAATTTACAGTTCTCCAACAGCTATAACCCCGGCACAAATCTTTAGCTTTCAACTCTCATACTTCGTACGCATTCATTTCTTTTTTATAAAATACCGTCAAAACTTATCTCAATAAATTATTTACCAAAGGTCACTTGATTATTGGTTGGTCATCATAAATAATAAAGAAACATGTTATTAGTCATCTCAGAAAAACCATGAAGTAGGTAGAAAGTACTTTTTGACGGCGAGATTTTAGAAATCGATACAATGCTGACCGAGAAAGTCGACCAGATATAACAATCCTCATTATAATTTTAAATGTCGGCTTGGATAAAAAAACACATAGGTATTGTTTAATTATCAAATGCAATGTGCGAGAACTTTCACTAGTGAAATAATTGAGGATTCCTCTTTAAAGATGTTAAATCGTGAAGAAATACAATTTTGACACTATTATTCACAACGATCAGTCGTTTTTATACATCGGGATGAAATAATCAGATGGGAGTCTCATAAAGTGCTCATCAAAACTTAACATGCTTCCTCGTTGTGAGGACTTCAACATTGTACAGAGGTACACCAATTAGCCTAGCCTAAAGAACAGTGAAGATACATAAAAATAGCATCTCCGCTGATCTTCATCAATTTAGAGCCATCATCATTATCACCAACTGCTGGATATAAGGCCTCAGGAAGTCCACAACTATCGATACTGCGCTTTCGGTCGGCGTTAGTCCCCCTCGTAGGGTAGCCACATTAAGCCTCCTCTCGAGAACCTTTCCACCTCATTCAAAATCACAAAGACTAAATTACATTTCGAACAGTCAATTAGTTTTTACTTTTAAGCTTACCTGCATCTCATCAGGGTCATACTTCTGCCGGCAGGGCTCGCAGATGTAGCTGTATCTCAGTCTAAACGAGGCAGTTAATAACCTCAATGCGATGTACGCGTTAAGCGCCGCCATCGCTAAATTATATGGCACTAAGAGCCAAGTTAGCTTAAATGGCTCTCTATTTTTCATTATTTTAGGTCCTATCCACACTATGAAGAGATACGCGAGAGTATAAAATACAGTCGGTAAGGGAGAATCTACCAGCGGCCATCCTTTTGTTCTGTTATCTGAAACAATAACAATAAATTATTAACGTTTGTACTACGAGACAACTATTCAAACGGATGTAGTCTCGCATTTTAAGTTGAGATGTAAAGAGTCACAGAGCAAATAAGTTGTACATACATACAATACACACAAACATGCATGATTACTGTTCTCCATTTGGTTTGATCCTCGCAAACTTCTTTCGCTTCTTTTCTACTCTTATTCCTAATTTCATACAACACCTTGTTGAGTTTTTTGACGAGGTCATTTTTAAACGTTCTCGAGACGATCTCAGGGTGGTCTCATAGGAGGGCTGGCACGCTGGTGAGAATTACATACATTTTGACGTTAAGCGCGCGCGTGTGGCTGTAAACCTATGTTAGGTTTTTCTTGTAAATTGTAAGCGCCCGCGCGTGGCCAACGCTGCCGGCCAGCCTACTTATGAAACCACCCTAAGTACGTCTACCCTCTCCATGTCCAACTTTTCAATACATTTCTGCTTTGAGTAACAGCATCTTAAGTTTCCAGTCTCCATTCGTCGTCTCAACTCACTGAAGAAGATTGTAATTTGAATAATACAAGGCATTCGATTTCAATTTGATTACAAGAGATACCAGTTTAATTTCTATCTGAACTTATTTCAATAATATTGTTTCTTTTTAAATCTAAAAATATCAATTTTCCCTAAGTTCTTATAAGGTTTTTCTTCCAAAAACTAAGCATTGACTTTTAAGACTTGGGAGTTGTATAAATTAAAGTTTTTCTTAATTCAATTTGGTTGTTGTTAATTTCGTGGATGAAACTTTCTAGACCTAACTAAGCCTAACAAATTTAAGGACTTTGTTGATTAACCTACTGACATATTTCGTATTTATAACTCTCAAGGGAAAAACTGATTGAAATATGTGTGCGTGAATAGAATTAAATCTGTAATCTGTAAATTACAGTTTAAATGAACGTAACATGTTTTATTCTTCCATTCTCAACCCTCTGTGGTCTTTTTTATTATTCTTATCATTACATAATTAATTATTGTAATCACACCTCCATTCACAAAGGGTTAGGCAGCGATGCAAACCCACATTGTAATGATCACGGCATTACCGCGATATTTATTATAAGTATCTTAATTTATTGTAAATGTTATAACAAATTTGAAGGTTTTTAGGAAGATTTATCCTAAAGTTTTTTTTTTTTTTATCAAACAAAAAGTATGTAACTTTGTTAATTATTTTTTTTTAATTCTTTAAACTTACGAAAAAGCGATTTTCATGGATTTTCACAGAAGTCTTATTTTATTTAATGATTCTTATTTCGGCAAGCGCCATTTTTAGGTATAAGCGGGAGCTTAAGATTAAAAGTTAATTAATGCCAAAATTCGGTGAATCATCTCACTAGTTTTACTTTTTACTTTATTTTTACATCATTACTTAACAATATAAAACTTGTTTTTTTTTGAAAAATTTTCATTTTCTTAAAAACTCGATGTTGTTTTATACGGCCTCTCAGACCTCATGTCGGTACTAAGGTCACAAAAAGTCCAAGTCGGTGGTTAACCCTTTGGTGTCTGTTACTTATGCGTGTTATGTAATGGTGGAAACTTTATTTATTTAAGAATTGTAATTTAAGATAAGTTAGATAAGTAATATTATATTGTATGTTTTCCAAATCCTTCCTCAATAGAGAAACTCGTGAGGAGTATCGGTGGCCCAATGCGGGTTGGTATGTAAGACAATAATAATTCATAATAGTGTATAATATTTAAAGTAATTTGTTCTTACGTGTTCTAGAGCTTAGTTCACGAACCGAAATATACATTTTTTGATATTCCATTACTCACCGGAAAGTGATAACGTCCACAAATAATAATCGTAAGTTTCCTTCAGGACGCTTTGCGTTGAATTCACTATTATCGAAGCCATAATTTTCTAGTAGTTCCGTTCAATCACCTGGAACAAATGAAAAAAACAGTTATTTCACTATATTTTGACGAAAGTTTCATAGGTATACTGGGCGCCATCGATGGCCAACAGCGCCGGCGAGATGTTCATACATTTTGGGTGGTTTCATAGGTTGGCTTGCACCAGCGCTAGCCAACAGCGATGGCGAGATTTCTATACATTTTGACGTAAAGCGCGCGCTTGTAATTGTAAGCGCGCGCGTGGCCCGCGCTGACGGCCAGCCTACATCGCCATTGTAGGTGTTATAATAAGCTAGTTGACTCATATCAATAGTAATAAAAATAATGTGTCATTCACATAGTATTTACCTAAAGGGTACAAAATATATTTTGTTCGATAAATATAAATAAGGCATTGCTGTAGAAATTCAAATTTGCTTTTTTTTTTAATTTTCCAAAATTGCTATCCACCATGTTTGTGAAATTAGATGAGATAATGCTTGATATAAACAATTACTACGGATGGTCAAAATGCGTCAAAGCCCACTCGCAACCAATCAAGCATAACTGTCGCCTATGTCACACATGCGTATTGAATTGTTTACAATAATCGTGACGCTACCGCACAGATAATTCATAGACCATCAGGACCGAAGCCGTTTTTGATATTTAAGCAAAAACGTAATTTATAATTTTAAATTTATTGTGTTATAGGGTTCAGAAAAAAAAGCATTATTTTTTATGGTGATGACGATCAGTAATTAATCATTTGGGCCTCAATAAAAAAAGGGTCAATTAGAATATTATAATAAATGAATTGGTCTAGTTTTGTACGACGATGCGTGCCGCCTTTTCGAAGTTTCGGGGGTCAACTGCCAGTAGGAGCAAAGGTTGTCTAAGACGTTTCTCTGTTTATAACTGCCTATGGAAACTCTCTAAAATGATATATAGTACTCGTAATTATATTAAATGGTAACGTATTTCACATTATTATACATAAGAAATAATTAAGTAAGCACATTAAGAAATAGTTGTGTTTTACAGTTACAAGTTCCAAAGTACCGGTAACTAAATTATCATTACATTTTGATGATTATGATCATTCTTAATTATGTAAACTTAATTTGACTTTCATATTATTCCAGATTAGAAATGAACTTAACTGAACTTCGTTTTGCACTATATCCTACGTAAATAATTTTAAAGATATGTATAAAGATCGTAAAATAAATATTTAGTTAAACATTTTTTGGCTAAGCGATTTATGTTCAAGTTCAAGTGCTTTATTTGCCAATCATGTGTACAATAGGTGTTGTTACATATTAGAATATAGTTTCATCATGACACCCGTTTGGGTATAGCAAGAGATACAAGGCAACTATTATTAGAATTTTTATACTAGGTAAATATATTTTAATCCTTGGAGCGTGCAGCAGACCTTGTCATTAATGACAAAAAAAAAGTCAATAATCTAAATATGATACTTAGTTTGTAGATAATTTTAATAAACACATAATTAATTAGATTGTAAATAATATTTTGATGTAATTATTTGTCAAGATGAATTAAAATAAAAAATGTCAATAGTTAATAGATTACTTTTTAATAATAAAATATTGTAGTAGAATTAAAAAGTAAATATTGTAAAAATGTAAATAAGTATGTCAGAGCAGTTCATCATTGTAGAATTCATTGAAATTATAATAACATTTTTTGTATCATATGTTTTTTAGTTTATTTATAAATTTTTGTGTATTTTTTTCTTGACGAAGTTCATTGGGTAGCCTATTATATGTTTTTATCGCACTAAAATAGGGGCTGTTAGTATACATACCCAAACGACTTATAGGAAATTTTAACCTGTTTTCTTGGTTTTTTCTTGAAGCGATTTTTTTAGGTCCAGCCTCGTTGAATATTTTAGGGTTGTTTCTAATGTGTCTAATCATACCAATCTATCAAATACAAACGATTTTATCACCGATATTTCTTCATTATTTTTTTATAATAATATCTTTTTATTACAGAGGTAGAATAAAATCATCCAAATATTCGTATTTAAATTTTATGTAATTTTGAGTAATTATTTTTATATAAATATTTGAAAACCGCGAACACCCGTGCTCGCAAACAATAGATGTTTCTATTGTGTCTCATTTCCTTGCCATTACATACATACATACAATTACGGCTATAATCCCCTAAGGGTTAAATTCTGAGACTAGGCAAAACCACCGCAAAAGTAGTCCATTGGCATAGTCCGTGCTTCACCAAATCACCAAGCAGTGACTGTACTCAGCGGTGAGCCCGTCGCCGCTATAAGCTATTGGATGGTGCAATTCTAAGTCTATTAGTCGCCTTTTACGACATCCGGGGAACCATGACATTTAAACAACAGACGTAAACACTTGGCAGTCTAAATTAGCCGAAATCGTTAAGTGAACGAAACAATTGACAATTCCTGCGAAGTTACTTGTCCTCGTTGTTTTGCCAAACCATCGGTATTGTTTCTCGGCCACCCTCGTGATCTGGACTTTAAGCTTTTGTGGGAAATAGTTTATCTGACAGACTTATGCACGATGTTTTTTGTTAGTTTACTTAATTTATTTTTTTATATAAATTCACCATCTTGAATGAATATGATTAGAATTATTACAGCAGAATCATTATTAATTTTACTGAGATGATGGATTGGTTTTTATTGTGTACACCAGATAGGAATAAGGTCGCAAATAACCACTGTATGCGGAGAGCAAGATTTATTGATGTAGTGTGTATTTAATTTTGTATATTGTCTGTTTCCTTTTAATAAATAGAAATCCTTGAGGAAGGCCCTTACAGCAGAGATAATGATATATCCATTCGTTAAGCCACACTATATTCAATGACTGGTCGTTCCATCGTTGAAAGGTATTGCGTTGATAACTTTCACAACAAAGGCTCGGTCACGTCAAAGCAGTACTACGAGTAGAAATCACCATGGCTCTTCTTCTCGTGTCTATACAAAACAGCACTCGCTGTACGCTGTTACAAATTATTATTTGTATTAATAACACACTTATTCAACTGCTATAAGACATCGACTTCCCCATCTCAATGGAATGGTCACTCGAGTGAAAGTAAAGTGGGAGTGAGATGCCGACTACATTGGCATATGAAAGACAGAGAAAGCATGAGCCCTGAATCATGGACCGTTGTTTCCGCGCAGTGCTCAGTATCAGGTGACGTAATTACGTAGCTTCCGTGACTTTACCTGCGTTTTTATGCGTGTGATTTAGGAATGGAACAGAATAAATATTCATACATTTTTAAGGGTCAGCAACGCGCGATTCCCCTCGTTGCAAATTTCCATTTAACATTCATTTACCATCAGCAGGGCCATGTGTTTGATTTGTCAGGTCACCTTACTCTTCGACAGCACAAAAAAATTATTAGATCTGTTTTTATTTTTATTTTTTGTGATATGGAATTTTCGAGTGAAATTAAAATATTACCTATGTCTATAATTGGACTCAATACAATGGGAAACACACAAGAAGCATGTGACATATTACCAACACGCTGGCCCAAAGTTGATCGCTGGTTAGAAGCGGCAATAGCGACCAGGTCTAACGGACTTGGCTTGAAAAGCCAATATCACTTAAATACGTTTGAGCGCAGCAATGACTGATACATGCGTCGTGATTGCGAACAGGTGGCACTGTCGGTGTCTGGTCAACACACGTTTGTCTGATTAGTAGAAATAGCGTTATCAATGAAATTTTATTCTGGACTGTATAGAATGAGTTTGATATGTTATTGTCTCTAGTTTTCTTACACCCACACGCATCCACTAGCCTCTTAATAAGCAGTTTACTCAATACTATTATGGGGACTAAGTAATGGATAAACTCACTAATAAATATCCGTTAAATATCCGATAAAGTCGATTAAAGAATGATCGTATTCTTTATTGTCCGTAGATTTCTAAGAAATTTTTTGCAATACCTTTTTACCTTACATTAATGGTGTGCTGAAAAGATTTTCCGTAAGAAAGCGAGTAACCAAACCATTTATAAATAAAAAAATGTATATCATTATTTGACATTTGACACTTGTAACATTTTACAGTATGCATTAAATAATATTACGATATTTACCAGAGGCCCCCAAACTAGGCTATGCCTGTATCTTGGGAGTCCTAACACAACAGTTATAAATAAGTTAAAAGCTTAAAGCTAATGTAGATAATCGTAAAGGTAATATTAATAATAGTAAGTAGGTATTTTTAATTCAATTAATGGTAACTTAACACAAAATATTATCTAGCCTAAATCACGAAGGGGCAAGCCGATAACTTAACTACCACATCGAGACACTAGCCGTTAACCGAACACAAGTCGTGTTTTCAGTTCCGATCCACACAATAAATTCAAGTTTAGGTTGCTCTCAAACAGGTAATTTCTTTGCTCCACAAACCACACACATAATTAACACTGATAAAACGTGTGTAGAAAATGCAAAAAATAAGTGTAACGTTCTGTGGTGAGATTAGGTGAGTGCACTGTAATTAAGGTCCAATGAAACTAATTGGTACAGTGAAAGTCTTCATCTCGGCAGATGCCTCGGTACTACATCAGCTGCTGTAATATATACAATTACTTGCATTAGCACTAGAGTTTTGGACGTACGTGGAAGAAATTTCTTTTTAAAGCGCACAATACGCGACCATTTTGGATCCAAGATGAGAGGATGAGCTCGCTGTCGATGGCGAGCGGTGCGATGATAGAAGGTGGCCGTCAGCATAATGTCAAAAAGTTGCTGTTAAGAAGCTCTATTGTACCAAATCTCTTCTAAGTTCAATACTTAATTCGACGGGTCCGATCTATCGCCTTTTTGGGCACAGGGTGCACGCGAGTAGTCTTCCACAAAGTTGGAGCTTGCCTGGTGGAGTATGAAAGAGTGAAAAGTCACATCATAATAGGAGACTACTTCGGAGCAAATACTTTTAGCACCACTGCTGGTATGCCATCTAGCCCACTCGACTTATAAACACTCAGAGAATGCAATCAACAAGATTAAAAGCAACTCTGTAAAATTGTTGATTAAAAAAAGGACCATGGCCTAATTTAATTAGATTACAACACTGTTGGTAGCTGCGTGCAGAAGTGGTTAGGTTTGACACAAAAATGCTTATTATGGGGTATAATTGTGCAACAAATATTATTTCCATGGCCACGAAATAATAATAATATTTATTTGAGATTAGTTAGAAGCAAAAATGAGAAGATCAGTGCTGATATATTTTCAGTAGTAGAAGTAAAAAAATAATAATAACATTTTTTTTTACATACGACTGGTAAGCTCTTGACCTTCATCTCACCTGATGGTAAGTGACGATAAGGCCGAACAACTGAGGAACTGGCTAGCTTACCTCTGATTGCCGGAACACAACAATGCTTAAAACATTGTTATTATGGCGACAAATTTAGGTAAGACGGTGGTAGCTAGCCAGGCGGGCTTAAAAGCCCTACCACCAACCAAACCGAGCAGAAAAACTTCTGCCCCCATGGGGAATCGAACCCGGACCTCCCGATCAACCACCAGTGGTGTGAACCACTAGACCAGACAGGGGTTAAAACATAACATATAACATAAATATTTGAAATATTATAAAATTCTGTGACATAATAGATCAGTCAAAGAACTTTTCCTTGGATGTTGTGTCGAAAACCTTGACGCGTGTTGCATTATTGTTCCCCAAGAGAGTACAAAGATGTTTCCATCTATTTCTAATAAAATAACTTTTAACATGTAAATATTGAATCTATAAGAAATGCCAGGTACTCGCAATATTCAATGTTTGCATTCAACTTTTATTTCGCGGCATCAAATGGATCTATAATGTCAGTTAACCCCCTGGCGGGTGCCGCGAACACCGGTGTTCGCAAAGAATAGATGTTTCTCAATATTGTCTCGTTTTTTGCCCGTTTACTAGTTAAAATTATAAAAGGACGAAGTCTTTATATTAGGTCCTCACATATAAAATTGGCGTTTTGTATGGAGATTTTGGAGAACTGCATTTTCCATACTAACATTTTTCAGTTTGCTTCACAACGACAAATCCAAAGATAATAATATTTGGCATGTATCATTAGACAAGCTTTAGCTATATGTGTGATATCACACTTCTTAAAAATTATTTATCTTTTTTATGTGAATGCAAATCAAATTTTGTATTCGGAAGGCACTGAAAAGGAGTTGTCTCCGTGTCCAATTTTAACACAATAAAACATACAACGAATTATCAAAACAAATCAAAAGGGTTCGAAAATATGGTATTTTTTTAGAGGAGGTAATTGTTTCTTTAAGAATACTCTGAAACTTAATAGTTACGAACAAAATCCTAAGAGAGAAGAAAAACACCAATTTCATAGGTAAGGACCCAATATTATAAAACACTAGTCCTCAGCCCATATACATCCCACTCCTCACGAAGAAACACATGAGGAGTGTTGGCCATAACTTGGTGGATGTTGGCCGTAAGTCACCCAATGCGGGTTGGTGGGTAGAAACGGTTGCAATAGTGTCCGTGACCAACGGCTTAACGTGCCTTACGAAGCACGGGGGTGTTCGAGATCATAATGTTTTGGTCACCCATCCAAGACGAACCATTACACCACTGAGCTCCTCCCACTGTACAATCAACTATACTTATGTTTTATTGACACCTGAATAATAAAAGGTTTAGTTAAAAAGTAATATGCTTTGCAGCACAAAAACGAGATTAGAAAGCTATTAAAATATTTGCCCGCACCTAAATTCTCGTAGTCTCTGAATGATGGGACAGACGTTGCGAAACATGTCTGTTTTGGATAACATAGTACGTTAACGACCTGGTAACCTCCATGACCGAGTTAGTACCGGTTTTAAGTTGACAGCATGAATGATTTTCAGGGTTCGAGTCCCAGTTGAGGCAAACGATTTTGTGATGCAAATGAGATTTTCTAGGCTAAGGTACCCAATAAATATTACATATTGTCACAAGAAAAGACCTATTTGGCACTTTTCGAATAAAAGGACTGAAAATTAATTTGACCCCTAGATTAATGTTTGAGATTATAATTATATAGTTTGTTTTGCATATAACATGACTCAATTGTATTTTGGCTTTAAATTTCAAGTGTTGAGATACTGCATAATTAACTTTACCATTTCAAGCCAAAAAGAAACAACTTTTATTTAAATAAATTCTCTCCTTATAATCTTAAACAGCGTGGGGAGGGTATCAGAACCATTAATTCAAATTCCAAAACGACGCACACGCTTATTCAGAACAAATACCTGATCACCACTGAATATTTTACTCACGATTACCATAATAAGTATAAGATTTCATGCGAAATACAACACTATAATGAACTCAATGATATGTGCCTATTTATTAAGTTACTTTCGGTTCATTGGTCGACTCGATTTCGTATAAACTTTAACAATTTCGACAAGAACGCGGATAGTAATGGTAACTGTAAAAAATAGCTTTTACACGTCTGTGCCCGCACGTATTGTAATTTATTTGGACGGTCCTTGTCTATGAGACAACAAAGTACCAATTTTTAACATTTGTTCTGAAAGCAATATAAAGAGGTAATACAGTTTCTGAAATAGGATGTTCGGGTTTGAAAATTCTTCCACTGTCAGAAAATTTTAATTATTTCAATCTAAACACCCAAATAAACATTGCACCCGTGCGATGCCAATACTGGAGTGAGTAAGATTATGAACGTAAAATAGAAAAGTGAAATTGAAGTAACTAATACAAAGCCAATTAATATTTAACTTAAAAATAAAAACTTCAAAAGTACGAACACAATAAAAATGTCTACCATTTCACGTTCGTCGAATTAGTATGTTGGTATTAAAATGGAAATTATTTTCCATTAGCTTCTCATTACTGTTTCCCTAGAGAGAGCTACTATTTATTAAATCTTAATTAATATTTCTTTTTAAAGTGCAGTATTTATTTTAAATTAATTCTTATACGCATAGCTATAGGGTTGAACATCCCACCATAAGCTTTCCCAATTTGTAATATAAAAGAAATCTGTAATCCATTTCATAGTGGTCTGCACTAGAATTATTAACAAGGCTCTCGTTTGCCAATCAGTTCGTAATTCAATTACGTCAATTTGAATTGGGGAAAATATTTATGCAATACAATTCAATAATACAGAATATTTTTGTATTACGAATAATATTTTCACTGTGCATATTTTTGTATTGGGTACGCTATATGGTTTCTTGTTGTCTTTCAATAACCAGGACCTATCAAAACACCAAAGATATATATAACAGTGAACAAACATTTATGGAAGGAGTATGGTCTATTTTTATTATCTAATATTGTAGATAGATAGATAATTCTTTATTTAAAAATTATACAGTAATTACTTAAATCTAGATGCCACAATTGGCGGTATTATATAGGATGGAACATTTTGGTGGACCCTGGAGGGGAAGCACCTAAAATATTAAAAATAATTTAAAATAAGGTCTTACATGTAAAACGTAATCTCTTTTTCCTGCCCTGTTCCCAATTCTATTTGGGGTCGGCGCAACATGTCTTCCTCTTCCACTCTCCTCTATTACTCGTCAAGTCAACACTCACTCCCATCCTCATCACATCATCATTCACACAATCCATCCATCTGTTCTTCGGTCTTCCTCTCTCCACACACCCATCCACTTTCAAATCCATAACTTTCCTGGTGACATGATCATTCTCCTTCCTCATTACATGTCCATACCAAGAAAGTCGTTTTTCCCTCAGTTTATCAGCAATCGGGGTAACTTTCAGATATGTTAAACGTAATGAAATCTGAAATTTATTTTATTTTATACTAAGCCGGGTTTGGGAAACTGAGAATGCCTTTATGTTTCATTTTAAAAAAAAGTTAGTTTCCTGTAAATTAAGCATTTTAAATATTTAATTCACTTCCCCTCCAGGGCTCATAAAAAGTTCCATGCCGTATAGGTACAGTCAAGTGCATAAATATGTATCTTGAAAACCATTACAATATCATGTATGTATTTAAGGATTCGCAAAATATGTGACACTTTTCTCATCGTTATTATGTCTTCGCTTTTGTTCCATAAATATGTAAGTAACTAAGTGTGCAATAATATATATCTATCTATACTATGGTATCATAATAAATGTGACACTTTTCTCTTCGTATTATGTTGGTATTACGCCTTCGGTTTTGTTCCATAAATATGTAAGTAACTAAGTGAGCAATAATATGTCGCTAAAAAAGGTTTGTATAGATAGATGAGCCAATAAAAAATAAAAGTAAATATTCTTTGTATTTTTTGACACTGTTGACATTAATTTAAATTTTGAATTTCTTTTCTATTAAATGTTGACCATTGTGTCTTGCTATGAAACAAAGAAAGTAAATACTGCAAAATTTCTCGAACAAACGAAAAAACTCGATACAAAACAAATTGTCCTTTAATGAATACATGTTTTTGATCAATTTCTGCAAACATATTTACGACAGTTAGATTGGATACTTTCTTAATAAACTTTCATTGATATATACTTTTGACACGTTTATTTAGATACATATTTATGCACTTGACTGTACATATAAATAAGAAATATCTTCACACGTTCACACCTATCAACAAGCCCTATTTTAGAAGCCGATTGTGTTACTTAATGACGAATTAAATAAATTTATTTATATTTCATATATATTATATTACATAAAAAATAATGTAAAATTTTGTGTTTCGTAATGATGTGACGTCATACTGATCTGATTTCGACATTGTTGCGAAACATCTGAGGTTTATGTCAATGTTTCTTCGCGATTTTTCACCTGACCAAACTCAATTTTTGTATGGCTAAAAGTGGTTAAGGAACTCAGTGCTCTTTGGACTCTGCCGACCCCTTCGAGGATTACAGGCGTGATTGTGTGTATGTGTATTATTTTGTAAACTAAAACAAAAAAAACAACTGTTAAATACAAATAAACATCCGAAATTTGTAATTATTAAATAATTATATTGCTGACAAAATATTTTTTTGCTGCCCAAATGATATTTCGGCTGACCTTTTTGTTGCTGACCAAAATGGCTGCCCAATTAATTACTTCCTATGAAGTATTATAGAACAATGACTTTTTTAACCAATGCCAGCGAAATCTACTACAGCTCTGAACTAGCACAATACATTTTTTAATACAGAGAGCCACTGTAGTTCAACTAGCGAAACTTTTGGCGTTCACTGTGAAAGTAGAGCTTCTGATAAATAAATCAAAAAAACTCTCATTACATTGTGCCGAGGCCGTATCTTGTTCTCGATTTTTCGACTTACCTACTTTAAATGGTAACGAGAAGTGGGCGTGAACTATTTAAATTAAGACCAACCGCAATACTTATTTTCTGAGCACGATTGACTTTCATTAGTTAACGAATAATGACTTAAGAAATTATAATACTAATTTGAAAAAAAATTATAATACTAATAAAAAAAAAATATCGTGCTCTCGGCTTCCATCGCGCTTAAATGCGAACGTATTTAACACAACTAAATCTTTAAGATAAGATTTCGCTTACACTTCACGAGGGGCCTATTAAAATTTTCTATCCTGTAGAATAATATGTATAAATAAAAACAAGATGGATATTTATTTTGAAAATTAAACTAATCATAAGAAATACAATAAACGTATAATCGAGTATTCCAAAATTAGGAACTCATGAGAATATAACTATAAAGTAATCACATTCCTAAAGTCATTGAGCAGTTATGTATTATCTATAGCTTACGGCTCACCAATTTTAAATTTTACCGTGTATTCAGCTGTAAAACTCAATGATCCATTCGAAATTTAAAAGAGATTCTTAATGGGCAAATTGCAAGAGGTCTGTTTCAAAAAACACGTTTTTATGCATTTTTTTAACAGACGCAGTTATAAAAATTTCATGAAATGTTTATTGTTATGTCACAAGATCACAAATGACTGTGGTAGCCGAATTGGTTAGCCCGCAAGATGAATATCGCTTGCGACATTGCGCCTGGTGCATGGCAACAGGCTCGCCACGTGTTACATGGGGATATAGATAAATTAGATGAAATGTGGGTGTTTAACACCTCTGGCTACCCTTCGAGAAAAAGGGCGTGAGATGCAAGTCTTACTGGTATCACGATGAATTCTGTAAGCGACTGTAGCGACTGGTTATTAACTATGGTTTATCCTAGTTAACCTTCAAAACGAAAGCGGCGATATTTACTATCAAATTTTTAAAGAGCAGTCCAAGTATAGCAATTTGTTCCGATTTATAATTAAAACGGTTTTAGAACTAAACAAATCTTACAAACCTTACAAGACAAGATTCTTATTTATGTAAGATTTGAATCCAATTTGTTAGTACTAATTATAGAAACTTTCTTACCAAAGTTTTGCTGTAATAGTACCTTCAAGATTTGAAATTTACATCAAAATATTTAAATTCGTTATAATCTCTACAATTTTCTATGTAAATCGTCTTTTCTAAAGATGGGCAGATCATTACTACCTACGCTTATAAATTTTCACTGTAAATTTGAGAGGGCTATCATCGTTACTTTATTTAAATGATACAACACAAAAACTAAGACTCTTATTTATTGTGTTGTATCATTTAAATAATGTTATGCTTCTATGAAAGCTCATAAATGATATTATATCCGATATAAAGATTATCGATTTGCAATTCATTGACTTATTGATTTACACCTGCTATGATATATTTATTGGCTATTATAGATATGAAGACATCAGCTATTATATCTTCTAGCATACAAGCTACCCAAACGGTAAGCTGCTAGCGAAAATAAAGCTTGGGAGAACTTGCAGTCGCGTTAAGGGGTCTAGGCTATAAAACGTGTAATTGTAAATCTTAATGTGCCACAAGGAAACGTTCAGGCAAGAAAACTTTGCAAATTAATACGTCACAGTAGTTTGTCGTGTCCAAATAATTATTCTTTCTATTTAGCTTGTATCATAAGTAATCTTTTCCTCTCTAAATTATTTGGAGCTGTAGCTCCACATTTATACTCCTCTTGTGTTTTTCTATAAGGAAGGCCTGTGCACAGCAGTGGTGCGTATATAGGCTGAGGACGGCTGGTCTGGTGTCTGTGATCCAGCTACTCCCTGAGAGCATTCGCTAATACTCCAATATACCAATTCCTGACCGTGGAAGCGACTCGGGGTTCTGAAGCAAATCTCCGAGTCATTCCCAAAGCCTCCCAACTTGGTCAGATACTAATACGAGACAAACTAAATGTAGCATTACTCATTGCAAGTGAAATAAAGATCAAAGTTCACGTTTCACTATACAGAACAAAAAATAGAGAGAATCTATGACTCAGGAAAGGCAAGCTAGCCATAGATAGCCAGGTACCTGCTGTGAGGCATATGTCAAAACAAATTTCTATTAATGTATTCACGGTTTTACTTTCCAAATCACAACGAGGATAACGTTGATGCAACTTTTTAAAGATTTTGAATATTACATGACTAATATCTCAAAAGTCGTCTTTCAGAATGACCGTATGAAAGATGATTTTTAGGAAGAAAAATGCATTTACACACGCCGTCTAAAAAAAGTTCCTGATTCAGCATTACAGTTTCTACCAATGTGTAAAATCATACTGAGATATATATCCTAATGTCAAAAGAGCGTAGTCCCAAGGAGGCCGTATGAGCCACCGTCGCCTATCCTTCTTCTTCTTCTTCTTGCCCTTTTCCCACTCTAGGTGGGGTCGGCACAACATGTCTTCTTCTTCCATTCTCCTCTGTCACTCGTCAGCTCAGCATCCACTACTTTTATCCTCATATCATTCTTCACGCATTCAATCCATCGCTTCTTTGGTCTTCCTCTAACTCTAGGTCCGTCCACATCCACCACCACCGTCCACCGTCGCCTATATAACCTTCATATCACCTCTCAAAACATTTTTAAAGGGTTACCTAGGAGTCCCAATGTACACCGGCTGAGAACATTTGTTGGTCTTGATTTGAATAGTCATAGGTCGACTTATACAAAAATATAGTAACTAGGACAACATGTGATTTATTATCTATACGTAAAGGAAAATAAAAAAATATCGGAAATGTCCAAGGACAACCGAATTTGTCCTGTAAATCTAAAGCTAAACTACTTTCTAAGAATAATAGCTCGTTTTAATAAGAACAGGAGGTACACGATTGATGTCTACTAATATCTTAGAAACAGCTAAACTTTCTAAATATCCTGTGACCTAGACTCAATAGACGCGTAATAAGAAATTTAATATATCATGGAAACATCTGTAGATATTCATCTTCGTAATAATAGATTTTCTTTTATAAATGTATGCCCTAGAGCAAGATCAATATTTTGTTTAATACAATGTTGTTATGTATGATTTTATTATTAGTGTTAATTCGCAAAGTTATTTTTATGTGTAATTTGTTCTTTTTATGTGTAAATTTCCCAACTGGGGTAATAAAAGCTCTTACTGATAATGTTTTTGTCATAAAGTTTTTGATGACCTCCGTGATCGAGTGGTATGTATGCCGGTCTCAAGGCGGCCTCATCTCGAGAGGTTCCGGGTTCGATCCTCCCCGGTGGGGGCAAATGTGATGTAAGTTTGGGTGATGAATTTTCAAGCATTTCAGTCTTGGATGTTTATATATTTTTATGCATATTCAGAATATTTATATGTATTTATCTATTAAACATATTATTACGTCATCTAGTGTCCGTAACACAAGCAGTTAGTTCCTAATATTATGAATATTTGAAGATATTTATTTATTTGTTAAAAAGTGTAAAATAATTTGTACTAAAATAATACGAACATTATTATTATTATTAAAGTCAAGAGCAGTGGCGTACATAAGGAGATACCTATGCCCAGTGGACGAGCATAGGTTGATGATGAAGATGATGATTGTTATATGTAAAGTGTAAAATATATTAGAAATATAAATTAACTACTATATATACATGGACATGGTTTTATTGCAGATATCTATAAAACATATATAATAATTAAGACATACTACTGCAGTATATCTACTATGACCACAAACCGTAGAGCAGCAAAAAATGTTGTTTTTAATTTATTCAGGAAAAACAGTGAAAATTTGATTGTAGCCTAAAAAGCCAATCGATCAACCCGCGAACCGGAGCTTGTAAAGTACTCTAATTATAACACAAGGGAACTCATTAAACTTATTTGCTTTTAATATTAATTAGTCAATTAAAGCCAGGGCCGTCTTTAAACTATTTGAGGCCCTGGGCACATTAGGATCATGGGGCCCCTATGACCTTGAGAAAACACTATTTAGTGATAATAGATAATGAAAGTAGACAAACAAGGTTCTAAATTTATTTTTATTTAGTTACTAACTATAAAAAAATTGGAAATATAAAAAATATTCTACAAAAGTAACTCGCTTAGCATAAATTCCGTAGATTAATTCTATGTTGATTGCAAAGGTACCCTTCTAGATTTAAGATGAGCAAAATCGTTAATCACTTCTTCAAAATCTATGGTATTGAGAATATCACATTCTATGGACATCAGCGACAAACTAGTTAATCTCTCTTGAAGAATTGTACTTCTTAATTCATTTTTTATTCGTTTCAATTTGGAGAAGGAGCGTTCTCCGCTACAGTTAGTTACCATCATGCTTAAAAATATTCTCAATGCAATTTCTACGTTAGGAAATGTGTCTTCAATTTTGTTTTGCTTTAATAGATTATATACTTCCTGTACACCGTTAGGTGCTTCATTTTCACTCTGAACATTTTTTAAGTATTCTTTTAAATGTTGACATTCTATTTCTAACTCTTTTTCATTTACATCTTCGTGATAGATTTTAGAAAATTCTTTGCATCCTTGTCGTATCTCTTCGGAATTCAGAGTTTTTAAGTGAAAAAATAAACTAAAACGTTGACTAACGGTCTCATATGAACTTAGTCGCTGTTTCAGATGAACACTCAAGGTATCGATTATTGGGAGAAAGGTTTCTACGTTGAATCGCTCTTTTCCATTCAATTGGACTGATGGCGCAGAGCCATCAAAAAAACTCTGCCGTGAGCTTCTACGTCTTGTTCTTTGAGATAGATCCTTGTAGTCAGATTCTGGGTTCTTTTCTTTGGCAGATGATTCGAAGTTATCAAATTTATCCCTGAGGTTAGTAATAAAATCATGAAGTGAAGTGAACAAATTGGTTGCAACGTCCAGTGTTATTGTTTCTTTCTGAAGATAATTACTTGTTTTGTCTATTCTTTCCAATATAGAGCTCCAGATTTCCGTCAGTATAATAAATTCTAGATTTCTCATTTTTCTAGACAGACTAAGGGCTTCGTTTCTAGTTTCTCGTGCCTGATCAGTATCGTTTGCGATGGTGATTAAAGCTTCTATTATTCGTTTATAACCCCCATGCAAAGCGCTTACTGCATCAGCTCGGGCTGACCATCTGGTTTGTGAAAGACTTTTAACAACTTTTTTTGAACCTAAATGTTCTGTTAACATATTCCATCTGTGGGTGGAGCCGGAAAAAAAGTTGTACACTTTCTGAACTATTTCAAAAAACTGAGATGCCTCCGGTACACACCCAGCAGCATGGACACCTACCAAGTTTAGTGAATGTCCCGCACATGGTACAAAGGTGGCAAATTCACATTTTTCCTTGATTCTTGTTTGTAGACCACTATACTTTCCCGACATATTTGAAGCATTGTCGTAACTTTGTCCTCTGCAATCTTTTATGGGAATATCATGTATCTCTAAAAAATTTAAGATCGTCTCCGCTAAATACTTAGATTTATGCTCTTTAATAGGTATAAATTTCAAAAACCTTTCAACAGGAACACAGTCTTTTACGTATCGAATGATGAAAGTTAGCTGGTCAATATGAGACAGATCGGGCGTACTGTCAACGCTAATGGAAAAATATTTTGCTGATTTAACTTCATTTATAATTTTTTTTAGAACCTGTTTTCCCATTATTTCAATAAACTCATTACAGATATTTGCTGATAAATACGAAATGTTACCCTTTCCAGGATTCCCAAATTTTTTTAAGTGATCTGCAAGAAATGGATCAAATTCACTCAATAATTCTACGCAACCCAAATAATTTCCATTGTTTGGAGATCCTAGGATCTCATTGTCGCCGCGAAATGGAAGTCCTCTCGATGCCAAAAATTTTACAACAGCTACAATCCGTTTAAGTACGTTTCTCCAGTAATCCACTTCCTTTTGATGTTGAGATAATAAGTCCATATCTACTCTACCAACCGCTTTACTTCGTGCCAGATAAGTCATCATAGATTGCTTATGCGCTGGGCTATTTTCATGTGTTAAAATAATGTGATTAATATGCTTCCAATCATTACATCCATTCCGTGAGCAAAGATTAACATCAGTTGGGTTAAATAAGCAGCATGAAAAACAAAATACAGAGCATTTGGAAGGCGAATACAGCAACCATTTTCTTTCAACGCTTTCATTGTTCTTTAATTTCCGAATAAATAATGCTTTGTTGAAATATCTCGTTACTAATTTATTACCATCTTTGTAGGTTCTAGATGCCTCGGAAAAGTCAGAATCTTTATTTTGAAAATATACTGGTCCTTTACGAATTAAAATTTCGCGATTTATTTCAATAAACTTTTCGTGGAAATAATCGGCGGGGTCGTGTGATATTAATTCTTCTGTGTTGGAAAACTGCAGTTCAATTGACACAGTTGTCGGTTTTAGTGAAGTCACTAAAGTTGTTGCACTTTCGTCGTAGGAATAGTCGCTTTCTGATTCTATCTCTTTATCAAAATTGGAACATGAAGGTTTAGAAATTCCCGCAATTTGTGACTGAGCTGACTCATCATGTGGAACATTAATTAGTTGATTGCTACTTACAGAAGTTTCTCCAGTAGTAGTAGTAAAATATGATGTTAATTTTGGTAACTTTTCAATTATTTCTTTCTGATGTAGAGCTTTTTTCCTTTTTTCAGATCCACTAGGATATGACCGTTTCGACATTTTATATTATAATTCAGTATTTAATTAATTTTATAACGAAAATATTCGCCAACACAAAAAAGACAAACGACGATTTAATCAAACAATACTATTTTTTTATCAGAGCTCGACTCTCGAGCACAGTCAGTAACAACTACAAACAAAACAAACGTCACAACATCGCAGACAAATACAGGGGAATTCCCGTTCATCAAGTCAAACGACGATCGGGAGTCGGGAATTCCCCTTTTTTGTCTTTGGTATTACGTATGAAGTTAGAATTAGGTTTCTTTATGACATAAACCACACCGCATCAAATTGTAAACTTTTAATTGTATTCTTATACCTACATATAGGTATTTAAATTAACCTAAACATACTAATATCGGAAAACCTCATTTTTGAGCTAGAGTGGAGTACTTATACCCTGTTTATAGTTGCATTTAATAGTTTGATCTTTTTGACGGATGTCAAATCTGAAATCGATGTAACTTTGCAACGACGATGAATATTTTCTAATTTTAAAAATTGTTAATAATCATACGAATAGACACAACACAAAAGTACCTGATAAAGACTTAAGCATTTTCCGAAAGTCTTAAGTGGTTTTTATTGCTTGAAAGTAAAATTTAAATAGAAAAACTGAAAACAATGGTCTCTTACCTACCCAATGTTTATATGTCTAGTGCAATAAAATTGATTGATGAATGAATTAATTTATTTTGAATAGTTTTAAACATACATACAGCCACATATTTAGCCAACATATTTTTTACACCAATAGATATTTTCTGTTTCCTTCACTGACCCATGTGGCAAAAAGTTCAAGCTATGTTGTACAAGGTATAGCTATGCGCATGCGGCAAACTAAAGCTAATAAGCGTAGGTATTGTAGTAAGTCATTATCATCAGATTTTTCAAAATTAATGTTTTTCGGTAATACCTAAATATCGGTTATCATTTGGTAATCTGGCAGGAACTAGGGGGCCCCATTCGATCGCGGGGCCCTGGGCACGTGCCCATAGTGCCCAGTGGGGAAGAGGGGCCTGATTAAAGCATCAAGTTTATTAGGTACTCTAGATTTCCACGTAATAAAATTGTAATGGACGGTGTCTGCGCATTTTACCAGTCAATTTGCTCTGATTTTATAATTATTAAGCTAACAGGTACTGTTAAATGATTAAATATTTAATACATTTTATGCCTATTCAAATTTATACCAGTGTTTATTAAATACTAGTAACACAATATTAAGTATATCAATTATTGTTTTTAAAAGCTTGAAGCTTAATGAAAACTTAAAGGGAGGAATAAATTTATAATTATATAGCGTCTTGCGTGCAGAATATTGACAAGTCAAGAATATTATTTATTAACTTACAGTCTTTCAGACTTTAAGTTAAAGTTTATTTTTCCTGAAACAAGTGTACGTCTTGCTTTTAATTATATGATTGGTTATTTAAAAAAAGTGGCTCATGAGTTTCTTGCCGGGTTCTTCTCATGAAAAGCCTTCCTCTCGGAATCCAGCCGCTTGAATTGATTACAATCACAGTCAAAGCGCTGTGGTTGCACTTGCTACAAGCGCTTGCGGTGATAAACATTAATATTATACTTGCAACGATTATTTATATTGTAAATCAATTATGTAAAATGTTAAATGTTGACGATTTTAAGTGCCAAGTTTGGCCTGTTAAATTAAGTTTATTTTTTATTGATTGATTGCAGCGGCCAATAATCCGAAGTGCCGTAGCAATCGAAAATCTAAGCAGCACTGAAGGGTGCAGGTTGCATTCTCGCTTACATTACGATTTTTTGTATCTATATAATTTTTTTTCTAAATTGTTTTAAATATTTCAGTCAGTTACACAACAGAAATTAATTATTTTAAATAGGAATACCTTACGATATAATTTTTGTTTTCCCTAAATTGGAATACCATTAAATTTTAAATATTTTAAAAACTTAAAATAGTCCTTTAATTGGACTATTTTAAGTTTTAAAAATAATGAGGAAACTAATACTTCTTCATAATAATATTTATTTTAAGTTTATATAGTTATAACAAAACCAATACAAATGGGTAAATAATAAAAAAAATTAAGCTGCATTGTTTTGTCAACATTATTAAAATGTCAAATCTCCGTGATTAGCAAAAAAATTGTATAAAAATATTAAATTCTAACTCAAAACTTATTATAAATAAAAATGGCTCAAAAATGAAAAGCTTACCGTTTGCACAATTCACAATCACAACACACACACACACGTCACCGACTCCCGCGCAGCCACGCGCGCAGTACCACCATCAATGGCCTACTGCCTTCGCCGCGCTCACTCGCTTCCTCCTCCAAGGCATTATGCAACTGAGGCTTCACATTCGCCAATTACACATTGTACGCTGAAAAATTAGAAATATTTAATCTCCGAGCGTAGGCGAAGTTTTTGGCTCTTTTTACTGTTAGAAAGAAGGCTTGATGTCTGCCATTAAAATAATTGCTAGTTACTTTTTATGATAAAACATGTTAAATAGTGTTGAATGGAAAATGTGAGTGTATCACCTCTGCTTCGCTCTTCAAGGATTCGGACGTGGTGATCATATTAATATGTATGTAAAATATTGACATCTTTGAATTGAAGGAATAGCTGCGAAATGATACAAGAATCTTGTTCACAAGGATCTTAAATTAATTTTGGGGCTATTCCATCAATTCTTTCGTTCAGTTGTCCTTACGTAAAATTGATTGTAGCGTTGGCAGGCCCCATCAAGATAAATTGACAATCTGTTTACTTGTACTCTTGCAACTGCTTCAGGCACATGATGCCCAAGCAAAGCCAAAAAACAAGTTTATTTTTTAGTTTTATGTAAAAAAAATCTCGTATCGTTTTAAAGAAAAAGAAATGAAAGGAAAACGCAAGCACAAATTAAGTGTAGTGTAATTATTCTCTCATAAGTTGTAACTGTTCATAATTCGTGAATTAAAATCCAGTTTAGACGGAAGCTAGAGAGTAACTATTATTTTAAAACGGTTATGACAATTAATGTTGAGATTCAGTATTTATTTTAAACTAGCTTTTGCCCGCAACTTCGTCTGCATGAAAAAGCCTTTTAATAGGTTCCTCAATAAATGAGCTAACTAACACAGAAAAAATTTTTCAAATGAGACCTTAGTTTCTGAGATTCGCGCGTCAACCAACAAAAATGAGTTTGAAAATATTTTTACATCTCTCATGTTCGGTAAGTAGGTCCTTAATACCCCCAGATGCGGGTTGTAAGTGTTCAATTACCGCCCTAGGTTAATAATGTAGCTAGAAACGCCCTAGGGCGGTAAGTAATTAAAAAAAAACTCTTTCAAAAAGTTCGCGTACATCTAACTATCTTACTGGCACTAGACATCATGCATTCAGCCCAATGACAAAAGAGGTCGCTTCGCTATTTTCATCAATTTTGAATATCGAACGGCGAAGCTAAATTTAGTTCTTGAAAATAAATTTATTTATTCTTGTAATGCCTTTTTTTCCACTTACCTCACAATCGAGATGTAAAGCAGAGTAGTTAGCTCGGGTGTAAGCATCAATTGCACCCTCGAACTATAAGCGCCCTCGCTGCGCTCGTGCGCCTAAATATCTCGGGCTGCATTTGATGCCTTACAGCCCTTGGCTACTAATCTACTATTATACTCGCGATATCTTTCGAATGGCCAGTCCGAATTAAATTAACAATTAAAAAAGTAATATAAAGGTATTAAGCCAGTTTCGAATATGAAGTGATTTAGCATGAATTAGCATGAAATTAAATTTCATGATATTACATACATTGAAGATGTTATGTTCCTTAGGAAAAAATAATCCTTATGATTAACCCTCCCTTTCGACGGTTATCATAAAATACATGGTGTTTTTATTTTCACATTTCGCGAGTTAAATCTCCGGTAGAGGCAGGTGATTTTAAAAAATCTATTAATGCGGTTCCACCTATTTAAAAACAATTAAATGATGTCTTCTTTCAGTAAAACATCCTACCTTCAATATTTAATATACTTTCCCTCCACGTGACATGGCCGTGGGACACCCGATATAACTAAGTTAATCTCTTTGCCTACTCCTGTGTTTCTCCATGGAGAGGGCCTGTGACGAGCTGGTGAAAACTTCTCACTTTGAGTTGCATTAAAAATTTGTAAGGGAAAAGTTAAAAGCCCCTAGCGGAAGCTAGTTGAAATAACTTTTTTCATAGAAATTGACATTTTTAACATTTATTAACGCAACTCAATCCATTATTTCTCAATCCATCGTTTCCTAAGCTTGCTCTTAGTATTCTTCTTGTTATGGACACACTAAACCGTATTCCTACACGGTTTTATTTCGCATGTAGTATTTAATAATATGCAACTTAAAGAGCCTGTAATAACCGTCATCATAATTTACCAAATAAATAAGAGACTGGAAAATATGACTTTAGTAACGTACTTAGTCTATAGAATTCGTCAAAAGCCGCGCTTTCCAAAGCAAATACTCGTATCACTTTTTGCGCTGAGACATTGTCAATGAGAATGAGCACGTTTTTAATAGAATTTTTTCCCTCGGCGTTTGCTGGCCGTTATGTTCATGACTTCGTTGTTGGTTAACAAGATTCTCTGCAAGTATAAATGCCTACAGTTATAATAGTCTGTATATCACCGAAGCATATTCTCATACAATTCTATACAAAGATTTTTTTTTTTCAATCAGTAGTAACCCTATCAGCCTATACATGTCCAGTGCTGGACAAAGACCCTCGCGGTCCTACGTTGCCCGCATCCAACAACTTCCTGTGGCGTTCACCAGATCGTTGTTTCATCTCGTTTATAG
The DNA here is from genome assembly GCA_910589355.1 of Parapoynx stratiotata. Classification (NCBI taxonomy): domain Eukaryota; kingdom Metazoa; phylum Arthropoda; class Insecta; order Lepidoptera; family Crambidae; genus Parapoynx; species Parapoynx stratiotata. The sequence goes on along the minus strand of OU342460.1, from coordinate 16,184,633 downwards.
AGTGTTGTCAGTCGTCAATAGCTTGTATCGTCCTAATGCTGGGCCAATGGGGAAACGTCATGAGGAGCCATAACACCTCTACGTTGGCTCAATGAGGATTGGTAGGTAAAAACGGTTATAACAGCAACCGCTCCAACGGCACGGAGGAACGAGATAACAAAGTTTTGGCCACCCATCTTAAGAGTGATCATGGCGAACGCAGCGTGGTTTTTGATATCAAAAGCCCAAGCGAGCGAACCTTCAAGAGTGTGTGAAGGGCATTTATGCTAAAAGTATAAATACTAAAAGCAAAAAGCAACCCAAAAACGAATAAATAAAAAAGTTTATGCACATAAACATTCTAATGCCATCAAAGAAATTCCTCGCGTTTAAAGGCCTACTTTAATTCATCATTCAGAAAGTGTGTTAGGTTGTGTCCGAGATAGATACTGCTAAGCCGACCAAAAAGTGACTCAAATTCGACTTGAAGAAAACGAAAAACAAACGAGAAATGAACAAAAAAAGGAATGAATGAACAAAGTTTGCGGTTTGGGTTCGAATGGATCTTGAGTAAGATGTAAGAACTTGTAGCAATAATTATTATTGTTATAATTTTATGTTGATTGTAATGGGAATCTAATTTTTTTTTATGGAACTAGGACTACACACAATAAAACAATGCATGATGAAAAAAGGGGTTGTGTTGCTTAAAATTTTAAAGTTTTAGTAGTAAAATTAGGTCCTTACCTATGAAATTGGTGTTTTGTATGGAGATTTTGGGGATGTCTGCATTTTACATACTAACATTTTATCAGTTTTCTTCACAACGACAAATCCAGAGATAATAATATTTGGCATGTATCATTAGACAAGCTTTAGTAATATGTGTAAGATCACACTTCATAAAAATTATTTATCGTTTTTAAGTGAATGCAAATAAAATGATGTATTCGGGAGGCACTTATAAAGAGTTGTCTCCGTGTCAAATTTTAACACAATTAAACTTACAACAAATTATCAAAACAAATCAAAAGAGCTCAAAAATATAGTCTATTTTTGGACGAGGTAATTATTTTTTAGGAATACTCTGAATCTTAATAGTTACAGACAAAATACTAAGGTCCGTATTACAGAACGCGACTCAAGCAGCGTTTGAACTCCAATCACGTAAAGCTAGTTTTAAGCTGAGATTACTACTTGAGTGCTCATCTTATTATAAGTCGCACCTTGAGTAACGATCAGTTGAATCTAGTATTGAGAACAGATTTCGAACTCAGATCAAAATTGTCTATGAAACAAGTATGATTTCAATTACACTTTTCCTAAGATTGAAGCCGTATTGAAGTACTGATAGCCAGTTCCATTTCAAGCAGACTAGCAGACACGATTTAAATTTATTATGTTATACGGATATGTATATGAATATTGTATTCATACAAATGATCGTTAAAAAGGTAGTATTAAATGATAAACGTCATTAATATTTATTTCGTACCTTATTTATTTAAATAGTTGCTATTATAGCCGATCATTTTATGTGCGTAGCGTAAAACGAAACAAAAGATGTCGATTTGACATATTCATTCTATTTAATCTGTGCCCGCGACCGCAATTTGAAAACTTTTTGTACCACTTCGAGAAGTGTTTTTTGGTTTTTGTAATTATTTTATTTAAATCGCTTACCTTTAATAAGGCAAAATGTCCGGAGTTGTAAAAAAAAGGAATTTTACTTTGCAAGTACGTGCAACTTCATTTGTTTGTTAATGTATTTAAATGGGTTTGACGATTATATCATCAAAATTTATTTATTTACTTTTTTGTAACCTTTACAGGAAAAGAGCTTGCTTATTGAAATTTTAAAGAAATTCAAAAATATAATTGAAAACAAAAAAACTGATAATGTTAGTACGCTAATAAAAAAGAAAGCGTAGAACGATATTGCAGAGAGGTACAACACATCGGCGATCATAACAGAGCCGGTAAGAGATAGGTTGATTTGACGCAACATTGTGTTATATTTATAATTGATTTTTAAATTGATTTTTATCAATTATTTCAGGCTTCTGGAGAACAGTTACGCCGCCTGTGGACCAATCTCAAAACCAGACAAAGAGAGGGGTTAACGAAAGAAAGGCAATATAGATTGGCTACAGGCGGTGGAGGTCCTTGCCCAGATGCACCTCTGGATCCAAATATTACAGAAGTCGCCCCAGCTCTCCTAGTTGAAATATCAGATGCCATAGACTCTGACTCAACAGGTAATAAATGAAATATTTAAGATTATCTTTTATATAATTGTTAAATGGTGATGTAATAGTACATTATGATATAAGTGCGGCAAGTTGCAAATTACAGCCAAGGCGATATTGCTAGCCCGAGCCGTAGGTGAGGGCTAAAAGATCAAATTTAAAAATCCATCATTCAAATTATCAAACTGCACATATGTCATACGATGTTTTATAACACATTTGTGAGGAAATAATTAAAATTCAGACATTCTTAAACTAATAAATCTTTAATCACTTGTTAAAGCAGTTCTAAAAATTTTTGAACAATTTGTAAAGATTTAAATAATTAAATGTTTATTTATTATATTTCATCTCCCAAAGGTTATTTTATTAAGAAAATATTGACTACCTTTCTGACATAAAAACTCTTTGCTAAGATTTAAAAAATTATTGTTCGTTTTTAGAAGGAACATCATAAACTGTGCGTTTTACTTTACATTATCGCACAAGTACGAATGTGATAGATTAAATTGATATGATAATGTTATTGAAATTGGTGAAATAAGAGACCCTTTACAAGCAAATGTGTTATAAAACATATTTTACCTAATTTGAAGTTAAACAAGAATATATTGTAACAATCAATCAATATTGTAACAATTAATCATTTTAACTAATAAAAGTTAAACCTATTATTACACATTATAATAGTAAATAGTATTTTTAGTTCAAATTGATCTCATGTTATTATGTTTAAAATGTACTCACAAACTTTTTCTTTTTAGCTTTGCTTCCTTTTCAAATAATTCAAGAGAAAAGCACATCACCGGTACTTCAAACCCAGCCTTCCACATTTACCTTATTACAAAACCAACCAAGTTCTATTTCATTTGTGACCTCTCCTCTTCCATCCCCACTACATATGCTTCCAACCTCACAGTCGCCATTGCAACGTCTTCCATCCCCACCCTTTACACATCCAACACCACAGGCACCATTCCAACCTCTCCCATCCCCACCCCATACATTTACAACCCCGCAGCCACCAATAGATACAGAATTTTCCCAAAATGAAAAAAGACTGCGGGTACAAATTTTAAAAAGAGAACATATAGAAAGAGAATGTCGTGCCAATCAGATGCACCAGTTGCTAATGAAGCACACCACTGCCAAAAATAATTTGGAAATCCAAATATTAGAAGAGCAGCTAAAGGAAGCAAAAGCTAGAGCAGAGTTAGCATTAAAAAACCTATGCCCAAATATATGATATTTTAACTAGGAGAGCAGAGTTAAATTACCTCTCTGCATATCGCACCATCCTTTTTTTTTTGTTTTGTTTTTAATTATTTTTAATTGTTAATTTTTTAAATGTAGAATATTTATATAATATAATGATTACAAGACTGATTACATACTATAACATGGGTTTTATTTGTTTTACCTTTTGTAAATTCTACATCACATTTAGGTAAAATTTATTTAATTCCCTTACTCAAACACATTTGTCTGTCTGCATTAAACAACTGTGTAATTGATTGCAAATGTTATGCTTCCTAAATGTAACTAGAAAATGATGTTAAAAATATTTAACAATAACTCAACTAGGATAAAAGATATTTAATGCTTTGGTAATTTTGTTGAATTAAAACACAAAAATGTGTTAAATTTCTATTTATTTAAAAAAATCAAAATATTACTATTTTATGGGCTAATCTTACAACTTTTATCATGTGGAGAACCAGTTAGAAACTCATGAGCTACTTTTTTATTACAAATAAATAACATTTCCTATAGCATTATGTATTAAATTGATACATTATAAAGATAATTTTTAAATTTTGTTATAATGTAATTAAGTATTGAGTTTTAAAATAATTTTTTGATAGTTTTACATTAGTCTATCAAAATATGAGCATTAAAAATAAATAGTAACAAATAGATATTTCTACATTTTATCTTCTATAAAATTTAAGATTTTATAATAGCCTTTTTTCATTAGAGTTTGTTCTTTAGATTGTTAAAAATGTGTGAAACCATTTAATATAAATCTTTAGTACACAAAATCATATTGTATCATGAGGAGACACCCATTGCTCGACATAGGCCTTCCCTAAGAAAAAAAATTAAATATAATTATTAATTATGGCCGCCCTGATTGCAAAGCCATCAGCTGAACTTAAAGTATTATGCAGTGTGCTATTGTCAGGTTCTTCCACAGTCACATCAGATAGGGAGTTTTCATTTTCAACAGGAGCCTCATCATTTATGCTTAGTCCAATATTAAATAACACAGCACATGCCATGATTATGTTTGATACAGTGGATAACTTGTTACCCATGCCTCTATGTAGACAGGGAAATCTCCTTTTCCACTGGCCAAACACTCTCTCTACAATATTTCTAGTTTTTGCATGGACTTTATTGTAAATGACTTCTGGAGGACTAGTTGGAGAACCGATTGGTGTTAATAAAAATGGCAAACAAGGATAGCCGCTGTCCCCAATCAATTTTCCAGTGTGTACTCCTTGACAGTATTTCATATTAATGCTGCTCATTTGAAATATTCTGCTGTCATGGGTGCTTCCAGCCCATCTTGCAACAACATCCATAAATTCACCATGGGGACCCACAACAGCCTGAAAGAAAAATAAACATTACAATTTTTTTTATAGTGATACAATTATAATTTATTTAGTAAGTACAAAAAAATTAACATTTAATATATTATGTACAAAGTACAAACATTTTTATTTAATTATTTCCCCTTTATTAATACTGTTAACAAAATAACAGGCATAATGTTTGTAAGTAGTATCTAAATATTTATGTGTAATAACTTCAGAGCAGATTTTGCTTTACTGTTTCTTGTTGGAGAATTATAGATTTTTTTTTAGGTAAAACCTCCAAGTAAACAAGTTTAAAACATTAAAAGCTTACAAAATTGTGTGCCTTTAATTGCAGAAATAGAAAAAGCAGTTTCTTTTCTTGCAATACTCATAATAAGTAAATAAATTAAAAAAGAGAGGAAAATGCAAATGAATTAAAATTTTTCCACTTACTTGGACATTTATAGAAAAATAAGATTTTCTATTTCTAAACACCTCATGGTGCTCTACTCCTGGAGTATTTACAATTTTTATGTGTGTGCAATCAATTGCTCCATCTATGTTACTTAACCCAGTATGTTGTAAATATTGACCTAATCGAGTAAACTCCAGTCTGTAGGTGGTCATATCATCTGGATATTTTATAAATTGGCGGTGTTTTTGGGCTAATAATTTTGATATTAAAGTCACAATATTGGACACTGCTGGTTGAGACACATTTAAAAGATCTCCACATACAATCTGTAAAAAAACATATTTGTTAGGTGCAGAGCTAAATTAATTTCAATGTGGATCTGTATGAAATTAAACGTAAAATGTATACAAGAGTATTTTCAATAATGTAACTGTAGACATAGGTGTATTGAAGAGAAGAGACATACTGAAATGTATAAATTCTAGTCTACACATTATAAAAAAAAATTATTGCAGGCAATTATACAATTTAACTTTTGATAGGTAACATTACTTATTACAGAAAAAGCTCACCTGGAATGATGCTGTGGCATAAAAGCGAAGACATACGAGGATTTGTAATTCTGGCGCCAAGGGTAACCCGCGCTTGTTCACCTTTAGCAAATCCCCTTTGACCAGTGGCAAAATAATATTTTTCACTGTATCTTGTGTGAACCTGTATCGAATTTTAAAACTATTTCGGTCCATGGTATACGGGTCATGCTGATCCCTTAAATGTCTTAAATTTATATTTAAATTGAAATTTCTTTCCCCTAAATCAAATATTCCATCGTAATAATCGATTTCATTGAATATATCCATGATAAAAAAACAAAATAAAACTAAAATTAAATAACTTTACACACTACACAAACAAAAGAATATAGAAATAATTATTGATACTATTGATAGACTGAACAACAACAAATATAGTGGATAGCTATAACCCTTCCGAATGTGATATCTTGAAAAATATGTTACAATCTTTGTATTCGCATTGTATTTTTATTTGGAAGTATAATACGTAATCTTGTCTCAAGACAGGCATCGACCATACTTGCGTAAACAGAGATCAAATCTATGCTTGAGTGTAGATTTTGACATAAATTTGATTCTGAAATAAGCAATCACTCAGGTGATCTTCGATCAATGAATCTCGTCTCAAGAAACGTTCTAAAATTAAATCTCGTCTTAAAACTACTCTTAAAACTAGATTCGTTACTGAGAAAGGTTCTGTAATACGGGCCTAAGACAGAATAAAAACACCAATTTCATAGGTAAGGACCCAATATATTAGTATTATTATGTTTTGCTTTTTTTGCTTATTTTTTAAGACACCGACATAGCTCACCGGATTAGCAAACTGAAGTGGCAGTGGGCTGGTCATATTAGCCGTAGAGCTGACGACCGTTGGGGCCGTAAAGTTCTCGAGTTGAGACCGTGTCTGGGCAAACGTAGTGTAGGACGCCCTGCGACAAGATGGGATGACGATTCTTCGGTTGGCTGGAGTGGGCAGAATGAGAACGGCTGAAAATCGTCAGCGGTGGCGTGAATTAGAGGAGGCCTTTGTCCAGCAGTGGACAGGAGTAGGCTGAAGTAGATGATGATGATATTTTGCTTGAGTCATTTTATTTTATTAAATAGTTGAGTATATTCTTGATATAAAATTGCTCTGCTCTCTCGAGACATCTTTGATTAGTAGTACAAATCAAATCAATTTAAAGAAATATACCTTCATTCCGAAAAAAATTAATGTGTGGGAAAATGTCGTAGCGGAGTGACTTCATTCAATAATGATAAAATATTATAAGATAAGATAAGATAAGATAAGATAAGATTTATTTGTGAAAACATGAGTGAAATTACATAGGTATTGTAATATAATAATTCATCCAGTTCTACATGTTTTGCCATGAAGGCGTACAAATTTTTATAAAATTTAAGCACATACGTAATCAAGATTTAAATAATCACAAAATTAATTAAACAATAATAATTATTTGATTTTTATAATGATTTTAAACTAATAAAATTAATGGTTACATGTCAAAGTAAAATATGGAAATTAGAAATTTTAATGAATACCAAAAATATTAATGTCACAAGTAAGATAAGTAATGTCATAATTGAATAACACACAAGACTCAGCACATAAATCCAATGTCATATTTTATACTTCATAATATTTAGCAATTGAAATAAAATAAAATCATTAATAGAAAAAAAAAAAAAAAAAAATTGTCATTAGAGATGTTCGTCCTCAAAAAATTCTTGGATTGAGTAGTAACATTTCTCAATTAATAATTTAGATAGTTTCCTTTTAAGCAGTGAGAGATTTAATTGTTTAATTGCTGTTGGTAATCTATCATAAATTTTTGGAGCCATATTACATAAATTTTTTGATGTGAGTGAAGTCCTACAAATATTTTTGTAAATTCTACTTTTTTTTCTTAGAAATAATGGCCGTTTTTGTACTTTAAATAAATTTGGATTCGATTTTACAAAAATTGCTACTTCATAGATATATGTAGACGGCAATGTAAGAATTTTTAGCGACTGAAAATAAGGCCTACAACTCTCTGTTGATTTTAATCCACACATTGCTCTAATACATCTCTTTTGTGCTTTAAACATAGTCTCACGTTGTGTTGAATTGCCCCAAAAAATTATTCCATACCGTATAATGGACGCCACAAATCCATGATATGCCACTAATACCGCTTCCTTTTTGACCGTCTTAGAGAGTTTATATAATGCAAAAGATATTTTATTGAGTTTTTTACAAACTTCATAAGAATGGGTTTTCCAAGACATATCGCTATCTATGTGGATGCCTAGAAATTTTGTGTCATTGACGGTTTCAATCATATTGTTATTATAGCCTATTTTCATTGTATTAATTGGCATTCTTTGTGTAAAATGCATTATTTTTGTCTTGTCTATGTTGATTTTTAGGTTGTTGTGGTTTAACCAGTCAATAATTGTTTTTATTGTGTCATTTATTCCTTGTTCGTAGTCATATTTAATGTCAAATTTTATAATTACTGTGCTATCATCTGCAAATAGAACCATAGGGTGATTAACATGTTTTGGGAGGTCGTTAATATATAGTAAAAATAATAGTGGACCTAGAACACTACCTTGGGGCACACCATATTTAACTATCCTTGACCTAGACCTAAAATTCTTTTCTTTGCACGATTTTGTGCAAATTATATTAATGTCTGTATATTGTTCTCTATTGCTTAGGTATGAATCTATTAAACTAAGTGAGTTACCCCGTATGCCATAGCTGTTCAGTTTTTTTAATAGAATATTGTGATCTACGCAATCGAATGCCTTAGACATGTCCATGTAAACTGCACAAATCGGGTTTTTAGTGTCAATGTTTCTAAGTATCGGTAGTACTAGATCATATATTGCTAAATTCATATTCTTGTTTTTTCTAAAACCATTTTGTTCGTCTACTAAAATCTTGTTTTTATCTAAGTATGCATAAATAGAATCGTATAGAACCCTTTCAATAATTTTTGATATAACTGATAACAATGCTATGGGCCTGTAATTTTTTAAGTCATGTTTGTCACCTTTTTTTAGCAGGGGTATTATAATAGAGGTTTTAAGGTTTTGTGGAAATATTCCGGTATTAATGCAAATGTTGGCTATGTGGCTGAGAGGAATTACAATAAATGAAGCAACATATTTGACCACTTTTGTGCAAATTCCATCAATTCCTACAGAATTTGTATTTTTTAGTGATTTTATTATTCTAAGTATGTCATACGGTGTCGTTGGTGCTATAAAAATTGAGTTGAGATGATTAAATTTTGTGTCAATAGTGTTGTTTTCAGTAACAGCTATTACTTGATCTACAAAATAGTTGTTAAAAGTGTTAGCAATTTGTTCTGGATCTGTAATATAATTATTGTTGTGTCTTATCTTAGTTATTGGTTCTTTAGGTAAGCTAGATCTATTTTTATTTACGATATCCCATGTCGCCTTAGATTTATTCTTTGCTATATTTATGTAGTAGTTATTTTGTGATCGTTGAGTTAATTTTATTACTTGTTTCAGCTTATTGGAGTAGTATTTATATGCTTGTTTGTTTTCTGGTGTGTTTTTAGTTCTCAATCGCCATAGCATTTCTCTTTTCTTTTTACAACAGATTTTTATACCTTTAGATATCCATTTAACTTTCCTACGCGTTGTCATAGTTTTATTTTTAAGAGGAAAACATAAGTCATAAAAGGTCTTAAACGTATCCAAAAAGAAGTCAAGCGCCTCATTAGCATCATTGGAAGCTAATACGTCAGCAAAAGTTAAATTTCCAATACATTCTTCGAATTTAAATAAATTGTCCTTGCAATAGTCTCTGCGCTTAATGCGCCACGACTTAAGTGTACAAGTTTTCTTTACTGGACATTTTAAAAGTTGTGCCGTGTGGTCTGACAACCCTAACTCAACAATCTCGCTTGTGCAACCCCTAATATTGTGGATAATATTGTCGAGACATGTTCCACTTTTTAATCTTGTTGGTTCTTTAATGGCCATCTTTAAATTATGACTAATTATATGATACTCAAATTTACGTGATTTCTGATCATTTTTTAACATATTTATGTTGAAATCACCACATAAAATAATTTTTTTATTTTTGTTGTCACAAACTTTATGTAATATGGACTCTAACTTTTCGTGAAAAATATCTAAATTAGATCCGGGAACCCTATAAATACATAATACAATAATCATATGTGCCGTTATATCTACAGCGCAACATTCAATCAAATTACTTATAGAAAAGTTTTTTATTTCATCCAAAACTCGGTACTGAAGTCCCAATCTTGTCAAAATACAAGCACCACCTCTTCTTGTGTCCCTTGAAAAACTAGTCGCCAATGTGTAGTCTTGAATATTTAGGTACTCTTCTGTGTCCGGGGTCATAAAGTGTTCCGTCACGCATATAATATCTACCGACTTCTCGCAATCGCGAAGTTGGTTTAAATGAATAGCTAATTCATCTGATTTTGAGAGCAGTCCGGCTATATTCTGGTGTAAAATATATAAGTATTTATATACGAAAAAACTGTGATCTTCTGTCAATATCATGGTACTCCTCTATAGCCGCAATTTTTATTTCGACTTGCTGTATTATGTTTATCATTCCACGATTGTTCAACTGACCGGTTAGTATTGAAAACATTTCATATGTAAGATTTTTATTAGAATCAATCAAAAGTCCGTAGTTAGATGTTTGTATGTCAAGATTCAATTTCGTATTAAATGTTTCCACTCTCCAATTAAATATAGGTGCGCCGCATATATATGTTGGTGTTAGTATTAAAATGTTTGTGTTGGTGATTTCTTGAAGTGATTGCCGTATTTCATCTATTAAATTGTCATAGTTTTGGTTCCTTTTAAAGTCACGATCCCCCAACATCAGTACACAGTAATCATTTTTCGTGTAATCATGTATCTTGTTTTTTATTCCTTTTAACAATGTATTTATCCCACCATTCGAAGTTATATAATGGCAATATTTAAATCTAGTAGGTAGGTTACTATTCTTAAGTATATTTAATATTTTGTGCTTATTATTATTGCTTAGTATGCATAGTTTATTTTTCAGAATTTTTTCTGATTGGAAATTCTTACTGTCATCATCTGTTATTTGTTGTTGTAAAGTATCACAGGTCGATTCTTTGTTTGGTGATTCCTGACTTGATTGAAGGTTACTGATTTGTCTAGGTTCAATACTTTCATCCTGAGTTAAATTCAGATTAAATTTTAACAAACTTTTTTTCTTGTTTCTGATAGTGACATTTTTCTTAGAAGTTGTTGATGTGCATAAAATATTAGTTAAGTGGCTGATTTTTGCTTCGTACTTTGAAATAACTTTTTTTAAATCAAAATTTTCAGCCAACATGTTTTGTATTTCATTATCAGATATTAATAACTGCTGGTGTAATAAGGCAATTTCTTTTTCATCCCACCACCTCGGAAAGTGTAATTTTGCGCTTCGAAATCTGGCTGGAAAATTCTATTTTATTCGCTTGAGCGGCAAAGTAGATTTGAATTTAGAACATCACATATAATGAGTACTCAATATAATTGTAAATTCAAAACGTCATTAAACCTATTTAATGTAACCTCTATGGTGCCAAATTTATGATTAGAACTTTTTAAATTGTGAAAAAATATTTTGTCATTATAAATTGTTTTCTTTTTCATTTTGTCATTTCCTCGCTGAGGTGGGATGAAAAGTTACGTATTGCACTCGAGTGGAAAGATTTTTCACCTTGTGCTCGTTTGTTTCCCTCGCTGACGCTCAGGATTCTAATTTAGAATCACTCGCTGCGCTCGTGATTCAACTTAAGAATCCTTCGCTTGCTCGGTCATCCAAATCGAGCACGCGGTTAAAAAGGAACTTTCCACTCTTGTATAATAAATAACTATTTCTAGTTCTACTATCCTTTCTTCATTATTTAGCATTAGTGCTGGACAGCTATTATTTAATCTACAATTAGGTGACTGAGAAGGATAGCTATCATCCTCCTGATCCGAAAGAGATTGGAAAGAATTTTCTATAGGAATATTAATTTTATAGCGTGATGATAGCGGAGTGCAATCGTTTCTTGCTTGAGAATCAATACTGGTATTCATCGTCTCCATTATTTATCGTGTTATTATTATCCTACAATTTTTTGCTTATAATATATATATTAATAGTTTCTTGTGTGCTCGTCAGTCTGTTCTAATTTTACTTAAAAATTATCAAGTAAAAAACGAACGTTGCCTGAGGGTTTGAACCCGTGATTACGGAGACTTGTAGACGAATTCTAATGTGGTATTGCAGTTCGGCCAGTGAGCGTTAAGTGATAGTGACAAAAATTAAGACGATATTAGATAAGCTGCTTTCTTGTGTTTGTTTATTTTAAATTGTTTACTCTAGATGTCGTTACTGTATTGATGTATTATTATGGACCATGTGGAGTACTAAGAGTCCAAAGTTCAACTTATTGTCAATACTGCGCGAAGTAAATAATTTGTAGTTCGTTATACAACCTTATAAATTGCGCACCTTTGTTTGTCACTTTATTGTTATTTATTTCACTGAATGTTTATCTCATATACTGAGAATATTTATTGCACTATTATTATATTATTTTATGGGTTTATTGAACCTTGAAGAAATTATTCTTCCACTTAGATGAATTACATAAAATTTTCACTTTTAGGAGTGAAGTTGATATGCGTTGACATGGTGAAGTTAATATGCGAACTTAAATACTTTATACTTTTTATTTAAAAATAATTAAAATATAGAGAGCAAAATTTTATGTCTTATTACTTTGGTGTCTACCCTCCCATGAGTAGACTCGCTTTTATGTACTAACTACTCTACTAATACTCATAATTATATAGAAATCCTAAAAAAAAAATATTCAAATGTTGCAGGAGGTTGCTGAAGGTTGTTTTTTAAGTAAGAACATAACTTAAGGTTTCGTGAAGTAATTTATCTTATTTACTCTAATGGGAAAAATATTACAGGCGTCAAACTTTTATACGCTTTCTTGAAAGAGCTTGAGCTTATTTCGATTCTTATGTTGCTCTCTGTTTTAGATAACTAAATTCCACAAAAAGTAAACATCGCAAATCAGACAACCTGCTGTAATTGCAGCAGTGTTTGTTATATCAACTGAGGAACTTTGTTAATTATTTCCCTCATTACGTCGGAACGAGAAAGGTATGTGAGATGGTCGAGGGATACAGCTCAGAGTATCTTTTGAGGAGCTTAAAGGCTCCTAGTGTAAATAGGACACGTGTATTAATGAAATCGTTTCGAACATACCAAATAAATAAGTAAAACAAATAATTTACTATTGTATATAATTAACACACTTGAGTTAAACTGGCAGAATGTGTCAGCAAAGCAGTTTTTTATCAAAAATATACTCAACTATGTAATAAAATAAGATGTCTGAAGCAAAATATATTACTACTAAAACTCTGTAGTTTTAAGGAAAACACACCGTTTTTTCATCATAAATAATTTTTATTGTATATTAATGATGATTCTCATTACTCTCTTTGTTGTCAAATGGACATAATTATATATTATTTATTGTTAATTATTTTACAGTCTGTTTTCTCTAAATAACAGTGTAAAACTAATGTGACAGCATTATACATATTCGTGTTTATTTATTTTTATTTTTGCATAATATATTATAATTAAAATCTATTCTATGTACATTGTATTTCTATATATTTCTATTGTATGTACTACATAGCAGTTGGTATCCTCTGCCATACCTAACGGGTGCCTGAAAATCAGCGTCAGATCATTTTGTTCTCGCGTAATGCTGAATTGGGTTGTGGGGATTTTTTTTTTAAATGTTCACTTAGTTTAACTACTTTTGTTCAACCTTAATTTCACAATTTGATGGAAATAAATATATTTTATTTCTTTCTTTCTTATTTATTACAATCAACGCGCATTGGGCCAGAGTGGTGGTGTATTTTTTTTTCATTTACGACTCATACTATAGGACGTATATAGGCTGAGGATGAAGGAACGAACAACCAACATAAAATTATAACATAATTATCATCACGCCTCTTTTCCCCGAAAGGGTAGGCAGAGGTGTTAAACACCCCCACTTCGCCAGATTTGTTACGTCCCAATGTAACTGGTGGCAAGCCTGTTGCCATGCACCGGGCACAATGTGAGGCAAGCGATATTCACAATGAACTGTACATAAGTGTTATTCAAACTCAGTGGCACAGGCGGTGGGATAGAACCCGCTTTTCTCGCGGCCTCTCGAACGAGTAGTGTTGCGTCCGACCCAACTCAGCTACCGATGCCTGAAATTATAACAATATTGCTACAAGACGGACACAGATTCATGAATAAATTTCATTCATAAATCTGCATCCGTCTGCAATAGCAGCGTGGTGGTGTTACTTATTTATTTATTTGGCACAGTTACAAGATACTAATCATGAAATTTGTTACAAAATACTTCTTAGATGTAAATACTTAAATAAATTTATATCCCTATAACAACTATGCACAACATGAAAATGAAATTTTTGGAAAATATGTGTGGCCTATATGAAAGCAAGACACATTGTTAAAATAAAAAAGAAGTACATATTAGTTTACTAAATATCAACAAAACTGTTGAGAAACAATAAAGATTAGAAAGAAAGAAAGAAAATCTTTATTTAGTATCATAATACTAGCTAGTAACAATGAAGCTTAACCTAATTACAATGAGCCAAAAAGGTCCCCACTCAGTACACGTGCGTGACGGCTATTGCAGTTTGCACTGATATTCTGTGGGGCCGAGAAGACAGTGGCAGTACATCTAAAAGCCAACTAAAAGGCACTTATAAAATGATGCTATAAAACTTTTTACAGTGAATGCCTATAATTTATATATAACATTATTGCATAGGATACATATACTTCACAGAATACATATATTACATAAAATAACAAATAGACAATTTATTTCAATACAAATATCTGGCTGATTCCTGCTACATATTTTTTTGCAAATTCAATATATACTTTTAAAACTTTAATTTAAAGGTGCTAATGGTATATGTTGTTAGCCAGGAAACTTAAATTATCTGGATCCTTACGGCCATCCTTAAGTGTGCCCAGCAGTGGGATGTTTAAAGGCTGAGGACTACAATATCACAGACTATGGGAACAGACAGTTACACATACTACATCTAAGAAAGTGCTTTCATACCTTTTTAACCGACTTTAAAAAAGGAGGAGCTTATCAATTCGACGAAAACTTTTTAATTAATATTCTCTTTTATGAAGTTCTCTCAGTTAAAAGTTTAAGTTGCCTGTGTAAATACTATAATACGAGAACTTAGGTTTTTACATATTCATGCATTTAAAATAGTTCAAAATTCTACATCTGGAAATTTATGTTAAACAACACCTTGACTTTAAATTTCTTAACTCAAATCTAATGCAATATTAAAATATCTTCAGAAGATGTCAACATGATTTGATTAAAGATGCAAGTAATTTATAAAGAAGATAAAGTTCTGCATATTATCTTAAGTGAAGCCTCACACTGATTTTATAATTGGTTTGAAGTAATTAAATAACTTGTAATTTAATATAAATGTCATTGTTGTTAACGTCTGCCTGACTAGAGCCGAGTTATTATAGATACATGAATAAATTTTTGAAATGACGAGGACAATCACTTGAAAATACATATATTATTATGTATATAGTTTTGATAGTGAAATACTCTTTGAAGGAAACAAAAACTGTCAATTGTTCGATACCAGCCTATTACGTCTCACTGCTGGGCAGAGGCCACATGAAGTAACATGGTGAGGAGAGGAGTGTGGGCCATGACACCACCACGATGGCCCAATGCGGATTGGTGGGTAGAAACTGTTGCAATAGTGATCGGGAACAACGTCTTAACGTACCTCCCGAATCACTCGAGATCACAAAGTTTTGGTCTCCCATCAAAGGCTTAAACATTGTGAATGTAACTTTGTTTTCGATATCGAAAGCGAAGGGAAGGAGGGACGAGGAAGGAGGATAAATAAAAGAGACCGTTGTTAAAAGTAAAAAGTATTAGTTCTGCTGCTCGCTAAATATTATATTTTTTTGACTATATATTATGTTTTTATTTTTACTTTCCTCGAGTGAAAGTCTTATTTAGTCCCTCGATCTTAATAAGCGCCCTCGCTACGCTCATGCGTCAATTCCCGTTTCGGGACTAAATAAGTTACTTTCCACCTTTGTAGAACAATGTACTATTGATCAAAAACCAATCTAGAACATTACTCCAAATATTTGAGTCTATGTTTGGTACTTGTATGTTTATGTTTATTAAATTATAAAAAAAGATTGTTTTGTTGATTGAGCAGTAAAAAAGGGAAATGTAAGCATGAAAAAAATATGTAACGATAATAGCTTATTGTGGGGCGACCACATTAATGACTGAGTTTAAAACAGAAACGGAGATTCCAAACAGATCCTCTGTTTTTTCATATTCAAGGACTTAAATGCCTTTACAAGAGTACTAACGTTATGAAAATTGAACAAAACATCACATTCATGAACACTTGACTGCAGAAGTGCTAGAGCGCATTGAGTACTTTCATCTAGTATGTTAGAGAAGCAAGTGACAAAAGCGTTGGCAACTCCATCGTCTGAATCGATAATTTTATTTTCAATGTTGATTCTGAATGACCGATCATTACTTTTAATTTGGCGAGACTTTGGTTTATACGTATGAAAAATACGTACAGAGACATACCTTAATCACCATCAGTAGCATGGGGTCACTTATGTGCGTAGGTTCGACCTTGTAAGGTCTGAGTTTGTAAATTCAAATAATAGATTTTATATCTATTGAAATGTTATTTTAAATTTAAAACACTTTTATACAAGGGTAAAAGCCTTTTGGTCGGTTAGTAATAATTAAAAATAGGATGTGCTAAAAGCTAAAGGTGCCAGTCAACCATTAAAATGGATTTTATTTAGATTTCTATTTAAATTGGCAGCGAATCTTAGTTTGAATAATTCATTTAATTTATTTGGATTTTTACAGAATAGAGAGAATTTACATTAAAAGGTATGTTATTATCTAAGCTACAGAATTAAAAAGAATTTCATTCAATAATCAGGGGAAACCTAGAAATCACATTATTTTGGTCACCCATCCATTATCAGGCAATGAATTTTGTCGATCATTTCTTCGTTTATTCGATTCGATTTTTAAATCATCTCAGCTTAATTAATGAAATATCTTGTAGGTATATTTGAGTATTTACTTATACTTACCTATGTTTAGTCTAACCATCCCTCCATGTTTGAAGGTACAAAATAGTATGTTCTCTCAACTCCAACTCTGTTACAACATTTGTTTTGTATTATAGTTTAATCTAGTTTGCAACTTAAATATGTATTAATTTATACTCTGTTACTGTTGTAGATGAGTTCGGTGGCGTAGTGATAACTAAACTTTGACTTTTGATATCGAAAATAAAGCTGCCTTCGCCAAAGTCAGGCCTTGGACGGGGGCTATAAAACTTTGTATTAAGGGTAAGGTCGACGACTCTATTAGTTGATGAAGCTTACACACCAGATTTTGTTCTAGTACTACTTACTAAGAATATTGGGAGTAAAAACTCAAGTCATTCAGTGTGACACGAGTACAATTCAAAAGAAAGGTAAATATCGGAGTAATGAATTATACAAGAAAACAATTCAAAATATAAAAATATATGTCATATAGGTAAAAAGTAGCCAGGGTGATATATATTAAAGAGTCTTAAATCGAAAATCAAATGTCATAAGACAAAATATTGATTGACTTACCCCTCGTAGGATACAAAGGTCAAATGCAAACAGTAGCAGTTTTTATACAAATCTTAAACGTGAAATACCATTAAGGAGCGGCCCAACAAGTCACACAAAGAAACTGTGACACGAACGATTTGTCTGAACTGTCAAAACTTTCTCTTAAGCTGGATACACTGTCATTCTTCCGTGTATTCAACAGTTTCAAGAAACAAACAAAGCATTTTCTTAGTACAACACGAAAAAATTATGTAGGGCTGACAAATTGACAGTGTTCTTAATATTTAATACTTTATAATAAACAGTATCTTATTATGTTGCAATATTAATATAATTTGGGGTATAATAAGACGATCGAATAAAAAAGCTAAGCTCGATCTGGATTTAATTATTAATCCATGTTAACGAATTAATAATTAAATCCAGAACGGGCTTACAAATGTAATGTGACATTTCAGATATTAAAATCCAATCGTACGATTGCGACATTAAGCGAGTGACTAAAAATACAGAGAGAGCGACTATAATGAGATTGTATACAATTCATAAGAAATGTATAATCAATCGTAGATTAGGATATGGTTATTTTTTCATGGCCCTTAATAACAATATGTCGATAACCACTTTGTTTAAGACAAAGGAAGGAAAACATTACAAACTTAACAACCAACTCAACCTCAACTTTACAAACTTTGTTTAAGGAAGACATTACAATTTTTGTATTCGATACACATCATTTATAATAAAATGCCACTCCGTATAAAAAAAAACATTGGCGAATAAGGTATAGAAAAAAATGCAGGATGTGACGTTGACACTCAAAAAAATATTAGCTGCTCATTTTGTATTTTAAGCATCTCAAATTAATGTTTGTAAGTTGCTGTTCTGCTCATTTCTCGTCTTTCGCAGTCAGTCGCTCACTTAGTAATATAACCTAAATTAAATATTTTTGACACTAAAAACTTTAATTTAGTCACTCGTTTATATACTACCCTATTAATTTACTGTTATATACCTATCTAGCTTTCGGGCATGCAAGCGTGATGAAGTTGTATGTCAGATCACAACCGTCCTCAGCCTATATACGTCCCACTGTTGAGTATGGGCCGCTACACCACCACGCTGGCCTAATATGGATTGGTGGGTAGAAACCAACAGCTTAACGTGCACGAAGCACGGAGGAGTTCTAAATTACATAGTTTTGGTCACCCATCCAAGGCCTGACCATGGCGAAGGTAGCTTTGTTTTCGATATTGAAAGCCAAGCGTACTAACCACTACGCCACCGAGCTCCACGAGATACGTACCTGGCATGACGACCTCCGTGGTCGAGTGGTCTGTATGCCGGTCTCAAGGCGTCGCCATCTCGAGAGGGTTCTGGGTTCAATCCCCAGTGGGGGCAAATGTTTGGGTGATGAATTTTCAGGCATTTGTTCTCCAGTTTTGTATGTTTATATATATTTCTATATTCGGGATATATATTTATACGTATTTATCTATAAAATATATTTATCCGTCATCTAGTGTCCGTAACACAAGCAGCATTAGTTGCTTAAAATGGGGCTAGTTGATAGGTGTGAATGTTTGAAGATATTTATTTATTTATTATTTATAGGGGACACCATGATCCGGTGATATTTTTTTGTGAAATTTTAAAAACATTATGTAAAATTTTCTTATATAATTATTTTTATTATAATTACTTAGATGGCATTAGAAACGAAACGAAATATTCCAATAAATTCTGCTTACGTAAACAGATGATGATTGATATTGGGAAAAAGAGCTTGTTCCGATTACCACCTAATCTATGTATGCAATAATATAGAAGCGAAAGCCCTAAAACTCATTCGATGACATTTAAGTCCTTAGCACTTAAGTTGAATAATATTTGACTTCCTTTAGTGCCTTGGAGTCGAGAGTTAGCCCAGTGTTACATAAAGCCGGAATTATACAAGGAAATGTTAATATCTGATCTTTGTTGAGTCCGTCTACAGCCTTTGCGTGTAATCTTAAGGGTCCTAATGTAAATACAGATGCTTGTGTTTGATGCTTGTAAATGTTTCAGTAAGAGCTGCTTTTTTCACAAAGACTTCTCAAACATTAATATTTGCTACATAAAGATCAAATATTAAACAGCAAGTGACAAACATTGAAATACTTTGAGAATATTATACGAGAACATACGAAAATATTATAATAATATTAGGTCCTTACCTATGAAATTGGTGTTTTTTTTCTCTCTTAGTATTTTGTCTGTAACTATTAAGATTTAAAGTATTCCTAAAAAATAATTACCTCGTCTTAAAATAGACTATATTCTTGAGCTCTTTTGATTTGTTTTGATAATTTGTTGTAAGTTTAATTGTGTTAAAATTGGACACGGAGACAACACGTTTTAAGTGCCTACCGAATACATCATTTTATTTGCATTCACTTAAAAACGATAAATAATTTTCATGAAGTGTGATATTACACATTTTACTAAAGCTTGTCTAATGATAGATGCCAAATATTATTATCTTTGGATTTGTCGTTGTGAAGAAAACTGAAAAAATTTTGAATTCCCCAAAATCTCCATAAAAAACACCAATTTCATAGGTAAGGACCTAATATTTTCTGGAGATATAAAGTCGGGGCTGCAGTCTGAATCACTGACATAAAATTTAATTATATTTTTAAAATTTTCGAATTTATAACCAGAAACAGGTTTAGTAGCTCCCTTTAAATCTTATTGCTCTTTAATAATGATTTATAAGTTATTTAATGAATAAAACAGTGTTCAATGGAAAAACATATGAGGAGTCCAATGGGTCAGTAATGAAAAGTATACACACCCTGTAGGGATTGGTGGAAAAAACGATTTCAAGCCACTGCAGCTAAACAACAACTTAGCGTCAGATTTTTGATCCGTAATAGTTAACTCAATAGTTAAAATCTAGACCAATATCGTCAATGGAAACCAAAATGTGCGACGTGAGCTTGACAAATGGTTAAATTTGCTATGTAAATTCAATGCTATTACATCAGCTGTGCCACCAGCCGCCATTTTACTAATTCCAGCCTCGTGTTGTGGTTATTATTGTCTATGCTTATTTGACGACCTCCGTGGCCGAGTGGTCTGTACGCCGGTCTCAAGGCGTCGCCATCTCGAGAGGTCCTGGGTTCGATCCCCAGTGGAGGCAAGTGTTTGGGTGATGAATTTTCAGACATTTGTTCTCCAGTCTTGGATGTTGATTATATATGTATTATATTATGTATATTCTCAATAATTATATGTATTTATCTATTAAATATATTTGTCCGTCATCTAGTATCCGTAACACAAGCAGCATTTAGTTGCTTAAAATGGGACTAGTTGATAGGTGTGAATGTCTGAGGATATTTATTTATTTATTTATTTATTTAACTATATTAATTTATATTAATTTCTGAGCGTGGAATTCCTTACCGGCACACGTATTCCCTCCTTCTTACAATATGGGTTCCTTCAAAAGAGGCGTGAAAAAGCATTTTTTGGGCCGGCAAGATGAGGGTGGCCAGGGCTAGTATGTCAGTATGCTGCTCTAGCCATCTTCTCATATGGACTCCTCTACTGCTTATCATCAGGTAGGGTGAAGTCATTTGTTGAGCATTATATAAAAAAAACTGAAAATTGAAATATTGATCAAGCTGACAATATCACCACATCAGACGTCTACGCCATACGCCATTTTAACCAACTGTTCAACCTGAACACGGATAAAAAAACCGACCATTAGACTTAACGTGACTTCAGAAACTCGCAGAACTCGAAATAAGATTCCTTTTTGTTGTTAAACCTTGTAAATTTTGTATTGTTTTCAACGTCGTTATTGAAGCAGTGAGTCAACAAGGCGTTTAGCTATTCTGTGTATAGCTTTGCTGTAACCTTAATTATAATGGACATCATTGCGATCCCCCAATCTCTGTACAGACTATAAGCATAATTTAATTACACATCAAGGTTTGAGTTTCAGCCGAACCCGAACAAATCATATTAAATTCGCATAAAGGCTTTCACGGACCCAGATTTCTGTTAGGCTTTGTAGCAACCAAAGTCCCAAGAAAATAATTTAGTTTATCGCTATCTCAACCTTTTTATTTCATCCTGCATATTAGGTATTTTGTTCAACGTAAGGTTCGGGGCTGATATTCTAGAAATATAACTACTAAATGAAGTCTGGTACAGTCAAGATAGTTTGAGTTAAGTTATTATAAGAACACTTGAAATAAATATAGTTAAGGCAGTCGTTCATAATTAATATAAAATAATCATAATACATACCTTCACCTACCTACATACCTACACCTACCTACATACCTACACCTACCTACATACCTACACCTACCTACTAGTACAGTTTTGACAACCACGCTGGCCCGATGCGGAATTCTTAATCATTAGCTTTATATGTACAAGTTGCTCTTCTACGCCTATCTGCTGCCCTACTCTGTAACGTAATCTTGACAAATCAATATTTATATGATGTCACGTCAAATGTCAAGTCCTTTGATAATTTAAAAGTATTCGAAATGACAGAAATCCTATTATTATCCAATGAAATTTTGTTATAGTGTTAGGCAGCAGGACACATTAGAATTTTATGAGAAGTGTGGGGTGCGAGAAGACATGCCGCACCCGCAGCGAAAAGGGAAGATCTTCCGTCGAGCCAGGTGACCGCGGTCCGATTATAATTCGTCAGAACTTGTATATGTATTTATCTATCTGAGAAACTCTGTCATCGTGATTCAGACTCGCCATTCTGTATGCGCCTTACTGTTGTAAACAGTAGGTCTAGTTTTATCTTGACTCCAATGTTATTTATTCACTATTGTACTTTTCGCTGATCAACCATTTCTCGCTTACTTGATATCGTAGCGCGCTATGACGTAGGACAAGGAGCTCTGAGGCGTAGTGGTTCGTACACTTTGACTTTCGATATCGATAAAAATTAACTACTTTCGCCATGGTCATTCCGGATGGGTGACTAAAACTCTGTGATCTCGATTTCCTCCACGCCTCGGAAAGTACGCTAGTCGTTATTCCGATCGCGCTTAATGAAAACGTATTTACTACAACCAAATCATAGTCGAAAACGTTATCGCTCCCTCCATACTCTCGTACTCGTATTCCCTCGTGTCGGCTCGTGGATTGTGGATGAGCCATAACGTTTTCGACTGAGATTTGGCTGTGATAAATACGTTCTCATTTAGCCTATACACGATATACGCCCCACTGCTGGGCGCAGGAATTGTACGTGATGTTCTAAAAATTTTCAAATTATTTAAAACATCACGTACGTATTTTAAATTAGTTTTTGTCTTCATCATGATCAGCCCAGCTTAGTCCAATTTTGAACAAAGGCTTCTAATATTCGCTATTTACCCCCTGGCTCACAGTATCCAGCAACATATTACTCCATTAAGCCATAATTGTCCAGCTGCCTTACTTTCTAACCAAATTTCAATGCAGTGGCATCTGATTTCTGTCATTGTACACTATTGAAAGTAACAAAAGCGCTACATTGATTCAATATTAAGCGGTTATTTTAACAAAATTTCTGTTGTTTATTTTCCTAACAAATTGGAATTGCTGAAATTAACCGAATTTGACACTTAATATTGAATAGTGGATAGCATTGCTATTGTCTGTCATCGATTATTGGTTTGTGGTTTGGAACTTAATTATAACACATTTATTTCGCCAGTACATCGGAATTAGGTGTGTCATTTTCGGAACCTCTCGGAATTAGCGGCATTAAATTTAATTGATTATAATTTCTATAGAAAACATTATGAATTCACAGAAAAATTCAAACCAACCAAGTTAATACTTTGAGTTTTGACATTTCATCTTATACAGAGATATTTTTTTATCCACTGTATTTTAAACCTAATTGCCGTAGATACACAAATATATATGAATTTTAAGTCATTCGTAGGTTTTCCGATATAGAAATTCAAAATAAGGAACCAAAACAATATTATTCAAGTCAAAACATTCGTACATATTTCTGGCAACTTTTGAAGCAATTCTTCCATTATGTTAACATAACAAACTCAATCGAACCTCAGTCGGAAGTAATAAAAGCGGTAATATGATTTAATTTTGTTGCTATTACAAGCAAACAGGGGGTGAATTAATTAATTACCTTTAAGTTTCTAATTTATTAATTTTGGGTTAATTTTTAGCAGAGATTTATGGGGCATACTAAACTTATGATGAATTATTCTAATATTATAAAGCTGAAGAGTTTGTTTGGTTGAACGAGCTAATCTCAGGAACTACCTACAGGTCTGATTTGAAAAATTCTTTCAGTACAATTTATGTTTTAATTCTAAGTTTTACAGGACAGTAGCGTTTTAATAACTAAAAATAATAATAAGACGTCAATGATAGTAACTAAATTTGATTTATGTCATATATTTTTTTAAATAATCCATACTTATATTATAATTTCGAAAGTTACTCTGTCTGTCTTGCTTTCACGTCAAAACTACTGAACCGATTCAATTGAAATTTGGTACACAGATAGTCTAGAGACTGAAAAAGGAAATAGGCTACTTTTTATCTCTATCGGTGAATGTAAAATTTCTTAATAACGAAAAAAATTAAGGATACCGCGTTGGTGTAACCGTGGTAATCAATTTCTGCTCGACCGAGTATCGTGTGACATATTCCGTCAAAATGTAATTTCATTTCGATTTTAAATATTTCTCGCATGGTAAAATAATGACACGACAACAATCACATGACACTTCATTTTTTTAATAAATAGTTTATAAACTATCAACATTTTGCTAATACGAGGTAGTAATGTAATGTTGAGCACTTTGTAAAAAATTTGCAGTATTAACAAACACACAAAAACTATTTGTAAACTTTTATCGGCGTGAAATCAATAGCCATGCGAATGACGTCGCGGGCACAGCTAGTATGATATATAACTAAAAATAACAGAATGAACGTGATACGAAAACAATATTTATTATTATGTCATTACTTTAAAAAAAGCAAAAGTGCATAGGCATAGTGTTTTTTTTTCTATTTATTGAAAGGATTAGTTCAAAATGAACATGTCATCCCCATAGTAACAGGGCACAGTACATTATTCGGAGAGAGAGCGGGAGGAGGATGCTCTAGCCGCCCCCCTCCGGCGCAGACGGGTGGGCAAGAGAAGGCAGACGCCCTAAGTGCCTCCTTCCACTTGCCCCGCGAGCGACCGTGTGCGTTGGATGGCTTCCCAAGCTGCCCCGTCTCGGGATTTCTCGAATATACCCGGGAATCCCCCCTTGGCGCAAACCCCGACCTAGTGCCTGGCTAGGTCGGGTAGCCCTGGGACCGGCTCGGAGAATTGCTTCGGCATACCCCGGGTCGCTCCCACGGAAGGGCAAGGAGGGTATATATCAACATCGTTCATTGTTTCAAGTGCTCATATAATGATTATAATGCTAAAAATCTATGTTCACCCACTTGATTGTACTAGCCTAACATTTATAAAAAACAAGAATTGTAAAAAATGTGAAAAAAAGAGCAACCCTCGTGTTTCTGGCTCGCTCTTCTCGGGGATGTCTGCGTTCCGAGCGAGTGGTAGATTCACTTATTTATAAATTGACGTTTTTAAGTGTTTGTATATCAAGCCTGTAAAATAAAGATATTTTTGATTGATTTATTGATTGATATCGGGGAGTTTTAGTGGGTACTCTTGGCCAACGCCGCCGGCCAGTGGTAGGTATGGTCCGTTAACAGGATTTTGTCCCCTTAAAAAAAGGCATAGTACGCAGTGATAGCAGTTTCAGTACTTATTTTTAATTCATATAGCCCATTGGTGAATTTCGACACCTGAGCATAAAATAAATATTCCTAAGTGTTTTTTCCAACTTAGGTGTGAATCAATATGTAGTTTTAGTAATGAGCAGTTATTCACGTTGTCCAATTACGTGTCTTGAATCTGAAAATCTACATTCATTATTCTTGAGGCTTTGGGTCGATATTGCGAGGGTTTATTTTTGTCTTTTTTGTGAAGTGGCTTTGTAACCAATACTTTTAGGAGGTCAGGGAATTTCCCTTGATTAAATGATTGGTTGATCTATATTATCAAAGGGGCAACCAATTCATTTGCGCATTTGTTGATGTTTTATTTTTGAGGTGCATTAACATTGACCTAATTTCCAATTCATCGACAGGCGTTAAATAAATACTGTTCTCTATTTTTGGGCAGGTGTATTGTTGCTGAATAAATTACGTTATTGAATCGTGGGCACCCTTTAAAAATTATAGGCACGTATGGCATATTTTATATAATTATGTTCCAATGTTATTCATGTATGGTTATTCATGAGTCTGATGGTCATCAAATTATGGTGCTGAGCTGATGATGGAAGGTATATTTCGTCAACCATTTGAAGCGATAATTATTTAAATATACATACACACACACATACATGTCGTGTTTACCTTTTTGGCATCTTCGATTGAGACGTACTATAGTAGTTTTTGCGTGATGCTAGCACAAACATACAGACAGACAAAATGTAAAAAATTGGTGATTTAGTATAGATATCAATTACTTAATACACCCCCATTAAAATTTCCCAAATACATTCAACGTACAGACACCGGCTTTTTACAGTTTAATTATATGTATGGATTATTCTGTTTATCCTTTACAGCTTCATTCCTTTGAAATCTGTACACATAGAATTAAATTAAGAAATCTTCCGACTTGAGGATCAGGCCCAGGAGTAATTTGTTTATTCGTTCGGTTTTATTCTGAACTCTTTCATCTGTAGCGTCTCCCCGGGGTTTTCGGTAATATTTCAGTTAACAAGCCTTGCCTCTCCCTCGCCATTGTCGGAGATCTGTTGGAAAAGTAAGATAAATTAGTACCCAACTGATGAATATGTATTTATTTCGGGCTTTACACTCACATAATTTGTTATGCAGGTAGTAATGTCTTTATACTCTGATCATACTATTGCTTAAGGGTCGGCAACGCGCTGGTGATGCCCTCGGTGTTGCAGGCGTCCATAGGCTACGGTGACCACTGCCCATCAGTGTGGGCCGTATGCTTGTAATTATGTTGTATTATGTATACAACATAATTACAAGCATATGATATATAGCATATGATATGTGTATGTATGTGTAATTATGTTGTATTATGTAATTTATATATAGTAGTTTATATATGCACCTTATATATGTAAGTATATTACACCTACCTTTTCTTTAATTCTCTCTCTGCCCAAAGGTTGCCTGGAAGATATTGCTATTAGCTATAAGGCCGCCTGTGTTGCATTGTATTTTTTTCTTTACTTTATTTCTGTGTTTTTATTAGTTGCAATAAAGAATTTTATCTATCTATCTATCTATCTATGCTTGTTTGCCACTCTCGTAGTAGAAAAAAAAATGCAATCCGTTTTGTTATCAGCTTATTACGAACCACTGCTGGGCACAGGCCTTCCTAAATTGAGAAACATAATGAGGAGTATGGGCCATCATCACGCGGGCGCCAAAGTGATTTGGTGTGTAGAAACGGTTGCAATAACAACTGGGACCAACGGCTTAACGTGCCTTCCGAAGCATGAAGGAACGCGAGATCACAAAGTTTATGTCACCCACCCCCGGATTGACCATGTCAATAGTATGAAGCAGCTATGGACCAATAGTTTTTGCTCCTTGAGCTGCCAGGATAGTGAAAATTGTTTTGTTTCCAACAAAGAAAATAAAAGGTGTATACATTTTAATAGATATGTGTGAATGTACTTAATTTATACTTTTTTTCAATAACTGTACAACAGCACCTTATAGCATGAGTAGCACCTTTTTATACGGATTGATTAGCTTCTTATACTTTTTACTTCTAGGTGATTGTATTTTGATACGAGTATTACTCGTATATTTTTATAACCGTATCACCTATTTTTTACCTTGTTACGGTCTTATTAAAGACAATCCAGCGTAGCGTTAACTCTCTACGATTGACAAATATTTATAAAGTTCAATAAATCTAAATATAATTAATTGTTTTGTCATATAACAGGCAACGACAAGGTGTCACTTCTGCAGTGTGAGCTTAGAACTTCGACAGTCGCCATATTTGATCGACAAAAGCATCCGTTCTTTTCACTCCTTAGGGTGATCTGTAAAATTTATCGAATTTTTCGACAATTGTCGATCTTAGGCCCAATTGCACGATCGAGAGTTAGAGTCTAACCCAGGGTTTGCCCATATATTTGCCCCAGGGTTAGGTGCTAACTCTCGAACGCGCAATTGGGCCTTAGACGTCAAATTTGGCTTATCGAAAGTTCTATGCTCGTAGCCCTGATTCGTCGACGCTATAATATCACCATACCATTCGTTTATTTCAACGATTTCGTAAAAATTACTGCCAAAAATGCATGTAATAACTTGCAAAGTTTTACAAGAAAAAGTTTTATTGGTTATTGCAAATTATTCATACTTTCATTTGACATGTAATTGAGAATAAAATTTGTTTAATTCTCGTTCGGAAACAATATTAACAAGTTAAACTACCACGCTTGATTATGATATAAAACTGAGAAAGTAATGATCAAATTAATATTACAACGTTTAACCCAAATTAACTTTGATGGAATTTAGGTTAAAAAATTAACAGTTAACCATCAGAATACCAGATTAGTGTAAAAAAGAAGCTGTTCCGTTAACTATTTGAGCTTCGTTATTTATGTTTGACTGTTACTAAATAATTAAGAGAAAATCAATATTATTTGTCGGCGAAATAAGCATAGAGGAAAACCGCAATAAGACCAGGTTATCCATTAATGTGAAAGTTGATGAGTAAGAAGACGACAGAAGAAAAAATGAAAAGTATGAATTATAATAGAAGAAAGGAAAATTTTATAGGGTCTACTTTCTCTATTTTAATATAAACTGTTGTAGACAACAAACTTTGGACTACTATGTACTTCACAGACGATCTAAAATGTCAACATTATACCTTGAGTGGTATTGTTTTAAATTGTCTCAAGAATAACATACAATTAACGTGTCTTACACTGGGTTATTTTTAATGAATCAAAAACCTCGGAAGACGAGGTAGCTAACATATTTAATAACAATATTGGCTCTACAAGTTTTATCGTAACTCAATACATAATTAAAAATGTATTTACAAGTACATTATGGAGAGTCGTGACATTAGTAGGTCTATGTTCCGTTCATAATCTAAGCTAAGAATATTCAGAAAAGGATATTGATTTTGTATGAAAGTAAAATGTGTCAAATTATCAAAAGTGGTACAACAAATGTTGTTATTTATGATGTTAGCTACCTAGTCTTGTGAAATTATTGGTAAATTAAAAATAACCCTGTAAATCTGTCTCGTAAGGTTGCTTTCATTCATCTGGATGCTTAGATGGGTACGAAAATGTAAAAATATCCATTATAACTACCGTGTGTGGTGTGTGTGGTCTCTTGATGATTTCTATGGAAATATCTTATAAGCTGTTTTTGATTGAGACGTATCGTGCCATAATATACACTAAGTAGCTGTTGTCCACGACTCTCAAAGTCTCTCAAAGTCTCAGCCCGATCGATTTCAAATTAATAAAGTTTCATGGAAACTTTCATCCCCTATTTCATCCCCTTGGGGGTAGAATTAATCAAAATCCTTTCATAGCGGATACCTAACGATATAACATCTACCTGCATGCCAAATTTCTGCCCGATCCGTTCAGTGGTTTGGGCTGTGCATTGATAGCTCACTATTTCAGTCAGTCACCTTTGAGTTATATATGTATATATATAGATGTACATTAATATACATCATTGCCGTGTGTGAAATCTCTTACAGACTTTTTTAAACAAAAATGCTTAAATCTAGTACAATCCAGATTGCTCATATTCAAAATGAATACACTCATGTTTCTTTTACCTTTCTAAGAAAATTCAGATAACATTGATTATTTCATGCTTACTTATTATTAATAAATTTCTAGTGTGCGAATTAAACTGCATTCGTTTCATTTGTTTCGAAGTTGTTTCAAAATTTACAGCTGACGCGGAGGTAAGTTGAAATAAATGATGTGTGCGCGTGGCTAAATATCTACCAGTTATTATGTCGCAATCAGAATCGAAAGCATTTGCCTTTGAGGCAAGTGAAAGGCTATGAAGCACTTGCCATTCTTAGTTTTTCATTGGACTCACTAAACTCCGGAACTTTTGTATCCAAAACGAACAACTGTACTGCTTAAACCGGTTTCGAGTGGAAACCTCTTTACATGAATCACTGATTGCATGCCCTTGGTCGTAATATAATATAGATTTTTAAAATTACGTCATAATCGTCATCTGATCATCACCTTATTGATGTGATGCTATAAAGGCATATGTCTGATTTGTGTGTTAAATAAATATTTTCGGAAACATAATAACACTAGCTTTTGCCCGCGACTTCGTCCGCGTACAATAGTTGAGATAGTGTGATGGTATGTAGCCTATACCTTTCTCAATAAATACGCTATTTAAAACTGAAAGATTTTTTCAAATTGGAACAGTTGCCTCAAGATGTGGAATTAAAAATGTAAAAATTATTTATCTTTTTTATGTGAATGCAAATCAAATAAAAATGTATTCGGAAGGCACTGAAAAGGAGTTGTCTCCGTGTCCAATTTTAACACAATAAAACTTACAACGAATTATCGAAACCAATCAAAAGAGTTCGAAAATATGGTCTATTTTTATAGGAGGTAATTATTTTTTAAGAATACTCTGAAGCTTAATAGTTACGAACAAAATACTAAGAGAGAAGAAAAACACCAATTTCATAGGTAAGGACCCAATATATTTTCATCGCGCTTTTATTCCCGAAGTGGTAGGAGGTGTTAAACACCCACATTTCGCCGGATATTTGAGTCTCCTTGTTAAATATGCTCAACGCATGTTAGCCTCTAATATGGAAGGATAATACATGCCTGTATTTATTTGCCCGCACCGGAATTAGTATCGGAATACAAACCACGTGTCCACAGTGGTTGTTAGATAATAGAAATATTAGTATTTTATTTAATGTTATTGCGTGATGTCAATCGATTTTGCTAATCAGGCCATTTTCTATCTTATATAATTGGTTTACCTAACTGTTAATGCATAAAATGTGCATAATCGCGGAGAGATTATGTGGAGAACATAATTTTACGATCAAATATGCAAAGTTATTTTCTTTTTCCGTTTGGTACAGAATTCTGAATGAAATTTGAACACATGCAAATGTTCTATGTAATAATAGTAATTCTTGGTTCCTTCATAATATAGCAAACTGATACAGAACAAGGTTTTAACAAATAATAAACCAATTATGATGTGCCTGAACTTGGTGAGAATCATGTCAAATATTGGGTCCTTACCTATGAAATTGGTGTTTTTTTCTCTCTTAGTATTTTGTCTGTAACTATTAAGATTCAGAGTATTCCTAAAAAATAATTACCTCGTCTAAAAATAGACTATATTTTTGAGCTCTTTTGATTTGTTTTAATAATTGGTTGTAAGTTTAATTGTGTTAAAATTGGACACGGAGACAATTCTTTTTAAATGCCTCCCGAATACATCATTTTATTTGCATTTATTTAAAAACGATAAATAATTTTTATGAAGTGTGATATTACACATATTACTAAAGCTTATCTAATGATAGATGCCAAATATTATTATCTTTGGATTTGTCGTTGTGAAGAAAACTGAAAAAATGTTAGTATGGAAAATGCAGAATTCCCCAAAATCTCTATACAAAACACCAATTTCATAGGTAAGGACCTAATAGATCACCAGTCCCAGACACCATCCGACGCCAATTTTTCTCCAAATTGTATTCGTTTTTGTTAATATGACAGGCAAGCTCTTAGCCTTCATCTTTCCTGTGGGTAAGTTACAATATGGCCGAAGGTGAAAGCGAGCTTTACCTGTAAATCCTCAACAACTGAGGCAACCAGAGGTAAGATAGTCAGTTACCTTACCTCTGATTGCCGGAACACAACAAATGCTTATAACATTGTTGTTATGGCGACAGATTTAGTTTCGACGGTGGTGGCTAGCCAGGCGGGCTTAGAAGCCCTGCCACCAACCAAACCGAGCAGAAAAACTTCTTACCCTGTGGGAATCGAACCCCGGACTTGCCAATCAATACCTGTTGGTGCCAATCACTAGACCAGGGAGGCAGTTTCATTTTTATGTAATGTACTATTTAAAAAAACAAAAAACACCGGATATTTTATAAACGTTACTGCGAGCTTCCAGGAACAAGTTCCCTAAGCTCACGCCTAAATATCTCACTTTAGCGTAGTATCGCAAAGTTATTCACTAAGTATGAGCTTAATGTAAGTAAGAACATAATAATATACGAGTTCACTTGACATAATGGGACTTAAGGAGCTCGGTGGCGTAGTGGTTAGTACGCTTTCGCTTTCGATATCAAAAACAAAGCTACCTTTGCCATGCTCAGGCTGCGGATGGGTGTGATAATTTCGAATTCCTCCGTGCTTCGGAAGGCACGATATTACGTTGGTTCCGGTCACAATAAGCTAGTTGACCTTTTTTTTATTGGGCCCCAAATGATTAATTACTGATAGACATCACCATAAAAAATAATACAATTTTTTCCTGAAGTCTTTAACACAATAAATCTTAAATTATACATAACGTTTTTGCTTAATTATCAAAAACGCCATGGGTCCTGATGGTTTATGAATTAACTGTGTGGTAGCGTCACGATTATTGTAAACAGCGCATGCCGACATGCGCATGCTGATATGCGTAGTAATTGTTTACATGAAGCGTTACTCAACAAAATTCACGAACATGGTGGAGAGCGTTTTTGGCAGATAAAAAATAAAAAATAAAACATATTTAAATTGAATTTATACAGCAATCACTTATTTATATTTATCGAACTTGGTATATTTATGACCCTTGTACTAAGTACTATGTGAATGACACATTATTTTCATTACTTATGAGTCAACTAGCCTTTTTTTTTCTCGAGAACAAAATCCATTTACGGACCTACCAACCGCTGGCGAGGCGGAAGGCGTGTGTCGCTCGGAAGGCGCTCGGCGGCGGCCGAGAATACCCACTAAAACTCCCCGATATACCTCCTTGCCCGTCCG
The DNA here is from genome assembly GCA_910589355.1 of Parapoynx stratiotata. Taxonomy (NCBI): domain Eukaryota; kingdom Metazoa; phylum Arthropoda; class Insecta; order Lepidoptera; family Crambidae; genus Parapoynx; species Parapoynx stratiotata. The sequence goes on along the minus strand of OU342460.1, from coordinate 16,151,839 downwards.
TGGGAACGACCCGGGGTCTGCCGAAGCAATTCTCCGAGCCAGTCCCAGGGCTTCCCGACCTAGTCAGACACTAGGTCGGGGTTTGCGCCAGTGGGGGGATTACTGGATATATTTGGGAGATCCCCAGACGTGGCAGCCGGTGGAGTGCGTGCGTGGAAGCCATCCAACGCACGCGGCCGCTCGCGGGGCAGGTAGAAGGAGGGACTTATGAGTCAACTAGCCTATTGCAACCGTTTCCACCCTCCAACCCGCAGTAAGCCAGCGTTTTGGTGTTATTGCCCGTACGCCTCTTGTTCCCTATGAGGAAGGCCCGTGTCAAGCAGTAGGACGTTTATAAACAAACCTGATGCAAATGAAAGCACTCTCTTTGTATACTTAAGCACTCAAGACTAAGAATACATATGTAGTCGAAATTGTCTAGATATCTTGGAAACATTGCAGGTGTTGTAGTGCAAGTTATCGAAGTAAGAAATTGCCGTATTGTATGGAGATTTTGGGTAACTTTGGATTTTCCATACTAACATTTTTTCAGTTTTCTTCACAACGACAAATCCAAAGATAATAATATTTGGCATCTATCATTAGTCAAGCTTTAGTAATATGTGTTATATCACACTTCATAAAAATTATTTATCGTTTTTAAGTGAATGCAAATAAAATGATGTATCCGGGAGGCACTTAAAAAGAGTTGTCCCCGTGTCCAATTTTAACACAATTAAACTTACAACAAATTATCAAAACAAATCAAAAGAGCTCAAAATATGGTCTATTTTTAGAGGAGGTAATTATTTTTAAAGAACACTCTAAATCTTAATAGTTACAGACAAAATACTAAGAGAGAAAAAAAAACGGCAATTTCATACTTTAACACCTATTATTACAGGTTGACAACTGTTGCGATCTTATGAGATGGAAATAAAAAATAACATAAAAGTCAAACATCGCTCAAATTATTGTTAATAATTTAAAAATAAACATATCTATAAAATGTTATGAACACTAATAACCATTCTCGTAACGTTATCATACGTTTACATAATGGTTGCGACGACCACGTTTTTGTTTTATAATTTTATTACTGTTCTATTTTTATGTTAGTTTTATTAATTTGGTTCATTTTCATTGTTATTTCAATTGGTTATTGTTAAAGTACAGTACTTAACGTCTATGTAAATAGATAATGTTGAATAACACGTTAACGTATTATAAAGAGATTTATTAAACATTTTAACAGCTCGGTGGCGTAGTGGTTCGTACATTGGCTTTCGATATCTAAAACAAAGCTACCTTTGCCAGTACTTGGATGGGTGACCAAAACTTTATGATCTTGAGTTTCTCCGTGTTTCGGGGGGCACATTGGTCTCACGTCAGTTTATATCTGACGGGCAGAGGCGTTAACTACAGCCATATTTTGACATGTTTAAATCCACATGTAATACGGAGGCAGTCTGTCACTATGTACCGGGCACCTCAAAGAAAACGACAAAGACTTTTTATTTCACATGAAATATGGTATATGATAAGGTGTACACATAGTTTAAAATCCTCAAATTTTCCATTCACCACTGTTGTATATCATCATCTCTACTTAGACGTCCTTTGTTGGATATTAGACCACCCCCATTGATCTCCACTATGACCGGTTCTGTGCCATCCGTATCAAACCTTCAAACCTTTGTCCGATCGTTGTTCCACATTCCAACTTTGCGCCCAGTACGTGATCACTACCCAACAACCTTTCCGCCCCAACGGCCGTCAATTCTACGATATGCCCTGCATGAGCATCAGAATAGACCGTCACCACTCATATTGTGGCCCACTGCCACTTAAAGTGCAATCACATATAAATAGAATATGGTTGTAATTATAATTGTATTGTAAATTGATTGAATTTTAAATTAATTGCATGAATGGAAATTAATTGTATTGTTTGCTTACTAATTGTTTTTGATATATATAATTGAGTATGAATTTTGTTTATTATCTAATTAAATTGTTTAAGGTTATAGTAATCAATTAGTAATTAAATTTAAATAGTAATTAAATTTAAATAATAGTTTAATTAAATATATATTTTTATTAAATGGATTAATTAGGCATGCCTGTAATGATAGAAGTATTAAATAAACTATAAATAAATTATAAGGTTCGCAATTCTGTGGGCTATATCGGTGACCTTAGGTCTACTACAGATCTCCTCGTCTCCGATTCGATAATGTATAGAATCTCCAAGCATAGTCCTCCCCATTGGTGGATAAAGGTCTCCCCTAATGCAAGCCACCACTCTCGATCTTCAGTGGGGCATGTTCAACTCAGGAGTTATTTTAGAATAGCGCATAGATTTCTCACACTACTTACATTTTAAAGGTTACTCACACAAAAATGCTTCTGACATTAAAATTTTTCGTAAGCATTCAGCACAATATTGAAGCGCCCAAAAGATACAGGTTCTGGGTTCGAGGTTAAAAAAAAGTTAAGTCCACAGTTTATATCGTTTATATTAGAAATGAATGATCAAGATATCAATGTGTCAAAGCTTGATTATTAGCCTTAAACGAGAACTCAATTGAAGAAAACCTTATAGAAAATATAATTAAATCTTTGTTAAAATAACCAGTTACTGTTTAATTTAACCTAACTGTTGAGGAGTGAACTGAGTTTATCTCAATAAGGGCACAACAAATAATAGGAACGATATTTACTTATTGAACCACTGTGACACACAATAACTGACTTACAATAATAACAAAAAACAAGACAAAGCTATCAAAATACAAAATAGTGTCAAAAGGTAAAATAGTATCAAAAAGGTTAAAAACAAGTATAAAAGAAGGTCTGTCGCCAACATGGCGCGCCCCGGTGCAAAGCACCAATCTTTGGGAGGCGACAGCATTCCGAGCAAACGGAAGTGAAAGGGGTCTATGTGCCCTGGTCGGTTATTAAGGGCACCACTTTACGCAGGGGCCTCTTTAGCAGCCCCTTGGCCGTTGTCACCTCAGCCACCCGAGCTACTCCGTCCGGTCCGAAGAATATCTTGCCTATTCGACCTCTAGGCCAGGTTCCATGGGGTAGGTTTTGGTCTGCTATGAGTACAGGGTCCCCGACTTTGAGTGATGTTCTGGTGGATCCGATCTTCCAGGGAACCAGTGTTAGCAGATACTCGCGCAGCCATCTGGCTCAAAATATCTCAGCTAGTCGCAGCACCTTCTTGTTATTCAAACGGCGGTACATGTCTGCGTCGGTCCAAGGCGTACTGCTTCATAAGACGGAGTACCCAAGAGAAAATGCATCGAAGTGATGGCCTGCAGCGTCTCAGGGTCAACTGGTACATGCGTGAGAGGTCGCGAATTCAACACGGCTTCCGCTTCCAAGAGCAGGGTGGTTCAAGGCTCTTCCCTTGGGGCTAGCTGCTTCAGGGTGACGGAGAGAGCGGTTTTGATCGACCGAACTAGACGCTCCCACGATCCGCCCATTGAAGGCGCCGCAGGGCAGATAAATTCCCATTCAGTTTTCTCGGTCGCCGCAAAGTCGAAAACCTCGTTAAGCTGATTGGCTGCACCGACGAAGGACGTCCCGTTATCCGACAAGAACTTAACTGGGCAACCTCTTCGGGCGATGAATCGCCTGAGGGCCATGATGGCTGCGTCTGCCGAAAGACTCCCGACCACTTCCAGGTGTACGGCTCGGATGGTAAGGCAGGTAAATAGGGCAACCCATCTTTTTTCCCGTCTGCGCCCAATGGAAACCTCCACGGGACCAAAATAATCGAGACCGACAAACGAAAAAGGTCGTCGGTGATGGGATAACCTATCAATGGGTAGGTCACCGAATTGTGGCGCAGGCGGGGGAAGAAGCTTTTTAACCCTGCAAAAACACAATGTTTAGCGACAGACCTGACGCTTGGGCGTAACGCCACTACATAATACCTTCCACGCAGGAAGTTAACCACGGTCTCGTTATTTCCATGCCCGAACCTACGATGGTGGTGGTCTAGCAGTAACCTAACGATTGGATTACGACCGTCTAGACCGATAGGGTTCGCATCCTGCGTGGAGGCGTCTAATACAGCGTTAATTCTGCCGTTTAAACGAATTAGGCCGTCTTCTCCCAACATCAAGGTCATGTTTCTAAGTTTCCCTTGATTGGTTGAGGGAAGACTAGCTTTAAGCCTCAAATACTCTATAAAAATTGGGTTTGGTCAGATTACAAATCGTGAAAGGGTAGTGACAAGTGGCTAGCTCATCGCCTACACAATCACAGACCCAGCACCCAATACGCCATTAGTCGCCTTTTACGACATGCTAGGCAAGAAAGCAGTTGGTACTTATTTTACCACACTGACACACAATAACTGACTTACAATAATAACAAAAAACAAGACAAAGCTATCAAAATACAAAATAGTGTCAAAAGGTAAAATAGTATCAAAAAGGTTAAAAACAAGTATAAAAGAAGGTCTGTCGCCAACACTAACCAATTCACCATTCTTTGGCCTCATTAGCTGTGTCAAGAATGGATTGTGTTATTAGTTAGAAATTTTAGGACAAACAAAAGAGGTTACATGTTAACAAACGTGCTTTCTTCTCCTAAATAATTCTTTTACGAAAGCGATTAAATAACAACGCGACAACTGCAATAAATAACGCTCATTTAATAACCTTTTATAGTGAGAAGTTTATAATTTTCTAATAAAACTTATTCGATGCTTCCTGGCCCCTACGATGTATCGATGTCATCATAACTTTCACTTTGCAATATTTGCAAAAACGAATGTGTTTTTTCACAGGCAGCCAATAAATTGTTAGAAATTTTTAGATGCCAAGAAAGACTTATAGCCATTATTGACGTGCCGATTAACTAGACGCTTTCGCTCGTTTCATGACAGTTAAATTCAGACGTTTTGAATTGACGTCTCGTTACCTACATCTTACTGCTACCTGCATAAAGAAGCACATATTCATATTATTATATTCATTTATTCACATCATAATTTCAGTACAATATAGAACGCACAGAAGTTGTAAAAATATTATTTGGCAAGTGTTAAGCCCAGTAAAAAATTACCTTCCCAAGGCATTTGTGACATTAGATATTAAAAAACAAAAAAGATATAAAAAACTCTGTATATATATTTATTAAAACTATAAAATTACCTGTGACATAGAATTATTTACCTATTGGGGTGTAAGAAGTAAACGATATACCTAGTCACCAATATTCGAGTCTGTCTTTAGTGAGTAGGCACAAAATGAATTTTGATGAAATGTGTTACGGCAGTGATAGCTGAATGTCTTGGTCAACATTTCAAGAAAATTTTACTGCATGTTAAATTTAAATGAATGGGTATCTAATTCATGCGCATAAAGTCGCAGGCAGAGGTAATATAATAATATGGCAAGTCAACCGTAAGAGAGAAAATCTACAAAACGTCAAAGGTATCATAATTGCAACAATAAACCCAGATCAGTGTTGCTAAAATCTATTTTTCTTCGTGATACAAAAACTTACTGAAAATAGAATTCGTGTTGCAATTTGAACCTTCTAAGATTTATGCAGAAACAAAAATCGCTATGGCAATAGTGGTCGCGTGTGATTTTGCTCTATGTTGTTTCATTGGATATAATTAATTAATATAAGATAATATAATTTTCTTGTATGTATATAAAAAAATCAGTCCCGTGTTGGTCCGGGAGACAAAAACAATGTACCAACTGCTTTTCTTGCCTAGCATGTCGTAAAAGGCGACTAAGGGCGTGTTGGGTACTGGGTCTGTGATTGTGTAGGCGATGAGATAGCCACTTGTTACTACTTTTCACAATTCTCCATCAGACCAAACCCAATTTTTGTATGGCTAAGTGTGGTCTTAAGGGACACAGTGCTCCTTGGCGATAGGCGTGATTTTATGTATGTATGTATATAAAATTAGCTGGCAAAACTTTTATACATCGTGAAAGTTAATCAGTAAAACTCAAAATTCAAATCATTTTATTGAGTTACTCTTAAGAATGTCAAATTAGGCCAACCGTTCACCAGCTACCAGTCTTGTTCTGAGAAGGACGGACAAGAAACTCAGCAAGTTAGTTCCTTTTCAGTAAAAATATTTGTTTCTTGAAAGTTTTTACAGTTTATAATTGCCAAGGAAGCAAAAAAACAATGTTATTGTCAACTTTATAACGAACTATAAATAGGTACCCGTAGAAAATTTAAATTCTATTAAACTACAGGTAGATATTGGCAGCAATAGCGTACGCGAAACTTATTCAGAACCATCAATTTACATCAGAGTAAACCTAATTATCGAGCGCTGTTGAAAAGAAGAAATAATTTAAAAAAATGCAGATATTTACAGTTACTCTAGGTATGGTAATAAATTTATAACGTCTCAAAAAAGTAACAGGTAATGTCACTCTAACGTACCTACATTTCAAAATCAGAAATATATGACTTCATTTTATGGTCTGCAGGAAAGAATATAAACATTACGCAAAAGCCCTCAATTTATTATGCTTGTCTCTAAATTTCCATCTCTGAAAGTCTACATCATACAAAGAGTAAGCTAAATAATAAACTGTATACCCCGTTATACATTGAAACGTTAATTTACATCGTAATGAAATATTTCGAATGTCTAAATTAACATTACAAAGTATGACATGGTAAAATTAAGATATTAAGTTTATTCAGCGCGAGAAAATTAGTATCGACGGGCGACTCGTACTAAAAGGCTAATCTCAGTAGAAACCATTTCTACTGAGAGAAATGGTAACCTTACAAGGGTAATTAAACTTTAAATTGCTAGTTTCTCATTTTCAGATATTAAAAAATATTATTTCTGTAAAACTTGGAAGAATTTGTCCACCAGACCGATCGCTTAACCATACCAGTTAAATGGTCGACTGGCCCCTTATTATCTTTAATCACGGAATCTCTAAGCCTGTCACTTTATTGCAACGGATACGAATTGATTCTGTGAATCGCCAGTTGAGAATAAAGGTAATATGTACTACACTGCATCCCAGTGTGCAGACATTTCAATCATTTGGACGGTTACTACATTATTTTCCCAAACTATACATGTAGGTAATAAAACTGTAGAGGTCGAATGTCTGTACATAGAAAAAAAATGCTTAAAACCAAATCAGGCGGATGTAAAAAGACGGAAAACACCAAAAAAATTTTTTTTACATTTTTATTTATCTGTTTGTTTGTATGGGTTAATCTCCGAAATGGCTGGATAGATTTAGAACTGCTAGTAGACCATATAGTTGGTTAATAATCGACATTCTTCACCCACACCAAGACTGCGAAGACTTGATTTGTTCTTAAAATAAACCAAGCAAAGTGTTTGATGTGTTTTTTTTATTTGAAACTGTTCGTACTCTTTCATTTTACTTTCCTGTCGCGTTGTTAGTAGCAATGTTTCTCAACGACTTCTTTATCTTGTAAATTCTCAATGAATAGCCGTATAAACAGGGTAATTTTCTTGCGAACAATAATTAACTTTACTTGTATTCTGGGGGTGTCTCAAACCTAACTAAGATACACCTTCTACGAAAGCGGTAATAAAACTAACGGTGAACACAGTTGATTATAAAAAACGATAGGTAATTTATGAAAGGCAATGTTATGTTACGTAAGTTTTTAGATTAAATAGGGTAAATTTAAAAACTTATATAATATAGCAAAGCCTTTTATAAATTACCCATAAAGGCCGTCTACGTAAAACTAATTTTTAAATTATAAGCAGGGTTTTGCAAAGTTTGCAGACAATGTTAAAACTGCACCATTATAAAGGTGAAGCGAAAAATATTATCGTCGCCTACCAATTCTACATTATATGTATTACTATAATTCATGGGTTTACTAGAAGATATCTAGACAAATGTTTAATGCTTTCAAGTTGTATAGATAGCATTATCAATACAGAAATACTATGACGGCATTATCTAAATTCATACTATGTAGCAAACGCACCGAATTTTTGTTTAACGGTGGCTTTATTGCTAATCAGGGACAGACCAATACCTGACGGGAAAAGTCCACGTTTAAAAGAGAACGATGTTCTGTATCAGCAGTACGGTGGCAAATATAATGCACTCACGTACCTTGAGCTGCCGATGAATCTCCTCTTGCACCAGCTGGTGGATTGTCCAGATATAGTAGTACTCTTTAAGACGATGCTGTCACTTCACACACGAAAGCGCGGTTCGGTTGCGATGATGTCGCTTGCGCGGTCAGTTAGCTAATATATACCATCTTGATTCGATTTCAAACGGACCACACGTGGGCACAGAGTACATAGCAGTTTCTTAGCTGCGTTTTGTCACCGTGCGTGCGATAAAGAACATCGATCGATGGCGCGATAATTTAAATGGATTACGGCGACGGAACATACCGCCCACCAAAATAACTATGGTATTTTCTGGTTATGATAAAAACTAGATTACGATAAACATAGACTTACATATAGGATTAATGACGATAAATAATAAATATGAATAATACGATACGAGACACTATTAGTTGTCCATTGGTAGCGGACATAATTTTACCAACGGCCGTTGAACTACACTATTAGTCGCAGTTTTAACAGTAGCGATACGAACAACCCCATCAGCTCCCGCAAGAAGCTCCTGTACGCGACCAAGACTCCAGTGTAAAGGGGCGCGGTTGTCATCTTTAATGATAACCATTGATCCTACTGCTAAAGGTTTAGAATCTTTGGTCCATTTGGCGCGTTGCGTTAATGTGTTCAGATATTCGTGTTTCCATCTGGACCAGAAATTCTGATGAAACGATTGCAGCAGCTGCCACCGATGAAGCCGATTAATAGGATAAGAAGATAGATCTTCATCGGGAACCGCAGTCAATGGTTCCATTGTTAGGAAGTGACCTGGAGTCAATACCGACAGATCGTTTGGATCAGCACTTACAGGGCACAGAGGTCTCGAATTTAAAACAGCTTCGATTTGTACAAACACCGTTGTTAGTTCTTCAAATGTCAAAACTTGATCACCAACGACTCGATATAAGTGATTTTTAGCTGCTTTAATTTGGATTTCCCAAACTCCACCGAAGTGGGGGGCCGAGGGTGGATTGAACTTAAACTCGATTTTTTCTGCCTGAGACGCGTTAGCCATGTAAGAGGATAGTTGATTGCGTGCCCCAACGAAGTTCGTACCGCAGTCCGCGTGGATAGTGTTACAGCGACCGCGGCGTGCCACGAACCGACGCAAAGCAGCGAGAAAACCGTCCGCTGACAACGTGGAAACCACCTCTAAGTGAACTGCCTTTGTCGTTAAACAAACGAATAAACAGAGGTATGCCTTATCAATTTTGGCACCGCGATGCAATCCGAGCTTAATGCGGAATGGTCCACCAAAGTCTACGCCTACCACAGAGAACGGCTTCACTTGATTTATTCGATAGGAAGGAAGATCGCTCATAAAAGGTTGAAGTGGTTGAGGGTGCAGTCGATAGCATTTTATGCATTTGGATAGACAGCGACGGACTGCTCGCTTAGCGGACATCACCCAAAATTGCTGCAATAGCAAGAAATGAGTCGTGTTCACCCCTGGATGACAATAATTACGGTGAATGAACTCGATTAGCAGATTTGTGAGTGGATGTTCAGAAGGCAAGAGAGCGGGATGTTTGTGCTCATATTCCAACCCTGAACGTGAGAGTCTTCCGCCCACCCTGAGAATGCCGATATCGTCGAGGAAAGGGTTAAGTTTCCGAAATTGTTTATTTATTGGTTTTTTATCTTTTAACATAGAAATTTCATTTGAAAATGCTCGAGATTGTACGTGTTTTACAGTTTGCATTAAAGCATTATGACGCTCCACATTACTTATGAAAGGGTATAAATATGTTTTAGATTGTTTCCGACAATTACTTAAAAAGCGATTACTATAAGATAAAACATTTAAAAGTTTTTGTAAGGATGAAAAACGCTGAATTAAATCGGTGTAAAAATGAGAATTACCATCATCGCATTCTGGAGCAGTAATAAGTACGACCGAGTGGCGAGCCTCAGCTTCTATGATGAGTTTTTCTTCGTGTGACACAATATTTGTGAATGCTGGCCACAACGAACGGTCTTGTGACAGCCAGTTCGGTCCCGCCCACCAAAGGGAATTGTGAATAATTTCACTGGGTAAGAGTCCACGAGAACAAATGTCAGCTGGATTGTCTTCGGACGGTACGTGATACCAAGATTCAGGAGGTGTGTTATCCTGAATATGACTCACACGATTTGCCACGAACGTGGCCCAGCGCGAGGAATGACAGCGCAACCAAGACAACACGATAGTAGAATCTGACCATAGCCAGATCGAATTGATTGGTATGTGGGTGAGATAAGTATCCCGAACGAACACGTAAAGATCTGCTAACAAAACTGCCGCGCAGAGCTCCAGTCTAGGCAGTGGAATACGTTTCAAAGGGACTACTCGGGCCCTAGAGCAAACAAAGAAGACTCGAACGTCACCAGCCTCATCTACAGAACGCAAATAGATAACAGCACCGTAAGCTACCTCCGAACTGTCACAAAAGCCGTGTAAGTCGTAAGATACCGGCCCTGAACAGGTGATCTGACGAGGGATTCGGAGTGCAGCCAGTTGTTGAAGTTGATCTGCATACAAACGCCACGTACGGACGACTTCATTAGGTGGTGTTTCGTCCCAATTGACGCCTACTATCCAAAGCTTTTGAATCAAACATTTAGCTTTAATCGTTATGGGTGATAAAAAGCCGAGCGGATCGAATATCCGCGCAAGCTCGCTAAGAATTGTTCGTTTTGTACATGTTTGATTAGCCGAAGGCTTAACTGAAAATAAGAACGAGTCAGACGATGGATCCCATTTAAGGCCAAGAACCTTTAACGGTTCGGCTTCCACATTGTCAAGTGATACTGAACCCTGTAGACGTTCATCGATTGGTATATCAGACAAAAGCTGTATGTTATTGCTCACCCATTTTCGAAGCTGAAAACATCCTAGTTTAAAGAGACCAATGAGTTGCTTCTTAGCCGTTTGAGCGATGTCAAATTCGTTAAATCCACAGACAACATCATCTACGTAGACGTCAGACATGATGATCTCTCTCGCGATGGGATAATCATCTCCATGGTCATCAGCAAGCTGTCGCAAGGTACGGCAAGCGAGATATGGAGACGACGCGACACCGTATGTGACCGTATTTAAGCGATACTCTTGGAGAGGTTCGCTGGGCGAAGCCCTCCAGAGTATACGTTGATATTCACGGTGGTCAGGAGAGACGAGAATCTGTCTGTACATTTGACGGACATCCGCCATGATAATGATTTGATGTTGTCGGAAGCGAAGAAGAACTTTGGCAAGGTCAGGCTGGAGCTTGGGACCTATCAGTTGAGTATCGTTTAACGAACAATCATTATGATCCCTGGCAGACGCATCGAACACAACTCGCAGGCGCGTTGTCGTTGATTCGGGACGCAGAACACAATGATGAGGAATGTAATACTTTCCCAAACCAACCTGATCAGGTTCGACAAGAGACATGTGGTTAGACTGGATGTAGTCAGACATAAAGTCACAGTATTGAATGTGCAAATCGTGATCTCGGCATAACCTTCGTTCAATGGCGTAAAATCGACGCAGTGCTACCTCTCGAGAGCCCTGGAAAACTGGGTCAGAATTATCCTTAAAAGGATACTTAACGATATATCTACCCGAGACGTCGCGTGAGTGCTCTGCTACGAACTTTTGCTCACAAAGGAGCTCCGCTGGTGTTAGTGGAGAGGCCTTTTGTACCAAATCTAATTCCCAAAACCGCTTCACCAACGAGTTTAGTTCGATATCGTTACTGCTAGATGGCAGCGGCAAGCTAAGTAACGATGTGGTCGATGGAGAGTGTATCTTGCCAAGGAGAAGCCAACCGAATATCGATTCAAAGGCAGTAGGTTGGTTTTGGCTTCCCTTGATTTGACGACTCAATAACGCGTCAGCGAAAACATCAGCAGCGAGCAGTATATCAACCGGCCCTGGAATGTCAAAACTAGGATCTGCTAAAGCCAGTGACTTGATATGCGACCAACGTGTCGAGTTTAGCTTAGCAACTGGTTGATCGCTACAAATTTTTGAAATTACGTGAAAGTTCATGTTAAATAAGATTTTATTGTTAGTGCCTACGCAACACATCACATCCCCACTAATGGGAGCACCGACTTCGCCGAGGCCGCTAACACGGGCCGAGGTATGCTTTGGTACCAACTGCAAACGATTGACAGCCGCTTCGGTAATGAAGTTGCTCTGACTACCGGTATCAAATAATGCTCGGAACGACTGCATGTTCCCGTGAACGTCTCTAACCTGAACGATAGCTGTTGCTAACAAGACAGTGGTTTTCGATTGGGATCTTGAAACCAAGGACGAAGGTGTGCCCTGTTGCGATGCACTGGATGAATCACGATGAAGCAATGTATGGTGTTTACGCTTACATAACCGACATGAAAAAACTGAATTACAATTTTTCAGTTGGTGAGACGATTTTAAACAGTTGAAACACCATTTCTTATCCTCCGCGATTTTCATTCGTTCATCGACAGATTTTTGAAGAAAATCTGAACACGTAGTTAAGGAGTGAGACTCATTACAAAACGAACATCGATAATAAGGCGTAGGAATACGTTTTTTATCATGATCATTATCGGTACATTTCTCATTTTTTGTAACGAACAAAGTATGCGAAATATTTTGACGTTTTGTAGAATTTTGAAAAGATATACTCGTAGGTTTTGAAGTTTTAATCGATTTTACGTTTTCTACAAAATGTGTGTCTCGCATCAGAGCCTCACACTTCGTTTGCAAGAATTGTTTTAATTGTTTATAAGTCGGAAACTCGATGTCGGTATATTTTTCTTCAAAACTGCAACGCGTTTTAGTATCTAATTTTGATAAAATATGATAAACCAAAATAAAGTCCCAATTGTGAACCGGTAAATTTATTGTTTTCAAAATACTTAAATTTTCCTCAAAAGAATCCAATGATTTACGAAACTCTCTAGCATCCTTAAAATTAAATTCGACTTTTAGAACATCACGCCAGCAAGTAAAGGCAAGATCACGTTTATTTTGATATCGATCGCATAAGCTGCGATAAGCATCGATATAATGTTCATGAGAGAGTGGAAATGCCTTAACGATTGATAATGCATCACCGCTCAAAGATGATACCAAATAGTGAAACTTCTCTGTGTCGCTGAGTGATGGAGAATTATGAATTAACGCGTTAAATGTGTCGAAATACTCAGGCCACTGTTTGATGTGACCAGAGAAGGAAGGTAGCGTAATTTTGGGCAAGCGTATATTATGCGACGATGACACCTTTGTTTGCTGAACACTATAACATTGACTTAGGCTACGATAAATCGATTCGATTGCGTAAAAAGTTTCATCAAATTGTTCCTGAATTTCAGTATCAACGTCACTATCACTTTCTAAAATTTCTAAGATGTTAAAATGCGCATCTTCAAACGCCGCTGCAATTTGTTTTATATCTTGATGATAAGAGAAGAATAAGTCGCGTTGAGAAGAATCGATTGAAGCTGATCGAGCAATTTCTAAGGCCTTATTCAGACGCTTAACGGCAATTGTACGTTTTCTGCGTAATGATGACAAATCCTGAATAGTATATTCTGCCTCGGTTGATTTAGACTTAGATTTCTTAAAAACACTAGACTTTCGTGAAGAATGTTTGCTTAAAAGCGACATAATGAAAATTTATTTAACTTCAAAAGTTATCAAAAAAAAATCTTTTAAAAATATTAATAAGCACAAGTGTGTAACCACCCTAATGTTCAGTTTAAAAGTTAAAGATTTATACGGTAAATACAACTTTAATCTTCCTTAACAATGAGATTGTATTGAGATATCAATAAAAGATCTACTTCAGAAAGTGTTGACGCGACAGATATATATAAAACTTAATATTTACGCTGTTTAGTAAATCTCGGATTGCATTTAGCTACAATAATAGACAATCAGGTACGTTGCTCGAACCTCGGCTACTGCCGAGCGCGATAAGGAACCGGTTTGCGAATCGTAAGACAACTACCCGATCTTATATGGTTAACTTTTGTCCCGTGAACTATTGCAGAATTTAACTAAGTTATCGAATATTACGTAATTTTATCAAATTTATGTTGTAAATGTTGAATGAAATAAATGATTTTAGTTAGTTTAAGTGTTGAGTTATGAATGAACTGTAAGCCGATAGAAAGAATGAAGTAATCATTTTGATTATTTCTCCCGATTTGTTCTTACGATCATTCAAACAAAACAAAATGAATAGCTATGAATATTTAACTATAATCTGGCGAAACGAATGCAACTAGCAAGTACCGATACCAAACTTTCTTTCGATAATTGGGTAAATTGCAATCTAATTAATTGATTTTCGTTTTAAAATACGATATTGTGAATTTGTAAAATACGATACGATATAATATGTATATATAACGAAACAATTAACCAGAAAAATACCACAGGTAGATTGATAAAGTACGGTATCACACACGATGTTAAGAGGAAAATCCCGGGTTTCGGCACCAAAAATTATGTAGCAAACGCACCGAATTTTTGTTTAACGGTGGCTTTATTGCTAATCAGGGACAGACCAATACCTGACGGGAAAAGTCCACGTTTAAAAGAGAACGATGTTCTGTATCAGCAGTACGGTGGCAAATATAATGCACTCACGTACCTTGAGCTGCCGATGAATCTCCTCTTGCACCAGCTGGTGGATTGTCCAGATATAGTAGTACTCTTTAAGACGATGCTGTCACTTCACACACGAAAGCGCGGTTCGGTTGCGATGATGTCGCTTGCGCGGTCAGTTAGCTAATATATACCATCTTGATTCGATTTCAAACGGACCACACGTGGGCACAGAGTACATAGCAGTTTCTTAGCTGCGTTTTGTCACCGTGCGTGCGATAAAGAACATCGATCGATGGCGCGATAATTTAAATGGATTACGGCGACGGAACATACTATATTATGAATGTGAATGGAACTATGTCAGTCTGTCTGTCTCACTTTCACGTTAATACTACTGAACCAATATAACCGAAATTTGGTGTACAGGTAGCCTATAGGCTAAGAAAGGACAAAGGCTACCTTTTATCTCGATATTATCATGGAAGCGCGTGCCATACGGGTAAATGTTAAAAAAAATCCTCTCAGAAAAATGAAGGGCATATTTACGCCACTATGAACCAAGACTTCCAAGTACCAAGACAATCTAATAATAGACTAGGAGTAAATTTTCAACCAGTTCCACCAAATGGGGCTGCTTTTCCAATTTGAAAAAATCTTTAAGTGTTGAATAGCCTATTTACTTAGGAAGGCTATAGGCTATATACCATCACACTATAGTAAGTAACTATCCTACGCGGACGAAGTCGCGGGCAAAAGCTAGTTTAAAGTATATTGACTTAAGGCATAGGTATAAAACTAAATTTGAACAGGATTTTGAAGAGCTTGTTTCAGAATGTAGCCTTACTAAATATTGAGCTAGGAATAGATTGAATAGAATCGAAAACTGATTCAAATACTCAGAATTCAGATACATGTACAAGTTACATGTGTCTGAATTCTGAACACAGGCACGTCGACTAACAATAATGAAATACCCAAAGTCTAGGCAGCGATGGAACTGGTTCAATGATTTCGTAAACAGCAAATATGTATATGTCCCAGGATGATAAATATAGCCGTAATATAGTTTTATTTAACCCCTAGTAATATTTTATTATACGGAACGTATCTTCTTTCAAATAATAAAAGAATTATTAAAATCGCTTCACGCAATCCAAAATTACTACTGAAAACCCAACATACATAAACCGTCTAGTTTGTATCTAGAGATGGCGCTGTATGTATTTTCGGCAATATTTTTACACTTAGTATCAAAAAATCAATTTTTTTTTCACGTTAGTTTAAGTTTTAAGTTGAAAAGAGTTATAAATGTGGCGCCTCTGCCTTACAAATTATATTATTCTTCATTTATCAGTCTTAAACCCTGAAGAATATACCAGGATCCTGACAATAATGTTGTTTTTCTCTTTGTGCACTTCACCTGTCGCAGGTAGGTTGAAAGAGATATCTAATAGATATAAGCCCTACCTATTGTAATTTTATTTCTTCATTGTATATTTCTTTCTTTATTGTGTACAATAAATTATTAAATAATAATAATAATTGGAGATAGGCGCTGTCAGCGAAACATTGCAAACATAATATCACTTGGAGTGATATATTTTCATTGAAGCTCAATAAAACAAATATAAAAAAACGTAATGCAATTCAGTTCTTCTATGTTAAAAGTTGTGAGACCATGTAATACCAAGTCAGTTAATTTACTCAGATTGAAAAAAACGACTATTAATTTACTTTTCAATTTTCATAGAATTATTATATTTTTTCCTATTTGGCATTAAATAATATTTAATTTTGAATTTAATTCATAAATCTAGATGATTTCACTAATGTTAAAATAGTAATATAATTGTGACACTAAACATGAAGTGTATTACAATTATATTCCTAGTAAGATAGTAATGAATAGCTTTCATATTACTATGTTCCGATATATAAATATATTCCTAGGGATATAACTATAATACGTCTATAACTATCTTTCTGCGTCATATACAATCTATTGAATATCTTATCCCCTTGAGAAAGCCTTATGTATGTATTATCTAAACAAACACTTGGTTGTAAAATGATAGTACAAGTTTGAAAAATAAACAATCGCCTAATATAGTTAAAGAATATTTGAATTATGTATATAAAGATGGGGACAATAATTTCTTGCACAATAGAGGACGTTCACAGTCGACTTATATAGTTTTTTAAGAAATGATATTTAAAAAAGTAAGAATCGATGATTTACTGTAAAAAAATATATGATTTTTTATACTATTTGAATTTTAAATCTTAAACAAACGCGTTAGCTTTATCAGTTTTTGAAATAAAATTTTCTAAAAAGCTCTACTAATTGACCGCGAATGTTGGTTACAGAGTCTGTCTGTTACTGAGTTTGAAAGAGCTTAATGAGGGCTGCTGCTGTTTGATGGAGTGCTTTTGCGGTCCTTTTGCCTAGTCTCTGACTAACCCTTAGGGGATAATTGTCGTGATTATAAGTATGTGTATGTATGTATGTAATTAGAGCTACTAAGATTACATGTGTACGTACGCCTGTATGTGTGCAAATTTAAATAATCAATCAACCAACTCTTTGATTTTTTAAAGAAATGTATCCTTTCATTCCAGGCCTATTCATAACATCACACATTAGGTGTGACCTATAGAAAATTACAACTCAAAGATGAACCATTTCTCCTCGCCACTGTTATCAACGTGCCACCGGTTGCTATGGTTGTTTATTATCTAAGTGTATCAGCTAGTTGCCACACAGAAACCATATAGGATCTTGCACCTGGATTAGATCAATCACATTTCATGATTTATTGACAACCACAAGATGTGATAACGTCGGATTTGGGTAATAGCAAAACACTCAAAGCGTGCGAATTACATGAAAAACAGAAATAGTGTCAATGCTAAAGTTATTGAACTTTGTGATCTAGATATTGAATATTGTTACATCTTGTTGTGAAGATGATTTCAGTTCAATTGTAGGTTGCATGTTTTTCGTTCTTTTTTTTTTAAAAAAAAAGCACAGCATTGACTCAACAGCACCTAATGGTAAGCAGTAGCGTACTTATGAAACGTCCCTAAGACAAGAAAGTCTGTCTGAAAATCAAAAATATCGATGGTAAATTTTATTTTGTCTAGGTTCTAGATTTATCAAAACCATTTAGAAAAAACTTGTTCAAACTAGGAAGAAAGTGTATTTAACTGTAACAAATCTGTTAAAATCATAGTAGGCGTAAAATAGATCTTTAAGGGTTAAATATTGGAATAAAAGAAGAGCACAGTTAGTAGCATATTTTTAATTCTTATCTAAATTGAAAAAAGAAGTACCAGAAAAAGTATAGGTAATTTTCAATTTATTTCCGATGCAGATTTTGCAAGTATTAAACTGTTCGGCCAAACTTTCTACCACTGCACTACTGATTATCCCCTAAGGGTTAGTCAGAGACTAGGCAAAAGCACCGCAAAAGCTGTTCATTGCCTAAGCCGCGCTTCAGCAACCAGTGACAATACTACAGATGCAGCGTGACAGGTGGTGAGCCCGTCGCCGCTATAAGCATTTGGATGGTTGTGCAGTTCTTAGTCCATTTGTCGCCTTTCACGACACCCAGGGGAAGAGACAGGTTGGTAGTATTCTTTTAATGAGCCGCTACCACACGGCACTTACAAATATATGTTAGTTAATAATAACCTTCGAAAATATCGCTGTCTAAATAGTTTGTTGAGAAAAAAAATTGTTTATACTATCAAAATAACTAAACTAACTAAAGATACTTAGTTTTTTCCTAATTTCTCCTACAGCGTCAGTTTAGATGCTTAAAATTTATGAAAATAGTGACAAATCAAAAGGGCAAAAATTAAAACCCAATTATAAAGATCTTATAGTAAATAGTTAGTGAAAAACATTTTTTGATTTAGCGAATTAACAATAAGAAATTAATTTTAAAACGCTCATGTTCTGTCTGACTCTGAGGTCCTGTATGGTCTATTCACACTACCATTCTGCTGAATCAAAGGATCAATTGGATGTGCTATTTTGCGTAATCATGGCAGTTTGTTTAACGAATAATTCATTTTTATTATTGTTTTATGATTCCTACATCACCTTATGTCCATAACGTGATCTATTTTGAGCGGAATAAATCTATTATTGATAACGTCAAAGTGATAGCGAACGACACTAAAATTGATATAGGTAGGAGGCTGATATAATATGTATGATAACGTTGAGGGTAAACAAAATATCGAAAAAGATCATTATCAATCACTACTAGATTTTTATCAAACACTCCTGGAGATCTGGGTACATGGAAAATATTTCGTAGCATTTAATTCAGGCACTTAACCTATGTACAAATAATAAATTTAAAACACATAGCTAGCTAGTAATGCAAATTTTCATAAAATTAATTATTATATATATTTTTTAGAAATGCGTAAAGTGTACAGCAGTACAATAGAATTGTAATAGTGTTGCTTAAGTATATTTATTGCATTCAATTTTATAAAAAATCAAACAGCACAGAACATTAGATTTTATATTTTATTTTAAGCAGATGGATGGATAGATATACACGAGTAAAACTAAAGTAAACGTGGGAAAACCTACAAGAAACTAAAATATGTTAGGTACCTTGAGCGGTTTCCAATTATATTTATTCGTTTGAACAGAAATGGTAGAGTCGATATAGTAAGATTGAATTTCACAAGCCCAAATGTTAGGCCTGATGCTAGGTTTAAAGACATAAGAGTTTATTCGAGAGCCTTATAAGCTATCGACCTGACCTAAGATAGATCGTAATCAAATGCAAAGAATAAGTTTATGTATGAGAGCAAATCCGATGTTTAAGTAAAACGCACCTGGTCTATGAGTAAGAGTGGATTGCAGATGCAATGGAAGCTGGGATGGCAAATAAAAAATCATATCAATAATCATCATCTTGATAATATTCATTTATTTAATTATGACATCATCATCATCATATCATCACGCTATTTTCCCCGAAGGGGAAGGCAGAGGTGTTAATACACTCATTTTGCCAGATATGTTGAATGAGCCATGCTCCGGGCACAATATAAGATAGTAAAGAATTTGATTACCTCCAACGTCGATTGGTTTTTATGAAGGTTACAATGCACCACCATTTCGAGAGGTTTTTGGATCGATTCCCAGTGAGCGCTAATGATTGTATGATGAGTACAGGCACTTGTTCTTCAGTAAGTAAGTAAGTCATCAGCCTATATACGTCCCACTGCTGGGACAGGCCTTCCTCATGGAGAAACACATGAGGAGTATGGGCCGTAACACCACCACGCTGGCCCAATGTGGCTTGGTGGGTAGAAACGGTCACAAATGCGACCGGGACCAACGGCTTAACGTGCCTTCCGAAGCACGGAGGAGCTTGAGATTACAATGTGTTGGTCACCCATCCACGGGCTGACCATGGCGAAGGTAGCTTTGTTTTCGATCGAAGCCAAAGCGCACTGACCACTACGCCACCGAGCTCCTCCTTGTTCTTCAGTATTGGCTTATAAATACAAAAAATACAATCACGAATACTAACCCTAATTATGCTTATAAATGTATTGAGTTTAATTGTCTGTTCTGAGGATATAATTATTACTGTATGTTTATCCGTCATCTAATATATGGATATGGACATCAAAAAGGGCATACTGAACTGCATAATTTGGGCGAGTTGAAATGTCAGAAAATATTAATTTACTGGTTTAATTTAGTTATTCGTTTATTGTTTTTTTTCCCATTAAATATGCTTCTCTTAACACCGAACTAAGAACGTAATTGTGAAGAACTGAGAACTTGTCGGTCTGCATAATACCGTTTCAATACTTATTTGAAGGACCCAGGGCTTAGGAAATAACCCATAACAAATTAATATATTCTTACACTCAAAAGTAATAATAAGTATAAATTGAACAGCATAACTATGCCGCTCGACTCAGAACTAACTCAAATAATATTATTGCGCCGGAAGCAAATCCCATTTGAAAATTACCAGAGTTAGCTGATCCTGTGAAAATTTTCGCTGTACAATTTAAATATAGCCTTTTTTATGTAAACAGGGGGAAACGGACAGACAACTCACCTGATGGTAAGTGATCACCGCCGCCCATAGATATCTATAATACCGGTAGAGCTGCAGATACGTTGCCGCTCCTAGAAAAATAATAGATCCTAGAAAGATCTACGTCAAATTGACTCCTATAAATATCATAATAAATCTTTATTTTAAAATTTTTATTTAAAACACGGTATGAATGATGTTACATAACCTATCAATGAGCTTATGTCTCGCTAGTTTTACACAGCATGCAAAATTTAAGTAAATTTGTAATCCGAATACAATACAAACATGTCAAGATAAGTTAAAAATTTTGTAATTGTCATTATCATAAACCTGAAGTTATTATTACTAATAAAATAACTTCATATTCATATAATAATATTCATAAAAATAAATTCATTTGAAAACAAAAGTGTAAACTGAAATATGATATATTACATTAAATATCAATCAGAATACAGTACATTTGCTTGAATTTTCGAGGAATTCCCTTATACAATAAAAATTCTTTTCTCTGAGCCAGGTATACAGTTTCTTCTTTAATACAACATTATTCATTTCTTTTATATCTCTCGGAATGTGGTTATATATAATGACAATCATAGCCAGGCAGCTTTTGCGATGTTTGCTAGACTTTGATATATCATTGAAAACGAGTCCTATTGGTTCGAAATATCGCTGTATATTTTCCTTTATATGCGTTTATGACACCTCAGTGGACGGTTCGGAGCTTCCACTGGGTGGTCTTTTCACTGAGGTAGTTTATAGCAATTTTGAAATAGAAGCAGCTTGTGAATCAAAATGACGCATGATTATCATCTTTTTCACTTGCTAATTGTTTTTCTTTGAGGTTTTGTTATATAATATTATTATTGAATAGATAGGTATACTGAGTTAAAACAACAAAATGAGAAGTCGAAGCGTAGAAGAAGACGATATTGTGGCCGACCTTTCCGGTAGTGACTATGGATTCATTTTATTTATTTATTTAAGCTTTAATGTCCATTACAATAAAATATACACATGGCCGACTTAACGACTAATATCTCTAACAGTCAACCATCAGGCAAAGCAGAGATCTGGTGACGGCTTCATAAAATTATTATATGCGTCAATTTAATATTAAATAAAATTACATATAACTACATAAATACGCAATATATAACTACATAAATAGTTAAGTAAATAATAATATATAAGTATAAGTATACATGAATATATACACAGTAAGATGATGATTCCTTATGTAGAAACAGTCAAACTAGCAATATACATTTTAGAGAAGTAATCACGAACTTTTGATTCGAAACTAAACTTAGAAGTAGCAGTTCTAATATAATAGGGTAGGGAATTCCAAAGCTCGATCACTTGTCCAGTGAACGAGTCAGACATTAAACCTGAATATTGAGAAGGCACAGAGAGAGTAAGTAATCTTGAGGATATGAGATTTCGGTTGCTGACATCAGTATGAAAATGAAATTTAGACTTCAGGTAGTCGGGAAAACTGGGATCAAACAAAATAGAGAAATGAGCACAAAGCATCCTGACATTCCTACGATATCTTATTGGGAGCCACTTAAGGCGAGCATGATAAAGAGATGTGTGATCGTATTTACGAACCCCAAATATGAACCGTATTCCATTGTTAATAAGGCGCTCAAGTTTATTTAATAAGTCCTCGCGGATTCCAGAATAACAAACACCTGCGTAATCAATATGCGAAGGACAAGTGATTGAATAAAGAGGGTTTTGGTGGCTATGGGAAAAAAAAATTAAGCCAAAAAAGAGATCTCTGGGTATACGACACCTTGCGCGGCTGACTTTAGCGACATGTCCCTCCCAGCTCAGAGAACTATCAATAGTGAGAACTAAATTTTTTACCTGGTCACAATAAGTAATTATATTACCATCGAGCACTGATTATAGTGTAGAACATCAGGAGATTGAAGAAGACGTGCAGAGCGACGTGAAGGAAGTTTTGGTCGATGAAGAGTAATAAGAAGTGCCTATTTCTGCGAAAATTAACCCTTGAGTGAAAAATTTTTTGAAAAACTAGGTTCTATAAAAGTAATTTATCGAGAGCATAATATTCATACTCATCAGCATTAAAAATTTTATTTGTTATATAGGAAAAAACAAAAAATTATATTACTAGGATTTTAAAAGTAAATACACAAAGCCCAACATGACGCATGATGAAAAAGATTTTAAGATATTTTTAAGATCAAATCTAATCAAATCAAATCACATTTATTTGCAAATACAGGTGATACAGAGGTGTTACACTATGGTATTAAATCCAGTACAATTCCATATTTAGCCTAATGGCATGCAAAGTTAAAATAAAATAAAATTACATATTCAGCAAATTGATAAATAATGTCACATTATTATTTATTATTATATGCATTATTAAATATTTATTACATTACTAATTATTTATTCGTTACACTATTACTATCACATATAAATTTCAAGTTCACAAGTGCATTATTAATAAGTCATTATTACATCTTTTCATCATCAAAAAATTCCATAATATTATAATAGGCCTTGCTTAGAAACATTTCTTTTAATTTGCGTCGAAATAAGACAAAGCTTTTTATTTGCAAAATATTCGACGGTATTTTATTATATATCTGTGGAGCCATACAAAGTACACTATTATTCATTAGCCAAGTTTTGTTTTTTGGTATACAAAGTCTATTACTATGTCTAGCGCTGTTCAACGTCATAAACAAGTTTATGTTAGTCCTTACAAATAAAATTATTTCATAGATATACATACTTGGTAATGTCAAAATGTTTAAAGATATAAAATATGATTTACAACTAACAGTTTGTTTAAGTTTGCAAATTGGTCTTACACATTTTTTCTGAGTTTTAAATGCCGACTCTTTTTCTACCGAGTTGCCCCAAAATATTAGTCCGTAACGGAGAGCAGACGCCACATGCGCATGATACGCAGTCAATACTGTAGAAGGGTTGACTACGCCAGCGAGTTTGTACAGATAGAGAAGATATATGATTATCTTTGTGGGGTTGAGGTAGGAGTTCACTCTCGCTTAAATCGTTTAAGGTCATATTGGTCTGAAAATATTAGGTCCTTACATATGAAATTGGCGTTTTGTATGGAGATTTTGGGGAACTCTGCATTTTCCATACTAACATTTTTCAGTTTTCTTCACAACGAAAAATCCAAAAAAGTAATATTTGGCATGTATCATTACGGACAAGCTTTAGCTATATGTGTGATATCACACTTCTTAAAAATTATTTATCTTTTTTATGTTAATGCAAATCAAATTATGTATTCGGAAGGCACTGAAAAGGAGTTGTCTCCGTGTCCAGTTTTAACACAATAAAACTTACAACGAATTATCAAAACAAATCAAAAGAGTTCGAAAATATGGTCTATTTTTAGAGGAGGTAATTATTTTTTAAGAATACTCTGAAATTTAATAGTTACGAACAAAATACTAAGAGAGAAGAAAAACACCAATTTCATAGGTAAGGACCCAATACTTCTCCAGCGTGTTTATTCCAAGTGTTTTACAATAGATCCCTTGTTAAGTAAGGATCTGTGTAGTGTGTATACCGGTGCGTTGTGGATTCTAGCACGTGTGCCTGTCCCTTTAAAGAACCTTTGGTAAAAGATAGGTTCTTATTGATGAACATATGGCACTTAAGTATTTGATTATTTAAATGGATAAGTGCTTATTTAATTTTTGTTTTAAATTTCTTAATAAAATGATAAAATGTTTTTTTAATAACATGGGACACAGCTGAGAAAATAATCTACGATCACTTAAACATGGCCTGTGCCCAGCAGTGAGACGTATATAGGCTATGGAGGACGAAGCATTCGTCCTCCATAGCCCATATATTCGTAGTACATAACTACATATAAATGTGAAATAGAAAATATTAAAGAACAGAACTTAACGTATAAATTTTTGAGCTTAAACTTTCTGAGTGAAACTCAGGCGTAGTAATTTTAGTGATATAAAATTACTATTTATAATTTATTTAAATTTTTTTTGCACGCGTTTTGATTCATAATATGCATGTGCTTAGACGCAGCTAATCTGAATACACGTGTTTGTATATAATTGAACGTTTAAGAACAGGTGCTAAGTGTAACAGGCCATGAAATTACCGACTAATGTAGAGTCACTTCAATAAAATTATATTCAAATTTGTAAATCATTTAATAGCTATAGTTAAGTTATTATCAAATTGTACCTATAACAATTCAAAACAATACAAAGTTTTTTCATACCATTTTCATTATATCGCTTGAAGGTTCATTCACTTTTTTGCCAATTACCAAACAAGTGGCTGTCAAACGTTTGACGCAGATGACAGACACGACGACGTTCGAACCTCTGTATGGATTTAATCGTACTTAATGAGTCACCGTTAACAATTACTTATCACCATACCAGTGCTAATAACCTGAAGTTCAAAGATGAGACTGTCAGTCACACCGTTACAAAAATATATCCAATTCACTTTCGAACCTATGGATTGAAGGCTTGATAATGAGATTTCCTTTAATTTGGACTTATTGTGTTGACCTTGGCTTGAAACACGCTCGATTTTGACCTTTATCTGTTGAAATTAAGGCTTCAAGTGGCTCAGCTTGTCGCTTGACGTGATTTGTCACAGATAGGCTCATGCGCAGGGCCAAAGTCAGTTCGATTTCAATTGTCACGAAATATGCACTGATCTGTAGTTTTTTATTCAGTGGCTGATATGAACGCGAGTGTTTAGTTTATCGGCACGCACGGCTTTGAGGTTTGTGTTTATACATATTATTATTATAATTTATTACTTTTTATTTAAAAATAAAACACACCGGACTTATAATAATATAAATATTTAATAAGTAATTAAAATTAGGCTAGTGTAATTTTAATTCATTGGAAAGTCAATGCATATCAATATACTTTTAAAATGTTAATAATTTAAAAGATTTCATATTTTTTCGCGTCTAATGGATTTTAAATTATTTACACAACAAATGGATTATAAATAGTTTAAATAGAGTGAATTATGTGAAAGCCAAGAAAATAAAGTAACAAATTTTATTTTAGTTGCAATTTTTGTTTTAAAAAGACAATTATTTTTTTAGATTTTATATACATTATCTTATAGAAAATAACTATTTTTCCCAGGCACATTTTTTTTTAAGCACAGGAAGCCATAACGACAGTTTTTTTGTATTCCTTTATGTTTGTAGCATTACGCAAAAACTTTATTCAGGACAATATGATACCATACGATTCTGAGTTTTATATCAGTTTCTTCTAAGACAAGGGCTCCAAGGCAAGGCAAGGTCACTTTCAGGATTACAAATAGCCAATTCTTTAACTGGTGGTGTTTGATATCCTAAGGGCTTTAATGCCCTACTTACATGATCAGACATATTATGATAAATGTGATATATATTTATTGTATGTATCGGGAAACAGCTGTTAGTGTGTTAGTGAAAATTACCGGGGTATTTGGGACCTAACAACTGTCATCTCTATATTAATACGTGTAATTTATCAGGCGCGCGATTTTCTCAATTTCATTTCTTATGCAATGAAAACGATATAAAGGATATTCTTTGTTTCCGATTTCATCACAAATAGAAAACAACGGAAGAAGGACGTAATATTTTAATGAATCCGAGAGCGGCATAATGAATCTGGAGCGGAATAAAGAATTCTGAATTAAATCCTAAGCGAAGCAAGTGATTTAAAGAGTTCTGAAAGACGCGAGGGATTCAAGCCGCCCAAGATTAAAATACTTTTATCCCCGAAAAATTTACAATACTTTACACACCAATGAAACAACAGAAAACAATAAAAAACTACAAGCAACGAAAAAAAGATGTTAAAATAGAAAACGAAATTTTAAAAAAATGCAAGTTATAAAATTAAAATGGTTTAAAAAAAGAACACATTATACGGAAAAAGAACAAAAGCTAAAATCACGCATTAATTTAGTAGCATATATTGACATCTTTGTAAACAAGTTTAACTTTGTTCCAAGGCCGTGAAAACATATTCTATAAGTAAGATGAGAACAAAAAATTAAAAAGATAAATCAATAAATTCCACAATGGTACAAATACAGTTCATTTTGGTTGTCATTTGCAAAATCAGATAATCTTTTCATGGCAAAAAATAATTGTTATTTATGCAGGCTGTTAAGAGTTGAAATAAATTGAAATTTAAGCCTTGTTTCTTTTCATTTTTACGTTTATTTTTGTTGATATTTTGCTTAATTCAAATTACTTTATTCCCTAGGGAGATTTGATAGCTTTATTTCCACAAGTAATAAAATCTTGCTTTATTGTCCGTATACATGACAAATAAAGCGTGCTTTATGTTCAGGTGGTGTATAAAACATATCGATGCTTTACCACCGTTTTAACGTAACAGAAAAAACCCCAGTTTCATATTTTATAATGTTTATATTAATACTTACATAAGTGAACGTCGAAAAATGGTTAATGTATGTGTTTAACTTAATAGCACAATTTTGTTGAAATTAAAAACAACCGTCTACTGTAAAAAAAAAATTTGTCGGCTACGGTAAAACGACGATAAAAGCTCGATTCATGTGACATAAGAGTGGCCATGAATAAAAATATCTAAACTAGAAAAACATTTCATTCGGTCAACTGCCTGAGTTGAATGTTGCGTTGCTCAATTGTGCCAACCAGCTTGTACTCGTTAACATTGAATTCTTCATGATTTCAAGTACACTATCCCTTCAAATGACACACTAAAATTCATTGACTAGGTCATTACATAATGTTGTTATTATCTTGTAGTGTGAAATGAAAAAAAAAGTTCTACTAGTGACTATGGTAAATCAATATGACTTGGATTCGAGTCTCAGCAGAAGCTGATTTTTTTTAAATGTGTTTTATTACGATCGTGATTGATACCTTCGTGGTGATTTTTGTTGATTTAATTTTAAATATCTACCAGTATACCAATACATAATTGCTATCGCTTTATCATATTTCATACTAGTGGCTTTCCGCGGTTTTACTCACGCGGTTCCCGTTCTCTTTGGAATATAGAAATAAAAATTAGCCTATGTTCTTTTTCTAGCTCTAGACTCTGTGTAAGTTCCAAATTTTGATTAGATCGGTGCAGTAGTTTTGACATGAAAGCAAGACCGACAGACAGACAAATAGACAAACAGAGTTACGCATTTATAATATCTGAATGGAAATAAATTCCAAATGACAGAACTTTACGTGTCTCTGCAATGTCCGGCAATAATTTTGTGAAAAAGATTGATATGTAATTTAAGTGTAGAAACAACGTCAATTTGAAGGTTGAGAAAGTTCTGTTTATGTTTATAAGCAACCCCACATAATAAGATTTTCCGTACAATTTGGCAGAGATGGTAATTTTTATAAAAACCATTTGGCTACACATGAAAGAAGAATTATCCGGGACAAACGACAAAATTTGGGTGTGTAATACTCTGCCTACATATAAGATGGGATATAGGCGTGATAATGTGCATGCATATTATAAGTAGTTATCTTACATGTTGAGAATCTCGGTAACAATCTGATTACGATAGTCAATCTTGTTAACGTAGATGTACCTATTTAGATAAAAGATTTCCTTTCGTAATTTTCCAATTAATTACACATTGGTTAAGACGAGGAAGTGGAAAATAGAATCGATAGTTCAATCATGGTTACATATAGGATGCCGAGTAAATTGCTTCCTTATTTGGTAATTTTTGTGAATAAGATGATTTCAGCTTCACATCTGCTCAGATTCAGTGTGGCAAGGGATGTGGCAAGAGAGAGATTCGGAACTCGATGTCGTAGTGGTTAGTACGTTTTGTCTTTCGATACAAAAACAAAGCACCCTTTGTGATGTCGAACTCCTCCATGCTTCAGAAAGCTCGTGAAGCCGTTGGTCTAGGTTGCTATTGCTGCCGTTTCCACCTGCCTGCCACTAACAGCAAATTAGCAAGAGCGATCTATTTTCCAAAAAACATCATATTATGTACCCACTCCAGAAAAAGTAACTATGACAAACGAAAAAAACAGAGACAGCCACATGATCTCCCTGAATCTACGGATATAGGCACTATCTTGAAGGAAAACATTCTGTAAAACGAAGGGAATACGTATTGCTATATCTGTATGAATAATGTAGGACTAAATAAATGTAGTCTGCAGACCGAATGTCATGCGGTAGCGGCTCATTAAAAGAAAACTACCAACCCATCTCTTCGCTTGGGTGTCGTAAAAGGCAACTAATGAACTTAGAACTGCACAACCATCCAATAGCTTATAGCGGCGACGGGCTCACCACCTGTCACGCTGAGTGCAGTCACTGCTTGATGAAGCGCGGACTATGGCAATGGACTGCTTTTGCCTAGTGTCTGACTAACTCATAAGGGATAATAGTCGTGACTATATGTATGTTTGTATGAATAATCAATAACTCTATAGGCGGCCCCTTGTTATATGTTCGTTCATAATACGAGCACATAATATTACATAATTAATGATAAAGAACTAAATATTTCCTAAAATGCGTGATATTGTAACAATTCAATATTCAGGTATAATATTGCAATTCACGAAGGTGACTAAATCATTCGACTTTAGACTCTATCTTAAGCCGTTAAGAGCGAAGCTACTCGTCATCATAAAACGCAACAGATATAAAGGGTTGTCCGCAATTCGTACCAGACAACTGATAAAACACGATTTAAAATTTTCTTTGCGGTAAGTTGTCATCGTTATTTTTAATTATTATGCTCAGGAAAAATTGGCAGATGACGTTGTCAAATTGTTGAAACTTCAGTGGATTTTCAAATATTTATTTCCAAATCTACGCTCACCTAAGAATTTACTGGTGGTTTTCGTCATTATGGTTAAAAGAATAGGTGGCGGAAACGGAGGAGCCAGCGGTGGTGGAAGTGGTGGTGGTGGTGGAGGTAGCGGTGGAGGTGGTGGAGGTAGCGGGAGACGGACTGGAGTAGAGGCGGTGGAGGAGGCGGCGGTGGTAGAAGAGGTGGTGGTGGAGGAAGCAGCGGTGTTAGAAGTGGTGGTGGCGTTGGAGGTAGCGGTGGTAGAAGTGGAGGAAGCAGTGGTGAAGTCGGTAGACGATAATTCTCCTTTGTGACCTGAATTTATTGGCTTGGTGTATTAGCTATATACCTTTATTTTGTCTACCATTCCGTTTAAATATAGATTGAATACATTTTCCGATTTTCATGCATTTGTTGAAAACAAACGTCATATTCGACTTCATTATTTGAGCATATGACGAAAATAATTTACGAGTATTGGTACAATATGGCTTTTGATCAACGTTCTAAAATTAAATTTTGTCTTAATAATGTTACAAGCAAATTTTGTACCAAGAATTTTTTTGTAGCAAGCCATCGAATGCTCTATGGGATACCTTATAGTTTAGCAAAAGACAGTTCTAGGAAAACCTTAAGGACTATTCGGCATTGTAAGCCTTGGAAGCCATGTTTCCACGAAAGAGCATTATCGAATATCTAGGGGTGGTGAATATTATATTCCTAGTGTAACTTTACGAATCCTAAACACGCTTTAACGAGATTAAAAGCGACCAAAATCGACCGGCTCCGAAAACAAAACAGCTAAACAAGCTCTGATTCAATCCATCGTTTAAACGAACATTAAGAATTATTTCTGCTTTAACTGTGTAGATCTGGAACCATTCGTTATCGAGTTTATTACGGAAACAACCGGACCATGTAAAGGTTTTCCGTAAAAGGAGATTCCGGATACTAATAGTCCGAGCCATATTGTCTCGCTATCCGTATAGCTATGGCCTAGCGAATTTCTGTTCGCAAAAAAAATATAGAAGACTCCTTAACATGAGAATTTTTTCAACGGCAAGTGTATTGACCGATCTGTTGATCGGGGGTTTCGGGTTCTATTCTCCACCCGGTGGTTTGTACCTGTCCTCATCCCAACACGTCCCACTAGTGGGCACAGGCCGTCCTCATGGAGAAA
This sequence comes from Parapoynx stratiotata, assembly GCA_910589355.1. Classification (NCBI taxonomy): domain Eukaryota; kingdom Metazoa; phylum Arthropoda; class Insecta; order Lepidoptera; family Crambidae; genus Parapoynx; species Parapoynx stratiotata. The sequence goes on along the minus strand of OU342460.1, from coordinate 16,121,012 downwards.
CACATGAGGAGTATGGACCGTAACAGTCGCAATAGCGACCGGGAACAAAAGCTTAACGTACCTTAACATTTCGGTCACCCATCCACGGCCTGGCAAAGCGTACTAACCACTACGTCAACGAAATCCTCAATTCCTGAGAAAATTAAAATTTATTTATTTTATTTGTGAGCTTACGAAATACGTTTAGGTTTACTTTTACACGCGGTTAGTAGAATTTAGAGAGCATGGCTGAACTGACCTTCTGCTTATCAAAGATTACACAGTTAAATACCACATTGTAGGGTGTTGGCAGTGAGTCTAAAAAGCATTGTAATTTACTCATACGTATAACGTTGTCTGTGTGTATTTCACGCCCCGTAGATAATGACTCAAAATCGGTTCTTAAAAGACGTCTTTATAACATAATGATTGTACGTAAATCTGCATAAGTAGTATTTTACCATGAAAAGTGGAAAAAATTGGTGCGTTTGATGTTCTTCATTTAATTTTGTCTACAAAATACGATGATATCGTGACTTCTCTCTGCAATCTATACATAAAATAAAACTATAGAGGCCGAATGTCCGTACATAGAATCAAAAATGCTTAAAATCAAGTCAAGGGATGAAAAAAGAGGTAAAATACAAAAAAAAATCTATTTCTTTTTTCTCTGTCTGTTTGTCTATTGTACGGACTAATCTGCGAAATTGCTGGACCGATTTCAATGAAATTTTGCGTGGTGATTCCTTACATCCCTGGCCAATATCTTACATACTTCTTCATACTTTCTTTCTTCATACTTCTTAATCGGGAAAATTAAAGAGTTCCCGTGGGATACTTAAAAACCATAGTTACCACGGACGAAGTCGCAGACAACAGCAAGTTTGTATAAGAAATATTTTTCACTTAATTTTAACTAAGTTATCATGATTAGAGCAAGCAAACAACACCGCCTATTCGTGAGGTTACCGGTTCAATTTCCGCACCAGTCTGTTAGCGTATAGTCGCTCGTAGAACCTAAAGCAACAAATGTCATGCGTTAATTACTGTCATATTCAAGAGGTTTGTGTTAACAGTAAAATGGTGAGCCCCGCTTCCAACATAACCACTCTCTCGATACACTCTGCAGCCCTTACTCTGTAACATTACATTATTTTATTATTATTAATTTCAACCTCTCTTACTTGGCTAAATTCTCTCATCTCAAAGCCATATAGACGTAAAAAAAAAACAAGAGACAATCGGCGTGGCCAGGCGCGGCCTACTAGAGAAAAATATCGCGTTGGTCATGCAATTTTGTGATGAAAAATTTGGAAAATGATGTGTGTATTATGTTATAAGCCAGATAATTATAATTTTTATTGGAAAACAATGAAATGATCTATAATTTAAATATTAAAGATGAAAGATTATATTATAATAATATTGTACATATGTTATGGGTATGTATTTTATAACCTAACTGTTTATTTTACAATGTTTGGTTGTGCTAAATTATTTATAATGTTATTAAATAAATTTTTGATGTAAGTTTTGTGCTTTGCCCACGGTAGGGTTGCAGTAGTCTTTTGTACTTCTTGGTTGTTTATCTTCTTCTTATAATGTGTATCGCAGTGGGTTGTAAAGGAAGCAGAGAGGTGTAGTTTGTAGATATAATTTATTAAGAGATATAAGGCACAACTGACACATAGATAAATATAAACAAAGTGTAACTAGGTAACCAGTGTTGCCTAGTACATCGACACCATAGACACCAACACTTCTTAATATAAGTTTATTTTTGGGGCAAACTTTTAAACGTGCTGCGTTGGAACGAAGTAACGTTTGTCTTGTCACCCATAAAACATTTATTAGGAATGCAAGAGGCAGTATATAGAAGCCTTATGCATAGCTGTCTGCTTATGAAGACTGGATGGTTGCAGGATTCGTGAGGACATTGTTTGGTTTAGTATTGTTTTAGTTTTAAGTCATAGATGATATTTTATACTGGAGAAAGCAACACTTATGTATTAGGGACCCGTTTTCCTGTACCGAAAAAGTTGTAAATGTTTTTTAGCTCTTAAAATAAATTGTCGATATATACGAGTAAACTTTGTTTTAATTTAATTGTAAATATTTCTGCTTGTAACGCATCCCTGTCTCAGCCGGGCCAGGCAGCGTTTTGACAAGTCGCCGTATGAACACAATATTATTGGGTCCTTACCTATGAAATTGGTGTTTTTATTCTCTCTTAGTATTTTGTCTGTAACTATTAAGATTCAGAGTATTCCTAAAAAATAATTACCTCGTCTAAAAATAGACTATATTTTTGATCTCTTTTGATTTGCTTTGATAATTTGTTGTAAGTTTAATTGTGTTAAAATTGAACACAGAGACAACTCTTTTTAACTGCCTCCCGAATACATCATTTTATTTGCATTCACTTAAAAACAATAAATAATTTTTATGAAGTGTGATATTACACATATTACTAAAGCTTGTTTCATGATACATGCCAAATATTATTATCTTTGGATTTGTACTTGTAAAGAAAACTGATAAAATGTTAGTATGGAATATGCAGAATTCCCCAAAATCTCCATACAAAACACCAATTTCATAGGTAAGGACCTGATACATAGGCAATCATGCATACTTCGCACCTGATGGGAAGCGGTTTCCGTAGCCTATGGACGCTTGAAACCCTAGAGGTGTGACTCGCGCATTGCCAACCTTTCTTAAACTCTTTTACACCCTTCTTGAAGAAATCCTATAGGAAATATTTGGCAGAAGCTCTTTCTACAATGCAAGCGTACGTGTGGTGTTACCTAGGTACATTTTTTACTACGATCTTCTGTAAGGTGGAGTTCTAAGGCGAAGTCTAGTGCTTAAGATTTGAGCGGTATCTACTCGTAAATAATAATTAGTCCTTACGCGTTGACATATATACCTATAGATTTATACGTCAAGAAGATATAGTAATGGACAGCGCAGGTCAACGTGATTCAAAGAAATGTTAGGATTATAACAAGATCGTCTGATTTCCGATAATAGTTCGGCAGATTGTGTTTTGTTTTAATGATACTGTAATTACTCCATATTTACTTAGTGAAGGTCATTGCGATTGTCTGGGTAGTACGGTGAGAATAAGTGACCATATAAAACAGATTTATATTGGCTATTGTGATTAAGGACACTGCTGTTTTAAGCTATGCTATGACGTAGATAAGAAACTGTGTGTGTGTCGTATGTGTGAGACTGTTTCTTTGTCATTGTGTGTGCGGACGCATGTGCTGATGAATAATAAATTATATATATTTTTATGGTGGTGGTTAACAGTAAGGAATAATTTGGGGCGAATAAAAAAAGAGTCAACTAGCCTATTGTCAGTCGAAACAAATAGGTTTCAGGGTCTTAACTTGCAACCAACCACTCTTAGATGTCCTCCCTTGTATGCAACACGCTAAGCAAAAGAGACGTAAGCTTTATCTCTGTTCTTAGCAATCTTTTTGCAGTAAAAGTTATCTTAGATGTTGACCCGGATATTCAGCTATCACCATACCAAATTTCATCAAAATCAGCTTAGTAGTTTTTGAGTGATGCGTGCACAAACAGACAGACAGCATGTTCAAAAATTGAGTGATTTAGGATCTATATCGATTACTTATTACACCCCCATTAAAATTTTCAAATAGAATCAATGTTCACACACAGGTTTTTTACAGTCTTATTATATGTATAGTTTAAAAATAAATATTAAATTTTATAAAATTATCTATAAACATATTAAGGTTAATAGTACAAGTTATTCCACCTCGAAGTGCAGCTGTTATATCAGAAAAATATTTTGACATTTCGTCAATGGAGCAATTGAATATATAATTAATATTTTTATTCAAAAATACATTCAAATGATACTAATTAAGTGCAATAAATTTTTTTTCATTTACGTCTTGTCAATAATAACATAGCAAATCATCACATATATCACTCAAGGAGTAGGGATTCGTTTCCTCACACTAGCATGTATCTATTAAATCTAGTTTCGCATTTTTGCTTTTATAGTATTTACCTTGACCACGATCTGACCCACGACAGAGATGATAAGGCAGAATGTAGTTATGTTTTTATTTTAAATATTGAAAATATAGCTGCATAAAAAACATAATAAAGGAGCGATGAATGTTGACTATGTTCAGGTTACGTTAGAGGTTGTGGCACCGAATTCTGCCTAGTGGAGGCCAATGTGTGGTTGTCCGCGGGGCAACAGCCGCTCGCATTACACTTTTCCCGTAACGGTGGGTTCGGGATCCCCATGCCTCTAGCAGTGGTGGGCAACACTGCATACCATCTTAAGCAGCGCGTATGAGCGTTCTGCGCGGGATTGTGGCAAAAAAACTGAGAGCAAAACGAGCCATACCCCTTTTCCCGCTCTTCAGACGAGACGGAACTCCGGGTTTCAAGTTTAGTGGGTAGGGTAGCGGGGACTTCGCTAGAGTCCCATTTAACCCTGTCGCCCCATCCCAGCAGCAAGGCGTGTATGAGCATTCCTCCGAAAAAATAGGTCAGACGCCTAGTAAAAGGCAGAAGCTTTTTCGTGTGATGCCTTTACAAACATTTCCAACGAAAGAATAGAAGAAACTTCTTACAAATGGCTGTGGTAACTTTATAAAATAAACAATCTAAACATAAATTTTATTTTCAGGTATTCCAAGATGGAGAAAGACAAAAGACAGAGTCTGCAAATGGACAACTTCAGCTCAACGTAAGTAATAAAAATCTTTCAGTTCACACATGAAGATTTTATTTCTGTACAGTCAACTCCAAAAATATGTAAATTACTCTCTTAGAAGGAAATAAAGATTATTACCTCTTAAATGTGTACACCTGTTTTGTACTCGTCTGTACAACGCGCGGTTTAGGTGAGGTTTGAGTCTGTGGCTTAGCTTAAATATTTTGTCATGGATGCAACAAAAATAAATAAAAAAGTTTTTATTAAAGATTTCAGATCTTCCACTTTTCATGGCCAAACCGTTTACCTACTTCTCGGTTTAATATAAGCGGGACCTGCTCTTAACATACGCAGCGCTAATGCTTTAAGAAGCTACAACCGAAAACTCCTTCATCTTATACTCGTCAAAAGTATTTAATTACTGCCTAAGTTACCTGCATTCATAACATTGCCCCCTTGCGTAAATCTAACAAATCCGACCACCGAGAGAAAAAGGCCTTGTTTATCAATAAGGGCTTATTTCAATAAACGCATTGATATATGTAAAGAAATCCGTTTATAGAATTTCTGGGAAAAAGGCAAAATATTATTGTGCCTGAGTGCCTGAAAAGCTTTGCCGTGTCAATCAACGTTACGCTTCGCACAATTCTGTTCTATATATATCAGACTACAATAAATTTCCATTTTATTCGGGTTGGCGTGTCGACACGTCAAATAAAGAAGCACAGGTTGATACCTGTTAGGTAAATTCTCGAAATTCTAACAAGAACGATAATACACTCATGGACATATTCAGACGAACGCAAAACAAGGGACGGATTATCAAAAATAAAACATTGTTTATGTTTATTGACATTTTAATAAAATAGACTTAGTAAAATTACCTTTAAATAAAAAACAACTTAAAATTCATTGAAAAAAAAAACGAATTACTGACAGTTGTCTCTGTATGTTTTCCACTTTCTCTTTCTCACATTACGACAAATCGTAATGTGAGAAAGAGGAAAACACACACACAACAAAAACATAATGAAATGGGCAATTTCTTCTGTAATGTTGTGCAACATAAACACACGTAGGCAAATTCAGTTCCAAGTATAACCCTCTCTTGCTGTCAAAACTGCCTCCATGCGCCTGGGCATCCTTTTTATATATCTAAATGAATCTGTGTGGCATTTGGTTCTATTCTTCTACCAACGCCCTTTTGAGTTTTCTTAATTTGGTTACTGCTGGCGTTCGTTGTTTAATTTGTCTTCCCAGTTTATCCCAGAGATGCTCTATCAGGTTAATGTTTGGTGAGGCTCGCCATTCTAAAAATTCAATGTCGAACTCCTGAAGATATCGCAAAAGGAGTGTGGGGTCGAGCATTATCGTGCATTAAAACAAAATTATCATCTTTGTATGGAAAAAAAGGTATTACAATTTGTTCTAAGATGTCCGTTTTGTTACGTGCCGCTGTCAGAGTCCTATTTTCCACGATGTGTAGCTCCGTATGCGCTCCTAAACAAATACCGCCCATACCCTCACCGACCTTCCACCGTAAGGTTCTCTTCCGACAATGTTACACTGAGCATATCTTTCCCCTGGTCGTCTCTACACTTTTTTTTTACATATGACAGTTAAGCTCTTGGCCTTCATCTCACCTGATGGTAAGTGACGATAGGGCCGAAGGTGGAAGTAAGCTTCACCTGTAATCCTCAACAACTGAGGAACTGGCTATCTTACATCTGATAGCCGGAACACAACAATGCTTATAACATTGTTATTATGGCGACAGATTTAAGTAAGACTGTGGTAGCTAGCCAGGCGGGCTCAGAAGCCCTACCACCAACCAAACCGAGCAGAAAAACTTCTGCCCCCATGGGAAATCGAACCCGGATCTCCCGATCAACACCCGGTGGTGTGAACCACTAGACCAGAGAGGCGGTTAACTAGCTTGCCCCTATTCTAGCTTTCTTAAGTCTTCTTCTTATGGTTTTAGTACTAACTGCCACATCTCTAACTTCCTGGAGCCTAGCTCTGACCTCAGATGACGTAATAATATGATTTCTTAACACGTTGCTTACAATAAATGTGTCGTCCCTCGCTGTATTTGCTATTTTTCCACCTTGCCCCCTTTGTCTCGTTTACTCTTCTGTCTGTGTGTATCGTTTTAAATTGCGAATAATAATAACAAAATAACAGACTTGGAAACATGCAACATTTCAGCCACTTGATTGTAAGTGTAATCGTTTTCGATTAAAGTTACACTTGAGCTACGCTGAGATCCGGCATTATGGCTTAAATCTTTTAAATAGTCTTTGTAACTGTTAATTTTCTTACAGCAAACAATTGATTAATACTCAGGTAGCAAAAAAAAAAGCCAAATGAAACTCAGAAAAAAAAAATCCAAATTACATAATGATGATATAGGCAGCCAATGCATAAAGAGAACATAATTAACACAGAATAAACATAATCGAACCTTTTTTTGCGTTCCTCTAAATATGTCCCTGAGTGTAGCTTGTTTGAGAAATTTTATGTTCAGACGAAGTAAGTAATCATTGTACTTGCTTTTTCCATCGGCACAGTAATCATTGATAAACAGATAAATATTATTAAATCGTTAAAAACCCAACATGTAGACAGCAGTCGAATAAATCTAACGGCTCAACCTGTTAGCTTCTACAAAAATACAATCAAGGTAATAGTAAAACCAAAAACTAAAAAGATCCATCTTTAGATCCATGTTTATGTAGGAGCTACGAGAAAAGTTGGTAGTCTTTAAATTCATTAACTATGTAACACGATGAGGAACGGACGTATGTCGTTTTTCGGGTAACAGGATTCTTTAATTCATAACCCTTTTCGATGTTTAAAAGTGTCTAAAATTGTAATTACGAGAAAAGTAGGCAGTGGGATATATTTTCCAATTTGGAGAACCCAAGCTGGAAGATTCTACATGTTCACCTTGCAAAACACTACATTTTTGTGGTGTAGTATCAAGGAACACTTACTGATCGAGACAGAACATTGCCTCATGCTATTGTATGTGAGTTTGGCATCCATCATACAGTACAAAATTCTTGGACGCGAGTGTCACGTCAGCGCCGCAAGAGTCTATGGGCTACGGTGACTGCTCACCGAGGAGCTCGGTGGTGTAGTGGATACTACACTTTGGCTTTCGATATCGAAAACAAAGCTACCTACACGTGGTGGTATTACTTACGGCCCATACTTCTCAAGTTTCTTAACGAGGAAGACCTGTGCCTAGCAGTGGAACGTATATAGGCTGAAGACGACGACTGCTTACCACCATGCCGTAAACATCTCTACAAACTAAATACCATAAAAGCTTCAAGCAGTTATTCTTAGACGAAATATTTTAAATCTTTTCGATTGAATTCTTATTGCATTCACAAAATCAATCATTCTGGTGCGTATATAACTGACAAATAAAGTTCAATGTCAAAGCTAATGATAAGGCTTGAAAAATGAAAGGAGCTGTTATAGCGACAACAGTCAATATTGTGGCAGGTAGCAAGGTCGTGACGTCACTGACAAGGCAATCGTGTCATCAAATATAATATTAGATAGTGGGTTCATCTAAATATAAGACAGTGCTGATTACTGGCAGTGACAATTTTTATAATAAATACATACATACATAAATCACGCGTATATCCCCGAAGGGGTAGGCAGAGGTGAACTAGCACCCACGTTTCGCCAATTATGTTAGGACCCATGTAATAGGTGGCGAGCATATTGCCATTTATCGGGCACAAAAGTCGCAGTACATTGCTATTGCTAGGTGGTATAAGAGGAACGCTGCTGCCCATTCCTCAGCATTGATTAAAAAAAAATGTAATAAATATAATAATAAATGCGATATAACCAATCAAGTAAACGTGATCCTTAATGAACGACTGTTACAGTCGTAACAACATCGATCGTAACAGTATTCGTATTGCAGAGATTCTATTTTGTGGTATGAAGGTAAAGTCTATCCAGGCTTTAACAATTTTAGTTAGGTTAGTTAAAAGGTTAGGCCCGGCGCATATTTTCGGCTTCGGCAAGGAAAGGAATCCTTCGGCATCCCTACATCCAAGCGCACACTGTCGGCAACTATGCCTTGGCATGCTGCAACGTCCTTGAAATGCCGAAGCGTCAGCGAACTGAAGGCTCAAGGCTGCCGATGCAGCAGCCTCAAGCATACCGTAGCGGTATTTTTGTTACTACAACCATATATATCGTGGAAATTTCTACTTTATTGCCATTTAATGTTAATTTATAATTCTATTCATCACCCAAAATCCTCAGCCATGCCGATGCCGATTTTGTGCGCCGGGCCTAAGTCGTTTCGGCTTTGCTGCAACTGCAACAGACATGTTCTCTATTAACTGGGACCGACAAAACTACTGGCATAGAGTGGATGTGGAATTTAGGTACTTCTGCCCACTCCTTCGGGGATATAGGTGATCATTGTGTGTTAAAATGTAACAAACGTCACTTTAAGAACCATGTTGTTTTGTCACACAATGAAGAATTGAGGATGAGGGACCTGAAATAAAGATAAATAAATAAATATCCTCAGACATTCACATCTATCAACTAGCCCCATTTTAAGTATCTATTACGGACACTACGGACGGAAACGGATGCTTGTATTATGGAAACTAGAAGACGGATAATTAAAATTTAATAAATAATTACAAATAAATATTCTGAATACATATAAATATTAACATCCAAGACTGGAGAACAAATGCCTGAATTCATCACCTAAACATTTGCCCCCACCGGGGATCGAACCCAGAACCTCTCGAAATGGCGACATCTTGAAACCGGCATACAGACCACTTGACCACGAACGTCGTCAAATATTTATTTATTTCGTCGGAGTCACTAACCTCCATCAAGTTCGACGTCATTTAAAAGGCACCATAAAGAGCTATAATTACTTACATAATGACTAACAGATCAGCGTTTGAATGTTAAATATCAAATTTTATTACTTTTCTTCAATAGTTTCATGTTGCACGCACCATTTCGTGATTGCAATGGGACGTTTTATCACGATAATTTAGTCGAGTTATCAAATTAAGCATTCATTAGGATTTAATTTGTTCTTTTGATTTTGGTTCTTTTGATTTTTTTTAATTCTCTTGTGCATTGTTTTGTCCTTGGGAATGTTTCAAAGGCTTTAGCAGCCTAACCGTTAAGTCAGGAAAGGAGAACGTCAGATTTATTAGTTGGGTGCTGGTCCAAACGTGTTGCAAAAAGGTGTGAACTTTATACACTTTATATGGTAGATCTTATCAAGTCAAATATTTTTTATTGTTGCAACAAAAAACAATATCCCAGGAGCTGAGAATTTACATGTGTTTAGGCATACGAAAATATTAGTGCACACAAAACCATGCTCGGAGGGTGGATCTTCTTTGAATAGCAAACTGCGCACGGTGCGGGAAGCGATTATTTGGTAAATTCTGATATTAGAGTTCTACTAGTTTCACTTATGCTACTGCTTTCGATCTTAAGCCACTTTGGTCCTGCTGACTCCAGCGGATCAACAAATGTTATTCCATCTTTTCGTACCTCCTCAATATATTCAGATCCCCAAAATCACTTTGAGCAACAATAAACACAAAAGTAATGCTCAGTTTATCGTACTTGTAAAATATTTATATTGAGATATAAAGTCTATATTTGAATGATTGGAATAATAAATGTTTTATTGAAGTGACGAAGGCTATGTGACACTTAATAGCACTTAAGGGATTTGAGCTCCATCTGTCGTTGTTAGCGTCGTAGAATAACGCAATCCAGGTCCCGTTTCTCTCTACTTATTGTATCCTTTGGTGAAAGTCGTCGTGCTATCTAGGAATGTAGCTTGTCAAGGCATTTTGCAATTTGTACATCAAACGGAAATGTTTTCTTATTTGCAGAATAAAATAAATAAATGAATATCTTCAAACATTCACACCTATCAACTAGCCCCATTTTAAGCAACTAAAGCTGCATGTGTTACGGACACTAGACGACGGATAAATATATTTTATAGATAAATACATATAAATATCGTGAATATATATAAATATATACAAACATCCAAGACTGGAGAACAAATGCCTGGAATTGTTTTAGTCGAAATAAATGAAGTTGATATTAAAAAATAGTTAAAACGTTAATTGATTTTTGAATAAAGTTCAGCTAATGATTTCACAATGCCTAAAGTTGAGCAGAAAATGAGTCCATAATATTATAAAATAATTTTTGAGAGTACCTCGTTAGGGCAACTTGGAACTAAAACGGCAGGCCGAAGCTCCACTTTGCTAGATACTAATAATATAGCATTTAACGACTGTTTTGAAGAAACCTTATAAAGATTTTTTCGTAATTATTAAATAAGGCCATTTCCCCCTTATTTCGCAAAGACGTCTTGACAAGTAAAGCAAAAAAATATTTAGTCATCTACAAATTAATAAGCTTAGTTTCCAGGCAGGGGAATCTTTCGTGGAGAAATATCTACAGTAACTATTAATTATACAAATAAACTAGCAGATATCTCTTGGTAAACAATTACAGACTCGAGTTGAACGTTTTCTTCGTATAAATTGGTATTTCGATTAAGTGATTGAGAGTTTGGTAATCAATCAACAAAAACTTTTATCCATTATGAACAAGTAGAGGGAAATTCTAAGATTTGGAAAGTTTCTCGTCAAATCAAACATAATTATCAACAAATCTTTCATTAATCATTTAAATTTGCAATCAAATTCGAACTAATCTGAACATATCTTCGTCACTAGTCTTTATATCTACGCCGTAGGCACAGAGCTTTCCACAATTATCGGCAGAATCTTAATAAGCTGAAGCACGGAAAAACAAGATAATAATGTTTTGGTCGTCTATCCGAAATCCAACTATGGGGATACTTTGTCTTCAATACAGAAACCAAACCGTACGAACCTCTAAGTATGGTTTCAGAGCCGGCTGGCGTTGGCCATCAGCGCTAGCGAGATTTACATACATATTGACGTATAAGCGCACGCCGTCCACTAAACACAGGCCGTCCTCGTGGAAACAAACACGGCCCAATGCGGGTTGGTGGGTAGAATCGGCTTAACGTGCCTTCCGAAGCACTGAGGAGATCGATCACAAAGCTTTGATCACCCATCCACGGCCTGGCCATGGTGAAGGTAGCTTTATTTTCGATATCAAAAGCCAAAGCCTACTAACCACTACGTCACCGAGCTCCTTATCGCGCGCGGGTAGTATAAAATGCCATTAAACTCGCGCGTAGCCGGCGCTGGCAACCAGCGTAGCAATGAAACCAGCTCCTCAAAACTATTACTAAACTAAAAAGGTTCAAAAAAAATATTTTTTTAACAGGAGGTTGGCAAATCTTTAAGGATAGGAGCGTGATGAATATTTATGTAATATTTGTGTTGTTTGACGTGGATTACGTGAATGATCCCTGCAAGAGTGGGTCACTCATCTTTAGAACGTAAGCCGAATTAGAGGCAACCGTTGTGGAAAAGAAAGCTTAGAACTAAGCTGTATTAGCATAATCAAAACCCCTTTTGAATCTCTTTCAAAAGGGGCCATGCGCATCTGCCTAGCTCAAGATACACGAATGCCCATATAACCTTGTATGCGATGATATTGTAACCAATCATGCGAAACGTTTTATTGAGCAAATCTGTCAGTACCTAAGTTCTATTGTGCAGAAGCCGTCATGGCCGAGGGAACCTGCAATCTGGGTACACAATAGTTATAGCAACAATCTGTTTTTATACTCCGAGACAAAATAAACATGACTTATGACGTAATAATCAACATAAAGTGGCAAAGAATTAACTTTTTTTATTCTTACAATTATAGTTTTGGTTTTTTTTTTATTAATGTTTTAGCTACTTTAAGTAGAGCGCTATAGACTCATACTTAAACAGCGTGTTTTTATTTCATAATTAAAAAGATGGATTTTATTAGATTAGTGTTTATATTTGCATTATAGTTTGACGACCTCCGTGGTCGAGTGGTCTGTACGCTGGTCTCAAGGCGTCGCCATCTCGAGAGGTCCTGGGTTCGATCCCCAGTGGAGGCAAGTGTTTGGGTGATGAATTTTCAGACATTTGTTCTCCAGTCTTGGATGTTCCTTATATATGTATAATATTATATAAAAGTATTCTGAATAATTATGTGTATTTATCCTTTAAATATATTTGTCCGTCATCTACTATCCGTAACAAAAGCAGCATTTAGTTGCTTAAAATGGGACTAGTTGATGGGTGTAAATGTCTGAGGATATTTATTTATTTATAGTTTTGGTTGGAAAACCTAAAAAGGCGTAACGTACCCGAAATGAGAACTGTGTAATAAAAGTAGATGGATGACGAAAAAAGAAATATGTAAGGTTCTCCGTGGTCGAGTGGTGTGTATGCCGGTCGCCATCTCGAGCAGTTCCCCGGTGGGTGCTGAATTCAGGCATTTGGTCTCTAGTCTTGGATGTTTATATATTGGGTCCTTATCTATGAAATTGGTGTTTTTTCTCTCTCTTAGTATTTTGTCTGTAACTATTAAGATTCAGAGTATTCCTAAAAAATAATTACCTCGTCTAAAAATAGACTATATTTTTGAGCTCTTTTGATTTGTTTTGATAATTTGTTGTATGTTTAATTATGTTAAAATTGGACACGGAGACAACTCTTTTTAAGTGCCTCTCGAATACATCATTTTATTTGCATTCACTTAAAAACGATAAATAATTTTTATGAAGTGTGATATTACACATATCACTAAAGCTTGTCTAATGATAGATGCCAAATAGCTAGATCTTTGGATTTGTCGTTGTGAAGAAAACTGAAAAAATTTTAGTATGGAAAATGCAGAATTCCCCAAAATCTCCATACAAAACACCAATTTCATAGGTAAGGACCTAATATTATATTAATATATATTCGGGATATTTATATGTAATTATCTATTTAATATATTTATCCGTCATCTAGTGTCTGTAACACAAGCAGCATTAGTTGCATAAAATGGGGCAGGTTGATAGGTGTGAATGTCTGAAGATATTAATATTTCTTTATTTACTGATCTAGTTTTTCATGTATCGTAAACATTATGAATGTACCTACTTTACTAAACTTTTTACAATACACATAGTTTAATTATAGTCAATTGTTGTAAATAACTTAAATAGGAAATGTTGAGCGAATAAATCTATAGTGATAAACGGAAGCTATGTATTTTTTCCTCGAAATCACTCGTGTAGGAATGAATTTATCGAGTTCATCGCTCCATCCATTCAGTGAGTCTTGAAAAAGTAACAACGCGTGTTTTAATCTGAACACCTTTTTCAAGAGCACCTTGAAACGCCCGAACATTTCGAATAATCTCGGTCACACGTTTAACCAAAATAACTGTTCCATTCATTTTAATTCCATTCATGTAGAAGCTAAAATGCCACAGTTACAGATATATACTGACAGCGTCTACGTTTAATATCTAAATGGAAATTGTAATGATTTTAAGTACTTATACAGTCTCGTCAAAAATAAGTCATAGCGCAACCTATGCTGTGCGTTTAAGGACTACTTATATGGAATTTTAGTTTAAAAGCAGGAGGTGTAGTGTTAGTTTTAAAACTTCAGTCTACCGTTCGGGGATATAGATACGATGATAATATATGTTTATTTATGGTTTTTGAAATTTTATATTTATATTAATTTAATATTATTTATGTTGGGATGCCAGAATGCCGTCTTGACACGAAGGTTTAAGATGCAAAAATATAAAAAAAATATCATCATAGCCTGCTGCCGTGGGTGACTGATGTTTTTCTATAGAAAGATGTATTTAGATGTATCGTGCTATATCATACACGTTTAGATTATAGCTACTGAGTGTGAACTCCAATCGACACACTGCAAAACATCAAATTATGTAAACGAGAACAGAACTAAAAATAAATTTTAAAGAGATAGTTATTAAATGCCATGGTAATATGAATATTAAACAACTAAAGATGAACATGAATGTTCAAATATCTAAGGTACGTTTCATAGCTATGCTGTCCGCCAGCACCGGTCACGCTTGCTTACAATACGAGTAACACAGAGACAGTAAAAAAAAATATTTTACATTTACAAAATAAATAGTTTATTATAAATTATTATAAAATGAGAGTATTAAACCATTGTATTAAAGTTCATTACCGCGAGCGCTTGTAGCAAGAACATCCACAAAACAGTACAAGTACATCTTTGACTGTGGTTGTAATCGATACAAGCAGCCGGATTCCGAGAGTAAGGCTGTTCATAAAATGAACCCGGCAAGAAATTCATTTTCCCCTTTTTTGGGTTCCGAAGTAAACTAGGAACCCTTATAGTTTCGCCATTTCTGTCTGTCTGTCCGTCCGCGGATAATCTCAGTGACCGTCAGCACTAGAGAGCTGAAATTTTGAATAAATATGTATATTAATAACGCCGACAAAGTTCCCAAATCAAAAGTGGATTAAAATATTTAATTAGGGGGGTGCCCATGCACGTAATGTAGAGACTGCTTTTTTTTACTCTGGACCCTAACGTGTGGTGTGATATATCGTTGGATAGCTATTCAAAAATGGGGTTTTTAACACTATTTTACGAAAAAATTTATATTTTCTAAAATAATCGCTTTAACTTTTGAACCATTACTTCAAAAAATTCTCAAAAGTAGAACTTTATAAGTACTTTCTAGGAAAATTATTTTGAACTTGATGGGTTGAACAGCTTTTGATAAATTTTACAAAATTATTTCTGATCTAAATTTGTGACAACCATATTATGCGAGCATTTTTTTTTATCTCATTTTACATATTTTATGATAAAGAACATATCGTCTTTCAAATCAAATCAAAAAATAATTATTAAAATCTATAATATGGTAGTAAATATGACAGGTGAGACAGAAACTATTGATAGAAAGAGAAGAAGAGAAAATCCCACGGTTAGCCTTCATTCATAAATAGTAAAAGAATGAGAGGGAACACCTACTGATCGAGACAGAACATTGCCTAATGCTATTGTATGGGAGTTTGGCATCCATATAGAGTATAAGATTCTTGGCAGCAGTGGAGTCACTAATTGTGACGGATGAAAGACTACGGAACCCTATACTGAGCGTGGCCCGACACGCTCTTGGCCGGTTTTTAAATAGCTTATCATAAGTGTAGCGTTTACTACGCTACGCGCGTGTGGAGTGAAACGCTCACTCCACACGCGCGCTTACTTAAAAAAGAATGGAAATCTTGCCAGCTCTGTTTGCCGCGCCGGCCGCCGGCGTCTGAAAAGTCATGTTTCTCCCTGCGGAACAAACTTTATTCTAGCCAATCAAGGCATGACGGGATGTAAGTTTTCCAATCGAATCCGTGAAAGACAGTGAGATTAAGGGGAATCGTCTCATGGGACATTGTTTTGCAGTGCTTTGCTTGTTACAAGCGCTCGCGGTAATGAAGTTTAATACAATGGTTTAATATAATACTGTAATTTTAAAATAATTTATAATAAATTATTTATTTGTAAAATGTATAATAATGTAAAATGTTGACGATTTTAAGTGCCAAACTTGGCCTATGAAATAAAATTATTTTTGATTTTGATTTGATTTTGAGTGGTAACTTCAGAAAGATGTCGGATTTGTCACGGTCTATGCTTTAGGTATTCAAACCTTGGCAAAGAAGTGTTAATAAAATATTTGAGTCACATTTTTTTATTTAGCACAAGTTCTAAGGAAAATCGTGGAGAGCACTGGGATTTTCTTCAACATAATAATATTACATCAAAGAGATTCATTTAATACTAGCTGACTCGGAGAACATACCTTTGCAGAACAGCCAAACATTACATATTGCCTTCGGGGATATTGACATGAAAATAAACTATGTATAATATGTTATAAAATAACGAATATTCACACTCATCCTAAGCCTATATACGTTCCACTGCTGGGCACAAGCCTTCCTCATGGAAACCAACAAATAAGGATTATGGGCCGTAAAAACACCACGCTGGCCCAATCGGTTTTCTGGGTAAAAACGTTTGCCATAGAAACCGGGACCAACAGTTTGACGTGCCTTCCTTAACACGGAGAAGTTCGAGATCACAAAGTTTTTGGTCACCCATCCACAGCCTGACCATGGCGAAGCTAGCTTTGTTTTCGATAACGAAAGCCAAATCGTACGAACCACTACACCGAATCTCTCCCTTGCCACACTTAATTTGAGGAGATGTGAAGCTTAAAACATCTTATTCGCAAAAATATCCAAATAAGGAAGCAATTTACTCGGCATTATATATCCAAAGCGTACTAACGACTACGCCACCGAGCTCCCCATATTTACACTCATTTTAATTTATTTTTCAGGGCGGAGCTTACAACAAATCCTGGTTTCCAGTCATCGATAAGCATAGCATCGAAGAGTATAGATGAGAAGCCGTACAACCCTTTTGAGCACCGTATGTTGGCTCATCCTAATTCGTAAGTACCTACCTTAGAAAAGAATCAGTTTTTACAAAATTATTACGTATGAATCAGATGGTAAACGGAAGCAAGGGTATCAATTCGAGCAAGAACTTTCGAGAGTCAAGACCACTTCAAATGGATATATATATAATCGAATACGAGTAGTAAGCAAAGTGATAGTGAAATCCTGCACCTATGTCCCATTTAATGATCCAAAACCGAATTGCTCTATAAACATAAATATAAACCTACAAACCAATAAAACCGTATTAATTAATTTCAATTCAATTCTTAAAGTCGTAAAATTAATCAATACGGAATTGAAAAAACATTAATATTTATTAAACAAATCACGTTAGTCCGTAACGCCCTGTTATAAATTGCTTTCACAAAAAAGCTAACAAAATAGGGCAATAGATCTAAATAAATTTGTAGTTAAAGTCCAAAAAGAAATGCTTATGTCATGTGCCGTTATTTAAATACACTCACTTAAAAAATATGTTTTTATCAAACATAAATAAAAAACTGTATCGGTGTTATTACATCGACATTAGTTTATTTTCAATTCAACAGCGGCTTATTACAATTTTATTATTAGGTCCTTACCTATGAAATTGGTGTTTTTATGGAGATTTTGGGGAATTCTGCATTGGGGAATTATGAATTAGGGAATTTTCAGTTTTCTTCACAACGACAAATCCAAAGATAATAATATTTGGCATCTATCATAAGACAAGCTTTAGTAATATGTGTAATATCACACTTCATAAAAATTATTTATCGTGGCACTTAAAAAGAGTTGTCTCCGTGTCCAATTTTAACACAATTAAACTTACAACAAATTATTTAAACAAATCTAAAAAGCTCAAGAATATAGTCTATTTTTAGACGAGGTAATTATTTTTTAAGAATACTCTGAATCTTAATAGTTACAGACAAAATACTAAGAGGGAAAAAAAAACACCAATTGACGGTGTCCCTACACCGTCACAAACTTTGTAGTTATCTCTGGAATTACTGAACCGTTTTGAAAAATTCTTTCACTAAAGAAATAACGTGAAAAAGACTTTCGAGATATAACATGTTTTATCACCTCATAATATGTTACGTAATAATTTCAGACTTATCGAAACATGAACGAATATTATCTATTCTTAAGCAATATTGCGTTTCGATGTTATCAGCAATTGCAAGAAATTTCGTAAGTGTTTTGTCAATATGATATTATTTGTGAATTTAAGAATAATGAGTCCGAATAAACCGAATGGGTTCTGAATGAAGATCTTAAACGAGTAACACAATAATGCTGTTGTCACAGTATTATTGTGTTTCACGTTTAATCCATACCTTATAAACTAAAATATTTCATATAAAAATAAAGTTTGTGATAATTCTTATTTAACTTTATGCGGAGCTTAAAATTCTCTAAACAAAATGAAATTAACAAACCCATGTTATATCCGACCACGCCTCTGGTTCGATCTCAGCGCCTGTACCACTGTCAGTCATCAGCCTATATACGTCCCACTGCTAGGACAGGCCTTCCTCATGGAGAAACACATGAGGAGTATGGGCCGTAACACCACCACGCTGGTCCAATGCGGGTTGGTGGGTAGAAACGGTCACAAATGCGACCGGGTCCAACTGCTTAACGTGCCTTCCAAAGCACGGAGGAGCTCGAGATCACAAAGTCTTGGTCACCCATCCATGGCCTGACCATGGCGAAGGTAGCTTTGTTTTCGATCGAAGCCAAAGCGCACTGACCACTACGCCACCGAGCTCCTCTCTCTGTACCACTGAGTTTGAATAAAAACTTATGTACAGTTGATTGTGAATATCGCTTTCCTCACACAGTGCCTGGTGCAACTCGATTAAAAGTTTGTAGAGCCAATAAAATTGTGTAAAAAAATTATTTTATGGTGCAAAGGAACCTTGACTCGTAGTTAAAAGTATGAACTTACTTATCAGGAATCAGGATGTCTTACATTTATATTTATTTATCGCAAAAAATATATATACCTAAAAATATTTTAAAATAACTAATCAAGCAAACGTAGCAACCCTTAAATATGACCAAAATGAAACACGATACACGAAAATAATTTCTAAATCAACAAACAACCACAGGCATAATTTGAGTACTGAATTGCTCAAACTTTTAATTTCCAAAAATATCCCAATTTTGTATTAAAACACCACAACTTGATACTCAATTTTGAACAGTTCTGTTTACGAAGTTCCGGATTACTCCTTCGTGGGCGTCAATTAAAATGTAATTAAGTAGTTTGTTAGGGTTCCCTGCTTGATTTTGAGTATTTTTATATCTTGAACCGCTGTAATGTTTATTGCTAGTTATGCATCCGTGCAATCCTCTTAATTTACTGGACTTCCCAAATCGTTAACAAGCCAGAACTTTTAATTGAAAATTGGTTGTATAAAACGCTTGTTTTTGAAAACTAAGGTCATCAACCGAAATTTTCTTAGGGAATCAACCGGCCTTTGCGTAGAAGAATTCCTTCTCCTCGTGTCGATATCCCAATGCTGGAGATTCTGACCCGTCATGGCATGAGCTCGACACGGACAATGTTTCGCTATGTGTTGGAAATAAAAACCCTATATTACTCGTATTATTTCCCACATACCTTCTTATATGGAGAATTAAAGAGAGAGAGGAGTATGAACCGTAAGACAACAACGTCGTCGACATCCCACTCTACGTTTGAAAAAACTAACGACTTTCAAACGTTTTTCAGACGTAGTGTAAGATGTCCTGTCGCCTTTATGGGTGTCACCAAGGCCGATGGGACTCACCATAATATGAGGAAAAAGGTTAATTAACTTCCCTCTGTTGGGTGTACAAGTACTTAAAGAGAAACACTGTAGTACACTGTGTACACGGTTTATTATAACAAAACAGGTTTATATACACAGCAAGACAGAAGACACTGTTAGGTTTTTAACACAGTTCTTGGCATCTTGCTAGTCCCCTCATAAGTCGCGGGAAAAACAGGTCACGACAGGTTTATGTCATAGGAATAAACAAGTTTTTATCCTTTCTGACAACATCCGTGAGGCAAAGGGGTTATTGCGTCATTCTGCCATACCCTATTGAATTTACAATATACGAAATCAAGAAAGGAATCCATTTATTGGGGTTCTGTGTGGTAAAAGAGGGAAATCAATTCAAATTAGTTATCAATTGTATAGTTGTATGTATCGGATGGTCGATTGGTTTGTTATCACATGGGTATCCCCTTGGTTCGTGAAAATTTATCAAATGGCAATCGCCATAATCAATGATAGTACTTATGTCCTCTAATGAATAAAAAATATAGATTTTTTATTATTGCGTAGCTTTATTAGTATTGAGTTTTCAAATATTATCTGTGAAAGAAAATACGCTCGTGTTAACACTAGAGTAAAATTTTTTGATAGCGTTCTATATAATAAATTTAGCCTTATTATGATATGATTTCATTTAGGTAACGAAGCTTGAAGCTAAATGTAAAACTTAAATATTCATAAGAAAAAGAAACGATGTTATAAAGAAAACTTATAACAATAATATTTTACTGATCTACACAAAATAGGTTGTTTGGGCTTAAAAAAACGCGGACTGGCTGCTCTTGCTCGCATTGTAGCAAGTCATTTTATATTGAAATAAACATAATTGCACATAGAGGTGTGGGAATTTGGTGGCGGAATAATTTATGTGGTTTTGGTGGTTTTTGTGCTACAAAATGCATATTTCTTAAGTAGTTAACAGTTACTAAGCGCCAATCCGCACTGAGTCAGCGATACTGTAAAACCCTATGCTTTTCATAGCTGTCGTTAATAGCGTTAATATCTCATTATTTTTTGTATAATAAAAATTTTAAAAATTAAGAAAGGCCTGTGCCCATCAGTGCACCGTAAAACTCCACAGCTTAGTGAGGACCTTTCTAAAATACAAACTCTTAAAACAATAATCGTTCCATTCACATTCAGACGTGTTTATACTTTGCTGCTTTCATAAAATTTAATCCACAAAGTAATATACAGTGATAAAACTTTACAAAGTCGAGCCTCTGTTTGTTTTAAAGATAAAGAAGTTTGTCTTTAAATAAAATGGTGAGCGAAGTTAAAGCTCCTGCAGTTTGTGCTACGGAAACCAAAGTTTGATTCAGATACGCTCTTGACTTTTTTAATTAAATTAGCGTAGGAGAGATATTTTATAGATTAAGCTCTTTGCTATGCAAAAGTAGAGCGTAAACTCCTAATTTGAAGGTACGTTTAGGCATAACATAGCTAAATCGTGTTGTCGGTTTCTATAAGAAAAGCCTTATTCTCGGAATCCAGTCACTCGTATCGATTATAACCACAGTTAAAGCGCTGTGGACGTATTCGTACAAGCGCTCGCGGAAGTGAATTTAATTAGTGTTTTTTTCAATTTTATTCCTGTCCTCAGTCTATATACGTCCCACCGCTGGGCACAGACCTTCCTCATGGAGAAACACATAAGGAGTATGGGCCGTAACACCACCACGCTGGCCCAATGAGGGTTGGTGCTCACACTTATTCAGCTTCATGCAGCATAGAAAACTCCCCTTTTTTATGTGTTGAGTTTTCCGCGTCTTATTAGTCGCGATCTATCAATATAATATCGTCGTTTTACATAATAAATCGGAATGGAGCTGAATAGAGTGAGTATCTTAGGCAAAATAAAAAAGAATATATAGGCACATACATATAATCACGACTATTATCCCCTAAGAGTTAGTCAGAGACTAGGCAAAATCGCAAAGGAGGCCACTGCCATACTCAACTCAACTCAACTCAAAGTCATTTAATCAAATTGGTATCATCAAATACACTTTTGACAAGTCAAAACAAACAAAATAAATTATAAGTATCCCTAAATTGATAATACCACTACTTTTTTTTCGGCCTGTTCACTACCGGGAGGCCTTGTCTAGAGAAGATACAGGCAAGAAACTCTGCAAGGGTTCCGTCCTCCCTTTACATTAATATGTTCTACAACCTAATAAAATTTACGTGTATTATATAATACTCTTAGTCACAAATGTCAAAATTACTATACGCTTCGCCAAGCTGTGACTCCATTCAGCGTGACAGGTGGTGAGCCCGTCGCCGCTATAAGCTATTGGATGTTGTGCACTTCTAAGTCCATTAGTCGCCTTTTACGACACCCAGGGGAAGAGATGGGTTGGTAATATTATTTAGTATTCGCTACCACACGGCTCAATAAAGGATAGCCTAAAGTAAAATGTAAAATGAGAATTTTCCTTAATTTTTTACGCCTATTCTGCTCCTGTACTGTTCTGCTTCTGTTGACCCTTTCACCTTGTTGATTTTCAAGCGCCCTTAATAAAGTGTACCAATATTTTTTAATTAGAAACTCAGAGGCCTTTAATTAGCAACCACAATGGTTCAAGCGAATTAAATTTGATACTGAAAAGAATGAACCTTCGTTATAATTTATGGTTAACCTGTGGGTGAACAAATTTTACAATGTTAATTTATGTATTACTAGCTTTTGCCCGCGATTTCGTCCGAGTAGAATAGTTACATTAATCACACTATGTGATGGTATGTAGCCTATAGCCTTCCTTGATAATTAGGTTATTCAATACTGAAAGACTTTTTTTAAATTGGAACAGTAGCCTCAATTGGTGGAATTGAAAATTTACTTCTACACTATTATTAGAAGCAAAGTTCATAGTGGCGTAAATTTGTCCTTAATTTTTCTGGGAGGCGTTATTTAAATTTTGAAATGAATATAGCTTTAAAAATAAAACCTACGCGATTCCTACAAGTTCTCACGAGCAATATTTTCCCGGTACACGAAGAGCTAAATTGCAAAGAGAGTTTATACAATAAACTAGCTTACCTCTTAAAAAAAATCAATGATAATTTGGAAGATTAATATCCATATTGAACAGTATATAATCTTCTCGCAAAAACTGAATACTATTAGGTGGTGATTAAAATGACAGGTTGAAATATTAAATAATGACGAATTGACGAATTACATCACTTCACATCACAAAAAAAGGCAACAGTTTCGGCTGAAACATACTTGTTTCATTTAAAAAAAAAACTTCAACTATAAACTAGGCCATAGTCCTTTATATTCTCTACGCTTTAGAATTCTCGTTATTTACGCAGCGATCAAATTTCCTTGTTATGTTCGGAGAAATATTCTCATTCTGTAGTTTCTGGATGTTATAAACTCAACTTTATTTACAGGACCATAGGATCTATAGTGCATCTGCTGAAAGCATGTCTTGGCTCAGGAATTCTCGCAATGCCGGCAGCGTTCAAAAATGCTGGCTTGGTTGCTGGGGCAATAGGCACAATATTAGCTGGATTTATTTGTACCCACACAGTTCATATATTGGTAAGATATTTATAATTTTAGTTATATTCTTACTTATCTATTAGGTCCTTACCTGTGAAATTGGTGTTTTGTATGGAGATTTTGGGGATGTCTGCATTTTACATACTAACATTTTATCAGTTTTCTTCACAACGACAAATCCAGAGATAATAATATTTGGCATGTATCATTAGATAAGCTTTAGCAATATGTGTGTGAACACGCTTGATAAAAATTATTCATCGTTTTTATGTTAATGCAGATCAAATGATGTATTCGGGAGGCAGTTAAAAATAATTGTCTTTGTGTCTAATCTTTACACAACTAAACTTACAAAAAATTATCAAATTAAATAATACGAGCTCAAATATATGGTCTATTTTTAGAAGAGGCAATTATTTTATAAGAATGTTCTGAAACTTAATAGTTACGGACAAATTGCTAAGACAGAATAAAAACACCAATTTCATAGGTAAGGACCCAATATTTATTAAATTAAGAAAGTGAATCGTTTATTCATAATTGCTAATGCCGCAAATCAAAGTGTGGATAGAGAGTTTGCCGTGGATTATTATTTGTTGCAAGCGCTTGCAGCCGATCCATGTAGGACCGGTGCTTGTCATAAATCAAAGAAAATTTGCCGCAAGTGCTTGCGACACGTCTACACGTTTGCGCGTTTGTAGAAGTCCAATATTACATATTAATATTCAACTAATAAGCAAGTCTTATTTGTACTTCATATTTTAATTAGATAACGTCAATCAATCAAGATGTAAAAATGAATAGAGTTAAAAACTATCTAAAGAGGTTCACATAATATGAAGATTTGCGGGGGAGACCTGATGTCTCCTTAAACCAAATCTTCAGGTAGGACTGACTGGTATGTTCGGGGCTGGTAACTTCTGGTTGACGTGGCGTCCCCGAATCTCGCCCTCCTGCGTCCGAACCTCGTAATGTAGTTGTCCGTGGCGTTGTGTTACCGTGGCAAACTTCCATCGCTCTCCCCTTTTGGAGTTTGCGGCAAGTGCCAAGCGTACCGATGCGGCATAATAAATCTCCAAATTAAGAAAGTCTCTTGAATTTGCTGTTTTTCCAGTAACAAACATAAACATGTTACGGAATCGAATCTTGATTAATATTATTGCGATACATCCTAAATAATGAAAAATATATATAGCACAATGAAGCGAATTGCTCAGAGATAATAGTGATTAGAAACTTAGCGTGTCTTGCAAAGCACGGAGCAACATGAAATCGCAATCACAGATTTGGTGTGATTTAAGCCGTTTGAATAACACAAGCATACTCTTCAACAGTAAATAAAATTTTATCGAGCCGTGTAATATTTTTATAATTTTCCTGATCCTAAATCGCATAAACATTGGTGCGGAGACGTGGATCAAAACCCACATTTCCTGTTCAGGAAGTGAATAAAAAACTTTTATTGAAAAAAGTCTGTATCAAGATTTTATTGAAATGCCTTTTCAATTGATGAAATTAATTTTAGGTTAAAACGTCTCAAGAGGTATGCGTCGACGCTAAAAAGCCGTCAATGAGTTTCGCTGAAACTTGTGGAGCAGCCTTTACCTATGGGCCCAAGCGAGTCCAAGGATGGGGACCGGCTATGAAGTGAGAATTATTTTTATAGTTATTTAGATGGGACACTAAGGGCCGATTTTTCAATCCTCAGATAAAACTATCTGTCAGTAAAATGTGAGCTCTGTCCCTTTTCCTTTTATGACTTTAGAAAGTGACAGTGATAGTTTTAAAAGGCGGATAATTTTATCTGAGGATTGAAAAATCGGGCCTAAATAATACCAAGGTATCCTAGCAATCAACTGATTCGTCTTATTAATTAATACATTGGTTGAAAATCGAATAGATTATGTTATTAGATTATTAATTGATAGACTTTGATTAACACAGACTAATTAAGAAAGCAGTAATGGTTCTATTTAAATAAAAAAGAAAATTAAAAGTGTCCATAATTGTGTCATAATTAGCTTTTTAAACACTTTTAAGATTTAGTTTTGAGAATTTTCAAACATCGTTATAAAGCTTAATTTAGTGAGCTAAATTATGATGACAGTACCAGGGTGAACAACCGAATAAGATTGTTTTAAATATGAGGGTCAAGCATAAGCCGGGCGTTCGCGGACAGTATATATTTTTATTGTGTCTCGTTTTGTAACCGTTGAGAGTACTGTGTACTGTGTTGATTATTTGCATAATTATTTCTTTCAGAAAAATCACTGATGCATCTATGACTTTGGCGTACCTCGGTGTGCTGTGCGTTTATGTGGTTTTCATTGCCGAATCTTTCAAAAAGGTATAACGCTTTATGGCGGCACTTCACTTGGCGTATCGTGTTCGCGTATTAGCTATATTAAAATTTGTTCCAAAACGGCCATGTGTGGACGGTCTATTTAAGTTTTTGCACGAACGTTCCAAACAACGCAAAATAGCGAACGTGTGTTTCCGTCCACTTGTCCACGGTTTTTGATCACACATCAAAGGATTGTTTGAGTTGTTAGCTCGATAATAGTCCATGTGTGGATGGGTTATTTGGGATGATTTTATTATTTGGGCAAAGTCGGGCCAGCACGATAACGCTACGCGAACAGGCTAAGCCTAGTAAAGTGCCGCTATTAAAATTATGTATTGATGTACTCATAATAAAGTATGTTCATTACACTAACATTTGAGCTCGGGTTAGTTTGATATGACAAACTCGATATCACAAAGTTCGGTCACACACCCAAGGCCTAAAAATGGCAAAAGTTGCTTGGATACTTTATTAGGCATATCTAAGCTATCGTAAACTTCGTAATGTCTCTTTATCTTTCTGGTCTATGCGTTATCATTTTCGGGTCCTATATTTTTCATAGTAAATAATACTTAACTGAAAGTAATGTATAACGCATAACAAAACTGAAGTCATTTTCCACTCTTTTGATATATGTCATCTTAACACCTTGACGATCAGCGCGAACTCCGGTGTTCGCAAACAATAAATGTTTCTAATTTATCGCTGTACATCATCAGCTCAGCACCATAATTTGATGACTATCAGGCGCAAATACTTGATTAACATTATGGGAAATATGTGACATATGCCATACGTGCCTATAAATTTTGAAGGAAACTTTTGATTTCTCTAGGAACCCATCAGATGCTGACCTCATGACAATGGGACCAATAAGAACATAAACCCTTTCAGACAAAGATTTTTTTTTAAATCAGTCTTATGTTTTATCGTCTTCAAGTAATCGAGGAACATACATAAAAAAACAAAAGTTTTCGTTGAATTGATAACCTCCTCCTTTTTTGATGTTGTTTATTATATAATCTTAGGTTCTTCTGTCTCTTACTCTTTAAAAACACTTAAAAAGTTGGTTCTAGTAACTAACTAGCAACAGTTTCTGATAAAGCTAAGTCCAAACATAAAGTATAAGCTGCTACACGCCAGAGATTTTCTACATCTTCATCCTATAAATTATATGTTTCAGAATTATCAATTTCTCTTTTCTCTCTAAATTAATTGCTTTCACAGTTAAACTAAAAGAAATGAACATTCTTATTCTAAATGAGATATAATGAAACGTTGACAAAAAATAACACAAATTAAAATTAGCTTATTTTCATTTTTGAGACTTTCTCACGATGCTAAATATGATATTCTCTTGAACCTAGAAAATAGATTTATCTCTAAAAAGTTATAAAAGCGTCAAATTCTTTGCCAGGGTATTGCCGGTGATTAAAATTATTCGGTAAAGTAGACAGACAAATTTCTAGAAATTTAATTGGCGTTTTACGGCTCCTTAGGATTATTGGACCAAGATCTTCAGTCTTATTTCTGACGATGAGTACAATAGTTTAGTTCAAATTATATTTTGAGTGTTGAGTTTGTCGTTAACTTCGTTGAATTTGGAACTCGAGACTGGGTCTTCCAGATTCAACTTTTATAGGAATATAGGTTACGCTTATTAGGTTAATGGAATTAGGCTTCCATTTTGGAAAGCTTTATTGCTGTGAGTACGTTTAAAGTTTCGTCTCGATTTTCCCGATTTAGGTCTTGAAATTTCTTCTCTGTTCCTTATATGCGTTTATAAAGTTTTTACAAGTGTAACTTCAATTACTTTCAAACTTGAACAGAATTTTGCTACTGGATCTACCTCACCTAAATGCTGTACTACTGGCAGTACCATAGTTGTTTAGCAAATGATTGATAACTTAAGTTCGGCAATAAGAAGCCATACATTATATCAACAGGTATTTCCCTCAGTTATATCTCAAACACTTTTTTATTGACAACAAAGCAGCATTTATATACTTAGAAAATTCGTTTTAACCCCCGACGCATAAAGAGGGATATTATAAGTTTGAAGTAGTGTATGTGTGTGTCTGTGGCACAGATATACATTTACATATAAAAACGCAAGTATAACGATTTGTATTGAAACCAAGCGTGTCAAATGTTTAACGTCTGCGGTGACGTCACAGCCGTAATTATGAGACGGGAGATCTAAACTGATTGAAAGATACTGATGCCGCCGATGGCCCTTCACTAAATATTTGACTTACCTTCAGTTTAACACGCAACAAGGCATTTTTTAGTTTTTGCAGCCATTCGGACGCGCGCTTGCTAGTTAGCAGCGGCCAACCCCGACGTTTTGTTGGGGTTTTCGGACACGCGCGGATCATGCATTTGCGTCATCTATGTAAATGAATATCTGTGACAACAACATTATGTTTTTTATTCCTATGGAGTCTAAATATTC
Organism: Parapoynx stratiotata; assembly: GCA_910589355.1. NCBI lineage: Eukaryota > Metazoa > Arthropoda > Insecta > Lepidoptera > Crambidae > Parapoynx > Parapoynx stratiotata. The sequence continues at coordinate 16,092,670 of OU342460.1, read as the reverse complement.
CCAACTGCGCGCTCCCACAATGCGCATGCTCAGATAAGTTTTTGTGGTGTTCTACAAGGTAGAGTTTTGGAACCTCTTGGGAGTCTGGGCGTTCCCTACTTGCGGGGAATATACATGTAGACTCTATATGAATGAACAACATAACTTTGTTTATTTCTTATCGAAGTAATATGTTTTATTTCATGATTTTCGGTATTTTCTTATATCACACATGTAATAATCTCAGCTCTTAAGGGATAGTTTTTTGCTACCATAATAAAAATTAAAAACTCGTTATTATCAGTCATATATAGTTTACTACATATCTGCAACACGGACCGAAAGCTGAAACAATTTCCTTTTCAAACCGTGTTTCAAAGCTTTTAGCTTGTAAATGTAGATAATCCTTTTAAACATAAAAATGTAATTCAGAGTCGTAGTTTGGGAATTTTCCACGAGACTGATATAAAAAGCGAGATTTATGAAAGAGAATTTCAAATAGCAATATATATATATTGCTATAATATAATTAATAAATGAATTTCTAATAGCAACACTCAACTGCCCATGTCACGTGAGTACCAATATTAGGTATATATATTGCTATTTGAAATTCTCTTTCATAAATCTCGCTTTTATAAATCCCCCATCATTTTTGCTCTTACTTTCTTACGAATGAACTGATGGCCGTTGGGGTCGTAAAGTTCTAGTTTATACCGCAACTCGGTAAACGTAGTGTGGGACGCCCTGTGAAATGATGGCATTACGATATTCATAGGCTGGCTGATTTTTATTATTTGTAGGTATAGTTCAAATACATGTAACCATATTTGTCAGTAAATGACTCTCAATAGAAGGAAAGGCCTAGTTCTGGGAAGAACGGGACAGAAACTCAGCAAGTTGTGTCCTTCCTTTACGATCCATACTTATATTATAAATGCGAAAGTACTTTGTCTATCTATCAGTCTGTCGGTCTCGCTTTCACGTCAAAACAACTGAACCGATTGAATTGAAATTGAGTACACAGATTGTCTAGAGCCTGGGAACGGACATAGGCTACTTTTTACCACGCGGGCGAAGCCCCGAGAAGAATAACTAGTATGTTATAATATGATTTTATTTTCAGGTCCTCGACGTGTTGCTACCAGAGTACTCCCTCAACATTCAAATGTACTGCCTCCTCACCCTCGTGCCATTGGTGCTTATCTGCCAAATAAGGAATCTGAAATATCTGGTGCCGTTTTCTGCAATCGCCAACGTTCTTATTCTAGTGGTATTCGCCATTACCATGTACTACATATTCGTAGATCTTCCAAAGCCAGAAGACAGAGAGATGGTAGCCAGTGTCACGCAGTGGCCTCTGTTTTTAAGGTAAGACAATAAACATGTTTTTTTATAGAACCGTTAAATTCAGGGGGAGATCGTTTTAGTGAGTTGGATAGGGATATTAATGGGCTTAGGAAGGGAAGGCAGCTGAGAAACCGCCACTTTGGTCTAGTGGTTCACACCACCGGGTGTTGATCGGGAGGTCCGGGTTCAATTCCTCAAGGGGGTAGAAGTTTTTGTGCTCGGTTTGGTTGGTGGTAGGGCTTCTGAGCCCGCCTGGCTTGCTACGATATTATTGTAACTTACTAACAAAAATAAAGTTTACATGTCAAAATATCCATATTCGGTAACACACACCTTAAACCGCCACCTACCGCTAAGCACGTGCAGTCACTGTTGGTGAGGTGCGGACTATGTCGGTGGTCTGTTTTTGCGGTGCTTTTGCCTAGTCTCTGTCTAGCCCTTAAGGGACGGTAGTCGTGATTATATGTATGTATGTGTGTACACCTACACAATAACATCTAAGTTGACGTCATACATTTATTCTCTCTTTCTTACAAAAATTGGTACTCACGTGTCACGGGTAGCTGAGTGTTGCTGATAGTTCATGATTACATGTATTTGACTTTTAAGATGTCACGTTTCCATGAATTATACGTGCATTTATTCACATACCCATTTTGAGACGCTTAGACGCGAAACAATAGAATTTAATTAATTCTTAACATATCTGCCGAATTGTGGGTATTAACACCTCTGCCTACCCCTCAGGGGGAAGACGCGTAAGGATATTATGTTGTTAGTCTTTAATTAAGCTAGTTTTACCAAAAAAGTCTAATTATACGTTAAAATTTTGATTCACCAACCAAAAAACGAGTTTTTAAATAAATCAAGCCATGAAGGAAAGGCCTAAATAATTAATTGGAGAATAAACCTAATTTTAAGGGTCTATTTAATTTTTACTCGCAAAAGACTTGAGAAAGATTGTTAATCAAAACCTCTTTTATATTTTTTTAAAAGGAATAGATATAATTAAGTCTTCTTTATTTTTTCTATCACTCGCCATTTTGGCACCCGCTCTGAAAATAAACTCTCTCTAACAATACAATTCAATAACAGTAGTTGAACCTCATTCGCATAAGAAAAATCTCGTTGTTCCTTTATTTTCAATACGTTACTAAGATTTAATATTTAATTAATAAAATTTAGAAACAAATTGGCCACATACAAAATGTTTAAAGATCTCAGTAATTTGAAAAAATAATAAAAGCTCCTCAATATTAAAAGAACAAATTAACAATTTGAAATAAGTGGTATTCCCTAAGAATGGTATTCCCTGACCAATTTTAATATTCGAATACCAATCCGAATGAAAATTCGTCGTTCTTTCCAGCACTGTAATCTTCGCTATGGAAGGTATTGGCGTCGTCATGCCAGTAGAAAATGAGATGGCCAATCCCAAGAGGTTTCTCGGATGTCCAGGAGTACTCAACGTAGCCATGGTGATTGTCATTTCCCTGTATGGCGTAGTAGGATTCTTCGGCTACATCCAGTACGGCGACGAAGTACAAGGAAGCATTACCTTGAATTTGCCTGAGGATGAAATGTAAGTTTTTTGTTATTTCGATTTTTAATGTTGTGTTTGTCGAAGCAGGGAATTTAAATACATATTAAGAAACATAATCCTTTAAATTAAGCTTAGCAATTAGAGTTATAAAAATGAGCTTATAAGCCGTTGAATTACAGACGACGTTATTTATTTATTTACACTTTATTATACATACAACATATAAGTGTGGTTTCATAGCTACGTAGGCCGCCAGCGCCAATCACGCGCGCGCGCTTGCAATTACAGGGAGCTACTAACATCGTTTCACAGCCACACGCGCGCGGTTTTACGTTGAAATGTATGGAAATGGAAACGTCCCTACATTAAGTAAAACATAAAACGAAAGAACAAACGATGCACAATGGGCGGGCCGTATCGCTAAGAGCGGTCTCAACCTCAAACATTGTTTCAACTTTTACTCTGAGTTTCAAACATAAAATTATTTAGATATTGGATAAATAATTGACAACATTTCATTTTTTAATACACCTTAAAATAAAAAAAAAACCATTTCTACATTTTGCTAAACAAACCCCGAAAAACATTGAAATATTTCTTTTCGTTGTATAGTTTTCGAGAAAAACTGAAAATACTAAAATCACACACGTGACGTCATACATACGGAGAAATAATGATTCCCCCTTGCCAAATTCGAAACAAGAAAAAAAGGTAGTAATCAATTTTGCCGGTTTAAATCGAACGTCAACGTCAGTAACTATTTTTTAAACATAAGCAAAAGCAAAACGCTATTCATCCGTATGAATGACGTCATTTGGCGCTTACGACATTTTAGAATGAGCTGATCTTTAAATTTAAAAAGATGAATGAAGAAGTCGATGTTATGAAAAATCTAAAAATACCTGTCTCTTAATTTTTTATCTAGTTTTATTTACAATAATAAAATATACACCTTAAATTCTTGAAATGTCGTCAATTATGTCTAAAACGGTCTTAACCGAATCGATCGCATCTGTTCTAAATTCTACACAGACGTACGAAATCATGGCCAAAATGCTTATAGATAATTTAGGTTTCGTTTCGCGTCAAAGACATTACAAATACGTGACAATCGCGCATGTAATTCCGAACAATATGTGAAAGCTTGGACGTCGACTGGTCCTGTATACCGCCATTACATCTGACAAAGTACCTTTATTTACAATCCTTGGATGATAAATAGGACAGCATTCCATTCAGGAAACTAGCTTTTGCCCGCGACTTCGACCGCATGGTATAGTAGTGATGAGCGTGAAGTTACATAGTCTATACACATACATACATACATAAAATCACGCATGTAATCCCCGTGGGGGTAGACAGAGTCAAAGGAGTACCGTGTTCCTTGGACTCTTTTGAAAATTGGGTTTGGTGAGAAGAAAAGAGTAGTAACAAGTGGCTAGCTCATCGCCTACACAATCACAGACCCAGTACCCAATACGCCCTTAGCCTACAATATACATAATAATAATAAATATAGTCTTTGGTCTATCTATTCTATCACTGAAAGAATTTTTCAAATTGGACCTGTATTTCTTCAGATTAGCGCGGTTAACCAAACAAACAAACTTTTCTGTTTTATAATATAAGTTTAAGGTAATAGCGTTGATGTTGTTTTAGGTCAAATTACTACGTACAGGGACAGAGAGCTGGAGCGACTTTATTTAGAACTATTTCTAAATAAAGTCGCTCCAGCTCTCTGTCCCTGTATGCTTTGATCTTTTATGGAACGCAACGAATTTTTATGAGGTTTATTCCTTCCTTTGATATTTCTTCAGATATACTGATTCAGAAGAATGGTATATATTAAGTAGGAGCTCGATGCTTAGTGATTTGACGCTTTGGTTTTCGATATCGAAAACACGTATCTAAAGATCGAGTACGAGAGTATGGAGTGTTGATGAGCCATAACTGTTTCGGCTGTGATTTGTTTGTGGTAAAAATTTTCTAATATTCTTAGATGAGTGATCAAGAGTTTGTTATCTGGAGTTCTTCCGTGCTTCGGAAGGCACGTTACGCTATTGGTCCCGGGCACTAATGCAATCGTTTCTACTTACCAATCCTCATTGTTTCGCGTGGTGGTGTTTATGGCCCATACTCCTCATGTGTGAGTCAAACCCAGTAGTGGAACGTATATAGACTGAAATTGAATGCGAATCCAGGCGTATGGCGAGTTTCGATGTATAAAACAATACGCACGCAATATATGAGTAACGGTTTTTTTTAAGGGATTAAGCTGAGCTTTTGTGATACATTGGGTTACACTCAAAGTCACATGCGTAGGAGTCATATTATAATGATTTTTTATTGTGCCCGGATGTTTATTAGAGCAAACACTCTCTTTCCGTGACTAATTTGCTCCATTTTTTATAAGATTTTTACTCTTAAGCTTAATATATTTATCTCACTATATTGTGACGACCTCCATGGTCGAGTGGTCTGTACGCCGGTCCCAAGGCGTCTCCATCTCGAGAGGTTCTGGGTTTGATCCCCGATGGAGGCAGATGTTTGCTTACTATCCAGTACAGTCCTACAATTCACTACTTCAATACCAGACTAAAGCACTATTATACATCTCCAACTAAAGCTTAATCAGAGATATGTAATCCCATAATCTATTTTATATATATTTTTAAATATTTTTTTTGTATAATTATTAATGTATAATATTATTAATGTATATTATTTAATGTATAATTATGTATTTTATACAAAATATTTTATTTCCTTTTCACTAGAATGTTGTCTATTTTTTGCATTTGTGTCGCCTACCATTTGTGATTTCTATGACTATCTTTCATGGGTTGACTGACAGATATCTCTGTTATGGAGAATAACTTTTATCTTTACCATGTTTTGTATGTTACTTTACATGCAATAAAGAGTATATATATTTATATTGACCCAATTTCACTATCATTATTAGACATGCAGTGTTTACTGGATACTGTGGGTCCGTGTCTTCGTGTAGCAGGTTGGCAATGTGCAAAATAAACACCAACTGAATAAATATTAGTGAATTCACAAAAGCATTTTGTGAAAGCTTAATTCCCTTAGATATGTCGACCTCCGTGATCGAGTGGTCTGTACGCCGGTCTCAAGGCGTCGCCATCTCGAGAGGTTCTGGGTTCGATCCCCGGTGGGGGCAAATGTTTGGGTGATGAATTTTCAGGCATTTGTTCAAGACTGGCTCGGATGTTTATATATATTCAGAATATTTATATGTGTTTATCTATTAAATATATTTATCCGTCATCTAGTATCCGTAACACAAGCAGCATTAGTTGCTTAAAATGGGGCTAGTTGATAGGTGTGAATGTTTGAAGATGTTATTATTATTATTATATTATTATTATGACAAGTCTTTTAAGTAAAAATGTACAGAAAATTCAACTATAGTAAAGTAATTATAAATCACAATCAATTTCTTCTACTTATCCCTTATAAGTGGGGTCTGTGGGTCACTTTCAGACACCACATCATTTTCGTAGATACGTCCAGTACAGACAATGATACTTGAGTCGAAGATAATACAGAGAACTGCTGTTTCATTTATAATGCAAATGATATCAATTTTACTTGTCAACCCGCACACAACGAGACACAATATAAACATATATTGGTTGCGAACACTGGTGTTCGCGGTGCCAGTCTAGGGCTTAAATAAACTAAAAATATTTTTCTTTTTCTTTTTGCAATCATCTCTTTTTCATAATATTATCATCAATCTACGTTAGTGCGTTGCTGTACAGTCACGTGCAAATAATTGTATACAATTTTGACAGTTAATGACTATCATTAGAAGTATCATCTGTCAAATCACACATATTTTTACACGCGACTGTCCATAGGCCTTTACTTGTGCCCTAATATGCGCCTTTGACTTGTCGTAACCAGCATCTGCCAGAAACGCTTCGTAAATTATTGTTCATATTGCCGATCGATGCATTGAAATGTCAATGACTGATTTCGCGATGTGTAACAATTTTGAATGAAAGAGTTACAACTGTACCCAAATAATAACTAATTGACATTATAACATTTGTGGCTGGCGCTGCCAGTGAAACGCTGCTATCCCGTGTAAGCGCGCGCGCCACGCACATTTCCAGCGTTGGCGGCCGGCTATGAAACCACCCCTAGGGCAGCGGTTATATCTTCACGCCTATATCCGCGAAAAGACAGAGGTGCTTACACACACATTTATGTTCATCTTATTACCATATTGTGGAAGAAAATCAATAAGAATAACAATATTGGCGGTGTGGTAGAGGGTCATTAAAAGAATACTACCAACCCAGCTCTTCCCTTGGGTGTCGTAAAAGGCGACTAATGAACTTAGAACTGCACAAACTGGTGGTGAGTTCGTCGCTATAATGCGGCGACGGGCTCACCACCTGTCACCCTGGGCACATGTGCAGTCACTGCTTGGTGAAATGCGGACTATGGCAATGGACTGCTTTTGCGGTGCTTTTGCCTAGTCTCTGACTAACCCGTAGCGAATAATAGTCGTGATTATATATGTGTGTATGTATAAGAATATTGAACATTTATTTATTATTTGTTTGCTTCAGAATGGCACAAGGTGCTAAATTATTGATGGCCCTGTGCATATTCCTCTCATACGCGCTGCAGTTCTACGTCCCTATGGAGATGGTCACGCGGTACCTCGGGAAGCGGGGCACGGACACCTGCAACAATCTGGTACAAGTCACCATTAGAACCGTGTTGGTCGCTTTTACTGGTAAGTGCCTATTGAGTTTCATCGACTACTTCTTAATCAAAACCACAGTTATACATGTGTTCGAAAAGCCTGATCAAACGTCGGGGTTGGTCGCTGCTAACTAGTCTGCGCGCGTCGGAATGGCTGCTAAAACTAAAATAATTATCTCGATGTGTGAGAGTCGTGAGTCGGGAGTCGTGTGGTAGCGGCTCATTAAAAGAGAACTAACTCCATCTCTTCCCTTGGATGTCGTAAAAGGCGACTAATGGACTCAGAACTGCACAACATCCAATAGCTTATAGCGGTCACGGGCTCACCATGTCACGCTGAGTGCAGTCACTGCTTGGTGAAGCGCGGATTAAGGCAGTACTTTTGCGGTGCTTTTGCCTAGTCTCTGACTAACCCTAAGGGGATAATAGTCTTGATTTTATGTATTTATGTGTGCTAATTGTTAGAGGAGCATCCGCGGCTTTGGGGATTTTCAATCAGTTTGGAATTTACGTCGTGCATCTTAAAATTACGGCTTACTAAAGAGTTGACACGCTTGGTTTCCATACAAAAACTTGCGTTATGTTTAATTTTAGGTATATCTGTGGCCAAAAGATTTCAATCGTCGTAAATTTTTATATTGATCTCTTATGTTACTTAATTAAAGTTAGGCCAATTTTAGATAAATTGATTTAAGGGATTATGTACTTAGGTATTTTCAGCTTAATCTTTATGAACTTATGTTATAAATCCATTAGGTATTTAGATTTTAGAGATTTTCAACTTAACCGTTTTAATATTAGATATGTACCCATCTCTATACTTCACAATAGTTATGCTGTAGTGAAAATTCATTAGAATATTTTTGAGTAGCTCACTATACTATATCTTAGACTTAAATTGTGATCTGATTATGCTTAATATCATGTATATTATTGAGGGTAAGCGATATCTTAGAGCATCTCACGTTGAGTATTTTTCACCAATATCTTCCAGACTGTAACGTTCTGTCATAAACAAAGGCACTTATAGGCATAAGTATATTCCATCTACATTTACTCTATCAGTGTTTTAAGGGTATAAATGACGAAGATCATGATTCCAGGAATATTTGTATTCGACATCGATACTCATTCATTGTGTACTCAAACCACTGAACCGACCTTCCGGTATAAATTGCATTCACTAAATAATCATTACCAACGCACATTGGGCCAGCGTAGTGGTGTTATAGCCCATTACATACTCCACATGTGTTTCTCCATAAAGAAGGCATGTGCCCAGCAGTGGGACGACTTTATCATCAGATATCGCAGCTCTTTTAGTAGTTTGACGGAATTCATATACCTACCTTAGGTACTTAGCTCGAACAAGGATAGGTTGATCGAAATGCGTAAAGAGCACTTAATTAATTTTGAAAATCAAAGGACTGTGGAAATCGACAATAGGGCGTGATAAAAACGTGATAAATATCATAAAGCACTGCACATGCTACTTAGGCTGGTCCTTATATAAAAAATAAGGACCAGCCTAAGTAACATTTTTCGTTTTAAATCTTTTTATGCGTGTTTACCGATCATTCCAAATTGATATTTAAGTAGATCGTGAATTATAAGATGATAAAAAAAATTTAATATGAATTTCTATACATATTAATCATGATGTTTCTATATAATCGTTGTCTAATTGTCATAGAAAGCAATGTAATTATTTAACAAATATTTTGATTGATTATATTGCGAGTACAATACGAGCCAATGTATAATTAAGGACAAAGGGAAGGGACATTATCTTGCGTAAACTAGACAATGGATATCAAAATACGAAAGCGTGTATCTTCAGTAGAGGTTATTTGCTTTCGGTTATTTGCTTTTAGAACATTAAGTTATTTTTTTAAAGTATGTGATTATAGCTTACTGGATGACGAAAATTTCTGCGTTTTGGTTTTATCCAGAGGTTCTCAAATAGGGGCCTAAAATGTGCCGAAATGGTTCCAGTAAAGGATGGTACGGCAGTGTTTGCTTCGCGCTCGGCCTGGAGGGGGCACTCCCGTGCCCCCCTGATATAACATAACTTCGTCCACACCAAAATATTAAGCAGAGGTGGAAACACCCTGATATGACTGTATAAGTATCGCCTAGGTTTTGCCTGATATAAATAAATAAATATCTTTAGAATTCACACCTATCAACTAGCCCCATTTTAAGCAACTAATGCTACTTAATAGTCTTACGGATACTAGATGACGCATAAATATACTTAATAGATTAAAAAAAATATAAATATTCATAAAATATACAATACATATATAAATATCCAAGACTGGAGAACAAATGCCTGTCTCTTCACACAAACATTTGCCCTCACTGGGGATCAAACCCAGAACCAGAATTGTGAAATTCTACGACATATATATTATTTCTTTAACTTTCTTGCGTTTTAAAATAAAGATTCTATCAACTATTCTGATCGATGACGAAATTTCTCGCCAGTACTTAAGAACATAATCCTCGCCAGTTCTTAAGAGTATGGCATAAACGTGATAGTGACTCACCTTTTCATTCCTTTACTTAAGAAGGATACGAAGATAGTGTAACTGTTGTATCTTCGTTCTTCGCTTGCTAGACCCGAGTTTCCAGATAATTTAAAAATTACAACATTATCCGATACTATCCTTTGTAATGTTCTTTGTGTCTGTTCAGCACCTGTCGTATAAAATTCTTAATGCATCTTATTTTTTTTCTTTACCCTTCATTATCCCCGGTCGTGATTATATCTATGAATATGTGAATATGTATCTAACTATCACTATTATATTGAAACATATTTTTTGTAGCTTAAGAAAAAGTGTTTTGAAGAAAATGTAAAGACGACTTACTGCGTAGTGATAATTGTACGTTTTGACTTTTTATGATGCAAGCAAAGCTTGGTGATTTCATGTTTTTTTCATAATTGCCACTTCAGCTACCCTTACAACTCGATCTCAGATTGGGCCTTGAGTCGTTCCAACTCTACTCTTTCTAAAACGATGTGAAATCATTGGTTAGAATCTATCTTGAATCTATAAATGTAAGTCTATAAGTACCCAAATAAAAAGTGGACCCTTTTTCAGACTGTGTTCTTCTTAGAACCTTTGGGACTTAAGTACCGTAAAAGGTGTGAAAATGGCTTAGACTTTGAGTCGTTTATTTGTAAAGAACAGCTAGGAAGCCATATATCAGTATCCCAATGAATATACCTGAAACGGGGTTCAACTATGGTAAATGGGCAATAGATTTCATAATAAATCAAAAAGTAAACGTGATATAAATTCAAATAAGCTAATAGATAGAAACGAAATAGTTGACCCCTCGATATACTCAAATATATCAAAAGTGGGTTTTACCACTTCCGCCTGGCCCTTCGCGGATGGACTGATGTGTTTTATGTTTTTGTTCATTCTGTGTTTCTATGTACCGTGACGTATACTTGTGTACAATCTCATTCAATTTTAACCTTATCACTGTAAGAACACAAGAATACATTTTATTGCAGGTGACTGTAGACGTAAATAGTATTTATTTAATGAAATGAAACATATTTATTTAAAGCATTATAACGTGTTGATATTCTATTTATTATATTTAACATATTAGATAGATACTAAAAACTTTACATTTTGTACTGCCACCTCTCTATTTGAAATATCTCCATCAAATGATCCGCTGGAAGATAGCTCACGAAAAAAGGCTTATTTTTATCATTCCACAGCACATTATTCCTCTTGGTAGTAACAATAATGTTTAGCAGTCTATTGTAACATATAACCATGTATGGGACCGTAGAATTCATGAGACAGAATCGATAACACCCACATTTCACCTGACTTATTTGGGTATCTACGCAGGTAAAGGGAGCCTGTTGCCATGCATAGTTGTAATACAGTGATTCAAATATTTTTCTATTTCATACACTGCGTATGACTCATGTCATGAAAATTTTCATGATGATTTTAATAAGAGTTTAAATTGATCACCCACACCATTGGGTATGGGTGCGGGTTGCGACGTTGTATTGTTTTCCAAATCGCTGCTATTATTATGTCCTATAGAGATTGCGAGAACAATGAGTTTTAAAACAGATTAGGATAAATCAATTAACAGATTCTGGAGTAAAAGCGCCTTACTCGTAATCATTTCCAGCCGTTCACTCGCAACTGTGTAGATTGAATAAACTCAAAGTTGAGGGAACGAAAATTAAGTTACGAGTATATTAAGGCGGCGCTATAAGTCATATTTTGTCAAAGTTTAAATTGTAATTAAATTAATTTTGAACGCTTTTACTATTGAATTAGTTAAAGATTAAAGACTTGTTGCAGCCACAGTCTTCTATTACACCTACTATAATAATTACAATTCTTCCAAATCGTGGAAACACAATTCTGATTCCTCTGATGTTACAAATATTCTTTTTGCAATCATCACTTTATCTATTAGGTCGGGGAAAAAGTTTTTTCATATTTTATAGACAAGTTCAAGGGATTTAAAAAAAAAATCTTTACATTGTATTATAATATGTATGTGCCATTTTGTTTGATAATTTGTTGCCTTCTTGTGCGTAGTGACAAAATCCCGGTACTGTAGAATATTTGGGATTTTTTACCAAAAGGGTGCGACACGTAGTTCTGACAGCCATCTCTTGATGTTTATCTAACACTACCTAAAATTTTCTGAAGGGACCGAAACAGGTCAGGTCAGGACAAATCTGAGGGTGCAAATTTATTCAGACCTGTAGGATGGATGCATTATCACTTCCCACCTAAATGCTCTCAGTTTTTGCTGAGAGGTTGAATACGTGTGTGGTCTGACGTTATCGTGATGGAAGACCACATCCTTTCTATTGATCAATGTCGATCTCTTTTTCTCAATTTCTTGCTTCAAGCTCATCAGCTATAGACAGTCGAGATCAAAATCGATGGTTTTTCCCGGCGGTAAAAGCTCATAATGAACGATGCCCTTCCACATAACCTTGTTGCGTGTTAGTCCGGGTTTCGCTACAGCTTCTGGAATCTGACCGACCTTTGACCACGATTTTTTCGCACGTTCTTGTAATTCACTTTTCATAACCTGTGATTAATCGCTTCAGGTATAGCTCGGTGTCATTGCGTTTCGATATTGAATTGCAAACGGTTGCAAATTGCAACGGTCCATGAGATTTTCTCAATTAGTTCATGAGGCACACAGATATCGAGCTTATTGTGTACACATATTTTATTAATGGGTTTAAACTGTTTTGTGGTCAATGCTCAGTTTTTCAGCTAAGCCATAACTGCTAATATGCCGATCTGGCTCCACTTTTTCAATAATTTTATTAACTTTATCCGTAATGAGACATACGAAACGACTTTTTCCTCAACCTATTATTTTAAAAGATACAATACAAGGCAGCGTAACCAAGTTTGAAAAGATGGACCTACTTGAGGTCGTGGTTACGATCCAATCAACTATACCACTGAGTTTTAATTAAAACTTATTATATCATACAGCTGATTTTAAACATCGCTTGACTTAGATTGTGTCAATTGTTTGCAAACAGTATAGTTTATTTATAAACCTATATCACGATTTATTACTTCCAATTGAACAGTAACAATTTCGATTCCAGTAAAAGCTTTTAGCTGAGAGGGAAACACATTCGAACAATTTGATATCCATTCCCATCATGCTTTGGCGCTACTGTATTGATTACGCTCATCTTCGGTTGCCAGCCATTTCTAAAATTGCTTACCCCAATAATCTCCCATTATATTCAAAATCAAAAATATCTATTTTATAGGCTTGATATACAAACACTTAAAAACGTCAATTTATGAATAAGTGAATCTACCACTCGCTCGGAACGCAGACATCCCCGAGAAGAGCGAGCCAGAAACTCGAGGGTTGCTCTTCTTTTCAAATTTTTTTACAATTCTTGTTTTTTATAAATTTTAGGATAGTACAATCAAGTGGGTGAACATAGATATTATTATATTGATAATATTATTTGTTTTAATGAGGCTTAGTTACTAAATTTTCATAAGCTTAGATAACTATTGTTTTTGGTGATATTAAAAAACATCGTTTATATTTTATTTTTAAATACTTGAAATTTTATTGTCATATTTTGCTTTGAAGCCATATTTCGTGTTTCAAGCACACCTCACATCACATCTGGAGGAGTAGAGCATAAACATTGACATCTATATTTCATCTGAAAGTTTATGCCTCTAAAAGTAACAAATAGGACGCCGGTTGATGATTGCTATGTTTCAAACACACAGTAATACAAGATAATTATACTCGTATCTAGAAGTTTACTTTCACGTACTTTTTATATTGAATAAGTACACAGAATTTCGTAATTCTTCGTGATTTTTTTATATTTCATTCACATATCTAATTTTGTATGTTTTGTTGACAGTTGGCATCGCTGCAGCATTCCCCAACCTTGAGCTTGTCATCAGCTTGGTTGGAGCAGTCTTCTTCTCTACCCTCGGCCTCCTCATCCCAGCTATCGTTGACACCGTCTACCACTGGGACAAAAATTTGGGCCCATTGAAATACGTGCTCTGGAAGAATATCCTTATTGGTATAATTTCCATCATAGCGCTCGTGTCAGGCGCTTTCGTTTCCATTCAAGGCATGATTGAGGACTTCTCCGGACCACATGAGCACAACCCTATTGATAATGCAACTGTTACGTAACTAGTCAATATTACTAATAGGTTAATGGTAGAACCACACGAAGTTAAGTAAGAATAAACCGATTATCGATTACAGATGAGTAAAATAGTTAATGGAAGTATTTTTGTGTACATAGTTAAGTCTACTGTCAGATAATTGATGAAGTTAACCGAATTGGATATTGTTTATGACGTGAAAATGTAAAGAAATAATTTTCTAACCGAAATATGTTGACATGAATGTTGAAAATGTGAAACTGCAATTAAATGTTTTACTGTTACATATAACATGACTTCAAATTTAGAAGAATGGAAGAAGAAGACATGTTGTGCCAACCCCACCTAAAGTGGGAAAAGGGCTAGAAGAAGAAGATTTATCATTCTTTATTTATTTTTATGCAAATCATTGACAACTTGACAATTTAAAACATTATGTAATAGATTGTAAGGTTAGAAAGTGCCGTAATAGAGAGTTACTGCCCTGTCCATACACCCACTAAATGTCATTGTTGAATGCAAAATTGTATTTTAAAAGTCTTTCTATAACAGTGGTAATATTGTTATGTACGGCACATCATACCCTGTTACCTTTGATATTTCCTTATGATTTTGTTAAATTGTGTTAAAACTATTTATTTTTATTATTAAATTTGTTTAAATTTTATTTATTTTGAAGATTTTAGTAGACTAATGGTGAAGTTTTTCTACTTCTTGTAAATTTTTTTCTAATTTCATTAGGATTGGCATGTTGTCGAATATAACGCTAAGGAACCATTCATAATGATATTTATTTAGGTAATTCAGAGCTTGATGAATAGATTGTGTGTATGAAATCTTAGTAGGGTCATTATTCAGTGCCAATAATATGAGAAAAACAGTATGTATTATATCCTATATCCATCTATTTTGTTGGTCCGTTCGGAATTCGCTCGACAAAACTTTTCTGGTTGTCTTGCCGTGTTTATCGATACGTCTATGTCGGAAGTATATATTAGGTCCTTACCTATGAAATAGGTGTTTTTTTATGGAGATTTTGGGGAATTCTGCATTTTCCATACTAAAATTTTATCAGTTTTCTTCACAACGACAAATCCAAAGATAATAATATTTGGCATGTATCATTAGACAAGCTTTAGTAATATGTGTAATATCACACTTCATAAAAATTATTTATCGTTTTTAAGTGAATGCAAATAAAATGATGAATTCGGGAGGCACTTAAAAAGAGTTGCCTCCGTGTCCAATTTCAACACAATTAAACTTACAACAAATTATCAAAACAAATCAAAAGAGCTCAAAAATATAGTGTATTTTTTACGAGGTAATTATTTTTTAGGAATACTCTGAAGCTTAATAGTTACAGACAAAATACTAAGAGAGAAAAATAAACACCAATTTCATAGGTAAGGACCCAATATTATTATAAACAGTAGGACTGGCATTAATTTATTCACTAACTATAAGTATTTTGTAATCTGAGCGAGCTAAGCAAACATCGCGAAACTTGTAAGAACAAGTACTTACAATATTGTTAATGCTATTGGCGCAAGAATTTACAATATCTTGTACTAATATAATATATTAGTGTACTTACATTATTGGCGTCGACTTTAATGAATTTGTCAAATATACTATATTTTTATTATTATTTATTGTGAACAATAGTGTTACTAGAATAGAAAATTATGATTTTTATTTACTTATTTTAAGGGAGCAATTATCCCTAATGGTAGGGTACTTAAGTCGTGTAGGTATTATCTAGTTTATTGCATAGGAATAATGATGTCAGAAATTCGAGTCTTATAAGTGAGGTACTATTGAAAAATATATTTTGGGATTTTAAAATTCGTGAAAATTCGGGTTTATTCAATTTAGCACATGCTTATGAATGAAAATTTTATGAAAAAGAAAAAAACTACCCCAGCCGGTTACAAAACTACCAGGAGGCCTTGTTCTGAGAAGAACGGGCAAGTTACCCTCCCTTCACATCAAAATGTTTTTAATAAGGCCCAATTGCACGATCGAGAGTTAGCGCCTAACCCAGAGTTTCCCCATATATTTGCCACAGGGTTAGGTGCTAACTCTCGAACGCGTAATTGGGCCTAAATGTCATAAACTACAACGTCATTGGAGTTTTAGAAGTAAAAAAAAAGATAATAAGTTATATTCTGCAGTATACCACATTTTCCGTTACAAAGAAACCAATAAGAAAATAAAATTGAAAAGTATGATACATTAAATAGTAATCTTCATTACTTGCCGTGCCATATACTCCCGAAGAAATTTATTTTGATAACCTTATTTCTACAAGTCAGACGAGCATGAGTAACCAGACACTGACAGTGGCACCTGTTCACAGAGATGATGCATGAATCAGCGATCGCTTCGCTCAACCATATTTTAGAGAACGTAACGACCCGACGCACACGACACCACAGCAGAGTAATTTTAGCAAGCATGATACACCTATTCATGTTTTCTGATTATTATACAAAATGTACACAAGTAATTTAATGATAATTTACCAGCATTTCCAAGATAGAACAACGTAATGAAAATTATTGCCACGTATCCCTTTAGACATAAATTTTGTATTAATATAAGTTTTGAATTTGTGCAAAGGCAGTTCTATAATTTACTAGGGATCTTGTTATAGTAGCGTATACTAAGGCCCACAAATTAATGAACTATTGATTTTCTATAGCCTGTAGGCCGGCAGAAGAAGCTTTTCCTCATTTCTCGTAATTCTATTGTCAAAGTCACTGTTCTTTAAAAGAGAACCAATATGACTTCTCACAAAAAGGATGCAGTTGTAAATGTACTGCGAAGGTACAGTCAGAATATTAGTTTCTTTAAATATATTTCGAAGTGAAATGCCTGCTTTCAGACGATAAATTAATCTAATGGCACGTTTTTGCAAAATGAAAATACTTTGAATATCTGCTGATCTACCCCATACAATAACAAATTTCTCCAGTTCTACACAAGATAGTTCAATGATACATTCAATTGAAAGATTTACTATGTCCTTTCGCTCTTGGTATTTTAGTGCTTTGTTTATTGATATTGACGAACCGGCACAGATAGAACTACTTCTCGCGAATACACTAGACAAAACTTGTCAATAACAACCGTTTCATTATTTCTTAGCCAATATTCAGTAATACAAATATCTTCAATTTCAAGACTACTTGTAAAAAGTTCCAATTCTAACTCCTTGTCAGCAAAACCTTGTAGATTTTGTAAAATAATGATGGCATGGCTTTTGTCTTAAGTCCTATTTTTTGTACAAGGAAATTTTTTTTCGACAGTCTTACATATCGCTGGTATGGTTATAGTTTCTTTGCTATATGATTTCTTTGTCAATATGAAAGTGTCTTTTACATTTTTAAGGAAGATACAAATTATCCTTGGTCAGTGTATATTTAGTAACAAACTTGTTACAATAAAATATAAAATAAGTCACTATGACGACATGTCAAATTATTCATATTGTATTGATTCAAAATATGAATCTTATGAATATGAATCTTAAACTTACTAGCATGAAAAAACATAGCAGTGGAACATAGTGTTATTTTAAATTTCATTTATTTACAGAGTTTAAAGAGATTAGTTACCGAGTTAGTAATGTCGTATCTTTTTATTCCCACATTATCCCCTCAAAATATGATTACTTTGGACCCTTTGCTTACAAATTGATATTTTTACAAGTTATCAATAAGTTTATGGTACGGAAATCTAGGTTCTAATCTAGGAAATATATTAAGTACATTTTGAGATAACTCATCTTCAAGTTACTGTGCCAACCCTTGACCCATCTTATCTGAAACAATATAGGTATTTGTACTTGTTTTGAGTTATAGTTGGCACTGGGGGCTTTGGTGATGACTTACCTTCATTTGTCTCTACAGGACCTGGGTTATAATTTAACAAATTATTACTTTGTTTAATACTAGTGAGACACATACCTCTCTCTCAAACCAATCATATCGTGGCGTGCTGTCACTTGGTATTGAAGAAATTTTTAAGCATGTCGTTGTGATCATTACCCATTTTTTTGTTTTGTTAAGTTATCACACAAATAGGTACTATTTACCTTGTCATTACATAAATTGTATTGCTTTTTAAGTAATGCATTTTCTTGTCTTAGCAATACATAGTTTTTACTGTGGTTTTCCCTTTTAATTAATCTATTTATACGGACATATTTCTTCAATTACTTGACAAAATCCCCAAAAGGACTTGTTCTGAAAAAAACAGTCAAGAAACTTTTCCATAACATCGTTGTTAAAAATACTATGAGACTGGAATTTGTAGAGTCAAAAAAACTTGGGGCTGAAATTTTCTGAAGCGTTGCTCGTATAAAAAAGAATAATCTGAAGTCCTTGACAACATTACATGGATCATTGAAGTTAATTGAAATAAATACGCGTGCATTATTTTACGTAACTTGTAATTAATTTGTGCTTAAAGAAGAAGGCCGTGATCATTAGATAAATACATGTAATGTACTTAATGGGTAATATACCTATAGTGCTCATTTATGTGCTTAAGATTTAACTTTAAAAATTATGTAAGTTGAAAATATTTCAGAGTCTAAGCACACAATGTGAGTTTTCTTTTAATGTTCATGACCAGAAGATTCTTCTTCACCTTTTTAGAGGAGCTTGTTAAAGAGGAAGAAACTTGCTTTGGACTGTGACTTTTATTTTCACAGGTTGACAATCTTACGCTGTGATTGCAAGTATAGATGGTATTCTTACGTTAATCATAATTCTTAAATGAATGTAGTCTAGCCCGGTCTGGGTGGCCGTAGCCACATACCATGAGATGGACCTGTTTGCCAAAATTAATAACAAGACAATACATTCAACTAGAAGTAACGCTTATCGAGTACAATATTATTAGTAGGCTGTGAAGAATTGTGGGATAACTTATTAAGAGTTAGTACAGTAGACAGCATATCACATGTATTACCCTTGATTTAGGACCAGACAGTCCTAGACGATGACTTTTTATATTCTACGTATAGAAACGCTCTTGTTATTGTTGGTTAATTTCTGGACACGTTATCCACATACGTACGCACACTACCATAATACCAAAAGTCCCACACAATTTTGTACTTAACATCGTACGATTAAAGGCTACAAATCGATTAAGGTTTTTGTCAGTTTTCTAGAGCAATTTAGGGACAATTTTTTTTGTCTTTGTACTGTAAAGAAACTTACTTTAAAAAGAACGCCACAATATTATAAATGAGTTGCATAATCATTATGGTAAACGTTGACTTCACTACATAAACGAAATACTTTCAATTATTTAAAGATTGTAAAACAATATTACGAATCGATTCTCTAATATTTTCATCATGGTTATATATTTAACGTGAATGTACAAATAACAGGATCATCTAACTGCATAAACAATCGACAAAATATTGGTCCGAAAATATGAAACTGTTAAAAAAGAAATTCCTTGTTCTATTTTTCTTTTGTTAAAGAGTAAACTAATTAGGATTATTTTGCTGTATTTGTTGATTGAACAAGTATGATCACAAGTCACGAAAAATCATAGATTTTAGTCCTTTCTGACTGGATAACGAGCAAAAAATAGATACAAACATATTCTAATAAAGCTTAATTTGAATTGTCCTGATATGCTGTCCACTGTACTAACATTAGTGTACCATTATTTTTATTACGATTTATAGTTTGAGCTTGTTATGTGATAAATCAGTATTCTTCTATTATGTCTATAAATTGCTAAGCCATTAAGATTTATTCATATTGTTGTATGTAGATAAGTATTAAATAAAAAAATCTTATACATATATTTTTAATATACTTGTACATACATGATTTCCTCTCCTTAATTATTCCGACACGTATTTTGTCTGTCCGTCCGCCCGTGTCTACCCGCCCGTCCATCGGTCCGTGTCCGTCCAGCCGTGTCCATCTACCCGTGTCCATATACCCATGTCTATCCGCCGTGTCCGTACGCCCAGGGAAGTCCCAATTGCTGATACACTTAGAGAAAACCGATTTTTTTGGTATGAACATTTAATAGACTGAGAGAATGGTCTTCTCACTTGAATGATCATCTCAATCAAGCTTTAGAATCTGAAGATTATGTTCAGTTACTAAGGCCCACTTGTAGGAAATTTTAAACCTAGTTTAAAATTCGATATTGTTCTTGTAATTGTCAAAAAAATACTTAATCTAGTTTTGAATCTCGATATTAATTTCCTACAAGACATCCCTAAACTAAATCTAACATAAATCATAGTTTTTATGTTAGGTTAGATTATAGTTTATGGTTTACTAGGGTCTAGTAGAAATCCCAGTTTGTGACAACAGGCACGTGAGGCCATAAACATTTTATTTTATATGGTTGGTCGCTATATAACCTACGAAGTGGTTTTGTATTCGAGAAATAGATGCTACCCGTGCGAGAAGTAGAAAATGTATGTAAATTAAGTACATTACGTATTGCCTGTTACACGAGGACCTAACATATTAAGCGAAATGTGGGTGTTTAACAATTGTGCCTTCCAAAATACGAAGGAATCTAGCCACAAAATTTTGGTGATATATCCGAAAATTGAGCATGGCGAAAGATATTTTATCATAAATACCATTAGCTCTACGCTGTGTTCTGAATATCTTTCGAAGCATTTCTTCTCACGCAAGTTAGATGATTTTCTACACATGTACCGTTTTCTTCTATGCTAGTAGTCTTCTTTAAATGCTAGTGGCTTCCCGCGATTTCACCCGCGTGGTACCAATTCCCATGGGAGTAAGACAGAGCAAAACAGACAGACTGAGTTACATTCTTATTTATAATATTAGTATGGATTACTGTTTTTTGGGCGTATGTTTTAATTCTTACAAATCTATTGATCAAATTTAATATTATATATAAAGACGTGATGGAAGTTTCCATAATATTGTGCTTTATATAAAATTACGAGTTTTACCCACACAAGTTTTTGGTAAGATAATAAGTTATACAGTGCCACAAATTTAT
Organism: Parapoynx stratiotata; assembly: GCA_910589355.1. NCBI lineage: Eukaryota > Metazoa > Arthropoda > Insecta > Lepidoptera > Crambidae > Parapoynx > Parapoynx stratiotata. The sequence goes on along the minus strand of OU342460.1, from coordinate 16,071,319 downwards.
CTGACGAAACCAAAATCCGACTAAGTGTCGCCATTATCATTGTATTGTCAATGTCAAGTAATGTTATGGTTTGAGAGTTGTTTTTCGCGATTAAATACAACAATAGCGACCCCCGCCACCGGATCAGATTAGTTTGTGGCGATGTAGGCTTAGTTCAATATTAACACGTTATTCACAAACCACTTTAATCAACTACTTAAGCATTATTAAGCTAATCAAATAATTAAGTTTTAAACAATTCCAACGGCCCACTTGCGCGGTTGAGAGTTAGCACCTAACCTCGGGGCAAACTCTGGGTTAGGCGCAACCCACGATCGTGGAAAAGGAATTTAGATTTCAATATTCATAAAACAATTGTAATTATCTGTATGTCTGTTGTGTGTTATCTTTCACTTTGACAACCCGTTTGGTAGAAATTGCGTCAAAAATAATAGATGTTTCCCACACTGAGCTCCTCCAATCAGAGTTCCGTGCTCAGAGTCAATTCTTTAACTCAAATACCATACGGGAGACACAGTTGCATATAAGCATAATCTATTGTTCGTAGTTCCACCATGTAGTACTTACTACTCTATGATTGATATGAGTAATCAAGCGAGATTTTTACAAGTCAAAAGTGGCTTACCTCTACAGTCCTCTGAAGACACTCCACTAATGGAAGCGATATTCTATCAAGAGGCATTTCAGACTGCTTGATATATCAGCAAATATTAGAAGCAAATACTGTTAGGTTGCTCTTATTATAGCGGCACGAACTAGACATAAAACGTGCGCCTTAATTAATGGGTGAGCAAACGTACCTAAGCGAAGTTAAGACGTAATTAAGTGAGATTGTTTACCCCTTATGTACACTTAAGCATTTAGTTAGATTTAAATAAGCATGTTGAAAATATGTAAGTAAACTCTAAGGATAGGAGAAAAAATGCACACTTACTTGCTTTTCTGGCTGCAGCTCCTGCGGACGCACTTGCTAGTGTCCGGCGGTGGTTCAGGCTCGCTTGGCTGATGACGAGGGGCGGTGTAAACGACGGTAACGAGAAAAACCTTCACCACGACTAAAACTTCGACCGTTATAACTGCTATCGGTACAGACGTATGTCATTATGAAATCATAGCGGTAACTGACGGGAAACTGACCGCCCGGTCATTTTTCCTGTCTCGTGCACGCGCTCTTCACTGTGCATTGCGGGTAGGAAATGAAACATTGGAAAGGATAGCCTACGTTATTTTGCAAGGTACCTGCTTCTAATTAATAAATATAATGCACCAGTATAAAATATTCAAATTTGGTCATACGCCGTTCTTGACATTTATGAAAGTCACCCTCACCTTTTGTACTTTCTATTTAAATAATGTGTTCTGAATAATTGTTCTGTGTAAAATAAACTGTTATATAAATAAATAAAGTCTGTATGTGTTTGCGTCAGTTTTTACGACAATAACGGGTATGTCCGGGAAAAACAAAACGTTAACCACTTAAAATTATGCTGTCGCTTTTATTTGTTATGAGACATACTAGCATGTATATAGCAGAAGAAGCCGTTTTTGCTCCCGCCTAAAGAGTGTCACCATACATTACGTTTGCTAAATACGTCCCTTGTTGCGCACAGACCACCAGGCAGGCTCAATGCGGACTAATGAGTAGAGCAGACTATATAATAATTATAACGTGCCTTCCGAAGCAGAGAGGAATTAAGATTACAAAGTTTTTGATCCACTACGCCTACGAGCTCCTTGTTTCCTATATAGTTTCCAAACTAGAAGATATAAGGGGAACGATCGGCGACGCGCGAGTGATTCCCCCGAATGTTGCAAACACAATATGCTACACATACACCACCTTAGCAATGTAAAAACAAACTCGTGTATCCAACAGTTCACAACAGAGACAACATTATACATAACCTAATCACAAATTTGGCCAGAAAAATTAACTGATAATCACAATATTATGAACTAATTTAACTACATGAAATACTAACCACCTTGTCACATGGATAGTTAAAGATTAGAAACGAGTATGTCAGTGGATTTGAAAGTAGCACTAGTGACTGAAAAAATAAGAACAATAGATTAGCATTTTATGGTCATATGATGAGGAGGAATGAACGCCACTTAACAAGAAGAATGCTGAGCGTGGATGTGGATAGGCCAGGAATGAGGTGAAGACCAAAGAAGCAATGGATTGATTCGCGTGAAGAATGATAATGATAAGTGGATGCTAAGCTGTCGAGCGACAGAGGGGAATCGAAGAGGAAGACATGTTGTGTCGACCCCACCTAGTGTGGGAAAGGGACAGGCTGAAAATGGAATTACATAGACAGTCAGGTAAGTAGAATAGGAATCTTTTGCCATGCACCAGGCACAATACCAAGCGACGGCGATATTTATATTAAGCTGTGCTGTATTTCAAAATTGTTCAAATTTTTTAATCTAACTAATTTCATAACTATCCAAAGTTGATCCTATACTTAGCAAGTCGCCTGAGGGCGATTGATTGATATTTCATTAAGTATTCTATTTTTACTTTAGTCTGCTACCTAAGACATGATTGATTGAAGGGTTGGCTTCGTTGACTTTACTGTTTCAGTAAACAATTCATTAGCATCGTCCCATACAAGGTGGATTTTTAAAGAAGGACTAGGGGAAAATACCTTAACCTTTAAAGTTGTGTAACTGATGTTCTTAGAAGACAAATAATACATTTTTTACATAATTTAATAATGTATGTATTTAAACTGAACGCTTCTGCTGCCTCATACAAATGTATGAAAAACACAGAAAAACATCTCGCGCTCACTGCCAGGCGCCGCTCCCGCCCTGCTGCCCGCAGAATTCGAGAACATTTTTTTAGAAGAAAAAAATATATAATCTAAGATAAATTCTGCTGCTTACCAAATATTCCATTACAAACAAACAAATATAGGTAATCTAAAATTTCACAATAAGAATAAAAAAGAAAATGAAATGAAGGTTCTGTTGACTAGCTGAAGAAAATTGGTATCTTCACCACTTGCTGTGCCGTACAGTCCCAAACCAAACTTCATTAATTATTACGCTATCTCTATCAATCAGACAAGCATGAATTGACCAGACACCGACAGTGGCTCCTGTTCACAGGCATGACGCATGTATTCGCTTAACCATATTTGAGAGAAACGTAGCGACCCGTATCCATAGTCTACAGAACAATTATCATTCTAGTGGTTCTCTGTTGTATCATAACCTTATTTTAAAGACAATGTTTTATGTTTTGGGTATTTTATTTTACTTTTACGGATTTAGCAACACGTTGGATATCGAAAACCAAGTATTAAAGGTTTTACCACTACGCTAACAAATTCCAAGAAACCATTATACACCCGCATTCACCCCAATCCTGTAATCCTTTGTTCCTTACTTAAGGTATTACGATTATTGATATAAATTTTATACTCATAGATAGAAGCAATCGTTTTCTATGGATATACGAGGGGTAATATAAGATATTTTTTTTACATTTCCTTTATCGAAATATTTGAAAAAACCTTGAAAAAACCATAGACCGCCGTTACGTCAGTCCCATTAGTCACGCGCTATGGTCGCGCGGTAGCGCCTTCACACGTCGGACCTACGTCAGTTGTCCCTGTGCCAGCTCAGCATCAAAATATAATAATTATATATATAAAAATAACCGTTTCGGACCTTAAAAGGAATAACAATGCACTACAATTAATACGAAAATGTAAGTAAATGTTCACTAATTGGAACCACAGCATAGTGAAATTGCAAGTATGTCAATGCAAATGATTCTTTCTATCAGATCGTGTTTATGGATTTCGCGCTTATATAGTACATACGGGCGACATGTTCGTACATTTAATTTTTACATTTATGAGTCTATGGAGTTTATGCATGACACGAATAAAACCTACAATTTCGTATTTTATATTATTGTTTCGCGAATGCAAATCCATAGTTAAATCTAGTAACTGCTTCATTCAAGGAACACAAACCAGATAATGATAGCAGCTTTTTTAACCGATTAACAGTTTCGAATTAGCAGTTTCATTTCGTTAACGCAAATATCGCCAACCCACCCACCACTATAATATAGATATTCACTTTTACAAGAAGTAAGGAATCCATTAAAATATATTACGCCAACAAGTGATCTCTTTAGCCTTGTCAATCTTGTTTCAATCAAACCGATCGATGTCCTAATTCTTACTAATGGTTTTTATTGTTGCTATACGTGTGTATTAGGTCCTTACCTATGAAATTGGTGTTTTGTATGGAGATTTCGGGGAATCCTGCATTTTCTATACTAAATTTTTTTAAGTTTCTTTCACAACGACAAATCCAAAGATAATAATATTTGGCATCTATCATTAGACAAGCTTTAGTTATATGTGTTATATCACTTATATCACTTATATCACTCATAAAAATTATTTATCGTTTTTATGTGAATGCAAATAAAATGATGTATTCGAGAGGCACTTAAAAAGAGTTGTCTCCGTGTCCAATTTTAACACAATTAAACATACAACAATTTATCAAAACAAATCAAAAGAGCTCAAAAATGTAGTCTATTTTTAGACGAGGAAATTATTTTTTAGGAATATTCTGAATCTTAATAGTTACAGACAAAATACTAAGAGAGAAAAAAACACCAATTTCATAGGTAAGGACCCAATATTTATCACAATTAGACCATAATACACGTATGTAATATCTAAACAGAGGTTTAACCACCCTTTTTTCAGGAGCTTGCTGCGACACCCATTTTTTTTAAAATACAATGTGGTATAGGTAAAGCGGCTTGCACACCTTATCTCAGTATTTTATTCCAAATAAATTTTAATAGCATCGTATAAGTACTCATGAACAAAAAGGAAGCGGTAACCATTTAAAAGAATGTATCGTACGATTTAGTGTTTCAGATAACCAATCGCTATCAGAAGTAATAAATATTTTCTCGTTCACTGAGTTATCTCCGAGCCATACATAAAAGATGAATAAACACCGGCAAGAACTAGTTCTTCCAGATAAATTTATCTATAAATATAACTACCCAAATGAAAATCTTTTCTTTAGATTTGAACCAATTTAAATAGTATTATTACACTTTCAGCAATAATTATAAATACACATACATACTATCACGACTATATCCCCAAGGGGTAGGCAGAGGTGTGTTACACATTAGCAATAACATCGTTAGTAGGGGGCTAGTCTATTGCCATTACCAGCCACAAGATACACCCTACCATTCTGTAAATAAAACCAAAATTTCAACAGCCCGGAAAAATGTAACATACCACCAAATAGAATTTCTGGTTTATGACATTTTTTTAAATGTTGCTATGTAAAGGGAGGGTAGAAACTTGCTAAGTTTCTTGCCCGTTCTTCTCAGAACAAGGCCTCCTGGTAGTTTTGTGAACGGATGGCGTAATTTTTCTTTTTCACGAAATATTGTAAAATGTTAATGACATTCATAAGCATGCGCTAAGACGCATCTAAACTGAATAAATGCTTTTGAATTTGTTTTTTTTTATTTATTGGAGTTCGAGCAAAATATAGCAGCGTTATTAATTGTTTATGTTGCGTATCGGTCTTCGTGATCGTATGCCCAACGTTGCTGAAAATAAAAGTTGAAGACGTAGGGTTGCACTAGCGGAACAGATTAGAGAGAGATGAAGGAGGTAATCCTATTAAAACGAAACACGCGCTCTGTAAGACGATAGCTATCTAGAACAATGGACTTTTATTAAAATGAAAGAAAAATTTATGTCGGATTACATCAAAAGGATTGTCTTTTTCTTTCGATATCAAGTTTAATTTTAGAAATACCAAAATATTATCCTTTGAAAATTATTTAATACTTTACTATAATGAATTACCGAAACGGATTGTTTGTCCACGTGAAAAAAAGTCCCGTGCTGTTTATTTGTGCTCATGATTAGGAGGAGACTACTTTAAATATTGACAGGCAGTTCGAATAATATATTATATACAACATATATATATATATATATATGTTGTATTTATTTTGAATGTTTATGTTTTTATCTATTACATATATTTACCAGTAATGTAGTATCCGTAACCCAAGCAGCTAGCAAGCAGATGGGCTAGAGTGTGATTGTTTGAAAATATTTAATTTTAATTAAGCTTCGACGTAGGTTTTCCACGCGAGCACGTGTCAGGCGCACGTCACGTGGACAGGACGCTATTGGAGGCAGCTGTTTGGGCTCACCTAAATGGGTCACCTACAAAATTCTTCATGACGGACGGTTATTGAATTTTTTTATTGATAGCAAATTACTCATCGTATCCTAATGGTCAACGGGTTAATAACTCATAACATTAATGGACTTTATGCGAAGGTAGAACAATAAATAGATTCAGACCACCTTGTTGAAGGTGGGCCGAAATAAGTTCCAATATAGAGATTCCGATTTCGTAAAAAAAGAACAATTTGCACGTGTTTCGAGCTCAATGTTCGGGGAGATATTCAGTAATTTATACACATGAGTGCAAGTAAATCAAGCTGATTTCCACGTCCTGTTTATCCTTATTTTAACGACCCTGTTTGAGGATGGAAGTGGAAAAAGTGGTTTAACTGCTACTCGATACATAAGATGCACCTATTCCTGAAGATCATATTATTGTACATATCATAATAGTAGTTTATGTAACTGTCTCATAATATAGGTTATAATTATTATTTCTTTGAATAAACACTCGCTTGATACTATTAAAAAACTCGTTATGGCTCGTTTTTTAAAACCCCGCTCGTGTTTAAATACTGAGTTATGTGCAGTTACATGCAGTACTTTATCTACACTCATTATTAAAAAAAATAAAAATTTAATTAATTTTATTTAGTTTTGGCTGTCTGGAAAACATTCGCCATAGTTTTGTGCGTTTTTAGGAAAAATAAGTGTTGCATAATGGTCATTATGTTACAGTTTCCATTTTTAAATTTTCGTTTTTATCATCTGTGTTAAAAAGTATGTCATTATGAGTTAGAGTCTGAGTTCATAATTCGAACATTATAACATGAGTGTAGATAAAAAAATATATTTATGCTCGATAAGGCGAGACCTCATGCGCTTTCGCTAATCGATTTATATCGGAGGTCTGAACTCCATAAGTAGCATGTTTATCTCGAAGCCCCCACTTATTTAAAATCGAGCACCTATGGGACGAGCTTTAACGGCGGATCCGAGCATGAGCTCCTGTTGTTCATCTCTTACTGAGCAAAACGCCGCGATAATCCAAAAATGGGATTAAATACCACAAAACACACTATAACTTACCCAATCGATGAGTAACAGAATGTAAGCATGTATCAAATACCAGTTATTGAGAATAAATTTTCAGTATTTCGTTTTCTTTTTTATTGTACCCAATATCTTAAAAAAAATACTGCATTATTATTTTACGGTATATTAACAATTTAATGTAAGGTATGATTATTGCATTAATTATACAGTTAGTTAAATAACTATTCAGTTGATATATGTTTAAAAATAATAATAATTCTTTATTTAATTTAATTGTTTCAAAGTGATACTTATAGTAATACTAAAAATAGTCAGTAGAAATTGGGGGTGGCCCGATTTACTTGCACCCAAGTGTTTTTTTTGGCTCGATCGCTTTGAAACATAAACATGTGTCAATATCTGCAAAGTGATCCTAATTCCACATAATCATGTTATTATAAGTATTCCATTTTGAAATAATAAATGTTGTGAACCCCTTCCTCAAAATCGAACTTGTAAGAAACCCAGCACGATATTGTATTCCCCCTCGTAAAAATTAGTTTTAGAGGTAATATGAGTCATTTCTCGTTTAATAGGCACGAAAATGTTTAGTTTTTAGGACTAAGTAAGATTTTCCATCATAATCCTCATCATTAGCAACAAGAAGTTTATTGCAATAAACTTTTTGATACCAATTCTGATGAATAAACCATCTCAAGGACGTGGCCTCTCACGTCCTTAAGATGGATCAATTTAACGGTATTTATCAAGACAGTAAATTGGCTCTTATAGTCGGCAATCTATTGTAAAACAGCGAATTGTGTTTATTCTAATGAGCCATTGTTCAGGCCAAAGTAATGTTTTCTCTTAAATTAAGTGTTAACTAGTTTTGAATACATTTGTGTTTTAGTTTATGAAGTTGCAGATTATGTACAGACCTGTATTTTTATCAGAGCGTTCATCACACTCATAATTTATTATTGTATAAATGCTTATGGGTAAGATCAAAGGTTCTCGGCCCGAGATAGAAATCAGTTTCTTTTAGTAAAATAATTATGATTAGATTCAATCTGTTCATTTGTGTCGTTTACAGGAATATTCACAGTAACTATATAAACCAAATATTTTGCTCCATTTGAAATTTAATAGGGCATTGAATCGAAATTATTTTACGCACAATTTTTTTCCCCATAATGGTAATGAAACTATTGAAGTATGCTATTTCAATCAACTTTGTATGGAACAAGAAAAACAACATTCAGCGTATTTCGTGATGAAATAACTGAACTTTAAAGCTACGGTAGTACGATTAATGTTTACAGAAAACGCTTTGAATAAGAACTGTAAAATTATACCGATTCGACGTCTAGAACTTGACTATAATTTATTGACTTAAGATTGCTAATTGGATTTTATGTTCTACTACATCTTATATTCTTGAAATGATAAGTCATTCTTAAATTAATTATTCTGTCATAAAATAATAAAGTCAAACATTTTTAATGAGGCGCTTATAGATTATACATTTGAACGAAGGTATAAGTATTCACATAAAAAACTTTCTATTAAAATAATTTACCATTTATTGATTAATATGTTATTATAATTGTAATTACTACAAAGATTATCATATAATCCCTCCAATCCTTTATGAAGCCAAATTGCACAATAATTTTACCAAGCTTGAACCTTAACCTATAATAAAATTTAATGTTGTCTAAAGTCCTTGTATACTCTCTTACTCGACTCAATATCAACTGAAGGCTTCAATGAATTTACAACGAAACTGTGAACTCTGCTTGTACTCATTATTCGTACTGTTACTTCGTTCTTAGGGAAAAATCTGCTCGAGAATGTTACCTCACCGTCACCACAGAATAGTTCAATAGAGCTAGCATCAATGAATATTCTCCATCTCAAGTCTCCTTGTGGTCTCCATTGCGCACGACGAACGCCATCACTGCCTCCACGATTCAAGGATACGTGACCTTTTTTCGAATTATAGTGAAGAACTACTTTGGCCGATAAATCACTAGATTCAATTACTAGATACAAATCTTCAGTTCCTTTCGCTGTAATAAGAACCTCGCCAGCTTTGTCATTCAATTTTGCGGCTGCATGATGCTTATTATCAATACTGTACATTTGTTTATCTCTAATACTGTCTACTTCTGCAACTGGTTTTTGTAAAAGTACATTATTTTCAGAAAGAGATAACACTCTTGGAATCGTCATGAGACCAGTCCATCCGTCGTGTCGCTCTGGGTAGTTTTGCTCCCACATATCAAGCCAAGCAACAAGCAGTCTTCTTCCTGTGTTGTCTTCGATAGTTTGTGTAGCATAAAAATCATGACCTCTGTCCAATTCAACAAAAGACGAAATTGAGTTGAATACTTTGGTATCGTAATCAAAATGCCCAACAATATAGCCAGTTTGATAAAGATTTCTAAAATTGTCACCTTGTGCTTTTATGCCTTGAGGCGAGAATAAAAGTACAAATTTTCCATCAACTTCAAAGAAATCTGGACATTCCCACATAAAGCCAAGAGATCCATTGGACTGATCAATCACGGATTCTTGTTCCCAATTAATTTTATCTTTTGATGAATAAAGTAGTGCACGACCTCGTGTATCGTTATTGAATGAGTTTCCCAATACCATGTAATAAGTATCCTCATGCTTCCACACTTTGGGATCTCTAAAATTTGGCTGATGCTCTTCTCCTTTAATTATAGGATTTTGTGCATACTTTTCCACATTGATTCCATCAGTGCTTATTGCTAACGCTTGGTGTTGTTCATGATCTGTAGTTTGCCCAGGATGATTCACATTTCCAGTGTAGTATAGATACATTGTATCATTTTCTATGAGAGCGCTGCCGGAGAATACACCAGAAGAATCGAATGGCTCATCTGGGCACATGGCAATTGGAAGATGTTCCCAGTGTAATAAGTCCTTGCTTTTGGCATGTCCCCAGTGAGCGATTCCCGGTTCAAGACTACTGTTTGGGTTGAACTGGTAAAAAAGATGGTACTCGTTGTTGAAGACACTGAATCCATTGGGGTCATTCATCCATCCGTAAGGCGGAGCCAAGTGATATCGGGGATAGTATCGATAGTTCACATTTCCTTCAATAGTACTGAGGAAAATTACACAAGAAAATAATGTGAGTACTTCCCACATAATGCTCCTTAAACACGTCACGTTGCTTCGCAATTACTTTAAGATTGTCACCTTCCGGGGCTTCATCTCGAATAAATACTCGGAGGCGTCGTGTCCAAACTAAACGCATTATAATGGCTCTCATCGAATTTGTATTCTTTGTTTCAAATAATACACGAATAGATACTTATGTTTGATTTAGGTGTATATACAAAGTATCTCAATGTTAAGCGACAGAGTAAATTGATTTATTTTAATAGGCAAAGTATCACGTTTGCCAATATAGATTTGATAGAATCTATATGTAATGAAAAACTACACAATTTTAATTGTTTCACTGAGCAGTGTTAGTAGCTTGCTTCTTTTGTATGTAAGAATGATTTCTAGTTACTATTTTTGTTTGTTAGTTGTATTTTTGTTTTTTAGTTTGAAAATTATAAATACTATTGTGATTTTCTATTTCTTCGCATACTTTCCTAATCAGTTAAAGAATTTGTCAATTTCATTTCCTTTAGTTTAAGAAACTTTATAATTATCTTCCAATTCGTTCTGCAAAGTAAAAATAGCCTTGTGAGGAAAACCATAATGTTTCACTCGTTACAACAACACAACATTCAACTCCAAGGACAAAATGAAGCGAGTGATCTGTTACCTGTGCAAATGTTTGTAAATGATTGATTAAATTATTTATTTCTTATTTCTTTGATATTGTGTTGGGGTGTAAATAACTTTATCATAAATCTTTTATAATAATTAAACTCATCTTTTGTGTGAATTTCAGTGTTAAATATACGAGTGAAAGTGCTAATTGAAATTATAAACAAATAAAATACTATATTATATCGTAATTAAATAATCTAGAAACGAAACAAACTTCCAGGTCCCGCTTCCAGGGAGAGCCTCTAGGGCGCTCGAGCCGGATTCGGGATCAGCAGACGTCCTGAGGCTCGGACCTCGGCTCAGGCGCGCCGTGTTGTGGAGGAGGGGCCAGGGAGCGCACGAAGTCTTTGCACCCTTGTTCTACGGGTATATAACAAGTGTTTTTAGTGTGTGATGTGCGCGTCTGTGGAGCCCGACCGTTCTCTCTTGTAATGTCGTCCTCAGGGTCGAGGAGGGCGTGCCTTGGCCTGCGGAGTCTCGGGCAGCTTATGAAACGTTCCAAAGACTCACAAAAAAAACTGACAGCATCACAGGAGCTTCAAAACAAATAAATTATGATTCAAAACAAAAAAGGCTCACAGCAATTCTAAGCAATCCTTAGAGCAATAACGATATCATAATTGCACTAAAATATAAAAAAACGGTAATGCTATTTTTATATTTTGGTGCAATTATGAGTTTATAAACATAAAATGTATGTAAAATCTTGTGTTGTGTGTGACAAGCGACACTAGTGCACTAGATAATAATTGAAATACAGGGTGTCCCACGGCCATGCCACATGTAAGTATATTAAATATTGAAGGTAGGATGTTTTACTGAAAGAAGACATCATTTTGTTTTTTATAATGAGTGGAACTGCATTCTTTGATTTATTTAAAATCGCCTGCCTCAACCGGGAATCGAACTCGTGAAATGTGAAAAAAACACATGTATTTTATGATAACCGTCGAAATGGTTAATCATTAGGATTATTTTTCATAAGGAACATAGTATCTTCAATTAAAGGACGATCATGAAATTTAAAACAATTAAACACACGAACTACAATAAAATTGAAACGATAAAAAAATGTGATCCGTTCTGTATTATACAAAGTTATAAATAACTTTATGAATGCAGTTCCACTTATTAAAAAAAAGTTGTCTTCTTTAAGTAAAACATCCTACCTCAAATTTAATTTAATCCCTCCATGTGGCATTATAAAAATATTATAAATAAAGACTACTAAATATAATAAACCTTTTTCTATAATTGTTATAATGTCTATATTCAATTAATTACTTCTAGGAACTCTACAAACATACATAAATACATTCACTCCTGTAATCCCCGAAGGGGTAGGCAGAGTCCAAGGAGCACTGTGTTCCTTAAGACTAGATATTTTAGCCATACAAAAATTGGGTTTGGTAGATGAAAAATCGAGGTGAGGAGCTCGGTGGCGCGGACCTTCGCCATGGTCAGGCCGTGGATAGGTGATCAAGACTTTGTGATCTCGAGCTCCTCCGTGCTTCGGAAGGCACGTTAAGCCGTAGGTCCCTGTCGCATTTGTGACCGTTTCTACCCACCAACCCGCATTGGGGCAGCGTGATGGTGGTACGGCCCTTGCTCCTCATGTGTTTCTCCATGAGGAAGGCCTGTCCCAGCAGTGGGATGTATATAGGCTGATGACGAGATGAAAAATCGTGAAAGGAAGTAAAAAGTGGCTAGCTCATCGCCTACACAATCGTAGACCCAGTACCCAATACGCCCTTAGTCGCCTTTTACGACATGCTAGACAAAAAAAGCAGTTCATACATTATTTTTGTGTCCCGGACCAACACGGGACCTAGCAAATCTGCCTTCCTTAATAAAAAAAAATGTTTATTCCATTAAGAATATACAACATATAATCGCGACTATTATCCCCTAAGGTTTAGTCAGAGACTAGGCTAAATACCACAAAAGCAGTCCATTGCCATAGTCCACGCTTCACCAAGCAGTGACTGCACGCAGCGTGACAGGTGGTGAGCCCGTCGCCGGTTGTGCAGTTTTAAGTCCATTAGTCGCCTTTTACGACATCCAAAGGAACATATGGATTGGTAGCATTATTTAAATGACCCGCTACCACACGGCTCCATTCAGAACAATACAAACTAATATTTTATAGACATTCACTTCCATATTTAATGCGATTATTATTTAATGACAGGACCGGAGAAAAAGAATGAAGTCCAACTTTGCATCTCGCCAACGCGTGAGTGAATTTTGACAACTTGATAAGCTAGGACTGCAGCATGATTGTTAAAGGGCGAGTCTATTTTAAGGCATGTAATATTTTTAAGAAACTGTTTTTAGTTTTTCACACTCAATGTAGCGATTGAGCCGGCGAACGCTACTTCTATTTAATTTGCCTGTTTGCTTTTATGGTCCTTAAAAAAGGCAGAAATAACTGTTAAATAACAATCAATAAATAATTTACATTTTTTTTGTAATTGTTTATAAATCTGATTGAAAGTTCCCCTTATATTCACTATGTTCCTTTTCCCAACTCCGTCATCGGGCATGCGTACTCGTCTCAATATTCGAATCCAGTCGCTTCAAGGCACTCCTGACGCTAACCCGGGCCGTATTGTGATGTCGCATGAAACTTTCGCTATCGAACTTAATAAAACTTATTAGGACACCATAAAACCTCTATTGTGAAAAAAACTTCAACGTAGCTTTAAGAACATAGGCTTAATGTGAAAGAAAACACAAAGTTTTCTTGTGTAGTGTTTGTTAGGTGGAAAAATTACTAGTGAAAACTTTCGGAAGTGAATGCTGAGAGTTTTGTGTAAATATTTGAATTAAGTGTTTTCGACATTGAAACTTTTTGAGTAGGTATTAGTTAATATTTTAGTCAATAATGTTGGTGTTTAAACGCAGTTATGTGATGACGTTTGTGTGTTGAAACGCAAAAGTGATAGTTGCTGTTTAAGAAGTGTAAGTTTAATAATCCCTTATTATTTAAATTAAGTTTTTTATTAAATTATGCTATTGAAGCCCTCATTAACTAAATTTTGTTTTGGGAAAAGTAAAAAAACACTTTTTATATCAAAGGTTCGAATTTATTAGGTGTTTTTCACCTTAGGCATTATCTGAGAAAAATTCATGCTCATTTTTTTTTAGGAAATTATAATTCAAACTTAAAAAGTATTATAATTCATGCCCAATGAACTGAAACATGTATACGAATTCCTATCGGTTTACATGAATAAATTATATGAGTTTTCATAAAATCGCCAATCTGTTGGCGATTTTGAGAATTGCCCATATTAATTTATTCATTGTTAGCTAGTGGTTAGGAATAGTTACTGTATAGTAAAATTTTAATTCCAGCTCGCATAAATAAGTTATTCAAATTACGTCATAAATAAAAGGGTTGAAATACAGATCACATAAGTTTAGACAGATGCCCTGTCATCTGGTAGTACTCAATAATAAAAAGCAAAATGAAATATTTACGGTATATAAACTACGAACACTCTGCAAAATAGTGCTTGCTTAGTCTGATTATTATGAACGTGGACAGTGCGAATAAAAGTGGTAATTATATTTGCAATACAATAAAATATAAAATAAATTTGCGCTTACAGAAGTAAAAGTACAAAAAAAAAACTAGATTTTAGTGACATTTTAAAAAAATATTCAGCCTATTATTAAACTTCGGATATGAGGGACAATACAAACAAAACCAACATATTATTAAAGTTCGTAATATTAGGTATTACGACCTTTAATAATATGTTTGCTTTCTTACAATTACGTTTACGATTTCTTACATTTCAGTGAAGTTTGGTAAACGCCTACAATCTTAGACCGTTTGATATCGCCTCCATTTTGATCTGTGCATGTTTATTCCAGCGTTCTATTTCAAGGATAAAACCATTGTGATAATATTTTTATATGCGACGAGTAAATAATGAAAATAACACCTATGCTTTTGTATGTAATTACACAAACATAGGTGTGATTTTCATTATTTACTCGTACAATCATAATAAATCGTCTTGGTTTGGGTTTGATGGGTAAGACATTGAGTGAGATTTTTCCTTTAAAGATATTTTTTTTATTAAATTTGTTTAATTAAGTGAGTATAGCATAATCTGTGTAAAAGTCAGATAATTCTTACTGTCCTCAGGACTGCTGGGCACAGGTAGTCAGGTTTTCCATATGGGCTATAACACCACCACGCTGCGCATGCGGGTTGGTGGGTAGAAACAGTTGCAATAGCGACCGATAATTCTGACTAGTGAGTAGAAAAGAAAGATTTTAAAATCCAGCCCAATATTGTAAATGTGAAAGTAACTGTGTCTGTCTGTCTGTGTCTACAGAACCAATTTAACCGAAATTTGGTACACAGATAGTCTAGAGCCTGAGAAACGCCTCCCAGAAAAGTGAAGAACAAATTTACGCCACTATAACTTTGCTTCTAATAATAGAGTAGGAGTAAATTTTCAATTCCACTAATTGAGACTACTGTTCCAATTTGAAACAATCTTTCAGTGTTGAATAGCCTATTTATTGAGGAAGTCTATAAGCTACATACCATCACACTACCTCAAAGTAACTATTCTACGTGGACGAATTCGCGGGCAAAAGCTAGTAAATAATAAAGTAGAATGATCGTCTGTAACCCAGGCCCGACACGAATAAAGCCTATCAATTTTTTTTGTTATGTTCAATGTAACAGAAATGTGTAATTTTTTATATTCTATATTAGTAGCTTGATCAATAGAGATGATGCCCCCGGCTAAAAGTTATCATCTGGTGCTAATATTACAGCCAAAATAGCAATAATTCGTTTCTTAAGAACTTTTTCGCACTGCTCCTGAGAAAGAAATAGATCAACGATTTTTCCTTAGGCGTAGAGCAGTATTCATAACAGAGCAAGGTTTTTTACCTCAGGAGCTGTATAAAAAAATATGTTATAGAGATTTTTTGTTGGCTAGGCTGTAGTATAAGTTCCAGATGATAACTTCTAATCTGGGACATCATACCAAATTATCCAGACTTGAGAAAATCTAGAAAAAAATATTTCCTTAGATCCTTTTCATATTGTGCCTGAGAAAAAAACAAAGCTACATATTTATTTGTTAGCCAGTACTGTTCATTATAAGAATAACATATATATGTTATACTGAACATAACAAAAAAAATTACCGCTGTCCTTAAAATCGCTTAAACAATTTTGCCATTGATGACCGTATTCTGACTTAAAAGATAATGCTTGTTAATTAGTTTCTAGTAGAAAACTTCATTCCTCGTCTTTAACAAGTTGGGTATTAAACTTCTTTACTGGGAAAAACATAATACAGATAAGTAACTTACTTTTGAGCTAGGACCTAGAGACCTAGCTTTTACGGTAATTCTAAGGTTCCAATGCTATCTTTCTAAGTTTTGTTACTGGGTTATGTGAGGAACTGGGTTATGTGAAGTTATTACATGAGCCTGTGTACCTGTAAAAGTGAGCTCGACGTCTTATTATAATGAAACACTTTCATTTCAAATAAAGTTGAGACTTACCATATAACATATTGAATCTATTCAGGATTATTTTACCACGTTTTTATTAATTCACTTTCTTGTTTGTGTTTTTTTCGTTTTGTCTCTTTGCCTATCCGGTTGATTATGTAACTGAATTTTGGGGCACTTCTGGATTAGCTACGGGCTGAAAATTTGGGAATAGTTTAAAACCCAGGGACAATGCAACTTGCAACTACGTTCATCTTTCTACGAGCACTTTCAGGTCGAAATTTCAACTTTCAGATTATGTATGGAGATTTGAGACTACGCACGGCGCCATCTATTGATTGGTGTTAAACCACCACCACGTTAATCAATAGATGGGGCTGTGGGTAGTTTAAAAGAATTAAATAATAATATTCGATTAAAAATCTAAAATGATTACTGTTAGTTTTAGGTTCTTTTGTGTTCGCTAGGAGATAAGCTGTTTTTTGTTTTGTTTTTATTTTCTAATAGTTATTAAGGTAATAATTATTGTAGTCCTATGTTTAATATCGACATTAAAGTTTTACTGTTTTAAATTACCAAAAAGAGCAAAATATTAATGCCCCGCATAAATATAAATAAATATAAATATCCCCAGACATTTACACCTATCAACTAGTCCAATTTTAAGCAACTAATGCTGCTTGTGTTATGGATACTAGATGACGGATCAAATATATTTAATAGATAAATAAACATAATTATTCAGAATATATATAATATTATACATATATAATGAACATCCATGACTGGAGAACAAATGTCTGAAAATTCATCACCCAAACACTTGCCTCCACTGGGGATCGAACCCAGGACCTCTCGAGATGGCGACGCCTTGAGACCGGCGTACAGACCACTCTACCACGGAGGTCGTCAATGTTTGTTTACATGTGGGGCCGAATGAGTTTTTGCCTACAAACTCGAGACTGTGACTGTGAGATGTGATTGATTGGTGGTGGTACGACCTATGTTTCTCCATGTAGAAAGGCAATGACCCAAACCAGCAACGGAAATAGGCTAATGAAAAAAATGAAAATAAACTTTAGTCTTCACCATTTATATAACACTTAAAAATCTGCCAATTTTTATTGCTAAGAGCGATGTCTTCCAGGCTACCATTGGATGGATTGGCTGTGCTATTCTAATTGGTATTGCTTATGATAATTTATGTTAAAGTTTGCTCGTGATTTTATATTATTATACATTATTATAATGTCACAGCGCATTATAATGAGACAGGGTAGGTTGCGAGCAAATATATTTACAATAAAGCAAACAAATTCAGATGCGAAATGTTGAGCTCGGTAGCGCAGCGGTTAGTAAGCTTTGGCTATCGATCAAAGACAAAGCTACCTTCGCCATAGTCAGGCCGTGGATGGGTGACCAAAACTTTGTGATCTCGAGCTCCTCCGTGCTTCGGAATGCACGTTAAGCCGTTGGTTCCGGTCGCTATTGCAACCGTTTCACCCACCAACCCGCATTGGGCCAGCGTGGTAGTGTTACGGCCCATACTCCTCATGTGTTCCTCTATGAGGAAGGCCTGTGCCCAGCAGTGGGACGTATATAGGCTGGGGATGAAACACATTTAGAAATGAAAAAATATTTAATTTATTTCAGCATAACAAAGACCTTAATTAATCGTCGGTGGAGGTAAACACGAGTTTCTAATACATTGGAGAGATGCAAACTCCAGTATAATATATTATCTATGACTTAAAACTAGCTTATTTACAATGACGGTAGTGAAACGAAACAATGCTCTCACAAAACCTGCATCCATCCAGTCTTCACAAGAGAAGCAGACAGGCTAAAAATTAGGCTTCTTTACAAGATAAGCGTTATTTCAACGCACCGTTTATAAAAGTTTGTCAAAAAAAACTTACGCGTCAAAAGAAAACCAAAAATGAATAACAGGAATAACAAAGGTAAAAACACAAAAAAACCACAGGAACCCGCCTTGGACAAAACACCCAAACTTATATCAAAAATTTATAATAAATAATTATAAATAATTTAGTGCAACAAAACACTGTAACAATAATTGTTTAGTAATAAAAAATACATAACCATTCTCCTATGGAAATGTGCAATATTATAATTGTAAATTCTCTCATCTTTTATACGTTTCAATATTAGGTCCTTTCGTTGTATTTCGAATAAAAAAATTATTACGTGTTTTAAATACACATTTTCTGAACTTCTCCAAAAATTTGCATGACCAACTCGATCTTTCTCTCATCTCGTAGGCCGCGCCTGGCCGCACCGATCGTCTTTTGTTTTTTTACGAATATATATGGCTTCGAGATTACAGAAATAAGCCGTGTAAAAGAGGTTGATTTTATTTTAAAAATTAACAAGTAAAAAAATGCAATGTTACAATACTACACGGAGTTCAGAGTCATGTTGTAAAAATGAGTCGTTATAGAATATTATTTCGAGCGATGCAATGTTTCTTTGGCATCTATAAACACTTTTTGCTTTCTCCAGCAGTTTAACCCCTTGAGAACCAAGCGCGTACGCCGGCGTTCGAGAACAATAATGTTTCTATTGTCTCTCGTTTTGTGGCAATTTAAGCTTTGTGTGTTTCTTGTAACGTGCAAATTCGAAAATTTCTTGAAAATCGTTTTGGTTTTTCTGCCTCTAAGAAATGCATTACAATGTTGTGTTTTTAACACTTCTTCCTCTGCCTTCGCCTTCGGGGATAAAGGAGTGATGATAGTTTGAGTATTACTATTATAACAAATACCTACCGATAATTACTTATCTGTAAAAATGTTAATACCACGGCTTGGTTACAAAAAAGTATGTAGGAAAACAAACATTTCCTTACACTTCATGTCTAATTTAAAAACTTACCGTGTTATTCATAAAAAAAAAATTAAAGGCATAATAAACCTATTTTAGTTAAAAAGTGATTTGTCGCTTTCTTTCTAATTTAGATTTGTGTTTGAAAGAAGAAAACAAAACACTCCGTAACTAAAATAGGTTTATTAACACTTTATTATTTTTTATGAATAACACGGTTAACCTATATACCTTAATCTACACCTTACCTATACTTATACATATAGAACCTTATTATTTTTTCTTGGCCTTAATTTTTTTTCTTTTATCAGACATTTGTTCTTGTTTTCGATTTCTAAATAACCTTAGGCAACAAAACGTGGGATGGTATATGTTTTAGACTCAGGGGCGAGCCGGAGCCCGTGCATCACGTTCAATACAAGACAAGGATTTATTTTTGTGATAAACTGTACTTATTTTTATTGAGTGGGCGATTTGATTCTCGATCGTGGCCTACTTACAAAAGCCAGATGAAATTCAATCGCCGCTATTTTATATTAACCCTCCTTTCCCTTAATAAGCCAAACCGTAAAAACACAAATATTTACTTTACAAATTGAATGATTTGGAAACTCAGGATAAGGCTTTACAAATTGAATGATTTGGAATCTCAGGATAAACATTGATTTCGAAAAGGTCACCCAGTTTAAAGTTAGATTATTTCGCCCGGTATTCGCAACTTTTATTGGATGAATATATAGACAATTTTTCGGAGTTATGTTTCACTTCAATAATATGTTTCGTACTACCATTCTCATTAGTATAACCAATTTGTTTGCGCTATTGGAATATCACAAATGGTGTGATATTCCAATTTTATTACGACAGCTAATTTCAAGAAGTGCAAACAAATTTATAATTATCTCATATTATTGACATATTTTATTACAACCGTTCTTTGTGACGTTTAAGCGTATTTTTTTTGTCGTTATTTGATATGAGAATAAGAACTGTTGAGTATACCAACAATTCTTATTCCTATTAGTGTTATTGTATCTTTTTTCAATACCTGTAATGTTCTCTCTAGATTTAATTAAGTGTATAAGTGCCAACCTTTTATTAGTGTCGAGATTATAAACTTTTGGACTTACTTGAATTTCATTTTGAAGTCATAATAATAATAACTCCGTCCATCCATCAGCCTATAGACGTCCACTGCTGGACATAGGCCTCTCCAAGGATCTACACAACGACTAATTTCTGTTCACTAAAATTCCGGGATCATTTGAAGGTGCTTGTTTTAAAGGGGTAAAATAATTGAAATCACTGGGTATTGCAATTTTACATGACGTCACAGGCCTTTTGCGGAAGGCTACCTGCCGATGAGACGGGAAAACTTTCCGAGAGGGTCATCGTTTCCCATATCATCGAGCACCTGGAAAGTGGGGGGCTAGACTGGGGATTGCCAGTATGGCTTCCGCACCGGCCGGTCCACCGTGGACGCGTTAGCCAACCTCCAGAGGAGGACTGAGTCGGCCACAGCACATGGGGAGCTTGCGAACCAAGAACCAAGAGAATCCTCCTTGGATATCACGAACGCATTCAGTAGCTTCACTAAAGTGTAATCTGGTAATCGCAAGTAGGCGGCAGGTGTACCCCAGGGTTCCGTACTGGGCCCTTTACTATGGAACCTGATACAATTGGGATCTGCGCGGCTCGTTCTAACAATCCCCTTAGTCATGACAGGTTGGTTGCTAACAATTTAAATATAAAAAAGTATTTTTTCTATGCCAGTATTATCCATCCAAATAACTCTCGTATGTCTACGTGGCATAACAACGCCAAGTTATTGTAGGGGTAATAAAATTTAGTTCGTTATCTTGTCAAAACTTTATCTCTGTCATATCAACAGAGTATCTCTTTCCCCTCAAGTTGGGTAAATAATAGAATAAAAAATATACTTACCGCCTTCGAAACGAAGCGTAATAAATTTTCCTTCCAGGGCCTCTCTCGTATGTACCTTTGATATTAAGAGAAGCCTATTAAGAGAGTTATTAATTTTGAGTAGATCATGAAAAAGTAAGCGAGGTTCCTAAAAATTTTTTAATATTAAGGAAGCGTTTAAGTATGTGTAAGTTTAATTTCAAAGCGCTTTTGATGTGATAAGAACTTTACCTTGTATTTTTTTAATAATAAATTTCGTAAAAGCCAAGAATTGCTTAACAAAGTTAAACTATTATAAAGATTACAAAAGTTTTCTTTTTAAAAAGGTTTTCTTTTTGTTCTTTCAAAAATGCAAAATCATTAAAATTAACTTTGTTGGTATGCTAAAAAATTACACATATACATATAAAAAATAATTACAGTACAGTACAGGTACAGCTAATTGTGAATATCGCTTGCCTCACATTGTGCCCAGTACATGACAACAGGTTAGTAATGGAGACATGGTAAAAAACCATTCATAAACAGTTTAAAGAATTTTTTTTCCTATTGAGTTTCAATTTAGAATTTCCCTCTTTTTTTGTGAAATTTTGAATATCGGCTATATTACTGTTAAGAAAGATGTAAAAAATTGTGAACAAAAATTAAGCATTTACAGAAAACCTAAATACCGCCGTGTCTTAAACGACACAGTAGGGCTACTACTTTAATACTACTATTACAACTTTCTTTGAAAATTTAAATAGCTTTGTCGCAAGGCAAGATAAATGCATAATAAAATAAAAGTTAATTCATTTTTATCAAATATTAATTATTACGACTTTAAAACATAATTTTGGGTTCAAAGTGATATATTTCATTTCATGCAATGAAATTTCCTATTTTTCACGACTTGACCTTTTTTATTATATGCTACAATGCTGCAGTATTACTTTGAGACGATCTCACGTTTGAATTTCCGTATTCAATCTTCAGATCATTATATATCTACTAAATAAACAGTAAATTAATAAAAAGCTTTCATCTCACTTGAGGAAATCTTAATGCATGAAATTTTCATAAAAACAGTATTTTTTACTCTTTTATCTTCTTTGCGACCAAGCTACATATAATATCAAAGTAAGTTGTAATGAAAGCATATGTCCCTACTGTGTCTTTTACGCAACAAGCATTAAAAATCAGAATTTCTCTAAGAAATATTGCAAATGAACCCAACTTTTTCTCTTTATCAAATAGTATAAGAACTGAACTTATGTTCTGAGGACATAGAATAACTAAATATGCGATAATTTTTTTAGAATACCTTAGTTTATCATTGAAAAGATAATGAAAACCTATAGCATACCAAAAAGTAATTAACAATTGAAGCTCGCAGTTCTCAGTCGCAGTCTTGACCAATAATAAACAATGGAGTAATTTATTAGCAATCTGTGACAATGTCTCGATGACTTTATGCAATATAAAAACATATTCATTTTAACATAAAATGTAATTAAATGTGGTGTGTCTTTAAAGGAGCAGTGGGGATAAGTGGGTTAAGTGACAATTTTCAATTTGAATTGTTTACTTAGCTGGCTGGCTGGGGACCTATTAACAGCGGAAGCGTCGAATACGCAAGTAATTAAGTCTGGTGAGTTGTGTTTGAGACTCAGCCAAGAGAAGAACACAATACTGGATTAAATGATTATTTTTGATCGCGGAAGTAATTAAAGGAAATTCGCGGGAGAACTAACGGCACCGAAATAGCCCACAGAATTGCGAACCTTAAGTGACTGTGGGCAGGGCACATTGATCGTAGAACTGACGGCCGTTGGGGCGGAAGGAAGTGGCGACAACGTACTGGGAGGCGTAACGTGAGAAGGCCTCCAACGAGGTGGATCTGGTGAAGGTCGCAGGAAGTCGCTGGATGCGGGCGGCGTAGGACTGCGAGTTGTGGAGATCATTGGGGGAAGCCTATATCCAGCAGTGGGTGACAATGGGCTGAAAGATAGGTAGAAGTAATTTTGAGCTATTTACTAATAATTTATTTATTATCATTATCGATAATCTACACACTATCTTTTAAAGAACATATACGATTAGTTGCCTCAAGGGTCAGGAAACTCATTTCTGTATTTAAAAAACTAAGTGATATGGTTGATTCTTCTAAGCTGAAAACTATTTACTATCCTCTTGCTCAGCCACTGTTCAAATATTGTCTGGTTGCCTGGGGTGGTTCCCCAAAACTGAACTATTGCGTTTAGAGAGACCTCAAAGAGCTGTGTTTAAGTTTACCACAATGATAAGTTCCAATAAATATATTTTTCATTTTTTTTTCATAATATAACGACTATGTACAGACGTAGCGACCTTTACGTCTGTACATAGAAAGAATATGCTTAAAATCAAGTCAGGGGGATGTAAAAAGAGGGAAAAAGATTTTTTATTTTTTTTGTTTCACTGTCTGTTCGTCTACTTGTCGGTTTGTACGGGCTAATCTCCGAAATGGCTGGACCGAGTTCAATGACTTTTTTTTTGATTACCCTGCTCAACATCTTAAAAACAGTCAAAGCGCTATGTTGATGTACACCACGTTGGGTGCCAGTAGGACTCAGGTGCCAAAGAAATACCCGATTTTGGTATACGCTGAAACGTTACTGTGTCAGTATGATTGTTTTTTTGTACTAGCTAGAAGCGCTCGCGGCAGTAAATTTTAATTTCAATTTTTATTATTAAAATTTACTTAAGGTATAATGTGACTATGTAAGAATGTTGACGATTTTAAGTGCTATGTTTATTTAGCCTATGAAATAAAATTATTTTTGATTCGATTTGATTTGACTTTTTATTCCGGAAAATGAAACGATTTCCGTGGTATAGTTAAAAAACCAGTAACCGCGAACGAAGTCGCGGGCAACAGCTAGTAAAAAATAAAGTGACTTTCACCATGGTTGGATATGAGATGGGTGACCAAAATGTTATAACTTCATCATCAAACTGTAAATTAATACTGTTCATCTTTTTGTTATGTTGTATTGTGTGATTATGGTGAGACAATAAATTATTATTATTATCTAATATTCTTCAAACATGCTTTATTCATCTTTTATGTGCTGTCCATCTTTTCATTTTTTAAATTCAAACGAATATGAAGAATTAATATTATGATTTCCTGTTTAATTTTACCTTGATGTTGCTCTTTCAATAAAATACCGCATCGTATTATCTGTTTCCCAAACTGGAATGTTTAACCACAGCGATGAATTCTGAAGTTCACCAGAGACCATAACGATAAAGAGAACTAACTCTATCGAGAAGCGGTTCACCTTTGAACTACGAAATTAATCTTTAATCAGAACTGTTTCATCTGAGAGATGAAACCCATTCGGCCATTTTCGAAAGCAAGGATCGAAACTAGTTTTCAAACAAGAATAATATTTCTTCTTTGGAAACTAGTCAATATAAGAATTAAATGTCTTTTCTCGAAACTTGTTTCGGAAATAGAATAATATTTCCTGTTTTGAAACTGACACAGATGGTAAGTAATACTAATTCTTATAACAATGACAATATCATTACACGTTTCAGAGACTCAACATACAATTGTAACGCTAGAAGTCAAGTGACCTGTGCTTCTCTTTCGACCATATAAAGTTTGGACAGTGAGTTTTCCATAGATCTATTTTCCGCCGTTTTTTGTGCAATACAAACGGTTTATAACAATGATATTGATTTTGTCTCTTTAACAAGAAATATTTATTTGTGTAAAAGTAAGAGTCCGTATTACAATATTATACTTTATCTGTGTACTTTAGTTAAAAAGATTAAGACTTTCGCATAACATGTAGTTCCCAAAGGATAGTTCCTTAATTTTCCCAGAAATTTTATTCATGAACATCACTACTGGATATTAATGTTGGTAGTTAAAATAAGTGAAAATGTAGAGGTGAACAAGTAGAATTGTATAAGTTGTTTGATAATTTTGTGCTAAGGTTAACTAGTTTAACTAAGGGCAAGTGTGATGGTATTACGGCCCATACTTCTCATGTGTTTCTCCATGGGGAAGGCCCATGCTCAGCAGTGGGACGTATATAGGCTGAGGATTACGAGGAAATTAACTACTTGTTACATAAATGATTAAATAAAAAAAATCATTTTAATATATGTTAGAGGATGTCAAGAGTGTTTTTTTTAGTGGTATAAAGTTTAAAATGAAATTAGACGCATAAAAATGGACGCTATTATTATCATACTAGTTTTATTTTAAACAAAATTTTATAGCATTTGTGTTTATAAACGATTTAGGTCATAAGGTTGCCAGGACTGGTAAAAATGAAGCGTAATCGGGAAGTTCAATTTTCGACCATTTTTCGAGCAATAAGAGCCATTTATTGGCAATAACGAGGCTTATTTGGTTTCCAAGTGGTCCAGCGTCAGTATTTATTCTGTGTAGACCAGTGACTGTACATATCCCTAAAGAAAATAATCCATAGGCGTGAGATCACACGATCACAGAGACCAGTTCACGAGAATTATGCGCTCATCGAATGTTTCCCGCAGAAAACCTTTGAAAAAATTTGCGGTGGTTAAAAACTACGCCATTCGTTCACAAAACTACCAGAAACCCCGTTCTGAGAATATCGGCCAAGAAATTCATCAAGTTTTCACCCTTCTTAGAATATTACATAAATAAACTACAACGTCGTTTGAACTTTATGGAGATATTAAGTATCTGAAGTTTACCTCATTTCCGTTATTGATATATAGTTGTTGTATTATATGACTGCGAGTGTTTACGCTCATAACGCCATAAGAAAAACCTTCGTGAATTGCTATATCTATACCAATATAATTATAATATAAAATAATAAACCCACTGCTTCTTCCAGTAATCTAGACATCGATCAAACCCTCTATAATTCTTAATTACTTTAAAGTTATGGGCTAATTACTTTAAATTAAATGTCCCGTCCTCTAGCTGAAACTTTAATACAATTTAAATGAAGACCATAACTAAAACACTAGTTAACTAAGTTTCTTGTTTACTCTTATTCCTTTGTCAAACAGATCTTCAACTTGACTGTAAGTATTACAATGTTAAACCGTTGCTTAGGAAAGTTTTTACATGAAAAATAAATAAAAAAGTGATATATATTTTCATAACTTATCCTAATCATTTTTTTATTGACACGTTCTAAGTATAGTTGTAGTAAAAAAATATGTTTACAGTGACATTAATATATTTTTCACCATGGGCCTAAAGCCCCTAAGGACAGTAAATAATCGTTTTAAATTGTCAACGGACACAAAACGAGGCAAAATAGGAACATTTATTGTTTGCGAGCACCGGTGTTCGCGGTGCCCACCAAGGACCTATAATAATAATAGATCTACAACTTGGAAACTCCGAATGGCTTGTTTTGTGGTTTCAATGTGCCTTTATTTCTGATATGGGTACAAGTTTCGGTAAGGACAAATAGTTATTCTGATAAATACGAGTATTACCTGAGTCATAGGTGTCTTTAGGCAGTACTTTATGTTTCGCTTTTAAGCAGAGTTTATTGTGAATCCGGTGTATAGTAACAGCCCAGATACATGACAAGCTATAAGGCGAAATATGAACACCTTTCCTTACTTTCCTTAATTATAGAGGTGTGATTATGTTTTAGTTATTAACTAGTACCCTTCAATAATCTTAAGCAATCGCAATATATGTCAACGTCCATAAGTTTTCCTTACTAAGGGTGGGTGTTTTGATCCGTAGTAATGGTCACCTCAATAGGTAAAATCTAGACCAAATGTGTCAATGGAAACGCCAAAATGTATGACGTCAGCATCACAAGTTGTTCATCAGCTGTGCCACCAGCCGCCATTTCACTAATCCCAGCATCGTGTTGTGGTTAAATTGTCTATGATTATGTGGTTAAATTGTCTATACTTAGATTTTAAAATTCTACTTTTGGTAAAATTCTACCAATAGTAGAATTTTAAAATCTAAATGTTAACTATACCTAGATTTTTAAATTCTACTATTGGACAAGCTGTCATATCACGACATCATTCGTTTTCGCCCTTGGTCCACATTTTAACCTACTGGTTAACCTGACCACAGATCAAA
Organism: Parapoynx stratiotata; assembly: GCA_910589355.1. Lineage (NCBI taxonomy): Eukaryota > Metazoa > Arthropoda > Insecta > Lepidoptera > Crambidae > Parapoynx > Parapoynx stratiotata. The sequence continues at coordinate 16,043,887 of OU342460.1, read as the reverse complement.
AAACTGACAGTAACTCTAAAATCTGCATAAATACGTTTGTTGGGTTGTCGTTCGGATAAGTAAAAGTGTAATATCAGAGCCATTTAGTACGTAATGTAATTAACAAAGTGAAATGTGAGTAAAACTCGTAATAACTTTCAATTTTGAATAATATTATTTAAATTTCCAAATTTGGGAAAATTGTATTTACACGAACGATTTTATGAACAAAACGTTAAACTTATAATTGAATTCAAAATAGTTTGAGTTTGGGTAGATCATTGTTTTGTATTTCAACATTTACTAGGACAATATATACCGCCTCTCTGGTCTAGTGGTTCACACCACCGGGTGTTGATCGGGAGGTCCGGGTTCGATTCCCCATGGGGGCAGAAGTTTTTCTGCTTGGTTTGGTTAGTGGTAGGGCTTCTAAGCCCGCCTGGCTAGCTACCACCGTCTAACCTAAAATTGTCGCCATAATAACAATGTTTTAAGCATTGTTGTGTTCCGGCAATCAGAGCTAAGATAGCCAGTTCCTCAATTGTTGAGGATTACAGGTAATGCTTGCTTCCACCTTCGGCCTTATCGTCACTTACCATCAGGTAAGATGAAGGTCAAGAGCTTACCTGTCGTATGTAAAAAAAAACAATAGATAAAAACCTATAAAACACACATAACATACTTATCACGAAGGGGTAGGAAAATCCCACTATTTGCCAGATGTGTTAGGACCCCGTATAACATGTGGCGAGCCTGTTGCCATACACCGGGCACAATATTCACAATGTACTGTACGTAAGTTTTTATTTCAATCCAGCGGTACAGGCGGAGGGATCGAACCCGCGAGTACCGCGGCCTCTCGAACGAGTAGTGCCCAAATAGTGCCGCAGAACTTACTGAGATTTTTCTTTGATGTCAGTAAGTCCTCTCCAGTAATTAAAACAAAGTAAAGCTTCTTTGCATAGTTTGCTACATTTCCCTTTGATGTATGTAATGGGTCCGACAATAATATCAGAATATTACTTGAATTGGTTGCTTTGAAACTTAGGTCTGTAAGCAGGTAAATAAACTTGCTGACATAAACTATTAAAATAAATGAAATATGTGTCTTTTATTTTCATTTCAAAACAAATGAATAAGTAGTTAATAGAATGACAAGGCTTTATTAATAATAATACTCTTTATTGCAATTGAAAAATTTTACAACTTCATGGTAAAAACAATGTTTGCAAGGGAGGACTTATTCACTAATAGGAATGTCTTCCAGTCCACTTTATGTAGCTACCTAACATAATTTAATGCCGTAATAGCTGTTAATCAAACCTAAAGTATTTCTTTCAACGTTAATGAGTGTGATGTTTATTATTCTTAATCTTGTGCGACTAAATTGTTCACAGATGTAGACAGATCATTAAGTCATAATGATTTAAGTATTGAACAAAAAGTCACGAGAGATAAAACAAAAAATGTTGATGTGGTTTTCAAAACAACAAAAAAACTATGTTTTTATATATATAGTAAATTTAGATTTATATATTTCATTGTGACACAATTACACGATAAGTAATAAAATGCAATAAGAAAAAAAAATATCGGCAAATGTACAATTAATAATGATCTTAAAATATTGAGAAACAATTTTAATAATATAAAATATTGATGGTATAATTGATTTCATCAAATCGTTGATTTCGTCATTATTAGAATTAAAATTTAAAAGGTCCCGATTATAATAAAACTGATTGCTTAGTGTAAGTTAGAAAAAAAATTATAAATGTCAAGAAAATTAAAATAAATCATAATATCATTAAGTCAATTCATGAGTTCTTTGGTCGAATACAATTCCTTGTCTAGCAACAGATTTTTTAGCTGGCGAGCAAATGTTTCGTGATTGGTGGCCAGAGCTCATTCACAGAGGGTTATGTTGGGAGCATTGAAATCATTTTCTTTTCTGTGTAACGTTTTCCCTTTATCTATTTTCTATTATTAGGTCCTTACCTATGAAATTGGAGTTTTGTGTGGAGATTTTGGGGAATTCTGCATTTTCCATACTAAATTTTTTTCAGTTTTCTTCACAACGACAAATCCAAAGATAATAATATTTAGCATCTATCATAAGACAAGCTTTAGTTATATGTGTAATATCACACTTCATAAAAATTATTTATCGTTTTTAAGTGAATGCTAATAAAATGATGTATTCGGGAGGCACTAAAAAAGAGTTGTCTCCGTGTCCTATTTTAACACAATTAAACTTACAACACATTATCAAAACAAATCAAAAGAGCTCAAAAATATAGTCTATTTTTAGTCGAGTTAATTATTTTTTAGGAATACTCTGAATCTTAATAGTTACAGACAAAATACTAAGAAAGAAAAAAAACACCAATTTCATAGGTAAGGGCCCAATATTTATCTAGTAGTTTTTAATATTGTGATTTCCAATTTTAATATTGAGACTGCAGTGCAAATAGCTGTATACAAAAATCTTGAGGTGTTCGCTGTGACGATTTATTATTTGCAATCATCATGTCGATTCCACCTATCGATCGAAATTCAGATGAACAACCAAACAAGAATAACTTTATTTCATAGGCCAAGCCTGGCACTTAAAAATGTCAATATTTTACAATATAGAAATTTAACAATTTATGTAATTAAATAACAAAGTATATTATATATTAAGGTTCACATATGTAGCAAGTGGTTGTAATCGATACAAGCGGCCGGATTCCGAGAGTAAGGCTTTTCATAAGAAAATCCGGCAAGAAACTCATGAGCCATTTTTTTTAAATAGTCAATCATACTCGTATAATTATTCTCAATATTAAATGTGTTTTTACATTATTTTCTTAATTTCTATGAATCCATCAAAATAATTTAAAATGTCAATTAAAAATTTCTACTCCATTTTATCCTCCAGAAAATTTTGGATTTTATGATAGTCTTTTTTAAGTTTAAAAGTTTGTTTAATATAGGGTTTAAATTTGTAAAAAGGTAGTTCTGTTATATTTGGTGGGAATTTATTATAAAATTGTATAATATGCCCCTTATATGAGCGATTTGTTTTACGCTGTCTGAATACAGGCACAGCAAGTTTATTCTTGTTTCTAGTATTAAAATTATGGCATTCGTTTTTTTTTATTAATTTTTTTATAGGATAGCGTGGTATGGACATATGATGAGGAAGGATTAATGTCATATTACATGAAGAATGCTGAGCAATGGATGCGGACGGACTTAGAGTGAGAGGAAGACCAAAGAAAGAATGCGTGAAGAATGATATGAGAATAAAAGAAGTGGATGCTGAGCTGACTTGTTGAAGACATGTTGTGCCGACCCCACCTAGAGTGGAAAAAGGGCAAGAAGAAGAAGAAGATTCACTATTTTTCTTAAATGAGTGGTTATGTTTATAAATGCATATAATGTTTTCATAGATGTATTGGGAGGCAACAGTTAATATATCAATTTTCTTGAATAACTCTCTGAGTGACTATCGTGGCTTAATTTTGTAGGTCGTACAGTTCGTTTTAGTAAAATAAAAATATTCTCAATATCAACTGCTGACCCCCATAGCAACAAGCCATACGACATCACAAGTCTTGCCGTTTCAACGTCAGACAAGTCTAATTTTTTTAACTGCAAAGGTCAGTATGTGTGTGTTCCACTGTAGGTGTGAATTTATCGCAATGCCTAGAAATAATGCGGATTCGACACATTCTAACACTTCATCATAAAATTTTATAATTGTATCTACTTGGTTAATCAAAATTTTGTAATTTTTTTTTGCGTTTAAACATAAGTTGTTATTTCTTAACCAACTGATCACTTTACTGACGGTGCTATTAACATCGTCATAATTGTTGTAATTTCTATTAATGCTATAGATTAATTATGTATCATCTGGTACTATTTGCAGATGAATTCACATAAATCTTTAGTGATGTAGGCCAGGTCATTATTAGACAATCACGGGCAACATGCACAATTGCACAATATTAAAACTTTTACCTCGAAACACTGCTATAGATGAACCCTGGAACCTTTAGACAGACCTTTCTCTGATCACTAAATGTCTCAAATAACATAATTCATTGACAAGTGTTATTATTATTATTTAGACAACTATTACAAGATTTATTAATTTATTAATTCTTATCTGGATCTATTTGAACGTAGTTATAATATCAAGTAAAGAAGTAATTTGGAAATAGAAACTGCTGGATCTTTTTCCCCTTCGGTAGCGGAGTTTAGTGGACTGTATTTCTGCGGTTTAAAAAGCTACAGCAGGCGCTTGCAATAACGCAACCTATGTGTAGGAGTTTATAAGAGCTGCAAAGGACAGAAAAGAAGAAGTCACAGCTCTCTAAGGGTGGGAGGCAAAATGCACACTTACTTGCTTTTCTGGCGGCAGCTCCTGCGGACGCGCTAGCGGCCCAGGCTCGCTTGGCTGATGATGAGGCGGTGTAAGAACGGTGGTAACTGAAAAACCACGGCGGTAACCGACGGGCAACGGGCAGCGGAACTAGCAATTAACAGCGGGTAACATCAGCGGGTGATGAACACCGAATGACTGGCGGGGCGCGCCTCTTGCGCGCGTTGTTAAGCTCTTCAGTGTGCATTGCGGGTAGGGAAAGAAACATTGGGAAGGATGGCCTACGTTATTTTGCAAGTACCTGCCTTCAACTAATTAACTGGCAAATACAATCCACCAGAAACAGAACTTTATTAAGAACTTTAAAATATCCGTATCTATCATGCGTCGATTACTGTTAGTAAAATATTTATATAAAATTGATCATCTGGTGCTTGCAAAACTAGGCTAAGGAGGTGGTTAATTCTTATTAACTTGAAAACGTTATCGTCATTAGCCTACATACGTTCCACTGCTGGGCACAGGCTTCCCTCATGGAGAAACACATGAGGAGTATGGGCCATAAAACAACCACGCTGGCCCAATGCGGGTTGGTGGGTAGAAACAGTCGCAATAGCGGGACCAACAGCTTAACGTGCCTTCCGAAGCCGGAGGAGCTCGAGATCATAAAGTTTTGATCACCCATCCACGGCCTGACTATGACAAAGGTAGCTTTGTTTTCAATTTAAAGCCAAAGCATACTAACCACTAAACCATCGATCTCTTCAATCTAAAACGTTATATAATTTGTGAATGAGAGAATTCACGCCACCTTTTTCCAAATCAAGAGGCTTATTCAAGAATCTCAAATTGATATAGCTTAATATATTAAAGTTACTGATGTACGAAGAATATCTTTGATATTTCTGCGAATAATTTATAATGCTGCTTAAGTTAATAAAACTTCGAGGTTTACAAAAATATTGTATCGAGTTCGAGAGACGGTTAAGTTGTTCAACAGTAAACGTTCTTCTACCATATTTATAAAGGGCCTGATTTATTGAGTTCGCGGGATTTTCAGCTTAATATAATATGATTAAACTCTCCGACAATAAAGAATTGAATTCTTGATCACGTATACCAAAAATAGCGGTAAAGCTATCTACCTAGATTTAATTCCCTTTGAACCTTTTCTTCAGAGGTAAGTCAATAAAAGTCTGAAACAAATCATGTAGGAGTAATCCCATTATTAAAATGTTTGTGTGATTCATCGCAACCGGTATAATTGCTGTACATAAATATGTCAGATCCACTGTTACTACTGTCAAATATTAACAAAGGTGTAATTAACCAAAAGATACTAAAGGCTCAACCATTAAGAAGCGAATCGTTTGTGGTTTAGCGGAGTTTATCAGTAATTTGACAGAGGTTAAGTAACCAAAACAGGAGTAAGATTCCAAAAGGTCACGGAATGGGTCATTAAAACGTTAACCTTGAAGGTGGAGTAAAAGGGATGCAAGATAGCATCTAACTCGGCATTACATTATGTCACAAACACTGATTGAATTTTCTTACCAAGTAGTCACGTGCGGTTTCAAAGCGTCGCCATATTTGAATTCTTTGATTAGCATTCCAGTAAGGGTAATTTTTAAAATAAAAATTTTATATCGCTAGACGACTCTTTAGTATGTACAGCACTTTCCACTTTTAGAATGAACAACGCATTATGAAATAAAAAATATATATATAACAAATATCGGGTTTTTATCACGTTCAACTGTCAAAGTATTATGAAATTTGACAAATAGGCGTGATGAAAATGTGATAAATATCATACCCCTAGTGTAAGTTTTCTTGTAAATGTATGTTAATTAAACATCTTTAGCTGCGTTGTGAATGTCAATTTCTATGGGAAACGTGAAAAGCGCCCCTAGCGGAAAGTAAATGAAATCACGTTTCCGATAGAAATGGACATTCAATTAAAAAGACAATTAAACAAGTTTAGTTTTTTACACTATGGGTGCAAACAGGGCGACAAATAAACGAGTCACGGAATCACCGAGTCTGAAATTATTTGTTGCAGCGAATCTGTACGAGACAAGACTTTCGTATCAAAATGAAGCAATAATGGAGAACAGAAGGGCAGAACTGTTTCAAATCAGAACAGATTCCTTATTTTTCATTTAATATTACTTTGGTTTTATAGGATTCTAGTTCAGCTTGCGATAATAATATGAATGGTTAGGTGGCGATTAAATTGTTATCGTGGGTTCTCTTATGTTTATCCCAACAACGTTTCAAATAATTTCAGGTTGACTTTTTGGTATAATGTTCATTTAGCATGGTTCCTGTTCTATAAATTCTGTCGTTAGACCTGTCGTAATGTATGGATCTAAATGCTGGGCAACGAAACGAAAGTGATGGATGAAAAAAAAATTGCACTCAGCAGAGATGCGAATGTTGCGATGGATGTATGGAGTCACAACAATGGACAAGATCAGGAATGAGTATATTAGAGGAAGTTTGAAAGTAGCGCCTGTGACAAAAAAGTTTAGGAGTAATAAGTTAGCGTGGTATGGACTTGATGAGGAGGGATGAATGTCACATTACAAAAAGGATGCTGAACATGGATGTGGACGGACCTAGAATGAGAGGAAGACCAAAGAAGCGATGGATTGATTGCGTGAAGAATGATATGGGAATAAAAGAAGTTAATGCTGAGCTGACGAGTGTCAGGGGCGAAAAGAAGAAGAAGGCATGTTGGCAAAAAATAATTTCAGTTGGTCTAATCTTCTAATAATTATTTAACTTAATAACGATAGTACTAATGATTGGTTAGTATTATTTGGTATAATCATTGTTTCATTAATAGTCTTTATGTAGGTAAACGAAACAATTTTGATATTATCACCATGCCACGCATAATCTCGGGGTAGACCGTCGTGCCGGCTGGTGACCGGATGCTGGGGTCCCGGCGGACATTCCAACGGGTTTGGGGGCCCTCCCGTTCAGCGGGTAAATTTTTTTATTTCTTTATTTAAGGTTTCTTATTACTACATTTCAGTCTTTTTGTTTGATATCCTTTATTTGGTTTTTCCTTGCTTTCTTCCGCTTTTGCTCTTTTTCTGTTTTCCTTTTGTTCTAACTGCTCTTTTAAAGGTGTGCTCGTCAGAATAATAGATTTTCTCTTCCTCATATTGCGTTTTGATACTTTTGGAGGAATCACAGGCACTTCAACAACATTATAAGTTTCTGCAGCTTTGCCGATGCAAAGTTTATTGGTTTGAACATCATCTATAGCCTTTTTGAGATCTTCTAGACTGTATTTCGTCACTGTTTTTCTTTTGTAATTTCGAGGCATCTGGAACATTATTAAAAAATAGATTTTCTGGGAACCAACAAAATTGTGGGGTAATGACGAACTTTCGGGATTACCCGAAATGGATTGTTCGCCTTTACCCCGCCGGATCGAAAAATAAAAAATTGAAATAAATATTTGCATTATATTACTTTTTCCGATTGCGTCATTGTTACTTAGCAGCTTAATATGTAAGTATTCCAGTAAGTAAAAGTTAAATAAATATTGTTAATAAAAATCAAGTAATACCAAGTTGAATTTACGAAAAAATTACATCAAAATCTTTCAAAATATAACAAAATGCATACCTTGATAAGAACGTGCGTCCACGTCGCTCGGGTTGTTGACTGGCACTAGTTGTGGCGTGATCTCTGAGATGGCGACAAGTGAAATATGCCTATTTCTTTCTAACACATCAGAACCGTTGTGTTCGGGTTTACCCCGCGTTCGTGTTTACCCCACTCTCCTCTAATAGCCTGTTGTCATTCAACAGCAAGCGTTATCACTATCAACTTCACTATCAACTGTACTTAAATAGTTGATGGGCACAAATCGAGACTCAATAGACACATCTATTGTTTGCGAACACCAACACCGACGTTCGCGGTGCTCGCCAAGGGGTTAAGTTTTTTTTTTTTTACATACAACAGGTTATCTCTTGACCTTCATCTCACCTGATGGTAAGTGACGATAAGGCCGAAGGTGGAAGCGAGCTTCACCTGTAATCCTCAACAACTGAGGAACTGTTAAGTTTCATTCCAACTCAGTGATAAGCTCAACCTGCGACCTCTTAAACTAGTAGTGCGTCTTAACATCACTACCACCTATTTCATTTGCAATTAAATTCGTGAATGTTACTAATGTGACGTAGTTAACATTGCAATCTGCTCTGTCACATGCAATTATCAATATTAGGCTGCGGGTTAATTGGAACCCGCTTCCAACAGCAACTACGCTTAAGCTCCATACAATATTCCACACCTTATAGTATATAAATAAATATCTTCAAACATTCACGCCTATCAACTAGCCCGATTTTAAGCAACTAATGCTGCTTGTGTCACGGACACTAGATGACGGATAAATATATTTAATAGATAAATACATTTAAATATCCTGATGATATATAAAAATCCTGAGTATATACAAATGAGGCCTGTAATATTCTACTAGCACAAGTAGTTTTCCAACTAGAAGTGAAGCAAGATACTAGTGTTGGAATCTGTACAAAGCAAACTCATCGGTCAATGAAAATTTAAATTATAAGTTTTCTTAATTAAAGATTACTATCGTAGTCGGCTTTTCCTTTCTCGAATCGCCAATTAACATTTTAATATTTCATTGTTAGTTCTAAAATATTATAAATGGTCATAAATAGTAATTATTTACCTAATCGCTCAAGTTACAGAAAACGTATCTTTTATTTTAAGCTTATCTTCAAAAGTGCCATGGTTTGATGATGGTTTGGGTGATAATATGAAACCTACTCTAATTGAACTAATTTCCAAATTGAAAGTGGATTCTAAATGCTTCTCGCTCGCTATTTTGCATTTTACACTTGTACATCTCTCATTTTCATACCAAATTCTGTCTTAATTTAATTTTATAATCGAAAATTTGTATCATATTTTTAACAAAATTATTACCTATCGAAAGAATGTACGAGTATTTGTTTTTATTATGAGGCTTAACCTTGTGACGTGGTACCCGGTGGTAAATAAAAGGCGCTGGGTAATTATATTTATATATTTTATTAATTAAAACTAAGGCACTAATAGTTCCCTAACAAAGTTATTAAGATACTTTAAATAACTGCTCTGTTACAATCAGCCTACTACGATAGTTTACAAGTTATAAATGTAGTGGGTACATTAATTATAATAATATTTTGGATTGAAAGATAGACTGTTCGAAACCAAAAAACAATGAGAAGACAGATGGTTCGTTTTTAAAAAATCGCATATTTATTCCCGAATGGATGAAAGGAGTGTTAATACCTACATCAAGTTTTCGATCGAGCTATAAATTTTGATTTTGACAATTTATTTTATTCATATAATAACATAAATGTTATGGTAAATGCATTCACTCACTGATATACAGGTAGCGTACTGGCTTAATCACTGATAAGTTTTAAAAGCAACTCTGTCTGTCTATCTGTCGGTATCTCATTTACATCAAAACTACTGAACTGATTTAATATAAATTTGGCACAGAGATAGCCTAGAGCTTGAAAAAGCTTGAGAAACTTTTCATCCCGATATTCCACGCGAGTTAAACCACGGAAGCCACGGAAGGTATAAAAGTAGAAAACTATAAATATTTTTTTTTTAATATAACACTATATAAGAATCTTGTGATTTGCGGAAGTAAGGAAAAATATTCGACAATTGTGTTATACATTGAACAAATATCCACCTCAATTGGAAACTTCTCCGGATCGTATCCATCATAAAAGTAGTTCCGTATTTTTTCTTTTCGTAACCAGTTTCAGAGTAAACGATGACAAATTTGTCCTGTATCCGAAAACTTTTCATCCAAAAAATATCACGATAAATATGAAAACCTGTATGTTATTGTGCTGTCGTCACAAAATAGTTATATCCAGAATGTAACAGGAAGAACGATTTTATATTAATATTATTAAAATTTTATTACAGTGTTTTTTACTATTCGCTTATTGAAGTATTTATTGTATCTTGCCCTGTTTGTATGTTTGTTAGTACTAGGTAAATCTAGTTTTAGTAATTTGTCCACCTTCCTGTTGACAGATGGATCTAAGACTTAAATGTGCAAGTTTTGGTGACATTACAATAAAATAAACACTGTTTTTTTTGTAAATACAAGATGGCTGCTGCTACGAAATGACAGATTTTACAAATGTGTTCTATACGAATTTTGCCACGGTTACCTCAATATAGGTGTCAAATAAAAGGTCTAGTAGAATACAGTTATTTACAAAACAAAAGAAAATTAAATCTAAGATAGCCGCCGGCGCCGCTACATAATGATGGTTTTATGATGTTGGGCTTGAATAGTAGAATACAGTCAGTAAAAAAAAGAAAATTTAAACCCAAGATTGCCGCCGCTACATAATGGTGGTTCAATGATTTTGTCACAACTGCCACTAAATTGGGTATCAACCGAAAGGGCTCGACTAGTCTAACACAGCTCACTATGAAAAATGTAAATTTCGCCGATTTCATCAATTTCGTCCATTTCGTCCACTTCAACCACTTCACCATATCATACACTGAAGATGAAGAAATTGATTAAGCTCATGAAGTTGACGAAGCTGATGATGTTGATGAAGCTGATAGCTGGTAGTTATCCTACATATTGAGCATGATAAAATAGATTTTATCTTGCTCGAAAGCAGTACGGAGTGTGCTTAGGTACAAACAATAAAAGTTGCTTTCATATTTATATCTGAATTGTTAATTGTATATTTTTTATTTACTACTTACAATTTATTAAAATAAAAAAGTTAAAATTATCATGCAAAATTTCAAATTGTCACTCATTTGACCAACAATAAATTAGTCAAATGAATGACAATTTGCAGAGTTGTGAATAATTAGTTGTATTAGTAAAAAATATATTGTTTGCTTAAATTTTAAAGCGTGAACCAAAAGTCATTGTGACGAGAAATAATGTACCTATCTAACTACAAGATTCCTACATTCTTTCCCCTCAGTCTATTATAGTAATTAATTTGGTGAAACACCGCAAAAATCCTATACGAACAAAAATAATTCAACGAAACCGGTAATAAGGTGGTTTTTTCAACTAAACTTAAATGTTAAGACAAACTGACCAAGATTAACAGGACAGCTGAAAAATGTCTTGGAGGCATCACTCATATATATACCGAGTTTTCCTTTTCTCACAATTTATTATAACTAAATGAGAACGTATATTTTTAACGTTAAATTAGAAAGAAGGCTATTATCATTTATCACTGTGATAATAGTGCAGACGACGCATAGAAAAGTAATTAACTGTGAATTATTATAAGACAATGTGAAAATTTTTATTCAGAAAGGCAGTGACATTATTAGGTACTCTTGCCATCTTTTACTTAGGGACTTGACATATCAGGCGAAATGAGGGTATTTAACACCACTACCTTCGGGGATAGAGATATGTTATGTTAAGTTACATAAATTCGGTTGTACGGTCGCGGTCAGAAAATGTTAACCAGTTTTCAGATTAGATTCTTTACCACATACCAATACCACATATTACCCTTTTGAAATCAATAAACATTATGAAGCAAGAATTTTGTACTTTACGATGGATGCCAAACTCCCATACAATAGCATGAGGCAATGTTCTGTCTCGATCAGTAGGTGTTCCCTCTCATTCTATCATTTTAAGAATGAGTTTGTCATTTCGTAGTAAAGCTTTTTATTACTACTAATGACGTCACACAAAAATACACACAAATTTCTCAAACAAATACTCTCATTAAATATATGATTTTTGACTCACCTGTGAAATGATAAGGTACATCCTGGATATCACTCACTTACACAACATAAAACAACGCACGTCATCACCAGTTTTATATTTTTGTATTTAAAATATTGAATTACAAAAATTTGTATCAATATTCAGTCTAAGTCTCAAAATTAACACCTACTGATCAAGACAGAACATTGCCTCATGCTATTGTATGGGAGTTTGGCATTCATATACAGTACAAAATTCTTGTTATAAAGTATCGAAAAGACAAAGAGACAAATAAAGAAATGACAGTTATCAATAATGATTGTTTGAACGTCATTCGGACAAGGACACAAGTGAAATTTTAATCCTTTTTTAATCACAATTTTTACAAATCAGATGTCAAAATTTTATTTAATAAAATAAACATGGTTTGTGTTTCTATTTTGAATTTAATTTTGATTTAATTTAAAAAAAGACTTAAATATTAATGATAAGTTTTTTTAAGGTTATCGATACAGCCATATAGTCATACGCGTCTAAAACGGATCCTCATGCTATGAAAAAATAGATATAATCTATGGTCATCTATGGTCGATCAAATTATACGAAATGAATTGACATTTTGTTATTTCGACCTTTGTGGCTTCAATGTATGCAAGCAATTTTGATACTAAGCCTGGTAAACATTATCTGACCGCGACTGTACGTAATTAGATGTATTTTATGACAACAACCGAATCACTTCATCAAATTATTTTTGTTATTAAGAAAATTGGAAACTTTAACATCCGTACTTGTTTATTAGGCACTGAAAATATTTATTTTAGTATCATCATTTTATTGTCACATTTATTTTCTTGAGACATCAACGACACAGATGGTTTAATACGAATAAACGGTTTTTTTTTAACTTTACGCATCAGGTATACCTACTGACGTAAAACAGCCACTAAAATGCTTTTAGCGATTAACGTTAATTTATATGCCTAGGTATTTTCAAACGCTAGTTGATAGTTTTACTGCTATCTCATTCTACAGCAAACTGTTATTATTATTGAGAATGTGCGTGCCACATATGATTAAAATTTTAACGAGCAAAACTTTGCTACAACGGGTGAAGGTTTTAATCAAAAATTCCAAGACAATATATTATAAAATTTTATTTGCTACATGAAATAGGCGAGCACACAGTTAATATTATTGTGATGAAGAAACTATTGTTAAGGTCTTGTAATAGTTATAAAAAGTCGTATAAAAGTTTCATGTTCGATTTGATTGCATCAGCAGAAGAATCTAGATATCCTAAGGGATACTCTAGGGAGACGTCACATCATATTACACATCGCTAGAGAACAATAGATCAAAATTGAACAAGATTATAAAGACGACTTACCAAATACAACAAAATAAACAAATACACCGAAACTAATATAAATGTTATGTCTGCTAACTTCAATTAGTTTGAGTTTGTTTTCAAATCTATGTTTACTAATCTTAGAAGATTATTTAAAACTTTTTTCTTTCTTGCAGGTATCTTCGTAAAGAACATGGAGGACATTAATCTGACAGCGATATTCAACACATCGTTGCTACGGATGCGGGATATCGCGACCACCTCGACGTCGTTCGCTGTCGTCCGCAACACGACAATCAGACCTGCGAGCAACGCGTACGAGTGGCGGTTCATACTGCCGCCTTACTTCCTGATATTCCTGCTGTCCATATCTGGCAACTGCTTGGTGATAGCTACATTGGCGAGTAACAGACGAATGAGGACAATCACCAACGTCTATCTGTTGAATCTGGTTAGATTTGTTTTTAGTTGTAGTCGCCCTAAGCTTATGTACGTCCCACTACTAGGCACAGGCTTTCCTCATCGAGGAACACACGAGGACTATGGGCCGTAACATCACGCTGACCCAATGCGGGTTGGTGGGTAGAAACTTTTGCAATTGAGACAGGGACCAACGGCTTAATGTGCCTTCTAAAGCACGGAGGAGTTCGACATCACAAAGTTTTTGTTACCACTCCAAGGCTTGACTATGGCAGGTAGCTTTATTTTTTATCGAAAGTGTACTAACCTACGCCACTGAGCTTCTCACCTCAGCGAGTTCATTTCTATTAATCGGTTTTAATGTTTGCTAGTTCTGTAGGAGTGCAATACAGAGGAAGTCTCCGTGTAATATTTTTTATTATTCCACTCAACTGAAAAATGCGATAATGACAATTATTGTCTTGTGTTATTTCCAGTTCGTGTTACAAAATCTACGAAAAGTTTTTTGCTAGAAGTAGGTTGAGCTACCAATGAAATCTTGTGTAGCATTAATGTGTTCTTGTCGAAGACTACTCAACAATGACTCCTCAGTCGTTGGTGAAGCTTCCAGTGTATGTAACTAACAGCAACCACGTTCGAGCCAAAATACAATTTCCTCATGTTTTCCTTGATGATTAACCTTTGCAATTGAAAACATGTCAGGCAGTTTGTTAGGTCCTTCGACGCAATTGCTAAGACGAATGTTCACCAAATTGGTCAGAAGTTCAGAAAGGTCGGACATATCCTGTTCAATTTAGAGGCAATAAACGAGAGGAAGTCTTTTCTGAAATGTAAATAACTTTTTCCGTTATCCCTGGTAGGTCTTTTCTTCATAAAATGCCTACAGCTTATTATTTCTAACACAAGGTTCTGGGAGGCAACAGTAGCCGAGTTCGAATAGACGGCACTACTTGTTCAAGGAACACTGATTCGATCCCACCGCCTGTAACATTGCGGTTGAATAAAACTTACTTAGTTGATTGTGAATATCGCTTGCCACCACCATATCAATACCCTTAGACACATCGAGTGAATTGTGGGTGCTTGACACGTCTGCTTACCCCTTTGGGGGTGTTATAAGGTTTTATCTGCTACACAATTAACAAGAATGTTAATGAAATTTTAATAATCAATGATTATTTAGTAATCTACACATAATATAATAAAAATAAAATATAATAAAACACGCAAGCAAGTAATATACGCCAGCGGTCCAGCAGTGAGTTCGACGATAGAAAGAGATATCGCTAGCGAAACAACAGCAGTTTGCAAGCTACGCTGCGCACGCGTCACCGTTACATTCTTGCGTCATTCATTCTATTGCTTGCCATAATTCATAGGCGGTAGCGATCGCGACTTGTATTTTGGGTGTTGGTCTAAGTTAAAATAATATCCTCTATATTAAGATTATTAAGCGCGGCGTAAGGTTATTTTCGCTTTGCCAAATAGACAAACGGAAAACGCAATGAATAAATCACTCTCAGAGACCGACATTGCTGGACTTACGGGAGAATCCGATTCACCAAAGTATGTAAGTCGGCGCGTGAAAAGGAAAAGCAGTCAAGACCTCGACTGCGAATTCAGTGACTTCAAACAAGAAATAAAAACCATGATCTCGACAATGCTGACAGCACAGGGTAACCAGCTTCAGAAAATTACACCAGTCCTGGCTGAAATAAAGGAAACCAACAATAACATTGAGAAATCGATGAGTTTCCTTGCTGCCCAAAACGAGGAACTAAAAAAGAAATTAGACGCATTTGAGCTTCAAGCAAGGAAAGACAGGGAATACATTACTCTCTTAGAAGATAAAGTTGAGGACCTGCAACGAGAAAAAAGAAAATCAAACATACAAATAAAAAATGCTCCAAAGGTTGCAAATGAAGGTGAGAATGAATTGTTAAATATGGTGGTGAAGTTATCGGAAAATGTGGGCCATTCCATTACAAAGGCAGATATAAAAGACATATACAGAGTTAGATCCAAGAAAGATGAAAACAATAGTCCGATCGTAGTGGAATTATCGTCCACCATTTTAAAGAGAGACTTCTTAAGAGCAACCAAAACATTCAACATAAGGCATAAGGAGAAACTCTGTGCCAAGCACTTGGGACACACCAATAATGAGTACACACCTGTATACATTTCTGAACAGTTGACTACCAAAGGTGCCCGGCTCCACTTCCTCGCACGAGATCTCATAAAATCGAGTGATTTCAAATTCTGCTGGACAGCTCACGGCCGTGTCTACGTCAGGAAGAGTGAAAACACACCAGTAATTCTAGTAAGAAATGAACAACAGGTGCAAAACTTATTACAGCTAAAATGACTAGAGTCTAAAACTATCTGCATGCTTTCGTTCTCAACATTTGTAAGTTCTTTTGATTTAGTAACTGCTTGTACTCACACTCTCTTACCGCACAATAATTCTTATCTTCAACTCAACAATTTCACACATTTTAAATATAACACACTTATAAACAAACACTTTTATAAACAAATAATAACAAACACAACTACACAAATCATACTATTCAACACTCACTATCTCAGACCACAAACACCCACAAAATCTGAACCACAACACACTTATAATATTCGTTATCTACCTTTAATTGCTAACGAACTCAGAATTTCTAAAGCTAAATATGAATAACATTAATGCAATAGATGATTCTAATAAGTTTGAAAACATTGAATGTAAGACTGGGGACCTGAGGCATTTTATCACCGTAAAAAATTCAGACCTCACGATAATATCCCAAAATATTCGAAGCATATATGCCAACTTCGATGACTTTCAAGCAAACATATCCGTCCTCGACTTTAATGCTGATCTTCTCATTCTCACTGAATGCAAGTTGAACCCTAACAAACCCATACCTCAGGTAGCTGGGTATAATTCTTTTCAAACATCCAAACATATAAATCAATCCGATGGAGTAGTCGCCTATGTCAAAAACACTCTAGTAGCCAACGTATCTGAAGTGAATTTGAAACACGCGTCGTGCCTCCAGATATATACACCTCAGCTAACAGTCTTGGGAATTTATCGTTCACCCTCTAATCAAAAAGCCGAACAATTCATTGATTCATTAGGTTTACACTTGGATCTAATTAAAGGGACTAAAAACATCTGCATCACAGGAGACATAAATATTAATATTACCCTTGGACATGTCGAACAATCCTATGAACGCAACAACAGACATTATTACCTAGAAATGTTAGCTTTACAGGGCTTCCTTCCGGGACATTCCATCCCAACGAGAGGACCTAATTGTCTCGATCATTTTATTCTTAAACTTGACCAGGCGCACAAGAACGCCACTATTGTTATACTTGACACTACTATAAGTGATCACAAGACGATCCTCTTAAAAATTTCTTTCGCTGATAAACTAATAATAAATAAAAAAACTAGAACTAAAATTGACTACGATAAAGCGCTAGTCTTCTTAAAAACTACTAATTTATTGGATTTACTGGAAAATACTGATCCAAATGTTGTAACTGAACTTTTAATTAAGAAACTACAACTGAGCCTAGAATTAAGTATGACAGTAACTACTATCCCAGCTAATAAAAGGATCCTTAAACCTTGGGTTACTCCTGGTATGCTACGCTGCATCAGAAACAGAAATAACATGCAAAGAAGTCTTAAACTTGACCCATATAATGACACCCTAAAAATAACATATAGAAGGTATCGAAACTACTGTCATTGTATCCTTAAAAGGTTAAAAAGGAACTATGATCGAGATCTGCTCACCAAAGCTCAAAAAAACCCCAAAAAGTTATGGGATACTATAAATGAAATTACCCAACGTAAGCCCCCTAAAACCCAAAATACTGAACTACTCCATGCAACTGCATCTCCACAGGAATCGGTAGATATAACTAACACCTATTTCGCAAACATCGGCAAAGAGCTTGCAGAACAAATTACCCCCTCAAACATTCTCTCAGTGAATGATAATGCTCGTATAAACCAAGTATCATCTTTCGTCCTATATTACACGGATAGTGCAGAAATACGCGAAATAGTCAATTCCTTGAAACTAAGCAGCTCCCCGGGATGGGATAACATTCCAACTTATTTTCTTCGACTCGCTCTTAGTGAAATAGCGCCAATTATATCTCATATGGCTAACCTGTGTTTCGAAAAAGGTATCTTTCCTACTGTACTCAAGCAAGCCTTAATAATACCGATACATAAGGATGGCAACAAACGTGACCCATGTAACTACCGTCCAATCTCTGTTCTCTCAGCAATATCTAAAATACTTGAAAAAATAATTAATATTAGGCTCTCAAAATTCTTGAAAAAATTCAGCATCATATCAAAAAATCAGTTTGGCTTTCAACGTGGCTTGTCAACTGAAGATGCTGTACAGGCTCTTACAACTCTAGTAGTAAAAGAAGTGGACGCGGGAAACAAATGTCTGGGAGTATTGCTCGATTTAAAGAAGGCTTTCGACACAGTTTCGGTACCCATTCTGCTAAATAGACTAGAGGAAGTAGGGGTAAGAGGTGCCCCTCTGAAATTATTTAAAAATTACCTATCTAACCGAAAGCAGCGTGTTCGAATTGGTAACTACACCAGCCAGGATGCCACCGCAACGTTCGGTGTCCCACAAGGTAGCGTACTGGGACCAACGCTTTTTCTGGTGTACTTAAATAATCTCTGTCGTCTAAGGATTACTAATGGCGCTATATTTTCTTATGCAGATGATACAGCTATCGTGTTCTCCGGGAAATCTTGGGATGAAGTAAAAATTTTGGCTGAAAGGGCTCTAGCAGAGATAGCGTCATGGTTAGATATCAGCCTCCTCACCCTAAACGCATCTAAGACACAGTATATTTGTTTCAGTAAAAACATCAGAACTCAACCCCCCTCCAACTTCATAATAAAAATCCACAAGTGTGGTGATATCTCTTCTAACACTGACTGCTCATGTACTGAAATAGATAAGGTTACTCACGCTAAATACCTAGGAGTTCTTGTCGATCAGCGTCTTTCCTGGCACCTACACATTGAATTGACTATGAAAAGAGTGCGAAAATTAATTTGGACATTTAAAAATTTACGTCATATTGCGAGTAAAGAAATAATTACTAATATATATATTGCACTGGCTCAATCCATACTGATATATTGCATATCAGTATGGGGCTCCGCTGCTAAAACTGCTATGCTGTGTCTGGAACGAGCGCAAAGGTTGCTGTTGAAAGTTATACTGCTTAAACCATATAGATACCCAACTGAAAATCTTTATCGGGAGGCAAATCTCCTATCAGTTAGGAAACTATACATTTTAGATATTGTTATTAGAACGCACAAATCTCTTCCCTTTGATGCTCTAGCCCTTACCAGGAGAAGAAAACATACAGTTGCCTTAGTTCCCTTATTAAAATCAGACTTTGCAAGACGGCAGCACTCTATGCAGTGTGTCTCAATCTATAATAAATTGAATAAGAACCTCGACATCTACCCCCTTAATAAATACAAATGTAAGAAAACGGTCATTGAGTGGTTATATTCATTAAATTACACGGAGATAGAATTGTTGCTTAAAAACTAACAATACTTATATCATTATTTGTTAATCAAAAGGTCTTCACTCAAACTATTATTATATGTATAACACAAGCACAACACACCACACACACACACACACTCTCTTTGGCACTCAGCAATACACGTATTCACATTCACTCATGCACACAAGCACATTCTACTACTACACACATACTACACATATCGCACATAGTTGTTGAGCAGTGAGGAAATCTAAATATATTTAATAAAAGTATCATGTACATCATTTGCATAGTTATAGTGTTTTTCCTTTGTAACTTAGTTAAGTAACTGATTGTATAAGAGCGGTTCTTCCTAACACAGGCGATGTCTTGCCTAAAAGGGAGATCCCACATTTAATTTGTAATTGTAGACTAAGTTATCGAAATAAATTATTATTATTATTATTATTATTATTATAATAAAACTGTATAGCTGGACCGATTTCAATAAAATTTTGCATAACTATATCCCTTAGCTAGATACCTTATATCCCTGGTCAACATCTTAGATTCCGGAATTTTTATTCCGGAAAATTAAAGAGTTCCCGTGGGATATTTAAAAAACCAACCACGGACGAAGGCACGGGCAAAAGCTAGTAATCAATATGTTCCCAGTTTGATGAAATTATATTCTAAAGGCGTATCCGTAAACCCTACATATATCAAGTTGTGTCAGAAAATTTTAACATTAAAGGCGTATTGCAGGATATTTAATTCGAGATTTAAAACTAGATTTAGTAGATTTTTGACATTTTTACTATGGCTAAAATGTCAAAAAATTACTAAATCGAGTTTTAAATTTCCTGCAAGACGCCTTTAATTTAGTTTTAAATCTCGATTTAAATTTCCTACAAGTGGCCCTTACATATTTCTTCTAAAGAACATTATTCTAAATGAACTAAACATGTTGAATGTTACTTTAAGTGTCGCTGAGGGAATCCATTGTAATTCAAGTACTGTTCAATTGAATAAGGATGAATTCCGAAATATTTGAAAACAATTATTTGGTCTATAAACTACAATTGAATTACGATCTATCTTTCCTGACTCAAATTTAAATTCTTCTCACCGTTTTATGGTAATTTACTAATTTGTCAAGTCTTTGGGTGATAAACCACGATTACTTCAAAGTAAAACGGTGTTTAAACTAATTACTGTAAAACCAAATAAACTCAGATAGCAAACGTACAAATATTTCTGACAATTCAAAGTACGGAATATTATAGTGTATTTTTTTTGGAAAATAGACATTATATGTAGGATTGAGAGCTATTAATAATTGGGTAGTAATTAATTGGACAGCCATTTAATTATTTGGTCAGCAACAAAAAGGTCAGCCGAAGAATCATTTGGGCAGCAAACAAATATTTTGTCAAAATACTACTAACCCACCTCTTCCCTTCGGTGTCGTAAACACCGACTAGTGGATTTAGAACTGCATAACCATATAATAGCTTATAGCGGCGACTGGCTCACCACCTGTCACGCTGAGTGCAGTCACTGCTTGGTAAAGCGCGGACTATGGCATATGGACTATGGCTATATAGCTTTCGGGATACTTTTGCCTAGACTCTGACTAACCCTTAGCTTGATTATGTATGTATGTTTGTATATTTACTTGGACGCAAAATAATTACTTGGGCAGCAGAATATTAATTTGGTCAACAGAATAATTATTTGGGCAGCAATGAATATGTTACTGGAAATGTATAAAATATAGGAAAAAGATCAATGAAGGATCAATCATCAATTCCTAGAAAATGTATTCTGATAGAAATACGTGGGTAACACAGAAATTTTTTTAATGTAGAAAGTATCCAATAGTTTTATTTTTTTCAAAGTAATTTCCATTCATCTCTACACATCATCGCATCGGTGGAACCACTGAGAAAGCAGTGGGCTCATTCTTCTTTAGAGGTATCTTCTATGGCATTTTCGTACGCTTTCACCGCATCTTCAGGGCTTGTCCAGCGAATACCTCGAAGTTTATCTGCATGGCTGTATGGCGGATAACTTACCAGCCATAGTCAAATATTCAACAGTCCATTTTGCGGAGTGGGCTAAAGCATTGTCGTTGTGAAGGAGGATCCTGCTTCGAGGGCGCTGCTGTCGAATTTTTTCCAAGACAACAGGCAAACAGCGATTGATATACCAGTCTACAGTAACTGTCCTTCCATCTTCTAGCATAACTGTCGCGAAATGACCTTTCCGATCAAAGAACGAATCATCTTTTTTCCTTGACTTTTTCCTTTCTTTACCTAAGTTGGCCGATCCTCAAAAGGAAACACCCAATGAGCTGATTGTTTCGGGTTCGTAGCAATATATTCAGCTTTCATCACCTGTGACGATGTCAAATACAGCATTTGAGTGACCGCCGTAGAACTTATCTAACATTTCGCGACACCAGTACATACGAAGGCGCTTCTGGTCATCGGTTAATAAAGTATGGGGAATCCATCTGGTACAAAGCTTTCTGACACCTAAATGTTCGTGTAATATTTTTAAACTTATACCAATACCTAGGCTTGGCCGTATCAGCTGATAGGTCACTCTCTTAACTTCCTCTATCATGCGTCGCACAGCACTGATGTTATCTTCAGTAGTCGCTGTTAAAGGACATCCCTCACTATTATTAAACCAATTGTAAATAGTGGCACGAGATGGGGCTTCATTAAGAAATGCTAATCGCAGCCTATCATAGCTTTGTTGTTGAGTAAGCCCACAACGAAAGTCATAATAAATCATTAACCGAAATTTTTCTCGTGTTAAGTTCATTTTCATGTGTAACAAGAGTTTAAGATTTGCCGCAAATTCAAATGAATGCAATATAGTACACTAGGTTACCAAAGAGTTCTATAATCAAAATACAAAAAAAAAATCATTTGCAATATTTCTAGCTGGCCCGTTCTAAACATTTTGAGAATTAACTAGGTATTAGGTTAAGGTTATATTTTATGACCCTTAAAAACAATATTTGCGTCATCAAAACATAATGTATTAAAAAATTAGGCAGCAGATAAAACATTTGAGTTGCTGCCCAATTAGTTATTTTGCTGAACAATGTATAAGTTGCCCATAAGTTGCCCAATTTTTTTTCTAAACAAAATTCGAATATTTTGCTAATCGTTTAAATAACACCCAAAATAATTGTAGGTATTAAATGACACGAACATTATAATGTTAATAATAAATTATTTACCAACGACAGTATAAGTGGTGATAAATTAATACATACATATAATCACGACTATTATCCCCTAGGGGTTATTTAGGGGCTGGGCAAAAGCACCGCAAAAGAAGTGTTAACTTAGGAAAAACCGTGTCAAGTATCAAGATAATCGCTTGTGGTGGAGTCGACGCAAAAACATTGTTTGTTCACATTGTCATCTCTTATGGAAAAAATGCTATTATTGAAATATTATGTTGCACAGTAAATGGTTTATCAATAATAATAATAAAATATTAATAGGGCGGTGAGCTAACCCCAGCCTCTATTATTTATTTATTTATTTAAACTTTAATGTCCTAAACTAGGTACATATGGCGGACTTAACGACAAATATCGTTCTCTACCAGTCAACCATAGGTAGGTTCTCAATTATTGAGAATTAACTAAACATAAGCATAGCTTAGTTATATTAATATTGTTGAAATATACTGTGCCCAGTGCTCATATTACTAGATACATTATTTTTTATAAATGAACAAAAAATTTAGGAGATAAGGATTTTTAGAAATGCAAATTAGATTTTACGATGGTTTATCTCTTAAAAGGCAGCAGTAGCCGACTTGAGACAGACGGAGCACTACTCGTTCGAGAGGCTGCGGGAATCGCCGGTTCGATCCCACCACCGCGCCGCCACCAGTGAGTTTGAATAAAAATTAAGTATATTGTGAATATCGCTTGCCTCACATTGTGCCCGGTGCATGGCAACAGGCTCGCCACCTGGTACATGGGGACTTAACATATCTAGCGAAATGTGGGTGTTAACACATCTGCCTACCCCTTCGGGGAAAAAGGCGTGATGATATGTTATGTTATCTCTTAATGTCATATAATAACATTGATAAAATAGAAACTTCAATTGCAAGTGATACTTATAAGAGAAAGATTTTTTTCTGATAAGCCAATTTTCTCTGGGAGTGAGTTCAATTGGTGTAAAAGTCTGAGTCTCAAACAGAATAAATGTTCAATCCTTAAGAATGCTTACATTTTATTATTCGCTCAATTTCCTTAATTGCGCCGTGGTCGGAATTTTTATTGTAGATTAATGAAAATAACGCTCTGTAAGTAAAAAGAAATAAGCTGTATTTGAAGTGTTGATAATATATCTTCGTTGAGGTCTTAATAATGCCATAATTTAATCAAATCATCCAGGCACACTCAATCCTATTCATTTGTTTTGTTTTATTACTTTTCAAACAATTCATTCAAATTCGAAAATCAAGAGCGTTTATTCAATTTAGATGCGTCTTATCACATGCTTATGAATGTCAAAAGCATTTTACTAAATTTTGTGAAAAGGAAAAAATTACGCCATCCGTTCACTAATCTTATTGTTAAAATCATTCAAATCATTTAGCATTTGTGATTTTGAATTATCTAAGGTTATTTATTCAATGATTGTTGAAATCTAATATCAAATCCATTTTTATGTATTGAAATTGATATGTTCAGTTTGAAAAATCATTAAGCCAAAGATATTTCAAATTATTAATCGGTTAATGACATTTCAAAGAGTCAGATTACTTTTACTAATAAAAAAACGGACTAAAGAATTACTTTAAAATAAAAAAAATCAAAAATAATTTTATTTCATAGGTCAAGTTTGACACTTAAGATCGTCAACATTTTACATAATATGTATTTAACAAAATAAATCAATATGTAATGTTTAAAGGGACTATTGTATTAAGGTTCATTATCGCGAGCGCTTGTAGCAAGTACATCCCCAGCACAGTACAAGTTCATCTTTGACTGTGGTTGTAATCGATAAGTAAGGCTTATCATGAAAGAAACTCATGAGCCACTTTTTTAAATAGCTAATCATATAATTTTCTTCGCAGCTGAATAATTTGCTTCGCTGAAAATTACTTACTGAGTATGACGTCACATAAAAAGTTAAGTTTCCCAAGTCTCATAATCATTCTGTTTCAAGATTTTCTGGAGAGAATAATAGCTATGACGACAGGGTGGCTACTAAGCGTGCTTTTTCACGTTGCGCTTTATGTCGTCGCATCTGCGTCCTACTTTCTAGTCATCTGGCGTGGATTACTTAAAATATTCTAAATTACAGACTTGCGACTTTATAGGTGTAGAATTTAGAATCATTTGAAAGCCTATTTTGTTGATGCAGAACGTCAACTACAATAGTTTTTGAGTATAAACTAATAGCCTTTTTACAAAAATAGTGATGCTATAAGTCAGACTTCTAGCAATGCGCAGGTGATTGAAATTGCATTTAGTTCCGGGAATTAGTTTCTGTATGATGCATACAAACATGAAGACGGCCAAAAAATCTGAAAATTGTTGTTTGGGTTTGTTTTTGTATAAAAACTCACCGTCACACACAAACTCATCACTTAAATAGTTTCAACCATCTATAAAATTTGTTTACTATAATTATGTAATTTATCTAAGATAGTAATAATTAAGTACCTACTATAATTTGCGAGTCGTAGCACATTGTAATTAAGATTTAACCATCGACCAACTATGCCCTAGCAACTATTCATCTCAACTTCATTCATGAAAATTCTCTGAATAACATTCTAGAAAATAATTATGTGCAGAAATTGACGCGGGATATGTTTTGTCTTCTACTTTGAAATAAAAGAATGCGAAGACTTTGGATGATACTGTGATTAAAAACGTCAAATCAAATCTAAATGGCACTTTAATGGAAAGATCCGGATTTATTTAAATTAAATTTGTTAAAATCATTTAAACTTTTTTTTGTAAAAAGGCATAAAATTTGTTAATACTCAAAAACTATTGTAGTTGACGTTCTACATCAACAAAATAGGCTTTCAAATGATTCTAAATTCAACACATATAAAGACGCAAGTCTGTAATTTTGAATATTTTCAGTAATCCATGCCAGATGATCCCATTCATCCTAGCCATGACTAGAAAGTAGGACGCAGATGCGACGACATAAAGCGCAACGTGAAAAAGCACACTTAGTAGCCACCCTGTCGTCATAGCTTTTATTCTCTCCAGAAAATCTTGAAACAGAATGATTATGAGACTACTCGGGACTTGGAAGACTTAGCTTTTTATGTGACGTTATACTCAGTAAGTAATTTTCAGCGAAGCAAATTATTCAGCTGCGAAGAAAATTGTACAAGTAGCTATTTAAAAAAGTGGCCCATGAGTTTCTTTCATGATAAGCCTTACTTATCGATTACAACCACAGTCAAAGATGAACTTGTACTGTGCTGGGGATGTACTTGCTACAAGCGCTCGCGATAATGAACCTTAATACAATAGTCCCTTTAAACATTACATATTGATTTATTTTGTGAAATACATATTATGTAAAATTTTGACGATCTTAAGTGTCAAACTTGGCTATGAAATAAAATTATTTTTTATTTTTTTATTTTGAAGTATTTCTTTAGTCCGTTTTTTTATTAGTAAAGGTAATCTGACTGAAATGAAATGAAATGAAATGAAATCATTTATTCTGCAATTAGATTTACATGAAATACTTTTGCACGTCAATATTTTTTTTCCTACTAGCACTTCGACGTGAATGGCCTGTTGAGAAGAAGTGCCGCAAGAAACTCAACAGTTAGCCTTTTTTAAACAGCCATAATAACAAAAGGAATATAGAACATTTTAAATATTGTAAAATAAGTATGTGCAGAGGAGCAAATTATAGTAGCCACGAATTTTTATCTGTAAAATAATCTTCTATCTTATAATACCCCTTTTTCATTAAACAGCTTTTAACAGTTGATTTAAATTTATGCAGGGGCAAGTCAATAAAACTTTGTGGCAGCCTATTATACATTCTTATGCTGATTCCTAAAAAACATTTAACAGTCTTGTGAAGTCTGAGGCTTGGAACGGCGAGCTTATGCTTATTTCTGGTGTTAAGGCTATGGCAGTCAGAATTTTTAAGGAAAGTATCATAGTGTTTACGTACATACATAATACAATCAAAGATGTATTGAGACGCCACAGTTAATATATCTATTTCCCTAAATAATTCCTTGAGCGAGTCACGTGGTCTAAGGTTGTACATGGCACGAATGGCTCTCTTTTGAAGTACAAAGATAGTCTGAATGTCAGCCGCGGAGCCCCACAACAGTAGACCATACGACATTACGCTGTGAAAATAGCTAAAATAAACTAATCTCGCCGTTTCAACATCAGTGAGCTGCCTTATTTTTCTAACTGCATGCGCAGCTGAACTAAGTCTTCCTGCTAGAGTCGTAATATGTGGACCCCATTGCAGTTTAGAGTCCACAGTAATTCCAAGAAAAGTGGTAGACTTAATTATTTCTATCCGTTCCTTTATACAAATTTGAGTATCGATCTGCTTTACGTTAGGCATACAAAATTTAATACATTTTGTTTTCTTAGAATTAAGTGCAAGGTTATTAATATTGAACCAATGCAAGACTTGCGAGAGAGTATTGTTTACTTCGTCAGATACGTTATTGCGTCTGTCAGTTTTGAAAATCAAAGAAGTGTCATCAGCAAACAAAACTATCTCACAAAGGTCTTTAGCAAAGTAAGGCAAGTCATTAATATATATTAAGAATAATAAGGGGCCCAATATAGAGCCCTGGGGCACTCCCATATGCAGAGGCGCGCCGGAAGAATTAGTACCATTTATGTTAACTTTTTGTATTCGATCCGTAAGATATGATTGTATAAGGCGTATAGCAGTTTCCGAAGCTCCATAATGTTTCAATTTTACTAACAAAATTTGGTGATCCACACAATCAAACGCTTTTGAAAGATCGCAGAAAATACCTATTGCATCTTGCTTGTTCTCCCATGCGTCAAATATATGTTTGATGAGTGCGACGCCCGCATCCGTAGTACATCTATTTTTAGTGAAACCAAATTGCTTTTCATGTAATAATTTGCTTACGTTAAAATGTAATAGCAACTGATTAAATATAATTTTGTCAAAGATTTTACTAAGTGCAGGTAGAATAGAAATTGGTCGGAAGTTTGATGGATCACTCTTATCGCCTGCTTTAAATAGTGGAATGATTTTACTATGTTTCATCAAATCAGGGAACTGTCCTTCATCAATACATTTATTGAATATATATGCTAAATGAGGTGATATTTCATTTATTATTATTTTTAAAAGGTCTGTTGATATATCCCATAGATCTTTTGTTTTTTTAATATTAAGTTCTTTAAAGGTTTTGCAAATATCAAGTGGAGTTACGTAATTAAAGTTAAAAGTATTTTCACATATTTTAATACTTGACTCAAGTAATGATTTAGCATGATCAGTACTAGAATTTAAGAGTTTTGTGGTTGTGACTGCTATATTAGAAAAGTAAGATTCAAACACGTCGGCTACATCTTTATTTGTGGTAGCAATACAATCATTGAATTTTAAACAGAACTTTTTATCTTCTGATTTATGTTTACAGGTCTCTTTATTAATTATATTCCAAGTTGCTTTTATTTTACTTTTAGAATTATTAATTTTACTACGCAAGAAAATACATTTTGCACTCTTTTAAATGTCATTAACCGATTAATAATTTGAAATATTTTTGGCTTAATGATTTTTCAAACTGAACATATCAATTTCAATACATAAAAAATGGATTTGATATTAGATTTCAACAATCATAGAATAAATAATCTTAGATAATTCAAAATCACTAACGCTAAATGACATTTTAAGCTGGTAAATCACTTTGACTAATTATTATAAAATGGATTAAACAAAATCGCAATATACGGGTTGTGGCCAGTAATAAGAGCAATAACTTTAATCAATGATTGTACTGAGCATGATACATTGACCTTATATTAGTGCACCAAAGTGCTTGAATTTGGATATTAGGTTGGGGAAAAAGTCTTTTCGCATTATAGTATGTATAAACTTAACATAATAAAATCTCTTTGGCTATACTATTTGTATCTGGCTGGTTTTGGTATCATTGAAAGTTTAAATTTTAAAGAACATAATTCCAAATTCAAATTAGGAAAATGTATGATTTTCATTTGTTTTTCGTACCGCCAAGATGAGTGAATCTAATGAAGAAATTCGATACATTTTAAAATTCTACTACAAAAAAGGTAAAAATGCAACGCAAGCCGCGAAAAAAATTTGCGATGTTTATTAGTGCAGTGTCTGTGAGAGTAGCACAAATTTGGTTTAAGCGTTTTCAATCCGGAAATTTTGATGTCAAAGATGCACGTCGCTCTGGTCGCCCTATTACAGATAAAATGGATGCCATTTTTGAAAAAGTGGAGCAAGATCGGCATGTCAGTGGTTACGACGTAGCTGAAGAACTGGGAATTGACCACAAAACAGTTTTACAAACCTAATGAACCGTGTACTCATTTGTGATTCATTATTACAACGTAATGAAACCGAACCATTTTTGAAGAAGCTGATAACTGGTGATGAAAAGTGGATCACGTACGACAAGAACGTGCGAAAAAGGTCGTGGTCAAAGGCCGGTCAGGCTTCACAGACTGTGGCGAAACCCGGGTTAACTCGCAACAAGGCGATGCTGTGTGTGTGGTGGGATTGGAAGGGCATTATTCATTATGAGCTGTTACCACCAGGCAGGACCATCGATTCTGAACTCTACTGCGAACAACTGATGAGATTAAAGCAAGAAGTTGAGAGAAAGCGGCCGGAATTAATCAACAGAAGGGGTGTGGTTTTTCATCATGATAACGCTAGACCTCACACATCTTTAGCCACTCAACAAAAATTAAGAGAATTTGTCTGGGAGGTGTTAATGCATCCGCCGTATAGTCCTGACCTTGCACCTTCAGATTTCCACCTGTTTCGGTCTCTTCAGAATTCTTTAGGCAGTGTCAGGTTAAGATCACGAGAGGACTGCCAAAACCACTTGTCGCGGTATTTTGACCAGAAGTCCCAAAATTTCTATAGCAATGGGATCATGTCCCTACCTACAAGATGGCAAAAAGTTATCGAACAAAATGGTACCTACATACTTTACTTAAATGTAAATAAACTATATTAAAAAATGTTTTGAATTTTCTTAAAAAATGCGAAGAAACTTTTTCCCCAACCTATTATATAGTCATTCAAAGGTGCAATTTACAATCAATGAATTCCAACATCGATAAATTATCGTTTATCCGTAGAAAGATATCTTGGTACATGTCATTTATTAGTACTGGGATAACCATTTTATAGCATAATAAGTTTTTGTAGTTTTCTACGTAGCAATCGAAATTAGTTTTTAACCGCACAATCGTAACGTACTTTTTCCTTTGACAACCATTTTGTTTTTAAAATAGAGATATTTAAAAACTCCTTTATGCAACGTTTTTTATAAATCGTAACTTAGCAACGCAATGTTACATTGACAATGTATGTCAAATTACTAAATCAAAATAATTCCAAATGTCAACAATAAAACAAATTAATATTCATGGAATAAATATATTATGTTACATACGGTATAACGAAACAAGAGTAAACGCATATAGTGCATAGTTTTGACAAGGCCTTACCCTTAGTATGACACATGGTGTATGATGTGGATTCAAATGAAGAACAGATCGTTCAATCGAAATCGTACTAATTCAAAATAAATGAGTATTAGCAGTGATTAATGCACTATTTGATGAAACTGCTTGAAATAATAAAAAAACAGTAAAAGTAAGTTTTGAGTGTTTTACTCATTGTGTCAAAGTCATGTACTCTTATTAAACAAATGTCTGCAGTACATAGGCGTGCTCGATTTATTTTGTTAGAAAATATATTAAATGAATTCTTTATTTTAATTAAGTAAAACCTATTGGAATTCATTATACAGGCCACGCCCTGTATATTTAACCACATGTGAACTGAATTTAAAATGTCCATCAGTGTCATTCTAGCTACTTTATATAATGTCTGTTATTTCATGCATTACGGCTTCAATTTAAATAAAACATGCTATTATTCGGTTTATCTCCAATGTTTTCATTTTAATGATAACTAAAACTCAGCTGAATTTACATCTAACTGGATATAATATATTATTATTATGATATTGACGTTACAGTCGAGAGTACAAAATCACTCTCAAATGGGTGCCAGGTCATTCTGGAATAGCCGGCAACGAAAAGGCCGATGAACTGGCTAGAGCTGGGGCTCAAGGAAAGCAGTTCGGTCCAGAGCCTTTCTGTGGTATCTCAAAGAACCAGGCTATGCAATACCTAAAACCTGCCTCTTTAACGAGGCAAAAGCAGACTGGCATAAAACGTCCGGGATGCCACACTCAAAAGCACTAATCGAACCATACTCTCGCAAACGCACTAACGAGCTATTAAAGCTCAACAGGAGTAACCTGAGCGTAATGATTAGGACTTTGACTTGTCACTGCAAGTTAAACAGACACCTTTACAACATGAAGCTAAAGGACACTGACACTTGCTGATTCTGCGAACAAGAGCGTGAAACACCAATGCACCTCTTGTGCTACTGTGAACCGCTGATTCACAAAAGAAGCAGACAACTGGGGAAACACACCCTTGACCCAGATGAAATAAAAACAATCCAAACTGGGAATATCTTATCTTTCTTAGACAGTGCCCAGTTGATGGAGCTACTGTGGGGCCTTAAATAGAACCTACTTAGGAGACTGGTCACAATAGATCGTATTAGGTCGCAGTGATGCGAAACAGCGCCGACAACCCCAAATAATAAATAAAATACAGTCGAGAGGTAGAATTTAATTTAACCATTTGGTAACGTTACGTTACGATTAAACTTATGCATTTTGGGCAAGCTTATTCTTAAAATTATATTATTAACTCAAATCAGTTAGGGTATTTATATACTCATATGAATGTCAAATTATGCCGACCGTTCACTAACTACTGGGAGGCTTTGTTCTCAGAAGAACGGGCAAGAAACTCAGCAAGGTTTTTCTTCCCTCTTAAATAAAGTCATTTTGTTTTTGTTAATGATAACTGTGTTATACTCTGGTGATTTTATTTATTCACCAGCCTTTAATAAATTTATAAATAGAATATTTAAGCATTATATTGTTTATTCTTAAAATACGAAAATAAATATAATATTGCGAAGCTCAGATTAAGATAATCTTGATTATTAGGAATTAGCCCTTATATAGGTGGTTTGGTTTATATTTGGACTTAGAATCAAGTTATTTTCAACATAACAAAAATTCAACATTCAACAAAAGCGTCAAAAAATCTAAGCTTAAATTGAACTAAAGTGAAAACTTTTTAGATAACTTCAAAGAATTTTCATTTAGAAGAGGTTCTGTCAATGCTTAAAGCTCCATTTCCTAGCCACTTATACATTAAGTTTCTTCACCCACTTCAAAGTCAAATATTAATAAAGGGTTAGCTTATTTTAGGAATTCCATAAATGCTGTAATGAAAGTGCCTACTGAGATCCTGTATCTGGTTAGAGTACAAGTTTAGTGTTTGTCGACCTTCCAAGAAAGTACCTTTACACATAGTGTGGATATAATTAACATTAGTTTTGCCTGAATCCTTCATTAGCCTCTACAGAATGTAGAGTAAATTTTCACCATATTCTAGAAAGGAAAATGAATATGAAAACTTGAATTTTTACACAACTGTTTAAAGTAAAGTTTATTAAGATAACAAAACATAACAGGGTAGGGTAGGCAGAGGTGTTAAAAACCCACATTTCGCCAGATTTACACCAGTCACCATGTGAGGCAAGCGATATTCACAATGATACTGAAACTTTATTCAAACTCAGTGGTACAGGCGATGGGATCGAATCCGCGTTTCCCGCGACCTCTCGAACGAGTAGTGCCCCATGCGTTCCAACTCGGTTACCGCTGCCTTTTCAAATTTGAGTCTATAGGATGTTTTCTGCTTGTGTGCTTGGGGGTGTCATAAGGGTAGGGGTCCGTTATCACCTTCCTTCTCCTCCTGCCATCATAAAAATGCATGTTTGTAGAATGATGAACTTTATGCTGGCTTAGGGCATGTCCATAAATTCCATCGGATTGGAATAATGCATATCAACAGGCTCACAAACTGTTATAATTATAATATATAGCCTAGATTCTAATCTATAAATATAATGTAATTAACAATGTCTCGTAATGTTTTCTCACGTCTTTAACAACCTCTTATTTCATTCACCCTAATAAATATTTTTCTACTTTGTTCCAGGCAATCTCAGATTTTCTACTTGGAGTCTTCTGTCTGCCGTTCACGCTCGTCGGACAAATATACAGACGGTTTCTATTCGGAGCAGCATTATGCAAACTAATACCGTTCCTTCAAGGTAAATTAACATCATAACACAATTTTATTTTACCTTCATACGTGTTGATATCAAATATATTTTGAAAATCCTCGTCACTCTAACAGGCGTAACAGTCGTCCTCATTATGACTCTATTGAATAACTGTAATTCACTGAATTTTATTTGCATTTAGTTAGAATCCACTTTGTTGCAGGGAATTCAGTCAATAATAGACGAACATAATAACAAAAGCTAAATAAATCTAAGCTAAAGATTTTTTTTCAACCCATTAAATTCTTCAACAGTTAAAAGCTTTGTTATCGAAAACGGACCCCGGATTCAAGCAGCTTAACATAATAATACCTCCTTCTTTACCATCAATAGATAAAGCTACACGCTTGGGCCCAAGGAAGCTCAGGGATTACGCAGTTCATATTAATATACGAGAGTAAACTGGATGAGAAATATTGAAATTTGCATTTTGGGATATGACCCAGATAAAAGTTATTCCCAACCATTTTGCGAGGACCAAAAAAAAATTATAACATTTCATCATCATCCTAATGAGGATTCGTAACGCTTTTAACTGAAAATTCAAATTTATAGACCTAAGAAATCCTTAACGCACAGTGCAAAAATTATTGTTCTACGACCAAAATTTACGAGGATACGACCAAATTAGTAGCGAAGTTCACCGAGAGGCCGCCGAGAGGCCGCCGAGATAGTAAAATTGACGCTTTTTCAGACCATTCTCAATTACACAAGATAGTTAGCAGCGTTTGATTGCCAGTGGCGGCCACGGGCGCGTTTTAACGTCAAATTGTATCGAAATTTTAACGTGTAAGCGTGCGCGTGTGGCCGCCGCCGGCCGCCGGCGTAGCTCTGAAATGTCCCTTGCCCTGTAATAGTAGGCTAACCCGGCATTATCCAGGTTGGGTTAAAATTACCGCGTAAGTAGGTATATAATTATCCATAATTTTAACACATAACCTATTGTGGTTTTTAATAGCTGGTGTAATATCTATTATTATGTTAATGTTCTGTATTCATTATTATTATTATTTATTTGCACGATATTGCATTCAGATTTTTTCTATTGCCTGTTTTACACTTTATGTACATATATTTTTGTATATACATTTTTGAGCAATAAATGTTTTTATGCTCTTATAATAGAAGTTATTTACTGCCAAAAAAGTATACATATTATAATAATAATAATATCCTCAGACATTCACACCTATCAACTAGTCCCATTTTAAGCAACTAAATGCTGCTTGTGTTACGGATACTAGATGAAAAAAGACAATGCTGAAATAAGAATTGGAAAACGACATGTTTATAATTGTGTGACTAACGTAAACACGACGTCATATTGTTATCATTACACGAATCAAATCCCTTTTTGTTTCTTTTCTATGAACCATTAGTTCTAATTTGTACCAATGTTGTTTGTGATAATCCGAAAGAAATTGCCTAAGAACAAAAATCGGTAAGCGTTATATAAACAAAGGACCGTTTTTGGATCAATCATCATTTACTCGTGATATACTGAACGCCGAATTCATAATGGAAGGTACCGAATCGCTATTTATTCGAACACAAACGCAAAGTCATTGAATCATTGTTGTATAAACATATACACTCGTAGTAGGTAAAGATGGGTGCAAAAAATTATATAAATAAAAGATACATAATAATTAATTTATTTTTACCACTACTTTATTTATTTTTAACTATTTTTTTTTCGAACTTTTAAGTCTTATCTATCAATATCTCTTTTGTGAACATCCGTAGAAAGAAAAGGAAGAAAATATTTATGCATTTCTATATATAGTTAAATGTAAGCTTAATATTTTAACATGAATAAATATTATAGGTACTTATTCTACGATATGTAGGTCACTAAAACCAAAAATATCGATCATTCATCAAGTTTCGTCGGCTTTACAAAAAACTGCTTTCGTAATAAGGTACGAACAAAACCAAAACCGCAATTCCATGTCTCGGATTTTGCATTTAGGATAGCTGTAATTATCGCAATGTATTCCGTATACACGTTCCTGGGTACAATCTTTGCTATTAACGGGAGGAACATGATGAGGAGTAGTTTCGAACCAAACACTACTGCGCTGATTCGATGCAGATTGGGAAGCAGATCGGTTACAACGGTAGACAAACGTCAGTATCCCATGCGCAGCTATTGACAGTTATTACGACCACGTAACGGGCACGCCCACTCAACATCAAAGATAAATGCCGCTACTTATACTTTGCCACCTACCAACCAGCATTGGGCCAGCGTGGCGGCGTTACGGCCCATACTTCTTATATGTGTTTCTCCATGAGTAAGGCCTGTGCCCAGTAGTGGGACGTTTATAGGCAAGAGGACTACAGGTTGATTTGCGTTCAATATCGGATCAAACATAATGAAGAGTACATTAAGCTTCTAAGCTTACACTACCACCTTTAAAAGGTCATGGCTTGTTATGATAATACTTTATTGAAAATAAACTGATATTGTCTTGACAGTCCGGTTGATTTTTCTTTTCGCCGCCGTCAGTGTCCGTCAGTCAAGCCCTCAGTAGTGTATGTCCTGTCTGTAAAGAGGACAACCAAGCTCCTCGTCTTGTGTGTTAATTTCTTCAACACATCCTCAAATTTCTGCAACTGCGTCTGCGCCTTAGATCGGTAATTCCAGGGGCGAGTGCTCTGGAGAGATATTTGTCTTCTCCGTGGCCCTAGCTATACCTACAAAAATACCCTTAGTGTGCTGTTGAAATATGTTATTTTACTTTTTAAAAAAGCTAATAAAACCTTGGTACATAAAAAAAAGTTAAAAACAAATAGTTCTAATTCACACATATATTATGATGTCAGATTGTGCAGTCAGAATTAATTCCACTTAGTAACCCGGCTCGAGTCCATCGCAGCACCGCTTTATCACGCGTCCCCAGGGATTTTTATTCTCTGTATTTTGTCTCCAGTTTACAAAGCACACACACTTTGTCAAATGCTATATAATCTTATGTACTCGTACTATATCGATGTTATCATTTGCAAAATAAAAAAAAAAGATTTCGGGATTCTTAAAAATTAAAAAGCATAGCAAGTAGCCCATCACCTGACCGATAGTCAGCAGGAGATTAATCCATGGCCCGGGAATAGTTGAGATAACAGACAACAGCTGATTACATTAATTACCCATAAATCTATAAATGACCTTAAATGACCATTGTTGTCCGATGCAGGCTATCGTCATCAGCATTAAGACTTCCCACTGCTGGATCCTGGCCTACATAGAAAATCCCACGAGGAGTACCAGCTGTAATACCACCACGCTGGCCATTGACCATCTCTACCCACCAAAAATGGTGGGCAAAAACACAACGGATATACATTTCCGGTGAATCACACTGGATGTGCTCAAAAACTGCAAGTTCATCTAATATCAGACCTTAAAATTTAATAAATTCGGACTAAGAGCTGTACAGAGCTCGTTTAGTCAAAATCTCAGAGTAAACAGAACTGGAGTAGCCATTAGTCAATTTCTCAAACATTTTTTTCTGCCATTTCTTGCGGGGGGTGAGGTTACCACTACACTCAAAGCCAGCACAACGCACAACGTTTTTACAATGCACACATGCATAATTCGACACACAAATTTAAATTTCACGCACACACACGCTTAAAATAGTCACGTGGGGTGTGCGTTTTGACAACGTCACAGCCGCACTCCCCACAAGACTAGCGCTCGAAATTTGAAATCGTAGAATTCTAAAACATGAAATAATGAAGTAAATAATCATGAAATCTTAAAATTTATAATTACAAATAAAAGGTGACACCATCTTTTAGCATACTCGATGTTTTCTATTTATTTTTACAACAAGAAACAGCACAGGCAGACATTTTTGCGGGAGCTCTGTTCGCCGCAACGTTTACAATGTTTTGGCTGTCAAAATGGCGGCTCAACTAGTTTTATTAAACGTGCAAGCATCCGATGCTTGTGCATTTGGCAGAGGGGAATGTTAGACAAAGGCTACTCCAGTTCTGTTTACTCTGAGGTCAAAATAGATCTTTGAAAGCCAACGATATACAGTAAAATTAAAACCGGCCAAGAGCGTATCGGGCCACGCTCAGTGTAGGGTTCCGTAGTTTCCCAGCCTTCACATTAAATGCCCCTTAAATACCCCAAAGTACAGCGCCATCTCTCGATACAAACTAGACGGTTTATGTGCGTTGGGTTTTCTGTGGTAATTTTCAAAAAAAGAATCACTCTCCTCCTTACGATTAGGGGAGGTACACAATTTTTTTTACTTTTTATTTTACCACTTTGGCCGCTTGATTGATATATATATTACTACCATATTTCGGCTTTCTAGTGCTAACGATCACTGAATTTATCCGCGGACGGACATACAGACGACTTGGTGAAACTAATGGGATCTTAGTTGACTACGAAACTCTAAAAACGCTAAACTCTACTATGCAAATATACACAACACAAAGGTAAACGCATCGTTTACACGTGATTTGGATTTAAGTCTTTACCAGAAACACAGAAGAGCTTCC
This sequence comes from Parapoynx stratiotata, assembly GCA_910589355.1. Lineage (NCBI taxonomy): Eukaryota > Metazoa > Arthropoda > Insecta > Lepidoptera > Crambidae > Parapoynx > Parapoynx stratiotata. The sequence continues at coordinate 16,006,334 of OU342460.1, read as the reverse complement.
AGATAACACCATAAATCAGTCCGTCATCACGTTTTTATTAATCTAAGTGATTTAAGGTTTCGTTTCGCAATAACTCACTGCTAAGAGACACCACTTGTTCATTCCCATTATTATGGGTTCTTCACATCTAATTATGCATAAACGTACGGAACTCAGTATCGAGGCCAACTTTGCATTTTGTGCTGATATTCGTAATTTAATTTTAGAAGTATCGCAGAGTTTGTGAATCACACTGTAACGAGGCGCTATATCAGTATTAGCGACTCTTTGCTTTTATTGCATTCTTCTCTGGCCATTTTCTCATTGTTTCTGATTTTAAAATAAGCAACTGTTTTTTTCATTGTTTTTGGTCCCCAATTTTCATTACTATCAGAGTAAGCGACTGTCTCGACGCCTAAAATAATTAAACTTCTTAATTGTTATAACTATCGTTATAAAATCTATACATATAATAAAACTGTAGAGGTCGAATGTCTGTACATAGAAAAAAAATCGTAAAATTAAGTTCTTTTTAATTTTTTTTGGAAAATTAAAGAATTCCCGTGGGATAGTTAAAAATCCAATAATCGCGGACGAAGTTGCGGGCAAATTCATCCGCGGCTAAACAGCTAGTATATTCCTAATAATCTTTATCGATAAATAACATACGATACGATACACAGCAAAATTTAACAAAGTTATTAGTTTTCTAAAATTGTTCACAAAGGCTTCCCCGAGGCTGGAATTTGTGGAATTAATAACTAATATCATGTAAAGAAGACTGTAACTTCAACAAAAGAAGTCTACCTAAGATTAACTCTTTTGAATCTTTTATATTCCTATTATAAGGCATGTTTTGATGAACTTTAAAAGATAATTAATTTTCTCCTGGTAAGTCAATTAGTCACTAAAACTTTTTGCTGAGTTTTTTGTCAGTTATTCTCAGAACAAAGGCCTATTGGTGACTAAGAAACGGTTAATGCTCACTAAGTTGTAAAATTCATTTGAGGTCGTTAAATAATATCTGTCTTGTTTCAGCGGTGTCAGTCTCAGTTGACGTGTGGACATTAGTGGCCATTTCCCTGGAGCGCTACTTCGCTATCTGTAGACCACTCAAATCGAGGAAGTGGCAAACGCAATGCCACGCCTACAAGATGATCGCCATGGTGTGGATACTGTCCGTGGCTCTCAACTCGCCAATACTGATCGTATCAACGCTACAGCCGATGAGAGGCAATGGTAAGACATGATTACACTATTTTTGTATTACCTTTCTAGCCGTTTATGTATGTAATTTTTTTTGTAGTGTGGTAAAAAAGTCTGCTAATACGCCCAGTACATCGCACCAAGTCTTGTAGTACAGTCAACTCCAATAATATGTAACCTCATTTGCTCTTATGACAGTAAATTACTGTTATTATTGACATAAAGATTTTCACTTCTAAAATGTGTACACATATTTTTCTACTCGACTTCACATACGGTCGTCATCTACTTTTTGCAGAGTTCTGATTGGCTCGCGCTAATAGGACAGTTCTTCACAAATAAAATTTAACAGAGTGCTATTGTTATATACTAATAATAATATAATGACATCGATACAAACTGCACACTCACACAAAGGTTTTTTTAATTCAATAAGCAAAATAGCACAGGCTTGTGCTATTTTGTTTATTGAATTAAAACCTATAGCTATTACAACTTTGAATTTAAACTTTGAATAATAAATTAATCTCGAGATCAAGAATAAAAAAATCTCCATGTAAGTACGTACATACTGACACAAAACATTTTTGATAGTAAAATTATCAAAAGATACAAATTCTAAGTTTCGAAAAGAAAATTTAACTTCATAAAGGCTTTTGCAGTGTCTTGGACAGGATCGAATTTAATTATAATAAAGCCTGTTCGACTTCATATTTGGAAACTTTTCATTTTCAATTTTTTTTAGCCTCTAATTTCGTGAAGAAAACATGGATTTAAAGAAGAAAGTAGTTATTTGGGAACCGTTATAACTGACAGCTGCAATCTCTAGGCCCTTCCAAATCCAATTATTTTGAAAACCCACTCCTAATCGCATTAACTGAAAAAAATATAAAAGTAAATTGATAACCTCCTTAGATTTAAGTCGGTTAAAAATAATATTATTTTGATCATTACATCTTCAATATCCAACCTTTCTGTGCAGATATTGAATAGAAAAGTTCAGTCTAAGTTTTAAGGATGAGAGGGCATCGAAGTGATTAATAAAATTAAGCCAACAACGTTTCATTACTACTTAAAAATTAAAATTCCAGTCAGTTTTTTGACAGTGATGTATTATTTTGCCAAGCCAAGTATTGAATCGAGATCTACTTTTTCTTCTAGATTCATGTTATTGTATATGGTTTCATATTTCATTTCACCCTTTGTCACTGGTCTCTCAACATTAATTATTATGTTAGACATATGATCATTAAGTCTGAATAAAAAAAAACTTTTCATTTTTGATATTATTCCCAAATATTTATTACGTACTATTATTACTTCTCCTGCATATCCAATAAATTCTATTTCTCGTGTTATTGCTATGAAAAAAATAAATAATACCAACCTTGCAGCAAAAGTGTTAATATGGGAAAGATCGTTAATATAAAAGTTATTTGGCAATATTATCGTCGTAATGAATATATTAGAGGAAGTTTGAAAGTAGCGCCAGTGACAGAAAAGATTAGGAGCAATAGGTTAGCGTGGTATGGACATGTGATGAGGAGGGATGAATGTCATATTACAAGAAGGATGCTGAGCATGGATGTGGACGGACCTAGAGTTAGAGGAAGACCAAAGAAGCGATGGATTGAATGCGTGAAGAATGATATGAGGATAAAAGAAGTGGATGCTGAGCTGACGAGTGACAGAGGAGAATGGAAGAAGAAGACATGTTGTGCCGACCCCACCTAGAGTGGGAAAAGGACAAGAAGAAGAAGATTATCGTCGTAAATCGTGATAGAAAATCTCTGATCGAAGAATTGTGAGTGACTTATTTTTAGAACTGAACAGTCATCTGAATATTGGCTTATCATTTTTCAATTTCAATTAACAACATTCTATAAGTTTCGTCTACTTGCACAATTTAAATTACTAGATGAAGCGCCACATCAGATAGTGAATTGATTGAACTAATATTGTAATTTAAAATTTTCAGAATTGATAAATCAACATTCACTCAGCCGTCACTGTTGAATTGTAGCTAAATTCGTTGTAAAGTTAGTTAGTAATAAATGTGCATTTTTAATCCCGGTAAATACAAAAGACTGTAGTTTTTATACCTACAGCCACCCTTAGTGTAAGTTGAAATCAAAAACAAATAACCTTTTTTAGTTGCGTTAAGAAGCTCAATTTCTATGGGAAATTATCTACTTTTCGTGCTATTCACGTTTCCCATATAAATTGTGCTTCTTATCGAAGGATTTTTTTTTTAGTTTTTAACAGCTCTATATGGATTATTTACTCATATAGTCGTTTTACATTATGTGGCTATTTTTATTTCCTTTTTTGTGGACATTTTTTGTTTGAGTGTACCTTAGCTCGAGTAAATTTATTTAAGGAATATCTGTTTTTGTTCAATTGTCTGTAGCAAACATTGTTCTTAAAATACTTATTTTCCTTGGTTTCATTATTACGGCAGGAAATATACCAAAACAATTGTAATTAAACCTGGACTAAAGCTGTTTGGTGTATTAATTGCTAACAGCATAGTTTATTTATAATACTTCGATTGTTATTAAATAAGTTTAAAATTACTCCCACCTATAAACACAATTGCTTTTAAGAGAAAAGATCACGAAAATTCTAACCAATACACAGAAATAAGATTTGCTTTAAAGGTTTTGAAGAAATCAATAACAGCATTCATTAAATAGAGATAGAAACTTTAATCCGGCATTGTTAGCGGCAAAGATTAGCGGTGACCTTTTCGTTTATTAAATACATAGCTCTAAATTCTAAAGCCATCTTCGTTATTTTTTAAAATAAATATCATAAAACAATTGTATATTTGTCACCCAGTACAATAAATTGTAAAAAAATCGCCTCTCTGGTCTAGTGTTTAACACCACCGGCAGTTGATCAGGAGGTCCAGGGTTCGATTCCCCACGGGGGCAGGGGTTTTTCTGCTCGGTTTGGTTGGTGGTAGGGCTTCTAAGCCCGCCTGGCTAGCTACAGCCGTCTTACCTAAATTAGTGGCCATAATAACAATGTTATAACCATTGTTCTGTTCCGGCACTCAGAGGTAAATATATGTATGCAGATTTGACAGGTTACAGTATTTATTCTCTTCCAATAAGAGTCATTTCTTGTCAAACGTGCATACATATTTTTGAACTCGACTGTACCTATACAATTAACAGGGCTTTAACTTTACTTCGTGTGTAAGCCATCTATGTTTCATCCCGTAGCTTGACTGGTACACGTTTCGTAACACTGCGTGACGTAATCCCTGTTGACAACCCAGTCCAGAATGTCAATTACGTGGGATGATCTTAGGTTGTCATGACACGTTTACAGCTATCGACGCAATATTGGGTCCTTACCTATGAAATTGGTGTTTTTATTCTGTCTTAGCAATTTGTCCGTAACTATTAAGTTTCAGAATATTCTTATAAAATAATTACCTCCTCTAAAAATAGACCAGATTTTTGAGCTCTTTCGATTTATTTTGATGATTTGTTGTAAGTTTAATTGTGTTACAATTAGACCCGGAGACAACTCTTTTTAAGTTCCTCCCGAATACATCATTTGATTTGCATTCAGTTAAATTTTTTTAACTGAATGCAAATTCAGTTAAAAATAAATAATTTTTATGAAGAGTGATTAACCCATATTGCTAAAGCTTGTCTAATGATACATGCCAAATATTATTATCTCTGGATTTGTCGTTGTGAAGAAAACTGATAAAATGTTAGTGTGGGGGCCGTAGGCTTTAACCCACATGTAGATAGTTGATAGGAGGAAATGAAGGCAGAAACTCAAAGGCAGAAATGAAGAATATTAATAAAGAATGATTAATTAATAAGATTATTTAAAGAAATGTATTTGCAAAGCAATCGTACAGAGCTAAACATGACACACGATTTTCACAACAGCGTGATGACAGCAGTCACAGACCGCACCATAAATAATTATCAAAGCAAGGCGGTTAGTACGCCACATTAGTATGGAAAATGCAGAATTCCCCAAAATCTCCATACAAAACACCAATTTCATAGGTAAGGACCTAATAATAATAAATATTTATAGACAGTTCAGTATATAAACTAAAAACAACTTAATCGTAATATTGTGATAGATTTTATTCACTCTTACAATATTTAAAGAGTCGTGTGGTAGCGGCTCATTAAAAGAGTACTGTCACGCTATATGCAGTCACTGCATGGTGAAGCGCGGACTATGGAAATAGACTACTTTTGCGAGCTTTTGCCTAGTCTCTCACCAACCCTTAGGGGATAATAGTCGTGATTATATGTATGTATGTATGTATGAACAATATTTTTAGGCCTACCATAGACACAGATATTGGTAGCATGGGACACACTTTCAATAATGTCTACGTATTCGTCCTCAGCTGACATACGTCCCACTGCTGGGCACAGTAATGATGGGTAACACCACCACACTGGCTCAATGCGGGTGGATAGAAACAGTACAATAACGACCAGGACCAACATAACATACCTTCCGGAGAGGTTAAAAATTACAAAGTTTTGGTCACCCATCCAAGGCCTGGCAATGGCAAAGGGAACTTTTTTTTCAATATCGAAAGCCAAAGCGTTCTTACCACTACGCCATCGACCTGCACGTCTACGCATTAACAAAAGATACTTCCATATTTATTTGCATCATAATAAACCGTGATAAGCGGATTTTCTTTTGTTTATTATATTTAATGAGGATTAAACTTCATTTACAAATAACTGAAATATTTATTGGAAAGATGAGATTCCTCGTAAAATAAATGTCTTTTCATTCTGATATTCTAACAAAATGAATAGTTTAATAAAAAATACTTGGAATAAAGACGAAATACAAATTTTGGCCACCTAATTCGAAACGGTCTAAATAGATTTGCTTCTGAATTCATAACAATTTTCTCAAGAACTTTAACTTAGCAACTTTGATTTATTTGAAACAGACGACATTACGTGATTACTATAATAATTGTTATATCAATATTTTCTTCTTTCTATTTTCTTAAGAAGGTTATTAAAATTGAATTAAGTTTTTCTTCTGTCGTCTGATGTGTCTGCTGTGGGATAAAAACTAGTGCGGCATTATTTCTAGTTTTCCCTTTGGATAAGATAGTAATAAAAGCAATAAAAACTGATAGAATACCGCACGATTTTTTTCGTCACGAACCAGCGCCCGCCACGCGCTCTTACAATTACATGAATATAATATAAATATCCTCATACATTCACACCTATCAACTAGTCCCATTTTAAGCAACTAAATGCTGCTCGTGTTACGAATACTAGAATTTTTGATATACATATACTAAACAGCTAAGACTGGAGAACAAATGTCTGAAAATTCATCACCCAAAATACTTGCCTCCACTGGGGATCGAACCCAGGATCTGTCGAGATGGTGACGCATTGAGACCGGTGTACAAACCACTCAACCACGGAAGTCGTCAACCACATGAGATAGCTAACATCATTTCAGAGCCGCACGCGCGCGCTCATACGTCAAAATTATGGAAATCTCTGGCGCCGTTGGCCAGCGCTGCTCGCCAGCGTAGCGAAACGTCCTTTAATCATATGTTGGAGAGCTATCTATGGTATAAAAAGGTTTGTAAAAGATAGTGCATAAAAATATATTTATTCGAATCTGGGGCATTCGAATACTTCCACCCTACAAAGGTCGCCGCTAAAAGATACTGGTCTTGAGTGCTTGCAGGCTGCAGTGAGTTAGGTTGGCTTTGCCAACTGCTCACTGAGAGAACTGCAGATATTGTTCTCTACTTTAACAGGTTTGTCGACATAATATGCGAGCATTTATCTTTTTTACCCTATTTTTTATTAGTCTATATTTGAAGAAATTATATTTGAATTAATAAGTGGTTAGTACGCTTTGGCTTTCGATTGAAAACAAAGCTGCTTTCGCCATGGTCAGGCCGCAGATGGGTGACCAAATATTTGTTATCTCGAGCTCCTCCGTGCTTCGGAAGACATTTTAAGCCGTCGGTCCCGGTAGCTATTGCGACCGTTTCTCACGAGGAAGGCCTGTGTCCAGCAGTGGGACGTATAGAGGATGAGGATGGACGGACATTTGAAGAAATAGGACCCTTTTTCTACATGTTACGATAACCGTTTACAATCGAACCAAATACGTTATTGCCATCATTGTCGAAAAAAATTATGATTGTAGCATATTTTTTTGAACCAAAGGCGAAGAATTTAATTTTGAACCAAATACCTACATGAAGAGATACTTGAATAAATCTCACTGTAAATAAACTAATGTTTCTTAGAACTCATTCTTTTATTCCGTAGGGTTCGGAGTTATTCTAGACCAAACAGAAAGAAAGCAGACCACATTTAAATTCTCAGTAATAAGGATCCTCGAATAGATTAAGCCTGACATTTTCGTGCCGATATTTTTTTATCGTCTGTCTCCGCCCCGATATCTTTTACCTTTTCATTTATTTAACTGACAACTTGTTTATGTGTGCTAAAATTATATCATGCTGAGTATACACGTTTTAGGGTTACATGCTAGGTGTAGAATAACCTGTTGTGTATATCTTAATAAATAAATAAACGTATTTCTGCTGGGTTGATATTAATAAATCGTAAAATGTACAATATGTTGACCAAACTACGTCACCGAAAAACGCTGAGAGCAAACCAAAGAACCTCTGATGCATCATGTTTTAGGTAGACCGTCTTTTGTTTCCCGTAAAAGTTTAAGAGTTTACTCACGTCCTTTAAGGACGCACATTATCGGCATCGGCAAGAAAAGGACTCCTTCGCTACATGCAAGCGCACACTGTTGGCAACTATGCCTTGGCATGCTGCAACCTCTTTAGGGATGACGAAGTGTCCTTAAGCATGCCGAACCGTCCAAACTACCCCTGACTGTTGCCTTGGCGCGGCGGGCAGCAGAGTTCAGTACCCTGGGAGGGATGCCGAAGTATCCCGAAGCAACCTCTAGCATGCTGAAGCGGAATTTTTGTTACTACGGCCATAGTATGGCCGTTACTACGTTTAATGAAGTTAATATACGATATTATTTATCACCTAAAATCCTCAGACGTGCCGATGCCGATAATGTGCTCTAAAATCGGCTGCTACTTCTACACACAAAAAATCATAGCGTCGCCTACACACGAGGCGATCAAGGAGGCGATTTAGGGCGCTCTCCTCCTCTGCCCCGATGTTACCCTGACATTGCCTCAGATTTAAGAGACGTGAGCAGACCCCTTTACGTCACGCTACGAGTATGTCACGCAGGCAGAGGTGTTAATCACCCACTTTTCGCCAGCTATGTTAGATGTTAGGTCCCCATGTAACAGGTGACGAGCCTGTTGCCATGCACCAGGCACAATGTGGCGCAAGCGATATTCAAAATTAACTGTACATAAGTTTTATTAAAATTCAGTTGTACAGGCGACGCTAATATTGTGTACCTACTGTCAAAAACAAGTCAGATTCTTATTGGTCAGATACCCTATAATAAGCATTAGCAGTGCGATATGATATTTATTACGTTTTTATCACGCAGTACTTTGACAGTTGAACGTGATAAAAATAGGCCATGCTAAGAGTGCTGAGCTAAAAGCAATACTATACAGATATGTGACAGGAGATATAATATGTACACATGCTGTCACACACAGACTGAGTTTCATTGAACAATAATAATAACTTGCGTGTCTAATGTAAAGCATAGATATTGAGTATCTAGATATAGACATTGATCTATTTGATTAGCCACAATTGCAAAATAAAAGATTCGTTGTAGATTATGCTTTAATTGATTACAGCCACATCGCTGAAACTTTCCATCCACTTTATTATCTACTTCCATTGAAATTCTAGCGAAAAATATTTTTTTATGGGTCGTTAAAAATTTTACTGCACAGGTGAGACGAATAGAATGAGTTCATGCGCAGAATTTTCGAAAACTATTAAAGCTGGGAAATTCAATTTCAGACGAAATTGAACCTTTAGAATCCATTCGCGGGTATAAGCTTGTTGTGTGTTCTGTGAGTACTTGTAGTGGCAATGTTTTTTGGGTTTTTTGTGCACTTGTTATTTTGTGTAAATTAATTAAAAATGATTTACAATATACTGGTGGTGGTTTGGTTTGGTGTGGTTTGGTGACGTGTTGATTGCATTTTGTAAGCTACGTACATACAAAAGATAGGTACTTTACATAGGTATAAATATGGTTTTGTTTTAAATCTGTCGATAACGGTGTTGGTGTACAAATCTAAATTTTAGAATTGTTTAAATGTTGAGTATATGTTACGCTCAAAGATCGAAAATCCGCTCAATGAGCGGAAAAATAGCTTTTTTTTAATGTATATAAGGACATCTACCAAAACGTTTCTATCCTAGAAATAGTATGATCCATATCGGAAAGTAGTGTGCGTCGTAATCAAATAATATTCCATACGCGTGATGGCTTTTCTTCATTGCCACAACAACGCGTTGAGATCGAATAGCATGTCAGCCACGACACGAATTTCGCTATTTGGTCTTTCTGTGATTGCCACAACGCGTCGTGTGCGTTTTCATTAGAGCCATAACACAATTTCGCCATATGGATGTTTTACTGTGACCACAGCGCGTTGTGAGCTATTTTTCCGCTCACTGAGCATTTTCGACCTTTGAGCGTAACATACAAAAAATCAAAATCAAAATCAAAAATATCTTTATTTTATAGGCTTGATATACAAACACTTAAAAACGTCAATTTATGAATAAGTGAATCTACCACTCGCTCGGAACGCAGACATCCCCGAGAAGAGCGAGCCAGAAACTCGAGGGTTGCTCTTTTTTTCACATTTTTTTCCAATTCTTGTTTTTTTAAAATGTTAGGATAGTACAATCAAGTGGGTGAACATAGATATTATGAACGAACATAGATTTTTAGCATTATAATCAGGAAGAATATATGAGCACTTGAAACAATGAACGATGTTGAAATTCGCTAAGCAATTAAGATAAAAACTAATTAATTAAAAAGCGACTGGCAACATCCCACATTACGAGTCGGCACAATATGTAACATAAAGACGTGTCAATCTGTCGACGCATTTTTATCGTCCAAATATTCCTGAACTGTATAGTAACCCTTTTTTATTAAATTTTGTTTGACACATAGTTTGAATTTGTGTAAAGGCAGTTCAGTAAAATTTGGTGGCATTTTATTATAAATGTGTATACATTTCCCCACAAATGACCGACTTGTCTTATGAAGTCTAAAGTTTGGAACAGCGAGTTTATTTTTATTCCTAGTGTTGACATTATGAACATCACATTGTTTTTTAAAAATGTGTAAATATTTCTAAACATATAAAATATTATCAAAGACATATTGGGATGCAACAGTTAATATGTTTATTTCTTTAAACAGATCTCTTAGTGAGTCACGTGGCTTACGTTGGTAGACAGCACGCACAGCCCAGCACAGCCAAAAACATATTGGACAATTGTCTGTTGCCCCCATAAATAAAAAAAATACTATTTAGCTTTTTCAATAGATAAATTACAGTATTAAGACGAAGGCCACCGACATAGCCCAAAGGATTAGCGCGTTTTAGTGGCAATGGGCTGGTCACGTCTGCCGTAGGACCGAAAATCGTTGAGGCAGACGTGTCTTGGAGTGGAGACCGCTCTTTGGGCAAGGGCAGCGTAGAGCGCACTACAACCCGTCGGGCCGACGATCTTAAGAGGGCTGCTGGCAGCGATTGGATGAGGGAAGCCCAGAACCGAACATTGTGGCGTGCCATGAAGGTGGCCTACGTTCAACAGTGGAGCGGTGTGTGGCTGTTGATTGATTTCTTCAAAAGAGCCGTAAAATAGCACCTGAAGAGTCAGAATTTGAGGAGATCCGTGGCGTAATGGTTAGTGGGGATGGAAGTATCGTGATGTCTTGCGTTGTTGGGTTGTATAGGTTAACTTGTTGAGGGATGTGCGAGCGCCGGAGCTCGTAAACAGTATGTTTCTATTATGTCTCGTTTTGGGCCGTTGAGTAAATACTTTGAACAGTTAAAAGGAAGTGAAAGTTTATTTGATTTGCGTAATGATTAATTCGCAGCTATTCATGATTAAAAAGTTCACCGAAGTTCTAAGACTACTTCGAACAAAGTTCTACGTTTCAAAGGAAAATTGTCCCCAGAAAGCGAAACGAAGAAAACCGCTTATAAAATTTATGAGTAATTTCCTAATGTTATGTAACACATGTTTGAACAACCAGTTTAAGCTTTGTTTAAAATTAAATTAATATACGAGTAAGTCGGCATTGTCAGCTGGTAAAGTGTGCGTTATGTTAGAAATACTTTGAAATTTATACTTAGTACTCATTTAAGTAACATTTTGTAAGATGAATATATTAAAGAAAAGTTTTTAGTTCTAAGTCGTTAGATTTCCAGACCGGGACGTGTCGAAAATTATTAAATATTATTGAAGTCTTGAAGAAGTTTCGTAAATTCTATAAAATTATGTATACTCTTACTTAATGATGAGTTGCTGGCAGTGCTTCATTTAATTTTAGACTTACATACTATTTTCGTAACTTAATTTTGTTCAGATTCACGGTACCTTTCTTATGAAAGGTTTTGTAGAAAGGAAATGAAAAAAAATGACAATTTGTAATATCTTTGTTTTGATTTTTCCTGTCAATGGTCAGAAAACCAGGCACAATAGAAATATCTATTGTTTGCGAACATCGGTGCCCGCGCTGACCCTCAAGGAGTTAAAAGTCAGAATTATTCTCTAAGGGTCGGTATTAAGATCCGTGATCGTTGGTTAAAATATTGACCAATGGCGTAAACGTACGATGTCTTGATATGTCAGCTTGACTATAAGTTCAATTTTCAAATATTTGTATAGGTAAATTACCGGAAAATTTAACTACATCACGATGCTGGAGTAAAAAGGTGGCTGGTGGCACAGATGTGTATTGCTTCGAACTTTAGGCGCAAATTTAACAATTTGTCAAACAGACGTCACACATTTTGATGTTTCTATTAACGCCCTTGGACCAGATTTTAACCATTTGGTTAATATTACTACGAATCAAAAATTTTACCCTAAGCCCACCAGGTAGACAAACTTAACCTCAATTATTTTTTGCTAAAACTAGTTAAATTTCGACTACAACCTCTACGAGTCCAACATGAATTTATTCATTCAGTGAACGCATGTCGTTTCGTTTTGACGCAAACATTTTATTCTAATAGCGAGCAGGAGAAGCGAGAGCGTGCCGTTGTCATGCCTCGGAACTATTAATATTAACATTGACCTGAATTTAATAGCTTTTCCAGGACTCACAGGGTATTAATTCAATCTGTAAGCGCCTTTTTTTATTTATTGAGACAACAAACAATTGTACAATATGTTTCTATACACAACATTTAAACAATTCTGAAATATTTAATTGTACAACCAACACCGTTATCCACAGATTTAAAACAAAATAATATTTATACCTGTATGAAATACCAATCTTTTTAAGTGCTTAACTTACAAAATGCAGTCAAGTTTCAGCAAACCACATAATATATAATAAATCGTTTCAAAAGAATTTACACAAACAAACAAATGCACAAAAAAATATTTATTGTTTACATATTTATTTATTGTTTTTAATATTCTCTTCGGTATTTTCATTTTGTTACATATTTAAATTTTTATTTTTTATTTTATTTAAGATGCAGACTGATATCCCACATTGATAACCAAACCCTCACTAAACGAAATCGGGCGAAATTGAGTTAACAATGCCATCTATCGGCACTCGGAAAAATCTGCGTTTTGCATTAACACCCACATCTAAAAAGCGAACTGTTCTTCAGCTGCCACTAGTGCCGATGGAGTTTAGAGGGAAATGCGGCAGTTGTTGACAGAACAATGAAATGTTTTGAATAGTGACGCGTACGCCGTGATAATTAAGTGAGCTCTATGTTGAATAGCGCCATTTTCAGCATAGGAACACCATATGACAAGTAACTCTTAAAAATGTCTTAAACCCTCCAAATGACTACAAAACTGTACTACTCTTGATATATTGACACCAAAGATATCAATGCTGGCTGAAGCCGATAAAAGCTAAAGCCTCAACCTTATCCGCCTAATTTCTCAGGAAGCTCGTAAGAAGAAAAGAGAGATAAGTGTTTTATGCCATACCCGACACAAGGATTTCGTTATGACCGAACTAACCTCCAAAGCTGCCTCACTCTCGATTGCCTGTCACGGCCAATGAGTTAGGTACACCGAAGGTTTCCAGCAGAGCGACCTCTACGGAAACCATACTGTTGGTCACTAAGCAACTGGTGAACATCTAATACTGAAGAAGCAGGCGAAAACTGTCTCCTAGGCAGAAGTATAGGAATCGAAAGCGTTGACCCTTTAAATTCCGATATTCTCGGCATGCCACGAACAATAGATTATGCTATTGTGTCTGGAGCTTGGTATCTGAAGAGTCATTAATACCGGTGTCAACTCAGGAGCGCACATCCGCGCACAGAAGGAATGCGATCCGGCCGGATATCCGACATTGCTCTCACACCCTACATGTTCCCCGTCTTCCAACGTTGAGTTAGACGAAAAGAGATTGCTGAGAGGTGGAAAGGATGGCTTGCAGAAATTTCTTTGAATAGCTTTTAAAAATGATCATAACGCAGCGGGGAACCAAAGGAAGGCGCTCCAATTTCTCGCCAATTGTCATACTGTCTTCGGCCCAGCAATTACTCTTCTGAAAGACCTGGAAGCTCAGTTGTAATGCTGGAGCATTAATTTCTTGTGCCTTATAACAAAACTGATTATAATATTATGTTACACTAGTCTGAAAGTACCTTATAATAAGGTAATAGTTTTTGTGAAAATTTCGTAACAGGTATTGTTGGTTCCACTTCAGACGTTGTGTTACCTAAGCAAATAAAATACTGATTTTTCTACGATAGTTTCATTAAATAATATTATTTTTAAATCTGCTTTTCTCAAATTTGTATGTTAATAAAGAAATTTGTACCTAAATTATTAATCCAACACTAGCATTTTTTGACCTGAAAACTAACACTTTCACAATTTTTATGGTTTTTGTTTAAATATTAAGATAATTTGAAAGTCAATTGCATTCCCGTGAAGAATAAGTGAGCCAGAACTACGATATTCAAATAAAAACAAATGCTTTATTTTAAACTAGCTGTTGCAACGACTTCGTCCGCGGTTTCTATGGTTTTTTAACTACAGTTTTATTTTAAGAATATAATAGGTTGGGGAAAAAGTTTCTTCGCATTTTTTAAGAAAATTCAAAACATTTTTAATATAGTTTATTTACATTTAACTAAAGTATGTAGGTACCATTTTGTTCGATAACTTTTTGCCATCTTGTAGGTAGGGACATGATCCCATTGCTATAGAAATTTTGGGACTTCTGGTCAAAATACCGCGACAAGTGGTTTTGGCAGTCCTCTCGTGATGTTAATCTGACACTGCCTAAAGAATTCTGAAAAGACCGAAACAGGTGGAAATCTCAAGGTGCAAGGTCAGGACTATACGGCGGATGCATTAACACCTCCCAGCCAAACTCTTTTAATTTTTGCTGAGTAGCTAAAGATGTGTGAGGTCTAGCGTTATCATGATGAAAAATCACACCCCTTCTGTTGATTAATTCCGGCCGCTTTCTCTCAACTTCTTGCTTTAATCTCATGAGTTGTTCGCAGTAGAGTTCAGAATCGATGGTCCTGCCTGGTGGTAACAGCTCATAATGAATAATGCCCTTCCAATCCCACCACACACACAGCATCACCTTGTTGCGAGTTAACCCGGGTTTCGCCACAGTCTGTGAAGCCTGACCGGCCTTTGACCACGACCTTTTTCGCACGTTCTTGTCGTACGTGATCCACTTTTCATCACCAGTTATCAGCTTCTTCAAAAATGGTTCGGTTTCATTACGTCGTAATAAGGAATCACAAATGAGTACACGGTTCATTAGGTTTCTTTCAGTGAGCTCGTGAGGTACCCAAATGTCGAGCTTTTTTGTGTACCCAGTTTTTTCAAATGCGCCAAAATTGTTTTGTGGTCAATTCCCAGTTCTTCAGCTACGTCGTAACTACTGACATGCCGATCTTGCTCCACTTTTTCAAAAATGGCATCCATTTTATCTGTAATAGGGCGACCAGAGCGACGTGCATCTTTGACATCAAAATTTCCGGATTGAAAACGCTTAAACCAAATTTGTGCTACTCTCACAGACACTGCACTAGGTCCATAAATATCGCAAATTTTTTTCGCGGCTTGCGTTGCATTTTTACCTTTTTTGTAGTAAAATTTTAAAATGTATCGAATTTCTTCATTAGATTCACTCATCTTGGCGATACGAAAAACAAATGAAAATCACACATTTTCCTAATTTGAATTTGGAATTATGTTCTTTAAAATTTAAACTTTCAATGATACCAAAACCAGCCAGATACAAATAGTATAGCCAAAGAGATTTTATTACAAGTTTATACATACTATAATGCGAAAAGACTTTTTCCCCAACCTAGTATTTAAACATTTTGTAACATTTTTTAATTTTAAAAATATAATTGCAGTCCATGAAAAAGTTACTTCTTTGTATAGGGACGGTTTGGTTATCAATGTAAAGTTGGCTAGGCTATCAGCGTCCTTATTCTAAACTGTCGGAATCTAAACGAATCACGGAATCTATATTCCTGTCACTTTTTATTAGAGCGAATTAGGGCGAGACGGGACGTGACTTTCCGAATCGAATCCGTGAACCGACAGTTAAGAATGAGGGGACTGAAGTAGACTCATCTCAGATAAATTTTCAGAAAAATCTAGCATTATTTGCTGCAATTTACAGTTTTTTTTAAATGTCATTAACTTAAGCTATCCTACTTTGTTAACCGTGTGTGTGTGTTATTAAGTGGTGGTAGGTATATATTGGGTCCTTACCTATGAAATTGGTGTTTTTCTTCTCTCTTAGCATTTTGTTCGTAACTAGTAAGTTTCAGAGTATTCTTAAAAAATTATTACCTCCTCTAAAAACCATATTTTCGAACTCTTTTGATTTGTTTTGATAATTCGTTGTAAGTTTTATTGTGTTTAAATTGGACACGGAGACAACTCAGTGCCTTCCGAATACATAATTTGATTTGCATTCACATAAAAAAGATAAATAATTTTTAAGAAGTGTGTTATCACACATATAGCTAAAGCTTGTCTAATGATACATGCCAAATATTATTATCTTTGGATTTGTCTTTGTGAAGAAAACTGAAAAAATGTTAGTATGGAAAATGCAGAGTTCCCCAAAATCCCCATACAAAACGCCAATTTCATATGTAAGGACCTAATAATTAGTGAATATTATATTTCTTATAGGTTCGTTGGTTTGGATAAATTTTCTTTTTCTATTAATTGTCGTCTGTGGTCTGCTGTAATAATTTAATTAACTCACTGTACCTTATGGGTTGTCTCGAAGACAATAAGAGAGATCTCTATTAGCCCGCCCATTGTATACTTTGTATATATACGTAACTTTTTTCCTTGGCAATTGAGAGTATAATAATTATAATAACCCAAATTATAGTAACACGCCTACTCCATGAGTAGGGTAATAATTTATATGACGCGGGAATGTTTTGGTAAATTCATAAATACCTAAACCACAAGTCTCCTTCTCGTTAGGACTTAAATATATTAGCCTTGATGTGGGTGAGAACATCTCGGCCTATCCCATTGGGAATGCAAGCTTTAGTCCGTTACGTTAATATGTAGTTGTCAATGAGATTATTTCATTAAGCTCACCACCAAATTGTGATATTGCGTCTGTCTTTCTAATAAAACATTTACTTTTGTTATGTAATCTATAACGTTCTTTACCCACCATGTTAACACAACGAAACACTATCGTGTTTCTTCGGTAACTAAGTCTACAGATTTTCTCGCAATCCCAATATAAATATTAGCTTAGGACGATATTTTATGTAATTAATAGCAACAATAGCAAAAATTACTTTCATAATAGTTCTATGGTTATTTAGAAAGTTTATTAAAAAATTGCTCACATCGCATAACATAAGTCCTTGTGTTTGTACACCCATCAAAGGTCCAATGATGCCAAAATTGACCTTGTTTTAAATTTTGAAACCTACCAAAAATCACCACCTAGCTTATTCTAAATTAAACAAAAAACACAAATTATTGAAATGTGCCTTATTACTCTAAGCAGACAACTTAAATTCTAATTACCACCATTCTGCTTCTGACTGTTAATCCTGGATTTCGAATGGAATCAAAAGTGGCAATTATATTAATTGAAATACATTTGGTATTCAATAAAAGTAATCGTTCTCGCGTAGCAAGATCTATTGCGCAATTCGTCTCTTTCGCTGTAACAAATTACGTGGTTAAAATGGCGGTGACATTGATCTATGTTTTTGACTATACAACTGCATATTGACAGTTATAAGTAGGCACAATTAATGGAAAAACCTTCAGTATGAGAAAATTGTAGGAAGAAAAATCTGCATTTTTCATTGGCGATAATGTAGTCGTGTCATGGAATCGTGTGGTAGCGGCTCATTAAAAGAATACCACCAACCCATCTCTTCCCTTGGGTGTCGTAAAAGGCGACTAATGGATTTAGAACTGCACAACATCCAATAGCTTATGGCGGCGACGGGCTCACCACCTGTCACGCTGAGTGTAGTCCACCACTAGTTGGTTGTGACGGGGTGAAGCCGGGGATAATGAAAATGCAGTTGCGTCGTCACTTATTTATCGTATATTTTATAATGAAGAATTAAGGCACAACTGAAACAATTATATAAAAAAAGGTGTATTACACTGAACACAAAACAATTTCACATTTAACACTTAAATATATTATAGAAAGGGTAGGGCTACTTACAATAGTGCCTTAAAGAAACTTATAGTCTTTGTTATTTATTAGGAACTGATCATGTGGTTTGTTGTAACTTTGTTTCAGCTTATAAAAATTGATTCACTTAATAAATATATTACAATTATTGTTAGAAGGGAGTCAACCGCTCTACGCGCTGACTCTGGTAAGAATGAACTTCGAGAACAAAAAAAAAGACGTGTGGCACTTGGGGACTGCCGCGGTAAAGCTATTGCATAGCATTTTGTATCAACTTATCCAATTATAATTTTATTTATTTATTTTAAATTATTTATTATTTATAATAATATGACTCTCTCTCTCTCTCTCTCTCTTTCTCTCTCTCTCTTTCTCTCTCTCTCTCTGCTTTTCTGGAATTTCTGGATTGGCGCTCAAGGCCCGCGATAGAAGCTATAGCAATATGCAATAGCTTAACAGACAGCAAATTTAAAAACGGAAACCAAGAGAAAAATGGCCAGAGAAGAGCGCAATGACAGCAACGAGGCGCTAAAATAGCTATGGCGCCTCGTTACATGGTGAAGTGCAGACTATGAGAATAGACTGCTTTTGACTAGTCTCTGAATAACCCTTAGGGGATAATAGTCGTGATTATATGTATAATGTGTAATAATGTAGTGCCTACTGAAAATTCTTAATTGACGAGTTTTTACTTAACTGTATCTCTTCAAGTTCCTGAAACATATTTTCTATTAAATACATTAAACCTAATCTTTATTAACATAGAGTTTATTTCAGCATAAAAATATAACGATCGTAGTCAACCATGAACCCCATCTATGTACCCGTTATATTCTTAATAGGTGATTTTCGTCAGGCTTGAAAAAGCAATGGTCCATTATTATGAGTGTATGGATAGATTGTGTATTAAAACGATGCTATAAAAATTTATACGTCGCAATATACCTTTAATAAAAATCATTGAGTAAGTGAAATATGATGCACGAGGAGCATGGAGTACGCTTTGGCTCTCGATATCAAGAACAAAGCTACCTTCGCCATGGTCAGACCTTGGATGGGTGACCAAAATTTTGTGATCTTGAACTTATGAAGGCACGATAAGTTGTCGCTATTGCAACCGCTACTACCCACCAACCTGCATTGTTTCTTCAGGCCTGTGCCCAGCAGTGGGACGTATATAGGCTGAAAAACAACGACAATGCACGAAATAATTTTTCTATGCATGTAGTTCTTAGAATACATTTGTCACATTCACAACTTCCCCACTATGAAATAATAAATCTCACAAAGTTTCCGGTGGAGCTCCTGTCATATGGAAACATTTTATTTCTTTTTCATACAGTGGTAAGAGCCTGTCTGTTTCAGTGTAAATTAAAATGGTAAAACTTTTGCATGTAATTCGGGCTTTACCCAGGAAATAATAAAGATATTACAGGAGATTTGCCAAACAGACGACAACGCTTAGAGTGTCTCTAATATACCACTAAATTCTTCTTTTCTGTCGTTGTAGATTATTATTCCTGCGAAGATAGACTATGCTTTGAATACAACTAACATTTACGTGTAAATATAATATAATTAAACCATTTCAAATGATAGTACCAAGTATCAGTTACCTCTCCGAGAAAGGATTTTTTATGTACACCTTTATACATACATACATCACGACTA
The DNA here is from genome assembly GCA_910589355.1 of Parapoynx stratiotata. Taxonomy (NCBI): domain Eukaryota; kingdom Metazoa; phylum Arthropoda; class Insecta; order Lepidoptera; family Crambidae; genus Parapoynx; species Parapoynx stratiotata. Next base: position 15,986,579 of record OU342460.1, on the reverse strand, counting down.
TATCCCCGAAGCGGTAGGCAGAGGTGAACTAGCACCCACGTTTCGCCAAGTATGTCAAGTCCCATGTAATAGGTGGCGAGCCTATTGCCATTTATCGGGCATAAAAGTCGCAGTACATTGCTAGCCTTGGTGGTATAAGAGGAACGGTGCTGCCCATTCCTAATCACTGATTTATCCTTAGTCGCTTTGTACGACACCCACGGGTGAGATTTGGGGAGGTGACACCTTTATTTATAAAAGATATACGTAAGTAAAAAATAAAACAAACAAGACAAATACTTGACTTTTAATATAATGTTTTTACCACAGTGAGAAACTGTTGTTTGGTTTGCGGTGAGTAGTAGTTAGCCTCACGTCTGTCGCCGCACGGCGAAGGTGAATGACTATTAGCGATCCATTTCGAAGCGTGTTTTATCGCTGGTACAGATACCGACAAACTTGAACATTGACCTTGAATTTGCGAGAACAGTTTTTAGATCAATTTTGAACAGTATACAGAGTGATCAATCCAAATGGGTCACCACCAACCCATGGTCTTACCTGCCTTACGGCATACAGACCGAATCACGGGAGAGCGCGGGGTACTTGCGAATGCTCTTTCCCACACCGCGCTTGTTCTATGCTCCCTACAAATTCTATTTCCATTCCTATTGTTGCCACCTCTCCCCCTTCTGGGGCGTAACAGTGACACAGTCACAGGACTTCGCGTCGGGCTGCTCTTCTGCTGATACCCGATCGATCGAAAGCGTGCCTAATGGTGTGCCAGGAGTGCGCGAAATGGGTCAGTGGGGAGAAGTCCTAAATTATGGGAGATAACGAAATTATTCTTAGGAACCATGGTTTTGAAAGATAAAATAACATTGGCATTGACCGGGAATCGAACCTTGTAAACATTTCTGTAAACAATTTTGTAAATATTTTCACTGTGTTTGTGGCTGGTGTGAATAATAAGAGGTTTGATTATACGAGATTGATTAAAGTAATCGTGGAGCGCGGACTTATTCCTCACCACGGCAACATTCAAATTTGTGCAAGAATATTGCTGAGAGTCATAGTCAAGTCAGACCAGCGACGAAGATAAACCAATCACGATTCCCTAATTACCTATTTTAATTGTAGCAATCACATACATACATACATATAATTCTTATAATCAGGGACTACACAAAAGCTCCGCAAAAGCAGTCCATTGCCAGTAGCATTTACCATTTTAAATAACAAACACATTTCTTCCACAGCATACAAATGTCGCGAAGTGTGGACCAGCTTAGAGCTGGAGCGGGCATTCAACCTTGGGCTCGACGCTGGTCTTCTGCTGATTCCCTTCTTCATCATGTCCTTCGCCTACTCCCTAATAGTGACGAAGCTCTGGAGAGGAATGCGACATGAGATCCAGCATAACTTCAACTGGCAAAAGAACTGTGAGTAATTAAGTAATTATATGTTTCCAGATTTATATTTATAATTATTGATAGAAATTATAATTATTACTTTAGTATACCATTAACACCTTGGAATTAAAGTTTATAAACTATATCTTGAATTTGCAAAAAAATATATAGCAGGAATCAGCCAGATACTTGTATTTAAATAAATTGCCTATTTGTTATTTTATGTAATATAATGTATTTTGTGAAATATATGTATTCTATGTTTTAAATGAATTATGTGTATTCAATGTAAAAGGTATTGTTTTGTTTGGTGATGTACTGTCCCTGCTTTCTCTTTGGCCCCACAGAATATCAGTGGTTGTGGTAAACGGCAATAGCTGTCACGTCCTGTACTGAGTGGGGACCTTTTTGTCCTCCCCGTAACATATACTCCCTGTATATATACAGAACTATGATACAAGTAATAAATGCAATATCAAAATAACACAGAACAAACAAACACTATAACTAAAACAATATATACACCTTAACACTATACACACACCTTAACAATTCACAATATTTACTTAAACTCTTTATTGCACCAAAAAAAAAAGAAACAAAACAGTGAAAATACAAGTTTGCTAAACCTAAACCTAAACTTACTTAACCTAAACCTTTTACAAACTTATAATGTTTTTATTAGTTAAGCACTTAGTTAGAACATGAACAGATGAGTGAGTTAAAGTGCACTTTGATTATCGCAATACAATATTATCGGTTTTCTGTACTCGAAAATTTCATTAAGCAGGAATTTCAAATATATGGCCTCCTTGCATGCTTCGCTTAGAGCCATATATTCTGCTTCAGTAGTTGAGAGTTCAATAGTGCGCTGTTTGCGCGACTCCCAGGATATGGCTGACCCTAAACACGAAACCTGTGTAGGATCTGCGGTCTATGAGATTAGACCCATAGTCAGCATCTTCATATCCCACAATGCTGTCGGTTGATTTTGTGTATGTCAGCCTTTTAGTTTTGGTTTCATTAAGGTATCTCGGTACCCTTTTAGCAGATCTCCAGTGCATAACCTTCTAAGGATTTCGTAAGAAAAATACTCTCACGAGTTCACGCAGTGGTATAATTCGACAGACAGATAGACATAGACAGTAAATAAAATAATGACCTATATGAGAACAATTCAAAATATAGAACATAATAATGTCATATAAAAACTAGCCAGGGTGGTATATATTAAAAAGTTACACTAAAAATAGGTTTGGTCTAACATTTTGGTTCATTGTAATTTGGTTAAGTTACTAGCTGTATTTCTTTCTTATTATCGAAAAACAATTGATGAACCACTAAATTCTTCTATACTGCGGAAGGCATGCTTTAGGTTGTTTTGTTGGGTTGAGTTGGCAACCAGCTCAGCGTAATCGAAAAACCATCCGATGCTCCTCATGTTTTTCCATGTAGGCAGTCCTGAAGTCAGCATTGAAACAAGCTTAAGCTGTTGATCGTGAATAATCGTCGGAAAATTCAATAACCATATTTCATTATTAAGCCGGGGTCATTCAAATAAATAATATCTCTCAATAAAGATGGAGAGCAATCTTCGGACTCCCGAAGCTATTCCCTAGTCCCACAAAAGAAAACTTTCCGAATTGTCTAGTCTTTACTTTTCGTTTATGTGACAACAATATGTCAGTGTGACCCTCTTTTTATTCCGCAGACAATTTCTTTTCTATTTTTTATCAAGTAAACACATAGTAAACGATGTAACTTTTTGTCCCAAATCAAGGGCTTGATGTTGTATTTTTTTGACAACCTCCATTTTAGCCTTGTAGACAAACCGAAAGTTCATTGCCTGCAAAAATCAAGAATAAATCTTCTATACTTTTGTAAAGACATAATTGGTCATCAGTAGTATTGTCATGTTAGTCCTCAGCTTACATATGCCCCACTGCTGGGCACAGGCTTACCTCATGGAAACAAACCAATTTTAGGAGTATAGGGCGTAACACCACCACGTTGTCCCAATGCCCGGTGGGTAGAAACGGTTGCAATAGCACGGAGAAGTTTGAAATTACAATGCTTTGGTCACCCATCCAAAGCTTGTAGCTTAGTTTTCGATATAGAGAGCCAAAGCGTATTAACCACTACGGCACCGAGGGAACATAATGGAGGTCATGTTAGTGAATCATTCTAATTATCATAATCGAACTCATTGTTGTAAGAACTGTTCCTCCAAGGATCTTCAAAGTATCGAGAACTTTATTCATAAAAAGAAAGAAATAAAATTCAAGCACAAGAGTACACAAAACAAAGTCATTTTAAGACTAATCCCAGCAATATTTAAGAACTCTTATTAATTTATAGACAAAATTGTTCTAAATAATTAAAGCAGTAAATATACCAACGTTCAGGCCATGGAATGTTCAATTTTACCTACACAGCCTGATGTGAAGTCAGCCAAATAATTAGAAAGTAATATTACTACCTTACAGAACATGATTCTAATAACAAGCCGTTATTTTCAGGCATAACTCAAAAAGTTCCTCGTGCACCTGTTTCCGAGGTTTATTGCCCGCGTCCCAGCTGTGGCTGAATGCCATTCTGATTACTTTTTGTTATATTTTGTTCTCATTTCATTATTTATTCATCTATATACATATTATAAAACTGTTAAATGTCTGCATTGTTTTTTTTTATTCTTTGTTTCTCTGTCTGTTTGTACGGGCTAATCTCCGAAATGTCCTTAGCCAATATACGTCCCGCTGCTGGGCACAGGCCTTCCTCATAGAGAAACACATGAGGAGTAACTCTGAAATGGCTGGACCGATTTCAATGAAATTTTGCATGGTGATTCCTTATATTAAAGGGTTCCCGTGGGATAGTTAAAAAACCATAGTAACCGCTGACGAAATCACGGGCAACAGCTAGTTTTATAATAATGATAACAAACACAATTAAGACAGGTAACGTGATTGATAGAGCTGAAATTGTTGATGGCACTATAGAATGGAGTATGTATAACATCTTTCAAATAAGTTTTTACATGCGAATCCAACCGAGATAGAGTTGATTATGCCTTTGTACAGTACTGGAAGAAAAAATAAACTCTGTGTCATTTTAGGTGACTTTGAGTTGGTTGTCTAATTTATTTTTAAAATATATTTCTCAGAGAATTGTAATCTTTTGTAATCTTTCCGTACTTTATTGTACATAAAACATAATTATAGAAACAAAATAGACAACTTAAGAAAACTCAAATGTACAATGGGCGGCTTTATCGCTGAGAGCGATATTTTTAAGACAACCTTAGGATGCACAGAAAATAGATCATCAAGAAAGGAAGGCTGTAGGTATATCAAAAATAAGATAACATGGTTGCTTACATAATAATTAAATATACAAAATTAATTACTTCTTTTTTTTTAATTACTTACTTCTTTTACTCTTTTAACATGCCCTTCGGTTTGAGGTGGATTAGGTCTGGTCCTTCTTTAATCCCTAAAAGGCCACGCAATCGCCGGCGTTCGCGAACAATGTAAGTTTCTATTGTGTCCCGTTTTGTGGCCGCCCAGAGGTTACAACGTCCCCAAATTGATCTAGGTACATTCGCCGTCTCAACCAAATCTGCCTTATACCGATCAAACAGAATTAAACATGGATGTAATACAGCAGTAACAGTAAAACTATTTTGATTATGAGCCCCCATAAACAAAAAACGTAATTTTTTTCCCGCTTAAAGCCCAATATTAAAATCAGCACCAGGTTACTTTGCATTATGAAATTTGTGTACCTACTGTCGTTTACCTTGTCAATGGTACGGAACCCTTCGCGCGTAAGTCCGACTCGCACTCGGCCGGTTTTTTTATATCTAGCATTTTTTTTAAAACAAACATACAGGTAGGTACAGATATAAACGAAATTGCTATGAGACAATAACAAACACATTAGTTTTATAACTGTGTCGCAGAAATTAACGCTCTACTCTACAATGAGAGGTAAAAAGCGTTCTGAAAATTGAAGAGTTGGACAACAACTTATATTACTAATTTTAGTATTTTATTTCACTTAGAATACAAAGACAAATCAAAGGTGCATCCGCTATTAACTTGAACCACACACCAAATTCACAAATAGTTAACATTAGTAGCACGTGTAATTTTAATACAATCACAGTTTGATTAGTCCTGTGAGTATTAATAGTATATGTCCAAGTGGGTGCGGACGCTGCGTTTGGTGCAAATGTAACAAAGTAGGTTTTCGTGAGATTTAATGTAAGATTTTTATTCAACCAGTGTATAACAGTACCCAGTGCCAATTCAGCATTTCTAAAAGTTTCATTCCAGTTCGATTCGTGCACGAATAAAGCAGTGTCATCAGCATAACTAATGATCTCACAATTTGGTAAGGGAAGTTTACAGAGGTCGTTGAATATCAGGAGATATAGAGTGGGTCCAAGGACACTTCCCTGAGGGACACCAAAAATAAGCTCTTCATCATGACTTACTTTATCATCTTTGATAACACGCTGCGATTGATCACTGGTCACTCTCAAACATATGGAATACAATACCCCAGACGCCCACACTATAAAGCTTATGAAGTAAGATAGGTAGATAGGACTGACATTAGATCCAAAACGAGCATTCTGGAAACCTCTATCACCGTATGAATAGAAATCTAGCGAATGTTATTTTACCGCAACCTTGTAGATATTTCAGCCTCTAAGCGGATCTTAATTAAAAATTTATTCGTTACTCAACAGAGTTTAATTGACTGTTACTATCTGCTTAGTCGAATTTACACTTTATTACCATAATCGATAACAGCGAACTATTAAACATAAGGCTTTACATACTTGGACGAAATAATAGGGGTTCTATTATGAAACCAATGTGAATAAATCAATGTGAGCTTGCGCGTGTGTGCGTGCGTGCGTGCGTGCGAGCGAGCGTGCGTGCGTGCGTGCGTGCGTGTGTGCGTGCGTGCGTGAAGTTTAATTTTGATGTCAAGCTGGAACGTTAGTGATTAATGAAAAACAATGATTAATGCAATAGAAAATTACAATTATTGAATTATTATCGCCTATTAATACAAGCTACACTGTCCCAATTCGGATTTAAGGGGTCTACTCATCATCATCATCATCAACAACCTCTGCTCGTCCACTGCTGGACATAGGTCTCCCCTAGTGCACAACACCGCTCTCGATCTTCAGGCGTTCTCATCCAGCCCACTCCAGGGGTCTACTCACTTCCCTTAAATAGACCCTTAAATCGGCCCTAAAATCAGCTGCTACTCTACACACTAAAAATAGTAACGATTTGCCTTCACATGAGGCAATCTTGAAGGCGATTTAGAGCCACAGCCCTGATCTTGGCCCGTTGTTTAAATATTTAAAAACATAGAGTTTATGATAAGGTGACAATAATAATGTAATATATTAACAATTTTTAAACAATGTCCTAATCATTCTTAGAAATTTGTACGTCTCTAAAGGAGACGACCGCCATAGTGAAACCATTATAAATTCTGACATCTGTTTATAACCATCTATGTTCAACAAATTATTTACATTCTTTTTTTTTAAATAACTGACCATGATAAAATATGCGCGCGATCTCGAATCCAAAGCGGTCAAAGTTCACAAAAGCTTAGATTTTTGTAATCTTGAGTTCGGTAATTGAATATTGGTTTTTATATTTTCCTCTTGTCCACAGTAACAAGACAAGGCAGCTGTAAGGGTGCCAATCTCATACCATCAACGCCAGTGTTGCAAGGAAACTCTTCGGAGATCTATTGCAAGAACTGGACAGCAAAGAAGGTTGGTAAACTATGCTATGGTATATTCGGATTGAATTCTAGATATAATAAATAATATTTGGCATCTATCATTAAACAAGCTTTAGCAATATGTGTGATTTAACACTTCATAAAAATTATTTATCGGTCTATGTTAATGCAAATCAAATGATGTATTCGAGAGGTAGTTAAAAAGGGTTGTCTTCGTGTCAAATTTTAACACTATAAAACTTACAAAAAATTTGAAAACAAATTATAAGAGCTCAAAAATATGGTCTATTTTAAAGGAGTTAATTAATTTATAAGAATGTTCTGAGACATAACAGTTACGGACAAAAAAAAAGAGAAAAATAAACACCAATTCTATACCTGTTGGAGTAATACTGCACCAAATTTTAGGAAATTATTTATTAATTAATAAGTGAAAGTAAAATACATTTTTCCCTTTGCTACGTTACCATGACAGACATCAAAACCGACAAGTTAATATTCTTGTTCGGTACACCATAGACGTCTATTACAACTTAACAGAACTATTTTGATTCCAACAATACCCATTATTTTTAGTTTTTAGCGACATCTGTCAATTGTTTATATTGATTAATTGTGGAGACTTTATTGATACATGAATTTGTTTTTCAAGACAATTGTAAGAAACTGTTTTATTTCTAACACTGCTTTTGCGGTGCTTTTGCCTAGTCTCTGACTGACTCTTAGGGGATAATAGTCGTGATTATATGTACGAGTATGTAATGTTCTAAAGCAACTAATATTAGCGTGTGGGTCAACACGCTAATATCAAATCAATCCGATTTGAAAAATATTTTCAGTGCTGGATAGCCCATTTATTGAGAAGGGCTATAAGTTATATAACATCACGCTAACCCAAAGTAACTATTCTACGGACGAAGTCACGGGCAAAAGCTAGTAAAATTATAAAAGCTCTATCATAACTTAAAAACATAACGTATGAGGTTGTGTTGGAGAAATATAAATTTTCTTCGCTTCACAAGAAGGTTTACTAAAGCCTGTCCGTAATGGACAGAATTATGGTTATGGTTAAAGATTCTTTATTTCTCATAAGAATTACAAATTATTCATTTACTGAGAAACAATAAAAACAATACAAAAAACACGGTAGAATGCGACAAAAGCTACACAATCTACAAAACAAAAGTCGGTAGTTATAAAAATTAAATTAAATTGCTTTTATCATGTACTTGGCGAATTTCCATTAAGTATAAAAAAAAATCGGTGATGGAATAATAAAAGGTAATTGCATGTACTCGTATTTTATTCAACGTATTTTGCAATGCATGATAAATTCAATTTATTTACAACAAAAGGCTTAATTTCCCAAAACGAGAAAACTTTTTTACGTGGCCGGTATACAGCGGGTCCCCGATTTCATGATTTGCATTTCTAGTCACCAATGTTCATCAGTCAGCATGATGGTGTTAGGGGTATTACTCCATGAAGAAAGATCTGTGCCCGACAGTGGGGCGTTTACTATAAGCTAGTGACGAGGGCCCTAACAACAGTCTTTACTTCCGATGTCGAAAGCAAATAATAATAACGGATTGTTTATAATAAATAGTGTAACGAACAATCAAGGCCCTTTCTAACTCCAATATTATCAAAGCTAATATTATTCTGAGCAGTTCAGGCGTAAACTATAGGCCTTATGAGAAGGCTCAAGGTCACTCAAAGGGCAACGGGCAGGGCTATGCGTGGAATCTTCACGATCAGAAACGAGGAGATCCACTGGAGAATTAAGGTCACTGACACAGTCCACAGAATTGCAAACCTTGAGCTGCAGTAGGCATGGCACATTGCTCGCAGAACTGATGGCTGTTGGAGCGTTCTCGAGTGGCGGCCACGTACTTGGAAGGCCCGCCAAGAGGTCGATCTGGCGCAGTCGGTGGATGCTGGTGGCACAGAACCAGTCGTTAGGGAGATCATTGGGAAAGGCCTATGGCCTAAGGCCCATATGTCCAGCTGTGACCATCTCTGGGCTTGTAGATGGATAATTATCAATTTGTCCGTATTTCCGATAAATTTCAATTTGGTGATTTTCGAGGCAAAAGTGAAGGACAGGCACTAGTTGAGTTGGCGTGTTCCACCTTATACCACATCGTTGCTTTCCATCAGGCAGAGATTGTGGTCAAAAAAGTATTAATTTATAAAGATTTTACTATTACGTAGGTGCTTAGGAAATTCCGATGGAGTCATAATTTTGTCTGGTCTTTTATAGTAATAAAATTCAAATTCAAAATATTTATTGCATGAATCCGAGTACAATTGTTCGTTGTTGTTTCATTGTTGTTGTTCTTTCCATTCTTCACGAATAAGGAATCAAATATAACTAATGGAAATAAAACAATTTGACATTGTTAAATCAAAACAATTTTTTTAAATTAACATGTCAAAATCGTTCATATGTGTAAAATTGAAATAGAGAATATGTCAGCTTATCATATTCTAATGAAAAAAATTTTTTAAACACACTTGCTCTTAAAATGGCTCTTATTTCACCGCAATCAAGCATATAATGTGATTCACACTATGACTTTTCATAACTATTATTCAATAGTGAGTTATAGATTTTTTATGTTGATTGACTTGCTTTTTCCCAAAAAGCTTTAGATAACAAAAAGATCGTTTGCAATCTTCTATGTTTATTCATTAATGTCAGAATATTCAATAAATTTTAACATAATTCGGATACTTTCAGAGACTCTCGGATACGTTAGTATACTTTTTTGATAAGGATGAGTCTAGTATGCGACTGTATGCAGCAATTATAGCCCAACCTAGCCTTGCAGCAGTTAATTGTAAATGATGTTAAAGTTTCTCATATATGTTGTCGAGTTGTAAATATTATTCAAGATTAAATAATTTCATTTCACTAATACAAGAATATGAATGAAATGAAATGAAAATAAACTTTATTGTACACCATTTAAATACCTAACTAAAATAACATAACAATAATATTAGGTGTTTCAAGAATGCTTCTATTGATTCGTTCTTTCCAGCACTTTTAGCGTTATTGCTGTTTTCCAGGTTGCTGAATTGATATTTTATGTTCATTTCATGTCTGGTATTTTGGTAACGTGGGCATTCATTAATAAGGTGGTCTATAGTCTGCACGACGCTATCATCACACGGACAAAATGGATCACTCACTATGTGAAATCTGTCGAGGTATGATAGGTGATATCTATGTCCGGAAATAAACTGACTAATTGCGAAATTTGGTGAAGCTTTATTTATAAACTGTAGTAGAGATGAGTTGTCCCGAATATACAGTTATATACAGTTTTCTGTCTTACCGTAGAGATTGTCTATTTCTTTTAGAAGTGTCTGTTAGTTAATATGTTTCACATATGAGATAGGAAGCTCATTTCCGGGTATTTCATTGTGTGCTTTGGCCCATAAAAATATTACCTTTTTCCCAGAAGATTCAATTTTATCAATAATATTAAACGTATTTACTGCGTGAATAATAGACGTATTTACATTGCTTAAATCCTATAAGGTAGATAGTGGGTCGCACAAACGCATCAACGCCGCCATCACCAACCTACCAACCTATCTTGCTAATATACCGAGCAGGCTCCGTGTTGTTTGAGTTGTTTATTATTTAACGTATATCTTAAGATATTATAAAAAGTATATCTTTAGATACGTCAGAATACATTAGGATACATTTCAATACATTTCGTATATTTGGTGTAGTATTATTTTATTTTCAAATGTGTTGAAAAACGTCATATGATACACGTGTGTATTGATGATTACTGTTCTCGGCTGTCAATGTCGCCTCAGCGGTATTCATCAACTTTACACACTCGTACCATAATGTACCATTTTGTAAAAAATATTTTGCTTTTACTGCCTTCCCACATTTAAATAAGCGGATAGGAATTATCCGGCACCCTTTACATCAAATGTAATTAAAAATATTGAAATAGAAAATAATTTATTGTATAGTGCGAATAAAATATGGACAAATCTACACGAAGAAAAATGAAACTAACATGAGAGTTGTAAAACGGTGTAAAGCTCAGCATTTGGCATAATGTTGTTTGGCACAATAAACCTTAAGCATTATTTTCTTTTGCCGCAATATTTGATATAATAATAATAATTAATAATAATAATAATAAACACACAACACCTCACTTAACTGTTTCAACTAATTAAACACTACAATGTTATTTACTTGGTCAATACCCGTAAATAGCATTACACCGGTCGTAAGGCCGAGGATAAATAAAAAATTACAATAATAATAATAATTAATAATAATAATTAATTAATATTATAATAATTTGGGTTTATGCAGTTATCCATAATATTATTCGGCATAATGGTTTACGGCATAATGTAAACTCGATTAAGTACGATGACGAGCGAAGCGAGGTGGAGTGTTAGGTAGAACTGTGTTCTAAATGTAATTCTGTAATTTTGCATAAAATTGTATGTCAATTGTATGCGTAAGTATATTTAGTGTAGATTTCAATATGCCAATTCATATTATGCTTGAAAATTTGACGCAAACAGATAGGAAGCCACACATACTACACACATGCAGCATACAGCATGTATGCTCTACATACATTACAGATTATAATCAGAGTAAAAAGTAAGATAATTCAGTCTTTATACGCATTATTCTGAATAGAAATAAAGGCCCTAGTCTAAATGCAAATAACTTGAAATGTAATAAAACAGCTGGGCTACCGGACAGAGCTGTGAATTTTAGGTGAAGGAGCGAAAATTGTTATACGCATAATTAAGGATGGTATACCTAGGATTTCACTAAGTATTTTAATTATTAACGAGGGAAAGACCCACAGAGTACGCATCTTTTGGGAATAGTTTCTGGAAATAGTGGGAGCTAGTTAGTTAAAGTTCAAGAGTTGAATTATTTATGTTGGTACTATGTTTTATAGATTTATGTTCTCTGTTTTGTTATTTACAGTGTTGTGAATCTTCTTATAGATGTGTAAATAAGAAATATATATAAGTATATTTACAAAAACATGTTTTCTAGCCAAAGCCGTAGAATCTGTTTATCTCTTTTAATGTATAAGGTTTTGTACATATTTTTTTTTATAATTAGGGTTCCGTAGTAACCAAGGAATCCCCCCTTTAACTTTTGAACCATAAGTTCAAAAAATATGAAAAAATTCTCAAAAGTAGATCTTTATAAGTACTTTATAGGAAAATTATTTTGAACTTGATGGGTTGAACAGTTTTTGATAATTTTTACAAAATTATTTTTGAAATTAATTTGTGACTTAACCATATATGCAAGCATTTTTTATATCTCATTTTACCTATTTTATGATATAGAACATATTATCGTCTTTCAAATAAAAAAAAATTTATTAAAATCGGTTCACGCAATCAAAATTTCGAATGAAAACCTTCTTGTCTTATATAACCTTATTGTGACGGATGGAAAACTACGGAACCCTATACTGAGCGTGGCCCGACACGCTCTTGGCCGATTTTTTTATTTTGTAACTAATCGTGATGAACATAAGAAAAATTATATGTTTTAGAAATAAAAGAATAAAACTCTTGTTTCTTGGTAAATAAATTTGAAGAGAAGGCGGTAAATTTATTGACCGTAGATAAAATATACATTTTCTTACAATAGTTTCTTAAAATAGTGTTAAAATGATAAGAATGAGTAAAACAGAATAATAATTAAGAAATAGAAATCGAATGGCGTAGGCAAAGACCATCTCATTCTTGTAAAAATTTTCTCTCAATTCAGTGATGCGAAATTTTTCCAATATTATTTTACAGTATTTTTTTTCGTTAAAAGCACTACTTGCCGCTGGGCTTATAATATAATCATAAATATTTATTTTGTAAAGCATAGGTACGTGTCCATATCAACAAATATATTATGGTGCATGGCAACAGACTCCTCCTGTTAAGGAACTTGAAAGAAATGTATGTGAAAATGCGGCCATGTATTTTCAGGGTTTTAAGAGTGAGAATATTTTATTTCTCAGATAAATGTCTGCAAATGAGATTACAATAGCATCTATATAATACTCTAAATGTTGCAAATCTGAAGGTACATTTCCTCGGCCACGGTTGAATATTCTCACGCAGATTTAGCGAGAACAATTATTGGATTTTCTGGGAAATATATTTTATAGGATTGTTTCACTGTTTGAAGTAAACCTTTAAAACAGTAAGTTATATTATATAACCAAAAACCTAATAACGATTTATAAAAAGAGAATTAACAAATATATTATTATTTAAACAAATATTTATTATTAAATATTTTAATCTTTCTTGTAAAAAATACGTAAGTGGAAACACCTAACATAATTGAATAACTTTGCGTCTCTAAGGTTTTAACCCGGCGTTGACGTTGAACGTTATGTCATATGAAATTCTCTCAGCAGATATTCAAACTATTTTCATTTTAGAACTGCCTTTGCACAGATTGAAATCTAATATTAAAACTAAATTCATGTCCAAAGGTTACTATATTGTTAACCTTCATACACCCAGTTGCAGAAACGAACTTTAAAATTTAATGTCAGCATTATCTCTAATGCTCCATTAAATTTATTTATTGAAGTGTCAAAAGAACACCTTAGCGTAGTTTTACGTTGCACAAAACGACATTAGCACCCTGTCAATGCTAAAGAGACATTAGCTAGAACTGTTTTGTGTTCCAACTTTAAATTTAATGAACTTTAAAGTTTTAATGTCTCATTAACAAATGTCGTCCTTAAAAAATCTTTGTGCAACTGAGTGATAGGGTCTTTAATTTTACGAACTTTACCTCACCTAATAGGGGACAAGCCAATTGCCTTTACCGGCTACTATGGAAATCAATAATGGATGGGTCGGTGGACTTGTATAAATATTTTTTGTAAGTGTTAACCCTTCCGGAGCTGGGTGGAATAGTGGTTCGTTCGCTTTGGCTTTAGATCGAAAACAAAGCTACCTTCGCCATGGTCAGGCCGTGGATGGGTGACCAACATTTTGTGATCTTAAGCTCCTCCGTGCAAAGCACGTTAAGCCGTTGGTTCCGGTCGCTATTGCGACCGTTTCTACCCACCAACTCGCATTGGGCCAGCGTGGTGGTGTTACGGCCCATACTCCTCATGTGTTTCTCCATGAAGAAGGCCTTTGCCCAACAGTGGGACGTATTAAGGCTGAGGATGATTAACCCCTCTGCCTACCCGGCAGAAAATTCGGGGAAGGAAGCGTGATGATATAATATGTTATGTGTTATTTTTTATAAATTATAATTTTATACTTCTTATATTAGGTTGGGGATAAAGTCTTTTCGCATTATAGTATGTATAAACTTGTAATAAAATCTCTTTGGCTATACTATTTGTATCTGGCTGGTTTTGGTATCATCGAAAGTTTAAATTTTAAAGAACATAATTCCAAATTCAAATTAAGAAAATGTGTGATTTTCATTTGTTTTTCGTACCGCCAAGATGAGTGAATCTAATGAAGAAATTCGATACATTTTAAAATTTTACTACAAAAAAAAGTAAAAATGCAACGCAAGCCGCGAAAAAAATTTGCGATGTTTATGGACGTAGTGCAGTGTCTGTGAGAATAGCACAAATTTGGTTTAAGCGTTTTCAATCCGGAAATTTTGATGTCAAAGATGCACGTCGCTCTGGTCGCCCTATTACAGATAAAATGGATGCCATTTTTGAAAAAGTGGAGCAAGATCGGCATGTCAGTAGTTACGACGTAGCTGAAGAACTGGGAATTGACCACAAAACAGTTTTGGCGCATTTGAAAAAAACTGGGTACACAAAAAAGCTCGAAATTTGGGTACCTCACGAGCTCACTGAAAGAAACCTAATGAACCGTGTACTCATTTGTGATTCTTTATTACGACGTAATGAAACCGAACCATTTTTGAAGAAGCTGATAACTGGTGATGAAAAGTGGATCACGTACGACAAGAACGTGCGAAAAAGGTCGTGGTCAAAGGCCGGTCAGGCTTCACAGACTGTGGCGAAAACCGGGTTAACTCGCAACAAGGTGATGCTGTGTGTGTGGTGGGATTGGAAGGGCATTATTCATTATGAGCTGTTACCACCAGGCAGGACCATCGATTCTGAACTCTACTACGAATAACTGATGCGATTAAAGCAAGAAGTTGAGAGAAAGCGGCCGGAATTAATCAACAGAAGGGGTGTGGTTTTTCATCATGATAACGCTAGACCTCACACATCTTTAGCCACTCAGCAAAAATTAAGAGAGTTTGGCTGGGAGGTGTTAATGCATCCGCCGTATAGTCCTGACCTTGCACCTTCAGATTTCCACCTGTTTCGGTCTCTTCAGAATTCTTTAGGCAGTGTCAGGTTAACATCACGAGAGGACTGCCAAAACCACTTGTCGCGGTATTTTGACCAGAAGTCCCAAAATTTCTATGGCAATGGGATCATGTCCCTACCTACAAGATGGCAAAAAGTTATCGAACAAAATGGTACCTACATACTTTAGTTAAATGTAAATAAACTATATTAAAAAATGTTTTGAATTTTCTTAAAAAATGCGAAGAAACTTTTTCCCCAACCTATTATATATAAATATAAATTATCACATCACATCAATTTTGGTACAATTTACACATATAGGTGTGCACATAAATTGGCAACGACTCTTTTGTTAGCTTAACAAGTATTTTCTTCACCTCGTTTGATCGAAGTTGATGGCTTCTGTACATTATTGTCACTTTATTTTCGAAGCTTTATTGCTTTCCTGTTTTTTTTATGTACGGTATAAATAATTGTTGCCTAAGATTTCTAAATAAGACCCGGTTTGTTTCTTCCAGATAATTATAATCGATATAATATTCTGCTTCAGAACAAGATTTAGATCAGATAGAGATGCGCCAAATATTCGTTTTGTATTCGGTATTCGGCGTATTCGGCAGCATTTCCACTATTTGTATTCGGCCGAATTATCGGTTTTTGTGGCGAATATATTCGGTCGTATTTTCTTAGCTAGATGACCGGGTATAGAACAAAAAGACATAACTTCTTCTGTAAGATTCATGTTACTCATGTCGATATGATTTTGTAGGCTATTGCATGGTAGATTAGTATAGTCATCTTTTATTTTGACATCGCCTGTAGTGACACGAAACGTTTATTTTGTCTAAGTTGTTTGTGTGGCTTAGCAAAGTAATTGTAAACCGAATAATTTGGCTGAATATCCGGTTCGGTTTACTTTTATTTGTCTGTCTCTTTTTTACACTGAAATAATCACCAACAACATTTTCTTTACTGTATTCGACTAATGCATAATATAACACTTAGATTTGTGTAGGGAGAAAAAAATAACGTCTTATTCGAAAAGTTCCGAAGTGACACCCTCAGTTATACACCTCTGCCTACTCCTTTGGAAATAGGGGCGTGACGATGTGTTATTGTTAAAAATTATACGATACATCAACAATTCGAAAAATAGATATCCCGTGAACATTTTATTGGTTGAGGTCAAGACTCTTAGAGTTAAAAAAAGCATATCAATAAAACTGTATAGGTTGAATATCCTGTACATAGATAAAAAATGCTTAAAATCAAGTCAGGGGGATGTAAATATCAAATTCTTTTCTGCTTCTCTGTCTGTTCGTCTGTTTGTTCGGACTAATCTCCGAAATGGCTGGAGCTATTTCAATGAAAATTTGCATATATCCCTGGTCAACATATAATATTAGATACTTTTTATTCCAGAAAATTTATAAGTTGTACCGGTAGGAACAGCTAGTTTTTGAGAAACTTATTTCAATAATATGTAAATTGAAGCATTTAATTATAAGTCTTAGAATATCAAACTCCTTGAACGCGTATTTTCTGAGAAAATTATATTTTTAGCGCAAAATTAGTGAAAATTTACCCCAAGATCTTATTAAGGTTAATGATTACTAAGAAGACAAAAATGCGTGGCAATAATTTTCATTGTGTTTTCTATCTTGGAAATACTGTGTCCTACAGTCACTTTGAACTAGATTATCATTAAATTACTTCTGTATATTTTGTATTATAATTGGAAAACATGAGTGTGTCATGCTCACTAAAATGACTCTGCTGTGGTGTCATGTGCGTCGGGTCGCTTTCCCTTAAATATGGTTGAGCGAGTGATGGCTGATTCATGCGTCATGCCTGTGAACAGGTGCCACTGTCGGTGTCTGGTCAACTCGTACTTGTCTGATTGGTAAAAAATTGCCTAATCAATGAAATTTGCTTCGGGATTGTATGGCACGGCAAGTAGAGAAGATACTTTTTTAGATTATAAAGGGTTTTTCATTAAAAGCGCTCGAACTTTGAAATTAAATAAAACAACCTATTTGAGTGATATTATCACAATTTTTATTACATTTTAAAGAATATTCAGTGACATTGAGTGTGGAAAATAATATTAGCCAAATGGCCACTGCGACTCCGCTGTAGATGGTGAATTCTGGTGGACCAATTTTGGAGGTCGTCTTCGCATAAATGGGACTCAATTTTACGAAGAACGCGAGTTATTTTGGCCTTTAGGGCAGCAATTGACTGTGGTTTATCTGCGTACGCTAGAGATTCCACTCAGCCTCACAGAAAGTAATCGGGCAGTGTTAAGTCAAACGATCTCGGCGGCCAGTTATATTGGGTCCTTACCTATGAAATTGGTGTTTTTATTCTGTCTTAGTATTTTGTCTGTAACTATTAAGATTCAGAGTATTCCTAAAAAATAATTACCTCATCTAAGAATAGACTATATTTTTGAGCTTTTTTGATTTGTTTTGATAATTTGTTGTATGTTTAATTGTGTTAAAATTGGACACGGAGACAACTCTTTTTAAGTGCCTCCCGAATACATCATTTTATTTGCATTCACTTAAAAACGATAAATAATTTTTATGAAGTGTGATATTACACATATAACTAAAGCTTGTCTAATGATACATGCCAAATATTATTATCTCTGGACTTGTCGTTGTGAAGAAAACTGATAAAATGTTAGTATGGAAAATGCAGAATTCCCCAAAATCTCCATACAAAACACCAATATCATAGGTAAGGACCAAACAATAAATTTTAACAATTTCTACGCGTTGTTGAAGCATCTGGCGTTCCATGGTGAAATGTCTCGACTAAATATGTATTCATGCCAAATTTGACAGCTATCGCATTACCAAGATGGCCGCTATGCGCTGTCAAAGTTCGAGCGTCCCTATTGAAAAACCCTTTACTTTAGGCTATCTGTACAATAAAAACCTGGGACCACTAAACAGGTGTAGGCTGCCATCAGCCAAACGCCACCAAGAGCCACCAGGAGCCCCCAAGGCGCCCAGTAATGTAACAGTAACACCAAAGACAGGAGCCATACTGAAATAAATAAAGAAATCATATAGAAAACTTGATCACAGCTTCTAAAGGAGTAACATTAACAGGATAACAAAGAAACCCATGTTTGTAATGGAAAATGTGGTAAACTGCAGAATAGTACTTAAAATAAGAAACTATTTTTGCTTCATTTTCTTATACTTCAATGTATTATACATCAATGGTTCAATGTCGTTGTAACTTATGACACTTTTCTTTTTCTTGGACACATCTTGGATTTACAATAAAATAAAATTTCTGTGATTGTATTTTCACCAGATCTAAAGATGTGTACCGAATTTGTCAAAAGGAAGGGGGTCAAATTTCAATTATTTGGTTTGAATGAAACAAACAAACAGGACAAGCAAAATAAAACCGTTTTAAGACGTAATAACGTTCATTTCGTATTTGACGACCTCCGTGGTCGAGTGGTCTATTTGCCGGTCCCAAGGCGTCGCCATCTCGAGAGGTTCTGGGTTTGATCCCCGGTGGAGGCAAATGTTTGGGTGATGAATTTTCAGGCATTTGTTCTCCAGTCTTGGATGTTTAAATGTATTTATATATATTCAGGATATTTTTATGTATTTATCTATTAAATATATTTATCCGTCATCTAGTATCGGTAACGCAGGCAGCATTAGTTGTTTAAAATGGGGCTAGTAGGTAGGTGTGAATGTTTGAAGAAATTTATTTATATTTATACAAGTAACATTTTGTCAGATTTATATTGCCGATAATAACACGACTCACCTCACGAGTGACCGAATTCAAAACCTGAGAATCTTTTTAAATTTACAGCCGAATAGAGCCGTTTGGTAGCGGCTCATTAAATGAACCTACTACCAACCCATCTCTTCCCTTGGGTGTCGTAAAAGGTGACTAATGGATTTAGAACTGGAAAATCATCCAATAGCTTAAGGCGGCGACGGGCTCACTATCTGTCACGCTGAAGTATTATACATATATATGTGTCGCAGGGAAATTCAGGATATCAGGGATTTCATGAAATCCCCAGGAATACCACGAAATCACGGTTGATGTCGAATATTCTTGATTATTACTACTCTTACTTAAAATGTTTAGTGATTTGTCGTTTCACTAATCAAAATCTAGTGAATTGTCAGAAAAGAGGACATTTTATGGTAGACATAAATATTATCAATGACACACATATTGTTTTTAAGGATAAAAAAAAAAATATAGTAACTCTTTTTTTGTTGAAAATTCTCTACTGGTACTGGTACTAAGAGAAATGCGTGGCTCGATTTTTACACACACATCTACATTAACTCACTTCCAGTTATATAAATGTCTGCGCGGTGGGTGACCGTGGGTGGCGATAACATAAGATTTCTCTTCCTCGGAGGCAGTAAAGGATTTCAATATCCGTTGCCGTAAGAATATCTGAACCGGCAGCCATTGTTCGACCGCTGGCCACGGAGACGCTGTCATTGTCGTCATCATTCGAGCTATCATATTCCGCCGTCACGGTTTCGTCATTACTTAGTTCATTCGCAATTTCAATTAATCCCTGAGAGCCCCTAGGAATTGACCGAAGATTTTCGTGCGAGTACTTGTATACCCGATTTGAACCCTATAGGGACTTAGCTCGTACCTATCATTATTTAAGACCTTGGTAATCTGGAATGGTCCTTTATACTTTCTAGATTCGTCTGATTACACTCACTGGATTTGATGAATACGTATTCACCTAGTGAATAAGGTTAAACTAATGCTTTTCCCCTATTAAAACGCTCCGTCTCGACCGCTGCCACTCTCATAATTCCGTCTATTGCCTGATTACGTATCGTCTTGAGATAAGGTCGCTCGGAAAGAGAAGAGTCGCTTCAAATTTCAAGCTTAAAAATTGAGCTTTGATACCGAACATTAGTTTTGTTTGTGTGTACCCGGTATTTCTAGACCTAGTACTATTGAGTGCCAATTGGACGTTGTCTAGTTCGTCGCACCAAATTTTATTCGTGTCATTTTCAACTATAGTGTGCAAGAATACGTATGAACTCGTTCTACTTGACCGTTAGCCCTAAATGTACACGAAGCTATTAAATGGATGTTTATGTAAACTACAGAACTCATTAAAACTAGAGCTGATGTAAAATCTCCCTTGATCAGCTATTACTCTCTTTGGTACACCAAATAGCGTTACCGCTTTCCTAATGGCTTTAATTGCGCATCGAGCATTGAGAGATTGCGTATATACTAGCAAGAGATTTTGTGAACGAGTCTTTAATCACACGTAGTCTTTTCTTATCTATATTTATATCCGGGACACATAGTGACAAAAGTGATAAACTTTTGTCAGTAAGTTTCCCGGATATGTCGATGTGTATGGTATGCCAAGGGACACTTACTTTTGGTATTGGATGTAAGCACACTTTTTGAGCACCAGAGGGGCCATTGGACGCCCTACAAATAATACACAAATCAATGAACTCACGAACTGATTTTGACATTTCAGGGAACCAATATTGCTCTTAGGGCGAATTCGACCAAATTGAGATTAGTAACACGGGAATAGTAATACCAAACTGAGCTGAACTGATTGGTCGAATCTGCCCTATGTCAAACGAGACATTAAAACATACGTGCGCGAAAAACTGCGTACTCCGTTAAAATAATATTACTCGCGTGTAGCCAAGCATGAAAAAACTAGGATAGCTAATCGGCTCCGCCCTTTGGACAGATTCGACCAATCGTGTGAACTCAGTTTGGTATTACAATTCCCGTGTTACTAATCTCAATTTGGTCGAATTCGCCCTTAGAGCTTGCCCAGAATTTTGTCATGTCCTAGAGTTTTATCTAGAGTTTCTGTCAACTTCAACCTTCTTCTCTAAAAACATGGCCACTTTCCCAGTACGCGGTGTTACGTCATGAATGACAACTCGCATTCGTTCAATAACCGATGGCAAACTAGGGCCCGATTTTTCAATCCTCAGATAAAACTATCTGTCTGTCAAATGTTAGCTCTTTCCCTTTTCTTTTTATGACTTTAGAAAGTGACAGTGATAGTTTTAAATGGCGGATAATTTTATCTGAGGATTGAAAAATCGGGCCTAAATTAACTAAAACGATTTCTTGACGCGCCGACACATATTTTTGGGTCGTCGTAACATCAGAAGTTAATGTTTTCATAAATAAATCAGATATAAATGTTGCTCTGTTCATGCTCATATATACATATGCTCAAATCATTTGATGATGAATGATAAAGTAAAGGAGTAATTTCATTATATCTGCATGATAATATGAAGTTGAATTAATCTATTTATTTCTTAAAAATGTTCCTTATTTCTATTATTACTGAGAAATCTTTACCAAAAACAAAAACTACAAATACATTGTGGTTTTATAGATAATTTTGCATGTGTTGAAAAATAATGAATAAAAAATATTTCTATTATGTATTCGTTTACTTTTTTTTATTAGTTCAGTAAAGAACTCTTTTTAAATATGTAATAATTAAAACCGAGATGACATCCTTAATATTTTTTTTTTAAATTGTTGAAGAACAAAAAAATCATTGAAAACAATGCTCACGACATTGGCGCCGGGTTAAGAACCTTAATCGCACTAAAAGCTAAAACACGGGTATTCTCTTCGACACTAAAGTATCCGCTTGTGAAGTTAACATACGTATATTTAAAAAAGCGGAGTTTGCCAGCCCCAAGGGCTTTAACCCTGATTGTGGCTGGCAAACTGCCAAACGCCTGAGAGCCCGAGATCTAGTAACTCACGAAAGGCTACAAGAGGATATTAAATTTCACAAAAACCGCTACAATTTACCGAAACACTCATTACAGAACGTTGTGATTCACAGAAAATTCGATATCTTAAAAAGAAATTGTTTACTTTATCAAGAGACATACAAATACTAGATAATTATGACAAATTTATAAAACTATGATAGCTTAAAACATTTTGGCAACACAACAAATTCATTCGACAATGTGTGTTATAGCAATCCGTCAAAGCTCAATAAAATACGTCCAACCTCACGCGTTACACGGATTTTAAGTTTACGTAGGGCGAACCTTCAAAATATTGTATGTGGCCGAATTACGTAGTTATTTAATAACTTGAAGTGGGATGGCCAATAGCACCTCCAATTTCCATGCACCCAGATTACCTACTCCCAATATGTGCATTCCGTAGTTTTTCATTTAATTTCTACATAAAATATATAATCATCTCATCATTCTTAAATTGATTTTAATCCAAAAAACGCCCAAACGTGAAAGTATCACGTGTTTCTCAAAGTTCAATCATTACCGTAAATAAAAGCTTTTAAAATAAATTATGTGTTCCGAATTTGGCCCAATTTTCATTTAAATCTCATATATTCTAAAGTTTGTGAACACAATTAACTTCACAATATATTAAACAAGGGATGTTTCCAGAGCACATGTCAAACTTTTTACACAAATTTTATTTACCAACCATTTTGCCTTTTAGACCGCAAAAAGCTCCAGAAGGTTGCAGCTTATGTTAAATTAAAATGAAGACGTGTCCTGAGTTTCCCAGTACCCTTATATATGTAATAAGTTACTGGTAACTTTATACCCAAGTTTACTTTCAATCGTGCAACTCGGACAAGATTAACCAAAGATGAAGAGGACGAAAGGTTTTTACTTACTCCTAATCCTCCCGTGTAATAAATACCCTTTAATTGATGAGCACGTAATAATAGGTTGGGGAAAAAGTTTCTTCGCATTTTTTAAGAAAATTCAAAACATTTTTTAATATAGTTTATTTACATTTAACTAAAGTATGTAGGTACCATTTTGTTCGATAACTTTTTGCCATCTTGTAGGTAGGGACATGATCCCATTGCTATAGAAATTTTGGGACTTCTGGTCAAAATACCGTGACAAGTGGTTTTGGCAGTTCTCTCGTGATGTTAACCTGACACTGCCTAAAGAATTCTGAAGAGACCGAAACAGGTGGAAATCTGAAGGTGCAAGGTCAGGACTATACGGCGGATGCATTAACACCTCCCAGCCAAACTCTCTTAATTTTTGCTGAGTGGCTAAAGATGTGTGAGGTCTAGAGTTATCATGATGAAAAACCACACCCCTTCTGTTGATTAATTCCGGCCGCTTTCTCTCAACTTTTCATCACCAGTTATCAGCTTCTTCAAAAATGGTTCGGTTTCATTACGTCGTAATAAAGAATCACAAATGAGTACACGGTTCATTAGGTTTCTTTCAGTGAGCTCGTGAGGTACCCAAATGTCGAGCTTTTTTGTGTACCCAGTTTTTTTCAAATGCGCCAAAACTGTTTTGTGGTCAATTCCCAGTTCTTCAGCTACGTCGTAACTACTGGCATGCCGATCTTGCTCCACTTTTTCAAAAATGGCATCCATTTTATCTGTAATAGGGCGACCAGAGCGACGTGCATCTTTGACATCAAAATTTCCGGATTGAAAACGCTTAAACCAAATTTGTGCTACTCTCACAGACACTGCACTAGGTCCATAAACATCGCAAATTTTTTTCGCGGCTTGCGTTGCATCTTTACCTTTTTTGTAGTAAAATTTTAAAATGTATCGAATTTCTTCATTAGATTCACTCATCTTGGCGGTACGAAAAACAAATGAAAATCACACATTTTCCTAATTTGAATTTGGAATTATGTTCTTTAAAATTTAAACTTTCAATGATAACAAAACCAGCCAGATACAAATAGTATAGCCAAAGAGATTTTATTACAAGTTTATACATACTATAATGCGAAAAGACTTTTTCCCCAACCTAATATGTTACATCTTATCTTGCGGTCGCAGTAGCCGCGAGCCTCGAAGATAACCTACCGAACCTAGCAATTGTTTTAATTTTTATGCTAAATAATGTTTTAAAACTAGTCTCATCCGCATTCCGCAATCCGCATCCCATAAGCATTTAACTTTCCGTGTAACGGGGGATAAGCTTGTTGCGAGTTACTGGTCAGTTTGAGGATAATCACAACAATTATAGCAGCGGTAGCGGTTGGGACGGACGGGGCACTACTCGTTGAGAGCTCGCGGGACGGGTTATCACGCCTGTACTACTGAGTTTGAATAAAGCTTATGTATAGTTCATTGAGAATATCGCTTGCCTTTCATTGTGCCCGGTGCATGGCAACATGCTCGCCACCTGTTACATGGTGACCTAACCATATGTGGCGAAATGTGGGTGGTAACCATTACTGCCTACTGAATGAAAAAGGCGTAATGATATATTATATTACGTTATGCTATGTTATGTTATGTTATGTTATGTTATGTTATGTTATGTTATGTTATGTTATGTTATGTTATGTTATGTTATGTTATGTCATGTTATTCTATGCAGTGGTACAGGCCCCTGTGGTCGATCTGGTGACCTCTTGCAGGAGTAGTGCCGTCCGTCCGAACTCTGATATCGCTGCCTTTTTACTTATATAATAATATCACTATTTAACGGTTGAAACTCGTGTAAAATTGTGTAATTTTTATTAGGAGAGTTAGATAAGTTTCAGTAACAGTCAGATTAGCTTTGTTTTTATGCTTAATGAGACTTAAATAACCTTTTAGGGCATCAAAGCTTTTACTTAAATTATTTGGTTTTACAAAAGACAACAAACAACGTTGCTTCAGGGTCCTTTTAAAGATGCATGAAAAAGCCACTATGCAGAACGCATGTAATATTGTTTTTTGGCACGCCATCTACCACAGTTTTTGATTTTCTGACGAGGAGGAATCAATTTATGGATTGTACAGGCGAGTA
Source organism: Parapoynx stratiotata (assembly GCA_910589355.1). NCBI lineage: Eukaryota > Metazoa > Arthropoda > Insecta > Lepidoptera > Crambidae > Parapoynx > Parapoynx stratiotata. Next base: position 15,961,241 of record OU342460.1, on the reverse strand, counting down.
CAAAAAATGTATAATACTGATTTGAACGGTGTCAATCTATACATATGATAAAACAGCAGAGGTCGAATGTCTGTACATTGGACAAAGTCAGGGATATTAAGAGAGGAAAAATAAAATAAAGATTGTTTTATTTTTTGTTTGTCTGTTTATGTTTGTTTGTTTATACGTGCTAATCTCCAAAATCGCTGGACCGATTTCAATGAAAATTTGCATGGTTATACCTTATATCCCTGGTCGACATCTTTGATACTTTTTATTCCAGAAAATTAAAGGTTTTTTGTGGGATAGTTAAAAAACATAGTAAACGCGAACGAAGTCGCGGGAAACAGCTTGTCTTATAATGAGAGTCATTTTCTATCAAAAGTGGTTACATATTATATTTTCGAAATTAACTGTACCTGCCTCTGAAACCCAATACCTTTTAACTTCAAGTGAGATGATGACATTAAAAAATTTCTTAATTGTATTTATAGTTCAACAAAATTATTCAAATATAAATTTTCTAGTAAATTATTTCCAGTTAAGGAGCTTCAAAAGCGAAAAGGCTATAATTAAGTAGGTATATAAGTATGCATACCGAAAACCGCTTATTAAAGTAAATTAATTCTCGGTATTCATAAGAGTGTGTAAATACCTAAACTGAATAAATGTTTGGCTTTGACTTTAGCAGAATCAAAGACGCATAAAATTGAACGTGTAAACATGATTCCATTTAATTTACATTAACCGGGTTAATTAAAAGTGTAAAGAGGCGGCTGCCAAAAGATAGGCGATTTTTTATCTATTTTCTCAAGTTCTTGTACAACCTGCACATATAATTTTTTTTAGTACATGAAGTTTCATACTTTTATCTCGGTAGGGGTTAAAAATATATTAGAAACAAACTTTTATAACAGACTTTTGTTTTTCGAAAACGATGACTATCAACTGAATTATACTTATATATATGCATCGTTATAAGAGTTATAATGTATAAATATTATTCCATTAATAACTTCAAAGGTATCAAGGCGTAAAGGTACCATCTCATCATGTTTGTGTGATTAGTTTATTTTGCAAGCAAGCATTATTTTGTTCTCTAGACTTGGATGTGCATTGTATATGTTCTGGATATATATATATAAAAATATAATATATATATATATATATATATATATATATATTAAATATGTTTATCCGTCATCTAGTATCCGTAACACAAGCAGCATTAGTTGCTTAAAATGGGGCTAGTTGATAGGCGTGAACGTGTGAAGATAAATATATTTATATTCTGTAACCAATAAGTTTATTCTTCCTGTATGAATTTCACCTTTGACCTCTTTCGCAGGATGCCGATGAAAAATCTGATTCGGAGACGAAGAGTACACACTCGTATTGTATGCACACTGTGGACTTGGAGTTCAGGCACGTGATCCGGTCCACCCACATAGACAAGAGCATTGAAGCGAAACGGAAAGTAAGTTGACCATTGGCATTAATCATGAAATCACTTGTTTTGTATAATATCATCACGCCTCTTTCCACGAAAAGGGTAGGCAGAGGTGTACAATGCCCACATTTCGCCCATTATGTCGAAGTCCCAACGTAACTCAAATAAAAACTTATATAAAAAGATCCCAACACATGGTATTGGCGATGTCCGTTTGATTTATCTTTATACATACATATAATCACGTCTATTATCCCCTAAGGGTTAGTCAGAGACTAGGCAAAAGCACCGCGAAAGCAGTTCAGTCCGCGCTTCACCATACAACGACTGCACACGTGCTCAGTATGACAGATACTGAGCCCGTCGCCGTTGAAATGTCGTGCAGTTCTAAGTCCATTAGTCTTCTTTTACGACACCCAGGGGAAGAGATGAGCTGGTAGTCTTTTTCTCAATATCTTTAAAAAAATTAATGAAATATAAATACCTGTCATACCTGTCAAAAATATGTTCCTTAACTATACATTATCTTCGTGTCAGTAAAATTACAATCTAACCTTTCTCAGGCTCTAGACTGTGTACCAAATTTCGGTTAAATTGGTTCAGTAGTTTTGATTTGAAAGCGAGACAGACAGACAGAGTTACTTTCGCATTTGTAATATTAATATAGATTTTATATCTAATGATGAGATTGTAATAAAGCTATATTATTTTGTGGCTATTGAGTGGTTGATGACTCATATTTCTCTGCCAGTCAGCCATCTAAATAATAGAACAACATACCATATCTTCACCCCTTTATCTCTGAATAGGTAGGCAGAGGTGTTAAACACCCACATTTCGTCTGATGCCTGGCGGCATTATTTCCATTTAAATACTTATTTTAACAATATCTAGTTCCAGTTTGAGCATAATATTAAATACACTTTTTTGTTTCAGGTAATTCGGATGCTCTTCGTTATAATATTAGAATTCTTCATTTGTTGGACTCCTCTTCACGTTATTAATACTGTAAGTGATCATTTTCGAAGCATTTATTATATTGTATATAATGCCACGAATTACTCTCATGTTTAATGGTTAGACCGATTAAATAGACTCTTTAAGGATCGTCAGAATAATTGAAAACAATTTAAATTTTACATTCAGTTTTACAGCACCATGTAAACACAAGGACTCATTACACACGTCCTTACGCATTATACATAACAAAACTCATAACAAATCATCACGCCTCTTTCCCCAAAGGGGTAGGCAGAGGTGTTAATATCCACATTTCCCCAGATATGTAGCGTAGTAGTACAGGTAGCGAACCTGTTGCCATGCACCGGGCACAATGTGAGGCACAATAAACTATACATAAGTTTTATTCAAACTCAGGTACTCTTGGTACAGGCGGCGGGATCGAACCTGCGACTTATGCGGCCTCCAACGAGTAGTGCCCCGTCCGTCTCAATCACGCTTTATAACTTTCAAAACTTCTTGGTCAGAAGGTCTAACAATCGCAGTAATCAACAATCGCTCAATAGGAAGTTTATGAAACTTCCTGTAAAGTGTACACAAAAGGAATGGCAACTTACCGGAAGCAAGAAAAACAAACAAGTCCAGGAATGCTTTAAAGATCTAACTAAAGTATGTTCTGAGAGATTAATTATTTCAGAGAGAAATAATAAAATATTTCAAAACTGCTTTGATTTTATTCTTTGTTGTATAATACATCGAACAAGCTTATTTAACTTACCCAACACAAAATTCTGTCCGCGTTGTTGATTTTAAATGAAGTAATCAAAATTTTATGACTTTCCTCGTCTCCTTGCTTGTCATCGTCGCATAAGTAAAAAAAAATTACTAAACATTTTTAAAACCCCCAACGCAAAAAAAATCAATCTCATCTAGGGTCCGCTAAGACCTTGGTATGATCTTGTTAGGTAGAGAGCGGTTTTCCGACGAGACAGATTTTTTTTAGTTGGAGTTATATTTAATTCTTTTTTATGCTTTTTATACGGATAAATTATAACCAGTTAAGATAAGATATGACCTTTCATTTAATACCCTACTCGGGTATATTTGAACACATTACATTACATTTGATAAAATTTTGGTGGTATGGCTTCCAAGCCCGCCTGGCTAGCTACCACTGTCTTACCTAAATTTGTCGCCATAATAACAATGTTATAAGCATTTGTTGTGTTCGGTCAATCGAAGGTAAGATAGCCAGTTCCTCAGTAGTTGAGGGTTTACTGGTGAAGGTGGAACCTTCGGCCTTATAGTCACTAACCATCAGGTGAGATGAAGGCCAAGAACTTACCTGTCATTATGTAAAAAAAACATTCGATTTTTCAGTGTCACTTTTACTCCTCATATAATTTAAATGGCTAAACTAATTTTAATGACACACACACAAACATACACGCTTCAACCTTATAACATCCCTCTTTTCGCGTCGTGGGTTAAAAATATTGGTATGCCTCCGTATACCCTTCGCAACTTTTATTATAATATAGTAGAGGTTAGAAATCATTATAAAAGTGGCGGACCTCTGCGGTCGAATGGTCCTAAAAACAGGCATACCTATACCTATTTTCCTTATTTGAAATTGGCGACTATTTTCATAGATTGCTTATCTTGTTTCAGATCTACTTATTCTACCCTGATGAGTTGTATCAGTACATAGGCTCAAAGGGCGTGGTTCTTCTGCAGCTGCTAGCGTACTGTGCCTCTTGCTGCAATCCAATCACGTACTGCTTCATGAATCGCAAGTTCAGGCAGGCGTTTATCACCTTGTTCAAGGCTTGCAGGTTGTTCAGGTAAGGGAACTTTACTAGCTATCATATTTATGGCATCATCTTCACTTTCAAATTTAGTATTGCTACATGCATTATATTGGGTCCTTACCTATGAAATTGGTGTTTTTATTCTGTCTTAGTATTTTGTCTGTAACTATTAAGATTCAGAGTATTCCTAAAAAATAATTACCTCGTCTAAAAATAGACTATATTTTTGAGCTCTTTTGATTTGTTTTGATAATTTGTTGTAAGTTTAATTGTGTTAAAATTGGACACGGAGACAACTCTTTTTAAGTGCCTCCCGAATACATCATTTTATTTGCATTCACTTAAAAACGATGAATATTTTATAAGAAGTGTGATATTACACATATTACTAAAGCTTGTCTAATGATACATGCCAAATATTATTATCTCTGGATTTGTTGTTGTGAAGAAAACTGATAAAATGTTAGTATGGAAAATGCAGAATTCCCCAAAATCTCCATACAAAACACCAATTTCATAGGTAAGGACCTAATATACAACCTTTTTCTCAATGGGGTAGGCAAATTACAGTACCTGTTATGTAAGTTTTCATCTTTTCACTTTTAGTTTCGTAGAGAAATTGACATCCTTGACATTTCTTAACGCAAATAAAAGTCATAAGTTATTTACAATGAAAACTTGGTACACTGATATCCACTTGATAAGATGCTGGCATACATCATTCACAAGAATGCTAGATTAGCATAATTAATTTTAAGTGAGTTGTTTATTGTTATTTGTTTATTTTTATAATCACCAAGACCAACTTCTTCTAATTTTAGATTAACTTCATCACACTCACTAAAATAATTAACCCGGCATAGATATAACAAAATACAATTAACTTGATTGATACCTGCGACCCTTGGACTAACCAGTTAATGTTAAGAAAAGAAATAATTACGGATGCCAAAATTTCACTAGGCATCTACTAAAGCTTTAATCGTGAATAAATCCAATAAAAAGGTAATTATCTTGTCGGCCGACGAACAATAAAAGAAATCCAAGGCCCTGTATTATTACGTTGATGAGGACGATTTTATAGGCAATAAGATACAAGACTATAAGCCACTTAATTAAAACTTTACAGCCCTCCTATTCCCAATAATACAATGGTTAGCATTTAAAAAAAATCTTGAAAAATGGAACGAATTTTGAGTTAACATTCGTTTTTATGTTTTAAGTAATTCGAATTCGGTTCATTTAAGCGTGCTACAGTGTTACCCTGTGTAACCGTGTAAACTTAATATTCACTTTAATAAATTACTGGTGAACTGCCCCAGCTTCGCACGTAACTTTTAAAATACCTAACTATCATAGGTATTTTAAAAAGATAATTTAGTTTTTATAATATAGATCCCTAATTTTTTAAAATCTAATTTAGCGATAGCTAATCTGAAATGTCTTTGGTTTTGAACTTTTCACTTTCAATAAATAAAAATGGATTTGATTTTAGATTTTAACAGTAATAGCATAATTAAACATAAATAATTCAAACTCACTGACGCCTAATGACATTTCAAACTCTCAAATCACTTTGACTAATTAAAAGTGGACTACAGGATCAAGAATTTTGTACTCTATATGGATGCCAAACTCCCATACAATAGCATGAAGAATGTTCTGTCTCGATCAGTAGGTGTTCCCTCTCATTCAAAATCCTAATCGGTCAGTGGGGAGAAATCCGGAACTATGAGATATTGCGAAATATGTTCTTAGGAACCATGACATCGATTTTGGATAAATTAATAATGACATTCAATTTTTTTCAACTCTCAGATCTAACCGATTATCTAACCGGGTCATCATTTTGAAAATAAAAAACCCTTTTTGGGCTTAATGTTAGTCATAAATTACACACTTTTAATGTTCCTGTTTTTTCTTTAGCGCAATTTGTTTTTCCTGACTGCTTCCTGAATGTTGTCAGATTTACCAATAATGCTTAGCCAAATTTCTTAAGTTTCTGACAAGGAACAAGCCCGTTCCATGTCACACTCCATAGTTTTATTCAAATCAGCGTAACATACAATATGGATTTTCCCAGACGATGCGGGAAATAGAGCTTCTATTCTTTCTAAATGCTAATGTACCGTGTCTCAATGGCAGTTCAATAAATATTGTTCTTGAGGCATTGAACCAAAATGTAGTAAATACATAAATTTATTCGAAAGAGTGACTTTTGTTTTAATAGAACTTACTATCACATAGAGCAATTTTATAAAGCATAGGACTAAGGTTGATGCACAGAGCAATCAATCTCCAGGCTTAGATTAATTACTCTGTGAGCAATGATATTGATAACCAGCCGTCGGTTCCATCGAGAGAAGATCCCTTATCTAAAATTCTAAATTCAATATCGTTTATTCAATTTAGATGCGTCTTAGTACATGCTTATGAACGTCAAAAGTATATTGCAATTTCATGACAGCGATAAACTACGCCATCCGTTCACAAAACTACCAGGAGGCCTTGTTCTGAGAAGAACGGGCAAGAAACTCAGCAAGTTTCTATCCCGCCTTTACAACAACAACATTATTGTTTTCAATGTCTTAAACTACAACGTCATTGAAGTTTTATAAGTAAAAAATTAATAAATATCTGAGGTATATATTCTGCAGTTAACCACATTTTTCAATGTAAGGTAGTCTAAAATATTACATAAAGAAAATAAATTAAGGTTCCGTTGATTAATGGAAATAAGATTTGTAGTTTATACAAAACCAGGTCATACATTCAATAGGTATCTTCATTTTGCCGTACGCTATTTCTACAAATCAGACAAGCATGAGTTCCTGATACCGATAGTAGCACCTGTTCACAGGCATAACACATGAATCAGCCATCGCTTCTCTAAACCATATTTTAGGGTTTTACGTACTAAACATTAGCCAAAACCGGGATCTATGGATTTTTTATACACATACATGTGGTAAACCTATGTAGCCGTATCCGAATTTGATAACGTTCGAAAATTCAGTAGTATCATTAGGGAGTATTCCTTGTTCTATTAGTTTAATAACATCCGGACCTGGCTCGATATCAAATCAAGAACTTTCCAAGAGTCACCAGGGACTACCAAACTCAGTGACGTCAATACAAATTTAAATTCAAAATAATTTTGTTGGCTTTCGCACGCTATTATAGTTTTGGATCAGTTCTCAGACCTTTACAATGTGGGTTGTAAAATGAGTAGGAGTCTTCATAAGTTCAACAATAAACCTGTTTTTCTAGTTCCATTTCTATTGATCAGAATCGATCTTCTGACCTGCCACTCAAACGTTCAGTGATGTCCAGTTTTGCCAGATGTAGTTAAACTTAACGTCTTCCTACAGGCCTCAAAGTGTGACAAAGGCAGTAGAAAGATCATTAGGAAAACTTAATGTTAACAATATGATAATATTACAATGAAAATTTGGGATACCCAAGTCAGGACCCGAATCAAATCTGATGATAGGTGTCAGGTAATCTTGTACTAGGCTTATTGCGAATACTTCGTGGGTAATTAATTTTATAACTGCATGAGCCCTGAGACGTCGGTTAGCTTAAAATTGATAGTTATACTACCGTGTCTTCATTATTTCCCTGGAGTATAAGGCTGAAGCAGCTATTAACAATCTGCTTCAACCTGAGGCTTCGGTTATCAGTCATATTGTCTGTTTTAGGAAACTCAATTCTTTGATTCCTCGATTCTCAATACCACAAATTTTGATATTTGGCCTAGATTCGCATTAGGATTAACATTTATTGCTATCTAGTTCACTGACACTGAGTTACTGCGTAATGATTGATAAGGCTCCCTAACAAGATAATTGTACTAAATTGGTGTGTTGCGTGAAATTGTATTCGAATAATAATATTTTTTTTCCAGTTATACTACGAATAGATGGTAATATTTATTCAGATAAGAAGTATTTGTTTTTTCAACTATGATCTCCATTGTCGATAAAAAAATATGAATTACTTCTTATACAGATAGATCATACCAATTTTTAGAATTTTATACTAATAATATTAAGCAGAATAGTTTGGTTGTTTAGTTGAAACATGGCAATAGGCTCGCCACCTGTTACATGGGGACCTGTTACATGGGTGCTTAACACCTCAGCCTACCCCTTCGGGGAAAGAGGCGTGAGGATATATGTGTTATGTTATTTGATTTCAATTACTATCTAAGAAGGCATCGCAGTTTTAAAACAACATCGTATCGCAGCAAATAAGTCGGTAAAAAGTTTTTGGAGCTTTTGAATATTCAATAATATTCACAAATATTTTTTTTACCTACGTAAGTGAAGTCGTGGGTAAAATTTTGCGTTATCCCCAAGAAACTATTACGCACGGACGAGTTCGCGGGCAAAAACAAGTGTAATGTATTTCTATGTAAAAAAGTACCCAGCTTCTAAATGCTCTTTCATACGACAACTTTATAAGTTGGCATTTATATAGAAAAATACTTCTAGAAATTTCAGTCAGAAATTCTTCGAATAGTAGTGCATAGGCTTATATTTAGAAGATTTTCTGAGGGTGGAAAATTGATTACCATGATTTCCCAATAATAGTTTCAGTGGATTTGTAGATTTAATACTTAGCAATATTATTATTAATACTGTAATTGCAATACATTTTCTTGAACAGAATTTCGTGGAAAATATTAATAAAATCTTAAAGTCTCAGCAAGTTTTATATTCCATTTACTTAAACTTCATACTTCAACATCAGTTTCATTAAAATAAAAAGTAATTTATACAAGTATTTAGACCACTAGTTATTAAATAAGACAAGAATGAGTTAAAACATGTTCTCAGACATGACACATGAATCAGTTATCACGATCTTATTTTTGGAAACTCATTCCAATTTTTGGAAACTATTCAAAATTCAGTCAAGTCCTCATAAACGTCCCACAGCTGAGCACAGCTTTCCTCATGAAGAAACACATGAGGATTATGAGCCGTAACACACCACGTTGCATGTGCTGGCCATACGGGTTGGTGGGTAGAAACGGTTACAAAAGTTACTGGGAACAATGACTTATATGCTTTCGGAGCACAGATGAGTTCTAGAGATCACAAGGTTTTGATCACCCATCCAAGTTCTAAACATGGCGATGGTAGGTTTGTTTTTATCGAAAGTCAATGGCATACAAAGCACGCCACCGAGCTCCTCAAAATTTAACTAAAATATGCCTAAATTTAGATCCCTTTTAACTGTTGTATGATATTTGATATGATTTATGATGATGAGTGTACGTCGGTGTAATGCGACTTACTTAATTGTCTTAAGCTAGCTAGCTCCAAGCTCCAGGAGCATCCTGTCTGTCAACGCATGTAAATGGATTGTCCCACCCTCCCGTTGGGAGTGATTGAGTTGATAAATATGTATGCAGACTTGACAGGAGTCTTTATTCCCTTCCAATAAGAGCCAATTACAGTCAAACGTACATATTTTTGAACTCGACTGACCTAGAAAGCCAATACATAGTCGTCAGATGTTTGTGTTATAATAATAAAACATTTATTACATAGTGGGAAAGTACCACTGTTGTACTTATAATCTCAAGTTTTTGGGCTAAAATTCATTTGCACGTTGTTTGCGCGCAGCGTTTTTCAATAGATTTTAAAGATTTATTGAAAATCTAGCCCGTGCGTCGCTCGCGTGGATTTTGATTTTGCGCCGGAAAAAAGTTGTCAAAAAGTTTTTGATGGTATAAATTAACACAGCATTGTTTTTTTACAAAATACATAACATAATATTCCTACCTCTTATTTAGTAAAATATTGACTATTAATTGTTGAACTAAAACCTCTAATGATTAAAATATCGAAAATAACATTTCTTGTCAGTGTCATATGATCAATGGTTGTCATTGTGATAAACCTCTGTTGTCGTGTCATTATTTTACAATGCCGAGAAATTTTAAAATATGAAATGTAATTACATTTTGACGGAATATGTCACACAATACTCGGTCGAGCAGATATTGATAACCACGGTTACACCCTCGCGTCCTTTCTCAGGCTCTTGACTATCTGTGTACCAAATTTCAATTGAATAGGTTAAATAGTTTTGACGTGAAAGCAAAACAGACAGAGTTACTTTCGCATTTATAATATTAGTATGGATTATGCCGTAGTGTATAACTGTAACTCATTCATACTTCTTTTAAATAATTATACTAGATCCTCATTCATCAAAATTAAAATAAGGCATAGACAGCATGGGTACATGCTATTGATGATTGTGAAGAAAAATCATAAAGATTTAAAAAATATCTTTTACTTGTCTATACTGGAAATGGAAAAATAAAAATCAAAACGCCGGTCTCAAGGCGTCGCAATCTCGAGAGGTTCTGAGTTCGATCCCCGGTGGAGGCCAATGTTTGTGTGGACAGGCATTTGTTCAGCTGGTATCCATAACACAGGCATTAATTGTCTAGTATGGGCCAGTTGATAGGTGTGAATGTCTGAAAATATATACATTTATTTATTTATACGTCGCGGTTATAGGTTGACCTAAATAGCAGTTATCAGATGTTATAGGTTTTTTTCAGAACCCTTCGAATGTCTTAAGTCGAATAACCTTCAATCGCTGATAAGAAGAAACATTCATAGGCTTATGCGATCAACATATTTTATTCTCTTAGCATTTTTATTGTGTCTAATATATTATTTACGCTATCGTGAACCGTGAGCTTTGTCTCAAGGTTGCATTGCTGAATATTTACAAAGCCAATACACTGATCGATTAAATGTTTTCATGTATAAGCACGACATTCATTTTATATTTTAAAAGTATATAGTGATGGCTGTGGTATATTAAAGGATTGAGGTAGCTCGGTAGCGTAGTGGTTTTGCTTAAGATATCGGAAACAAAGCTACCTTCGTCATGGTCAGGCCTTCGCTGGGTAACCAAAACGTTGTGGTCTCAGACTAATCCGTGATTCGGAAAGCACGTAAAGCAGTTGGTCCCAGTCACTATTGCAACCTTTTCTACCCACCAACCTACATTGGATCAGCGTGGTGGTGTTATGGTTAACGCTCCTCATGTGTTTCTCCATAAGGAAGACCTGTGCCCAGCAGCGGGAACCACATAGGCTGATTACGAAGAGTAGATTTATCTTCAAACAGATCTCTTCATAAGGCTAATGTCCGTCCAATCACCTTGTAAGTTTTCCAACAATAGCTGCAAAATAATCGGTGCTTTTGATTAGAAGATAATATAGCTCAGTTCCTAGTGTGTATAATTATGGTAAATTATCTGTACTTTATAATATGGTGACCTTTTTATTGTTTCCCTGGCTATCTTTACACATAGACTTGTTTTGCTCTACAACAGGTGGAGATTTGCCCTTTTCAAAGATTTTAAAAAATATGACCAATCATAATTATTATCCCGCTAGAGCAATTCATCAATTGGCTGTTGGTAAAAATATATACCCTAATTTAGAATAATTTTGTAATTATTTATCCTGTAAGCAATCTGGGTCATACCTGATCAATTACCAATGGAATGTTTGATTACTTTATTCAATATAGTTCCTAGAACGTTACCGTAAATGTTTTGATGAATTTCTGTACAAACAGCAACACTCTTAACTTTCGTGTGACTACCACATTTTATAAAGAAAGTGAGTGAGTGTGTGAAAAATGAAGACGTCATACTAGATGTATGACGTCTTCATAAAGGTCATTTTTACTGTAGATGTGTGTGTCACGTTAGAAAGTTTTGAATTGAACCATAATAACTGAAAATAAAATTAATATTTTTTTTCTAACACCCTAATGAGTTTCGTATCAAAAAATGTGATTGTTTCAATATGAATTTTATCATTCTCTTCTATAGAGTAATGTCAGAACAATAATTGTAAATTTGTTTCCCAATTCTCAATTGGGACCTAGCTGAGGTGAGGCACAACAGTCAAAATTTAGGGGATCGGGCGTTTTCTACTTGGGAATCTTAAGGGATCGGTACCTTTTTCCATATCTCGATATCTCTCCATGTTCCAGCACACATCGGTGATATGGGTTGGTGGTGGGTCCTTTTTTTTGTTAGTCCCAGTTATCTTCGCATAATAGCGATTTTTTTAAAAAGCAGGAGGCACAAACGGTTGGACCTGGTTGCTGTGTTCTATTCTAATAAAAAAAATCGATATTGAGATTATAGGTATTCTATTCTCTTTGCTAAAGTAATACTGATGAAAAAGGATTATTTTTCGTTGTAAGATGGAACAAGCACTCGTGTGGGCAGTGCGCTTTTTATGGGATAGGGCGCAAGCGAACAGATGGGTTACCTGATGGTAAACAACTACCGCCGCACATTGACACTTGCAACAGACGAGTCACAAGTGTTTTACAGCTGTAAATACTTTTCTTTTCGAACTTATATATTAGTGTTCTTATCATTTTAATGAGTTTATTGTACTTGCATGGTTAGATCTGATATAGAACTAATCGGCGAGACTAATTTGGTTTTCCTACAGCACATAACAAAAAAGTACATCGCTGGCTTACGGCTACAATTGATGCAATTTTTTAAGAAAATAAAAACGTAACAAATTACGTCATACCTATGTTTTGATAAAACATATATGAAACTTATTCCCCATCTTTCCCGTTTGCCCGCAAGACATTTGCAATCGCTAAGTATAGACACCTTTTTTCAACCGTACAAATATTTACACGGATTCATCTCTACTCATTTAAAATTTTTTGTTAAAGCTATTTTTGTTTGTTTGTTTGTATACAAAGGTTTTATCAAAAGATGAGCCAGTTCGGCACAGAAAAGCTAAAATTAGGATATATTCGATGTGGAGGTGTGTCCTTAAGGGTGTATGTCTAATGGCGGACGTCTTAGCTCATATTATCATAGCTATAATATATCATATACTCATAGCTCATTAAGCAACTTACATAGTCGTTTATTTTATATAATTTATTTCATTTAATATTCTTTGAAGAAACATAACAAGGACAATTTTATTGATGTTCAGTTTTGCAGGTCATGTTTCTCTGAGAAGTCCGAGTGCAAGCAAGCAACTCCTCCTCCTTCGAGCCAAGATGTTACTGCTTGCATAGTGAGGGGCAGCCAGACTGGGCGCACAGGTAAGACCAATAAGAACTTATTCCACTAAGTAAGACCTCATTCATATTACATTTAAGTTTATCTACTTATTGTTACTATCGTAGAAGAGAAATGGAATTACAGAAAAGTCATTCTGTAATTGATTTTATTTATTTATTTTTGTTGCAAAATTCTCCCATGTGGGGAAGGCAAAGGGATCGAAGCCCATACAGCCACGTCTGCGATATTTTAACGCCTTCAGTATTTGCATTGAAATGCAAGTGTAATACATTTCAATGCGTCTGGGCAGAGTTTGGCGTCAAACAATCGATAGGAGACGCTGTGGTGCTACTTCGATGAGGTGGATTACCACGATAAAAATTCCATCGTTTTTCACACCACTTGACGATTATTTCAATGATCCTCCACATTGCTCGTTAACACAGACACTTATTACACAAAACTACACTGATTTTACGTAACAAGATTTACTCCGAAACAATATTACAATCACTGAAATAAAAATCACGTCCGCCATAGTTGAATGCCGCCAATAACTCCTGAATTTTTTTATGAAAATTTTGAATAAGCCAACATTCTGCATGGCCAGGTATTTTAGAGAAAATCCTTATCTAGGTTTTTAGTATTTTGTATGTTGCTTAAAATTTACTTAAGGAAGAATAGTCACGGCCCATTAAATATTTACCCAGGCTCGATAAGAATGGGGTAGATTGCTGAGGATGAATAAGATGTTAAGAAACAATTTTTGTTGTTTGGGATATGACTACTTAACTTTGAAGTAAAATATGAACAATTAGCATCACGAACAAAAACGAACCTAAAATAAAATATGGCACTTAATGTGACCGCGATACTACATCATTATATGAAACAAAATAACATTAGCGTTGTCTAACTTACACCTTATTACTATATCTTAAGGTGTGTTTTTATTTGTCTCAGCATGAATGACGAAAAAGGTTAAAAAAATAGAAATCATTTAATTTCACTGAATATTTCTTCAAAATTTAACTTTATAAAGAAATAAAAAAGTAAGGTAATAAATTGAAGAGAATTTTTTTAAAAGTATTTACATTTAGAATCTTATGACTCGCCCAACTTGAATTAAAGTCGTAGAAATGTATTATTTAAATAATGTTAAATATTTGCGATCAACTTTTCGTCATTATCAAATGCAAAACTCAGCCAAATGAAAATATTCCATTCAATTTATATTTTTACAATATACCTACTATATCACTATTTTAAAGCAGTAACTAGCACGTATGCATGATGGCGCAATCGAAAGCGAACTAAAACGCCAATTTTAGTTAGTCGCTCATTGAGCTATAATATCTCGTCAGTTTTTGAGACGCTGACCCGAAATCTAGTGTAACTTATTGAAGATCTATGCTACTAAGGGCGAATCAGACCAAATTGAGATTAGTAACACGGGAATAGTAATACCAACTGAGCTGCAACGATTGGTCGAATCTGCCCTACGTCAAACGAGACATTGACACATTCGTGCGCGAAAAACTGCGTACTCCGTTAAAATAATATTACTCGCGTGTAGCAAACATGAAAAACTAGGATAGCTAATCGGCTCCGCCATTAGGGCAGATTCGACCAATCGTTTCAGCTCAGTTTGGTATTACAATTCCCGTGTTACTAATCTCAATTTGGTCGAATTCACCCTAAATAATACTTTCTACACGGGACATCAGCCCAAAACACCTTGAGACAAGAAAAAAATGTTTCTTTAATATGCACCAGAGAAATGAACAAACATATTTAACAGTTTATTGTACACAGAACAATCATACAGAATACATAAATTAAATAGAAAGTACAAAGGGTGTGGCTTATTCCTAAAGAAATCTCTACCAGCCCACCTTGTCGCGTGTACACTATAAATGCATGTAAATTCTTTAATAATATAAAGTCTTAGTTATATGATAGCCACTAATCCATACTAATATTATAAATGCGAAAGTAACTGTGTCTGTCTTGCTTTCACGTCAAAGCTACTGAACCGATTTAATCAAAATTTTGTACATAGAGAGCCTGAGAATGGACATAGGCTACTTTTTATCCCGATATTCCCATGGGAACGGGTACCGTGCGGGTGAAACCGCGGTTATCATATCTTATCTACCGAGTATTAAGTGACATATTCCGTCAAAATGTAATTTCATTTTCAATTTTAAAATTTCTCGGCATTGTAAAATAATGACACAACAATAGAAATTTACCATGTCAACCATTAATTAGATGACACTGACAAGAGATGTTACTTTCATAATTTTAATCTTTGGAGGTTTTAGCCTACTATTTATAGTATTAGATCCTTACCTATGAAATTGGTGTTTTGTATGGAGATTTTGGGGAATTCTGCATTTTCCATACTAACATTTTATCAGTTTTCTTCACAACGACAAATCCAGAGATAATAATATTTGGCATGTATCATTAGACAAGCTTTAGTAATTTGTGTAATATCACACTAAAAAAAATTATTTATCGTTTTTAAGAGAATTCAAATAAAATGATGTATTCGGGAGGCACTTTAAAAGAGTTGTCTCCGTGTCCAATTTTAATACAATTAAACTTACAACAAATTATCAAAACAAATCCAAAGAGCTCAAAAATATAGTCTGTTTTTAGAAGAGGTAATTATTTTTTAGGAATACTCTGAATCTTAATAGTTACAGACAAAATACTAAGACAGAATAAAAACACCAATTTATAACTATTTATAGTCAACATCTTACAGTTCATCATTTTGTAATAAAAACAATACTGTGTTAATTATACCAACAAAAACTTTTTATCAACTTTTTCCCGGCGCTAATTCAATAGCCACGAGACGTCGCGGGCACAGCTGGTATTGACTATAAAATTGTTTTTTTATGTTACGCTGAAAATAATGAAATGTCTTTCGTGTCGGGCTTGGGCCACAAATGACCATTCTCCTAGATCGCATGTATTTATTATGGCACATTAATTTAGTGTAACACAAAATTGAGTTAAAAAGCCGAAATAAACTTCGACTATTCACAAAACATGTAACGAGTAAAATAAGTTTCTAAGTCTAAAACTATCGACGGGTGTGTTTCTCCGAGTTGCCACGTATCCTCAAAAGTTTCTAAGGGTTTCTCTAGGGCATGTAATGGTGGGCAATTAAGTTGCCTTGTTTGAAGGTGAAATAACTAACGACTTGAGGGGTAATTGTGGTATTGGTAAGTAGTACTCACGGAGCTACGAACGTCTACTCGTGTACATTGTCGTGTCATGTAAACTGTGTTTCATTCAATTTATTCATTCAAATACCAGATGTGCTTTTATTTCTGCTATCAACTTTAACATGAAAAAGTATCCTCACGCCTACAATTAAAATTGCGCGGACTAAGATCTTGGAGAGCTTTTTATCATGCTTTTTAATGCCGTGTGGTGACGGCAGAGTAGAATACAATTGTCACCACCCCACATCTCTACCGTGGGTGTCGTACAAGGCGACTAAGAATAAATCAATGATGAGGAATGGGCAGCAGCGTCTTATACCACCTAGCAATAGCAATGTACTGCGACTTTTGTGCCCGATAAATGGCAATAGGTTCGCCACACATGGGTCCTAACATAATTGGCGAAACGTGGGTGCTAGTTCACCTCTGCCTACCCCTTCGGGGACATACGCGTGATTTATGTATGTGTTTTTAGAGCTCCGTAGTCAATTAGGAATCCTGTTAATTACGCCAAATCTGTCTGTCCGTCCACGGATAACCCCAGTAACCGTTAGCACTAAAGCTGAAATTTAGTACATATATATTTTATCAATCACATGGTCACAGGCCCGACACGATGGAAACCTATCTTATTTCTCAGCGTAACATAAAAATTTCATTATTATAGTCAATATTAGTGGTTAACATATTTATGTTGCTTTGTTTATTTCTCTGGTGCATATTAAGGAAACAATTTTTTTAGGTTGTCTCAAGTAATGGTGTTTTGGGCTGATGTTCTGGGTAGAAAGTATTATTTAATAGCATAGATTTCGGGTCAGCGTTCAAAAACGGCCGAGGAAATAACGCCCCAAAAACTCCAAAACTAAAATTGGCGTTTTAGTTCGCTTTTGATTGCGCCAACATGCAGACGTACTACAGTTACTGCTTAAAATAGTGATAAATATTGTAAAAATAAAAATTGACAGGAATATTGTCATTTTGCTGAGTAACTAACATTTGATAATAAAGAAATGTTGATTTTATCCCCATGAACAAAAAATGGTTGTGGCTTAGTAGCATGTTTGGGTTTCAAAATTGAAAAAATACATTTGCCACGGTCAGATATTGGGTGGATGGGTGACCTGAACTTTCTGATTTCAAGTTCCTGTATGCTAAAGCCGTTGGTGTCGGGCGTTATTACATTATAACATTAGTGAGTCATTTAATATACTGTTACTCGTAATCAGTCTACAGATATTATGTGTAAGTAAACCCCGACAATACCTAGATTTACATACTATATGTAAATCAACAGGTACCTAAGCAGGATATTTATTTTGCATGTACCCATTAGGAATATCGTTGCTTAATGGTGCTGCCCAAAACCGCTATTTAGCGCTGTAAGCATTATGCCTATATTGCTTCTAGCTGATTCTTGAATATATATGAGCCTTGCTGCTGAGCTAGCTTGAGCTGAGCCCTGAATATAACCCAATATGCCTTTGGCATTTAAACATGTTTTATATTGTTACAAATGTAAACATATACTAAAGAACTCTGCCAATCATTTTATTATTTGGGACTTCAGTATGGTGTTATTTAGTAATCATCATTGCTTAGTTTTTATTTACCTTATTTAAATACAAAGCATTTTTATGAGACATAAGTATAGAAAAGTATTTCAGATATAAATAACATTTTATATGCGTGTGATCTGCAAGCAAAGAGTTTGGCGGCCTCGGAAAAGCTCCAGTTTAATGTGACACAACTTAGTAAAGAAAATAATTAAGTATAATTATTTTATACTTGCGCATAAATCCTTTTTATATCAAAGTTAGTCTACTCCGAAACAGATAAGCCGTAATATATAATCAAGGTGTTAGAAATTAGTTTTCACTAATCCTTCAAATCTTAACGCGCTTATTAAGCCAAATCGGTGGAAATTTGGATTAATATTACGTATAACATCTACCCGACTCGGAAGTGGGATCTGATATCAGAATAAATATGAATAGTGTTCCTTAATTATTATGTCTCTCCATGAGTATGAAGATTTACCGTTATTATTAGTCATTGTTGGCGCCGATCACTTAAAGCGACATCTTCTCCTCATAGCACAAAAAACGTCTAAGGTAAAAGATGGCTTAGAAACGAGAGGAAGACCAAAATAGTGGATTGAGTGTGTGAGGTGAGATGTGAGAAGAATAGAAGTGAATGTTGAGGTGATGAGTGACAGAGGAAATTGCATGAAGAAGATATGTTTTGCCGCCACTGCCTTAAGTGCGAAAAGGCAGGAAAAACAAGATAATAATCTTGTAAGTTGAGACAATTTTACTATTTTTAATGTTGACAAAGTGCACTACACAATCACTGCTAAACACGATATCGTTTTACAATCTTAGTCAGAAGGCACACTCGTTTCTATTGGTAGTAATAGTTCTTGCCGCAAGTATTCCTGTCACAAGTATTTCTGATTTAAAGTTCTAAAAAGAAGCTTAGTTCTCGTTAAGAATTCGCCTGTCGTGTATTTGGGTGGAAAGACAAACGGCCAACTTACTTGAATAAAAAAATGTTTGAGAGAAAACGTTTTGTCTATTCCGTGGCCGGATATTTCCTATGTTGTTGGTGTTTTTAGGTCACAAAGTTTGTTTCTTATTTTTAGAGAACGTAGTCTGTGTTTAATGTTTTCGAAGTCGACAAAACATGCCATGACTTTGGTATTTCGAGAGTTTATTCATTAATTAAAATAAGTTTCATGGTTTGATTTTAAGAAGCGAAGCGTCTCTCAGTGATCTGTGGTTTGATTCATTGTTATTGGTTCTTATTGGACATATATACCATATATACAATAAATCAGCTAGCGAAAAATATCAGAAATCGCGTTTAGAAAATGAGCTTCTTAACGCAACTTAAAACGTTTAGTTTATTACAATGATAACTTACATTAGGCGAGCTGTACCTATTTCTCTTAGTACATGCCGCTGTCTCTTTGCGATATAGGTAGTAAAGAAGCGGTGGAAAATGCAAAATCCCAATCTGATAGACTGAGGATGTGTGCAATTCGAACTCTTTATGTTTGATTTTGTACGTTGCAACATCCATAAAATTTATTTGCTTACTTAAATTCCTTGGCCTGCATATTGGAGACTCGCCAATCCCGTAAAGCTACCAGAACCATTATCCGGCAAATTTAATTTGCGGCATAATTGCTTAGACCCACAAAAAGGCATCGTTTTTCTGACTTAATTCCTGTAGTCGTAAATCACTTGGATTGCTGTATTTTTTGCTTGATTATAGGTAATAACTTTTTTATTTATTAGGTCAGGCCCAGGTTTGGGTTTGTATAGAGTTCTATTTAGACGTTTTTTGACGCGGGCTCAAAAAACGTGATATAAATTTTGAATGCTTCGTCCACCGTCGTCGTCGTTGGTAAATTTTGAATCATTCCACATTCCGGCAAATCTCAATTGACCGGCAGCTCGCGTGGTCCACGGGTGTGTTTTTGGCTAAGGGCCATGTGTGCGCCGTTACAGTCACCATGAGTCGTCAAATCGACAAAGACTAGCATTAACGTTATTCTTAACAGCGATTTTGAATATGCCAGGGACCAGTACTTCTACTTCTACACATGAGACTCATCAAACAGAAGATTCAGGTAGTTTTCCTTTTTCCAAAAAAAAAAAGAAAAAATTTTGCAATTTGCCCCTTCGCAAGGCGAAGAATGACACAAAGTTGTAGCACCTAGTGCAACAAATCTCTCTGTGGCGAGCACAAACTTGACATTTGTAACAATTGTATTAATTCATTTGTTTAAATTAGTGAATCTATAGGTCAAGGTTTCCAGTCCCGAAGATGTTTGCTTGAACAATATCTTTTATTTTCTCTATAATTTTAAAAAGGAAATTATCACTCATACATCTAACCTAAGTGGTAGGCAGAGTTGTTGATTATTGATACAACAACTTCTGTCACAAATTGTCTCTTGCTTCGTAAGCCAATGGTGGCGTAAAAACAAAATCCCAGAGTCATGTTAAAATTAAATTGGTCTTCGCTTGTCGAGCTGTAAACGAAATAGACATAAAGTGTACATTTGTCTACAATTTATCTTATTAAATAAAATTGCATCAGATATAAAACACTTTTGCGGAGTAGAAAAGTTAGAGATTGAGATTTAATTTGCACTTTATGCACTTAATTATGATTATAATTTTCCCAACAAAAAAGTTTTTCATTATTTTAAAAGCATTTTGAAAAATAAAATGAATCCACGCAATTTATAACTTCGTGACACAAAATTTTTATCGTCTATTACGATCATAATTTTTACACAGACCTCTTGAAGAATTTTAAATAAGAACAATCAAATTAAAGCATTTTATTCAGGATTTTAATAACTCAGGAGGCTTTTATTGTCGGTCATAATAATTAAAATCTAGATAACATCAAAGTATACACACTAAATTGAACTAACGCTTCCGTTTTACGAACATAATAATATTTGTCACCTTATTATCTTGTAAAACAAATTTACACATGCATACATATAATCTGACTACCCCTAATGGTTAGTCGGAGACTAGGCAAAGCAGTCCATTGCCAAAGTCCCCACTGAATGCACTCAGCGCGACAGGTGGTGTGCCCGTCGCGGCTGTAAGCTATATAAAAAATTTATTATCTATTAACCCTTCGGCGGTCACCGCGAACACCGGTGTTCGCAAACAATGTTTCTATTGTATCTAATTTTCTGGTCATTGACTAATTTAATATATAAAGAGATTCAGGCAATCTTTTTGTGGACACAATTTGTCTTACATACCTACCTTTAAAAGAAAAGGCACATGTATACATCACGGTGCAACAAGGTGGAGGTAGCTAAAGAAAAATTTTGCTTATGATTAAAAATTTGTTGGCGTCAATATTAAATCTAGCCAAAAATAAATCATCAATGCAAGAAAATGCTGTTTTGTTCCCCGAAATGCTCAGAATCCTATTGCTTACTGCTGTTTTGTTCCCAGAAATACACAGAATCCAATTGCTTACTGCTGTTTCAAATGCTCATGAACTTTTGAATTTAATCTTTCTATTGCCAAGTTATCTTCTTGCGACTTTTAGTTCAGTGTAATATTTCAACGTCAAAGCGTTTTGTATTACCTTGTGCTACTTACTGTGAGTAATTGAAAAGCGAGCTACTAAATTCAGTAGTACTTTATTACATCTGAGACAGTAATATTGAAGCAGTGAAATACTTAATTGTGAAGTAATACTAATTGTAGATTATATTAAGGATTATGGGGATAAAGCAGTGTCTTATGACAAAGACGGCATATTGAATCTAGAGCCCAATGCAATTGAAATTTAAATAATTCTGTAAGGAAGCGAGGAATTCAACCCGTCGAGATTATGACACTTTTAACCCTGTTATGTATACTGTAATTGATGACTTTCAGGTTTGTCGTGCACAAGTCCGAATCGCGTAGGCCGTGGAATTGTTTTTGTTTTTGAGTTTTGTCAAAAGAACTTATGATAATTGTGAATTGTAGATTTTGTACATAATTATATAAAATCTTACGTTGTTTCCGCTTTTTACTTAATAATAATTGATCCCACAAAAAATTACTAACAAAAATAAAACAATTCCGTAGTGTAATGTAATGGCCAGCCTCAAATGTCAATCCTCTTTATTTTTTAATTAAGACACCACGAAGGCCGAGCTACTCGGAGTTACTACACCACCTAATTATGATGTGATGGAACGTTTTGCGATCGAGAACAAAAAATGGGAAACAGGTGTTCTTGATTAATTTTTTAAGGGAGTAGGAGGGCTCGAGCATAATTTGTAATTAATGGCTATAGGCAATTAGACACGCTTTTTTCCATCATTCCTCTCGTTTCAGACCGATGTAACATTGCGATAAATTAATAATATACATTAATATATTTTGTCTTTCTAAATTGAAATCTCATTATTTCTCAAGGGAATTTTCAATTACATTATTTACCACGGGCATAGAAACCCGTATTACACGGAAGTTACATTACAAATGATAATTATCAGTTTTATATGGTAGGTGATTTTCAAATAAATGTCTATTAATTACATCTCACGCACGCACACACACACACACATTCACGCACGCACGCACGCACGCACGCACTATTAATACTTATAAGTCATACAGGGTCCTGCTAGTACGGATGCCAGTCTCTTACATAGACTATTTTGTAATAAGTTTTTACGTTATGTCACACATTGTAATAGATTCTATGTGAGAGAAGAAAATAAAGAAATCATTATTATTATTTATTACTGTAAGGCTTGTGTTATGAGAATTGTTCGGTGGTACGGCATGGTTTGCAACATACACTGTGAAATAGGCAGAAGTTACAAGCAGCTGAAATTCTTACAGGTGCTTCCATGTATTTTAGGCGTCTGTAGTCACCACTAACGTATGTGGCATAAAACATATTGGGTCCTTACCTATGAAATTGGTGTTTTTTTTCTCTCTTAGTATTTTGTCTGTATCTATCAAGTTTTAAAGTATTCTTAAAAAATAATCCTCTTAAAATAGACCATATTTTTGAGCTCTTTTGATTTATTTTGATAAGTTGTTGTAAGTTTAATTGTGTTTGAATTGGACACGGAGACAACTCTTTTTAAGTGCCTCCCGAATACATCATTTGATTTGCATTCACTTAAAAACGATAAATAATTTTTATGAAGTTTTATATCACACATATCGCTTAAGGTTGTTTTATGATACAAGCCAAATAATATCTTTGGATTTGTCGTTGTGATGAAAACTGAAAAAAAAATTGTATGGAAAATGCAGACATCCCCAAATTCTCCATACAAAATACCAATTTCATAGGTAAGGACCTAGTATAAAATTGTCTTTTTCACAGACTCCTCTCCTAACTTGTATGAAATCTTTATTATGAGATCTTTTGTCCATTAATATTGCTAGAAATGGTTGCAATAGCGACCGGGATAGTCTCTCTGAAGCACGCAGAAACTTAACATCACTAAATTTTCTTCCCTTCATAGTACTGACCTGGCCCCTTATTCTAAACTGTCGGATCACGGATTCGTTTCGGAAAGTCACGTCCCATCTCGCTCTAATTCACCGCTAAAAAAGTAAAAAAGACAGCAATACAGATTACGTGATTCGTTTAGTTTCCGACAGTTTAGAATAAGGGGGTTTGTGAAAGAAGCTTTGCTTTCGATATCAAAATCTAGATCCTGCGAATCACCATGCCAGCGAATCCCTCTCTCCTCACGTAGGTAAATTATAGAATATAATCGTTGTCCTTAGTTATAAATATATTTATTATAATGAGTAATCTATTTTCCATGTTATTAGAAATCGTTTTAGAAAGCTTAGGTGTAATATTTAATTTTATTAAAATATTAATTAAAATAAATTTATTACAGAAATCAAAGTAACAATTCTTACGGCTGTTACCTATTGATGTATTTTGCAATTCAAATCCGAATCATAGGGATTTATTGGAATCATATTGTTTTTTACAAATAAAACATTCCGAGAAAACCATTCCATCTTCTTTTGCACGTTAAATACAAAAAAGCTTTTCGGCATAATTTTAGGATCTTATTGTGGAATTAAATTCGTAGCATTATTTTACTAAGAAACGTTTTGAGATCCGCTCAACCCAATTGGTTTACACTTATTACATTATGTGACAGCCAAGACTGAAAAACAGCCTGTAGGTATTTATCATAATTCTGACCCCATTGTATTCATCACCTTTTTCCTGGGGCTGAAAATTAGACTCTTGAGAAATGATGACGACCGAGCAGGTTATCAAAATAGCGACCAACACCTACAAATTTTAAAGCAAATGCAACGAAATAGGCTAGTTTACCCTTTTTTTATTGGGCCCCAAATGATTCATTACAGCCATCACCATAAAAAAATTATGTAATTTTTTTTAAGCCTATATCACAATAAAATTTAAATTATAAATTACGTTTTCGCTTAACTGTCAAAAACGCCTTCGGTCATGATGGTCTGTGAATTATCTGTGTCGTACAGTCACGATTATTGTAAATAATTTAAAACGCATGCGTGACACAGTTTGACAAAGCCGACAGAGAAGCTTGATTGGCTGCGATTGTGACGGAATTTAATCATGCGTAGTGATTGTTTACATGAATTATTAGTTATCTTATTTCACGGAAATGGTCGATAGCGTTTTTGGCAGATGAAAGAAAAAGTAAAAACAAAACATGTTTAAATTGAATTTGTACAGCAATCCCTTATTTAAATTTATTGAACCTGCTGATGCTATTTGGACGCTTGTACTATGTACTATGTGAATTAAACATTATTTTCATTACTTTTGATATGAGTCAACTAGCCTATTGTAGAAAACATACATCCATACATATAAAAATCAGTGTAGTTTTGTATAAAAAGCCTTAATAATTATGAGCAAAGTGGAGAATCATTGAAATAAGCGTCAAGTGGTGTGAAAAACGATGAGATCTTTATCGTGATAATCCACCTCATCGAAGTAACACCACAGTGTCTGCCATCAATCGTATGACGCCAAACTCTGCCAAGATGCATTGAAATT
Source organism: Parapoynx stratiotata (assembly GCA_910589355.1). NCBI lineage: Eukaryota > Metazoa > Arthropoda > Insecta > Lepidoptera > Crambidae > Parapoynx > Parapoynx stratiotata. The sequence continues at coordinate 15,936,123 of OU342460.1, read as the reverse complement.
TACACAAGCATTTCAATGTAAATAACTTACATAATAACGAAAGATATGGCTGTTATGGGCTCAGTTCCCCTTGCTGTCCCTTTATAAGGAGAATTTAGAAAAAAATAAAGAATATAACCGTAATAGAAATTTATAATGCCAAAAACTCATGTGACCCGGTGGCGGGGTCGCTATTGTCAAATTCAGTCGCGAAAAACAACTCTCAAACGATAACAGAATTTGTCATTGACAATACAATCATAATGGCGATACTTAGTTCTGATTTTGGCCACCGGGTCATATAAGTTTGTTGAATTATGGGGAAAATTTTACAAAAAAAAAACCGGTCAAGAGCGTGTCGGGCCACGCTCAGTGTAGGGTTCCGTAGTTTTCCATCCAAGACTATTAGGTTTTTCATTAGAAATTTTGATTGCACGAACCGATTTTAATAATTCTTTTTTTATTTGAAAGACTATATCATAAAATATGTAAAATGAGATAAAAAAAATCCTTGCATATATGGTTAAGTCACAAATTGAGTTCAAAAATAGCGTTGTAAAATTTATGAAAAACTGTTCAACCAATCAAGTTCAAAATAATTTTCCTTGAAAGTACTTATAAAGTTCTACTTTTGAGATTTTTTTTATATATTTTGTACTTATGGTTCAAAAGTTAAAGGGGGACACATTTTTTTTTACTTTCGGAGCGATTAAATTTAAATTTAATTTGCGGCATAATTGCTTAGACCCACAAAAAGGCATCGTTTTTCTGACTTAATTCCTGTAGTCGTAAATCAGTTGGATTGCTGTATTTTTTGCTTGATTATAGGTAATAACTTTTTTATTTATTAGGTCAGGCCCAGGTTTGGGTTTGTATAGAGTTCTATTTAGACGTTTTTTGACGCGGGCTCAAAAAACGTGATATAAATTTTGAATGCTTCGTCCACCGTCGTCGTCGTTGGTAAATTTTGTATCATTCCACATTCCGGCTAATCTCAATTGACCGGCAGCTCGCGTGGTCCACGGGTGTGTTTTTGGCTAAGGGCCATGTATGCGCCGTTACAGTCACCATGAGTCGTCAAATCGACAAAGACTAGCATTAACGTAATTCATAACAGCGATTTTAAATATGCCAGGGACCAGTACTTCTACTTCTACACATGAGACTGATCAAACAGAAGATTCAGGTAGTCTTCCTTTTGCTAAAAAAAAGAAAAAATTGTGCAATTTGCCCCTTCGCAAGGCGAAGAATGACACAAAGTTGAAGCACCTAGTGCAACAAATCTTTCTGTGGCGAGCACAAACTTGACGTTTGTGACAATTGTAATAATTCATTTGTTTAAATTAGTGAATCTATAGGTCAAGATGTTTGCTTGAACAATATCTTTTATTTTCTCTGTAAATTTAAAAAGGAAATTATCACACATACATTTAACCTAAGTGGTAGGCAGAGTTGTTGATTATTGATACAACAACTTCTGTCACAAATTGTCTCTTGCTTCGTAAGCCAATGGTGGCGTAAAAACAAAATCCCAGAGTCATGTTAAAATTAAATTGGTCTTCGCTTGTCGAGCTGTAAACGGAATAGACATAAAGTCTACATTTGTCTACAATTTATCTTATTAAATAAAATTGCATCAGATATAAAACACTTTTGCGCAGTAGAAAAGTTAGAGATTGAGATTTAATTTGCACTTTATGTACTTAATTGTGATAATAATTTTCCCAACAAGAAAGTATTTCATTATTTTAAAAGCAATTTGAAAAATAAAATGAATCCACGCAATTTATAACTTCGTGACACAAAATTTTGATCGTCTATTACAATCATAATTTTTACACAGACCTCTTGAAGAATTTTAAATAAGAACAATCAAATGAAAGCATTTCATTCAGAATTTTAATAACTCAGGAGGCTTGTATTGACGGTCATAATAATTAAAATCTAGATAACATCAAAGTATACACACTAAATTTAACTAACGCTTCTATAATTTAACTTAGATTCCGTATCACGAACATAATAATATTTGTCACCTTCTTATCTTGTAAAAAAATTTACACATACATACATATAATCTGTCTACCCCTAATGGTTAGTCGGAGACTAGGCAAAAGCACCGCAAAAGCAGTCCATTGCCAAAGTCCCCACTGACTGCACTCAGCGCGACAGGTGGTGTGCCCGTCGCGGCTGTAAGCTATAAAAGAAATTAATTATCTATTAACCCTTCGGTGGTCACCGCGAACACTGGTGTTCGCAAACAATGTTTCTATTGTATCTCATTTTCTGGTTATTGACTAATTTAATATATTAGGTCCTTACCTATGAAATTTGTGTTTTGTAAGGAGATTTTGGGGATGTCTGCATTGTATATACTAACATTTTATCAGTTTTCTTCACAACGACAAATCCAGAGATAATAATATTTGCCATGTATCATTATTATACATTAGACAAGCTTTAGCAATATGTGTGTGAAAACGCTTGATAAAAATTATTCATCGTTTTTATATTAATGCAAATCAAATGATGTATTCGGGAGGCAGTTAAAAATAATTGTCTTTGTGTCTAATTTTAACTCAATTAAACTTACAAAAAATTATCAAATTAAATAATACGAGCTCAAATATATGGTCTATTTTTAGAAGATGCAATTATTTTATAAGAATGATCTGAAACTTAATAGTTACGGACAAATTGCTAAGACTGAATAAAAACACCAATTTCATAGGTAAGGACCCAATATAAAGAGGTTCAGGCAATCTTTTTGTGGACACAATTTGTCTTACATACCTACTTTAAAAGAAAAGGCACATGTATACATCACGGCGCAGCAAGGTGGAGGTAGCCAAAGAAAAATTTTGCTTATGATTGAAAATTTGTTGGCGTCAATATTAAATCTAGCCAAAAATAAATCATCAATGCAAGAAAATGCTGTTTTGTTCCCCGAAATGCTCAGAATCCTATTGCTTACTGCTGTTTTGTTCCCAGAAATACACAGAATCCAATTGCTTACTGCTGTTTCAAATGCTCATGAACTTTTGAATTTAATCTTTCTATTGCCAAGTTATCTTCTTGCGACTTTTAGTTCAGTGTAATATTTCAACGTCAAAGCGTTTTGTATTACCTTGTGCTACTTACTGTGAGTAATTGAAAAGCGAGCTACTAAATTCATTAGTACTTTATTACATCTGAGACAGTAATATTGAAGCAGTGAAATACTTAATTGTGAAGTAATACTAATTGTAGATTATATTAAGGATTATGGGCTTTATAAGCAGTGTCTTATGACAAAGACGGCATATTGAATCTAGAGCCCAATGCAATTGAAATTTAAATAATTCTGTAAGGAAGCGAGGAATTCAACCCGTCGAGATTATGACACTTTTAACCCTGTTATGTATACTGTAATTGATGACTTTCAGGTTTGTCGTGCACAAGTCCGAATCGCGTAGGCCGTGGAATTGTTTTTGTTTTTGAGTTTTGTCAAAAGAACTTATGATAATTGTGAATTGTAGATTTTGTACATAATTATATAAAATCTTACGTTGTTTCCGCTTTTTACTTAATAATAATTGATCCCACAAAAAATTACTAACAAAAATAAAACAATTCCGTAGTGTAATGTAATGGCCAGCCTCAAATGTCAATCCTCTTTATTTTTTAATTAAGACACCAAGAAGGCCGAGCTACTCGGAGTTACTACACCACCTAATTATGATGTGATGGAACGTTTTGCGATCGAGAACAAAAAATGGGAAACAGGTGTTCTTGATTAATTTTTTAAGGGAGTAGGAGGGCTCGAGCATAATTTGTAATTAATGGCTATAGGCAATTAGACACGCTTTTTTCCATCATTCCTCTCGTTTCAGACCGATGTAACATTGCGATAAATTAATAATATACATTAATATATTTTGTCTTTCTAAATTGAAATCTCATTATTTCTCAAGGGAATTTTCAATTACATTATTTACCACGGGCATAGAAACCCGTATTACACGGAAGTTACATTACAAATGATAATTATCAGTTTTATATGGTAGGTGATTTTCAAATAAATGTCTATTAATTACATCTCACGCACGCACACACACACACACATTCACGCACGCACGCACGCACGCACGCACTATTAATACTTATAAGTCATACAGGGTCCTGCTAGTACGGATGCCAGTCTCTTACATAGACTATTTTGTAATAAGTTTTTACGTTATGTCACACATTGTAATAGATTCTATGTGAGAGAAGAAAATAAAGAAATCATTATTATTATTTATTACTGTAAGGCTTGTGTTATGAGAATTGTTCGGTGGTACGGCATGGTTTGCAACATACACTGTGAAATAGGCAGAAGTTACAAGCAGCTGAAATTCTTACAGGTGCTTCCATGTATTTTAGGCGTCTGTAGTCACCACTAACGTATGTGGCATAAAACATATTGGGTCCTTACCTATGAAATTGGTGTTTTTTTTCTCTCTTAGTATTTTGTCTGTATCTATCAAGTTTTAAAGTATTCTTAAAAAATAATCCTCTTAAAATAGACCATATTTTTGAGCTCTTTTGATTTATTTTGATAAGTTGTTGTAAGTTTAATTGTGTTTGAATTGGACACGGAGACAACTCTTTTTAAGTGCCTCCCGAATACATCATTTGATTTGCATTCACTTAAAAACGATAAATAATTTTTATGAAGTTTTATATCACACATATCGCTTAAGGTTGTTTTATGATACAAGCCAAATAATATCTTTGGATTTGTCGTTGTGATGAAAACTGAAAAAAAAATTGTATGGAAAATGCAGACATCCCCAAATTCTCCATACAAAATACCAATTTCATAGGTAAGGACCTAGTATAAAATTGTCTTTTTCACAGACTCCTCTCCTAACTTGTATGAAATCTTTATTATGAGATCTTTTGTCCATTAATATTGCTAGAAATGGTTGCAATAGCGACCGGGATAGTCTCTCTGAAGCACGCAGAAACTTAACATCACTAAATTTTCTTCCCTTCATAGTACTGACCTGGCCCCTTATTCTAAACTGTCGGATCACGGATTCGTTTCGGAAAGTCACGTCCCATCTCGCTCTAATTCACCGCTAAAAAAGTAAAAAAGACAGCAATACAGATTACGTGATTCGTTTAGTTTCCGACAGTTTAGAATAAGGGGGTTTGTGAAAGAAGCTTTGCTTTCGATATCAAAATCTAGATCCTGCGAATCACCATGCCAGCGAATCCCTCTCTCCTCACGTAGGTAAATTATAGAATATAATCGTTGTCCTTAGTTATAAATATATTTATTATAATGAGTAATCTATTTTCCATGTTATTAGAAATCGTTTTAGAAAGCTTAGGTGTAATATTTAATTTTATTAAAATATTAATTAAAATAAATTTATTACAGAAATCAAAGTAACAATTCTTACGGCTGTTACCTATTGATGTATTTTGCAATTCAAATCCGAATCATAGGGATTTATTGGAATCATATTGTTTTTTACAAATAAAACATTCCGAGAAAACCATTCCATCTTCTTTTGCACGTTAAATACAAAAAAGCTTTTCGGCATAATTTTAGGATCTTATTGTGGAATTAAATTCGTAGCATTATTTTACTAAGAAACGTTTTGAGATCCGCTCAACCCAATTGGTTTACACTTATTACATTATGTGACAGCCAAGACTGAAAAACAGCCTGTAGGTATTTATCATAATTCTGACCCCATTGTATTCATCACCTTTTGCCTGGGGCTGCAAATTAGACTCTTGAGAAATGATGACGACCGAGCAGGTTATCAAAATAGCGACCAACACCTACAAATTTTAACGCAAATGCAACGAAATAGGCTAGTTTACCCTTTTTTTATTGGGCCCCAAATGATTCATTACAGCCATCACCATAAAAAAATTATATAATCTTTTTTGAAGCCGAAAAATTTAAAAAAAATAATTAATTAATTTTTTTAATTTAAATTTAATTATTTTTTTTGCACAATAAATTTTAAATTATAAATTACGTTTTCGCTTAACTGTCAAAAACTCATGTCATGATGGTCTGTGAATTATCTGTGTCGTACAGTCAGGATTATTGTAAACAATTTAAAACGCATGCGTGACACAGTTTGACAAAGCCGACAGAGAAGCTTGATTGGCTGCGACTGTGACGGAATTTGATCATGCGTAGTGATTGTTTACATGAATTGTTAGTTATCTTATTTCACGGAAATGGTCGATAGCGTTTTTGGCAGATGAAAGAAAAAGTAAAAACAAAACATGTTTAAATTGAATTTGTACAGCAATACCTTATTTAAATTTATTGAAACTGCTGCTGCTATTCGGACGCTTGTACTATATACTATGTGAATTAAACATTATTTTCATTACTTTTGATATGAGTCAACTAGCCTATTGTAGAAAACATAATCTATATATATAAAAATCAGTGTAGTTTTGTATAATAAGCCTTTATAATTATGAGCAAAGTGGAGAATCATTGAAATAAGCGTCAAGTGGTGTGAAAAACGATGAGATCTTCGTGATAATCCACCTCATCGAAGTAACACCACAGTGTCTGCCATCAATCGTATCACGCCAAACTCTGCCAAGATGTATTGAAATTTACACTAGCATTTCAATGTAAATAACTTGCATAATAACGAAAGATATGGCTGTTTTAGAAAAAATAGAGAATTTTAGAAAAAAATAAAGAATATAACCGTAATAGAAATGTACAATGCCACAAACTTATGTGACCCGGTGACGGGGTCGCTGTTGTCGAATTCAGTCGCGAAAAACAACTCTCAAACAATAACAAAATTTGACATTGACAATACAATCATAATGGCGACACTTAGTTCTAATTTTGGCCACCGGGTCAGATAAGTTTGTTGAATTATGGGGAAAATTTTACAAAAAAGAACCGGCCAAGAGCGTGTCGGGCCACGCTCAGTATAGGGTTCCGTAGACCTAACAGGTTTTTCATTAGAAATTTTGATTGCATGAACCGATTTTAATACTTCTTTTTTTATTTGAAAGAGGATATGTTCTATATCATAAAATATGTAAAATGAGATAAAAAAAATGCTTGCATATATGGTTAAGTCACAAATTTAGTTCAAAAATAATTATGTAAAATTTATCAATAACTGTTCAACCCATCAAGTTCAAAATAATTTTCCTTGAAAGTACTTATGAATTTCTACTTTTGAGAATTTTTTCATATTTTTTGAATTTATGGTTCAAAAGTTAAAGGGAGACACATTTTTTTAAACTTTAAGAGCGATTATTTTAGAAAATATAAATTTTATCGTAAAATGTATGTCAGAAAACCGGTACTAATTTTTGAATAGCTATCCAACGATATATCACACGTTAGGGTCCAGAGGAAAAAAAAATCAGTCCCTACATTACATGTATGGGCACCCCCCTAATTTAATATTTTATTCCACTTTTGAATTGTAGACTTTGTCGGGGTTATTAATATACACATTTATTCAAAATTTCAGCTCTCTAGTGCTAACAGTCACTGAGATTATCCGCGATAATAATATATATTTATTTGTTTCTCTGTCTGTTAGTCTGTGTGTCTGTTTGTACAGGCTAATCTCCGAAATGGCTGGACCGATTTCAATGAAATATTGCATTGTGATACCCCTGGTCAACATCTTAGATACCTTTTTATTCAGGAAAATTAAAAGGTTCCCATGGGATAGGTTAAAAACCAATAACCGTGGACGAAGTCGCGGGCAACAGCTAGTTATCATTAAAATAACATGCTTTCTTGATCCCCATGATTTTGGTAAAAATGTTTTATTTTGTTTCAGAGTTGGATGGCTTGGAAGGAGAGGATTGTGTTTAGCAGCGGCTCGCAAAGTACTGCCTTGGGCAGTGGCGGGCACCCGGCGCTGCCCGCGCCGGTTGTATTGCGACCCGTTACACAGGTATCACTACACCCAGTCACCTACTCACATACATACATACAATCACGCCTGTAATCCCCGAAGGGCTAGGCAGAGTCCATGGAGCACTGTGTTCCTTAAGACCACATTTAGCCATACAAAAATTGGGTTTGGTCGGATGAAAAATCGTGAAAGAGTAGTAACAAGTGGCTAGCTCTCTCTCATCGCCTACTCAATCACAGACCCAGTACCCAATACGCTCTTAGTCGCCTTTTACGACATTAAGGAAAGAAATGCTGTTGTTACATTCTTTTTGTGTCCCGGACCAACACAGGACTACACCCACATACACTCGCGAGCAAAATTAAGGGTCGGTTAAGAAAGTAAGAATATCGAACTGAAATAAACTGTGCATGAATTGATAATACAATATTTTTCATAAAATTTTATTTTTATTTAATTTTTAGTACATGGTGTTGCCTCCGTGTGCTCTCAGTAGCCCTACTGAGAGCTACCGGGGGAAATATTGTATTATCCATTTTATTTAAGTTTACGCAAGATATCCTTTTTCGTTTAAGTTTATGTTTTTAATGAAATATAAATTAATTATGAAAAATATTTTATTTTATTTTAAGAATATTAAATTGCCTATCATGCACAGTTTATTTCAGTTCGCTAGCGTCTTTATCTTCCTAGATATTCTAACTTTCTTAACCGACCCTTAATTTTTGCTCGCGAGTGTACCTCTTTAATAACAGATCGCGGTTGCGATGTAACTACCACATTACAGCCCCACTGCATCATCGCAACACTACTGTGACCACGCTATACGAGTACATCCACCGCTATATATCACCGCATTTAATATTGTGGCAGTTTAGCAAAATAACTAAATGGGCAGCATCTCAAATGTTTCCTCTGTTGCCAAATTTTTCAAATGTTTTTTCAAAAATTTTAAAAATGTTTTGATGACAAAAATATTGATTTTAAGGGTCATAAAAAATAACCTTAACCTAATATCACAACACATTTCCTAGGAATTGGTCCTTGATCCTTTACCTAGATTTTACACCGTTATAGATATTATTTCCGGTAACATTTATATTGCTGCCCAATTAATTATTACGCAGCTCAACTAATTATTTTGCTGCTCAATTAACTATTCTGCTGACCAACAAAATTTTTTTCTACCCTAATAATCATTTTGCCGTCCAAATAATTATATTGCTGACAAAATATTTCTTTGCTGCCCAAATTATTTTTCGGGTGACCTTTTTGTTGCTGATCAAATAATTAAATTAAATACATTAAGTTTCAACTATAATGATCATCAATGTAGCTTTTCTTTTCTAATTTTTTTGTGTTATTTTTTCCATCAAGCTCGTGTTAACGGCCAGATTTCGTATTTTAAATTCCAAAACAGGCGTGGGGCGATATATTTACAAATAAACCGATGATTTTAATATTTATGCACACTTAACTATTTTGCATTTTCAAAATGTTATTGAAAACCTTGGTAAAAGCGTGGGCTCACTGCGTGGGCTCCATATTTGATTATCGAACTTGTGCAATAAGAGTTATTTGTAAATACGTTTTCAGTTATAATTAAATCATGAGTGGTGGCTGTGTGGCTACGGCCTTAACATAATTGCGTGTGGTTTTATCACTCATTTAAATATGTATTTTTGGTTTATTAAGAAAATAGTAAGCTTTAGTAGGAGTGAAAATTATAGCAGTATGTTCTTGAAGCATATTCATAACATTAATCTTAAATTAATTATCTCTACTTAGATAACGTGTGCTGTTATTCCTTTATGATTTAAAGATATAGATTCCTTTATTATAGATAGTATGACCCTTTCATAATTGTTGGGTATGCTTGAAAACGCTCAGAACTCAAGGACACCTTGACATAATGGCAGACAGTTATCATATACCACCATGTTATCTTGCTAACCAAGTCTTATTTAAACATTATACAATTATGTTGAACTTAAAAATTGTTCTGAATAAGCTCATCAAATGTTTAAAGGACGGGAATGAAACTTCAAAATTGGAGGTAGAAGCTGGTTCGCGTCTCTCTGAACGTGATTTGTATAGCAAAACACGTAATTGATCCGTCTGTTGTCCTATGACTAGCCAATCAACTTCGCCGGCAACTTCTTCGGGGAAATTGGGGAGTATTGGGCAGGTTTATTTACTGCAGTGTTTGTTAAGCAGTTGGTATTTTTTGCCTGTCATTAAAAGTTAATGAGCATTAATTTTTTATACAGTACGAACAACAATATTAATTATAATATCTGTAATGCCAATTAGATGGCCCAAAATAAGCACTGTTCATAGGATGGGGTGACGAATAAAGATAGAATAACTCAGTAAATTAATTTGCTTTAATAATAATGATATTAAAATAGGCACAATCCATCCGAAAATGTCCGCTATCACAGTCTGTTGATTATATTTTTAACAACGATGTATCATCATCTCACCAGATTTTCTGTTATTTGAAAGAGTAAGGCGTGCTTTGGGTGCGTACGCGGCGAGAGGCGAGCGGTCAGTGCGCGAATAACACTACCCCGCCCGCGCCTGACGCCGCTTGTATCTGTTCCACGGCAAAGGCTGTTTTCCCAGCTCAGCTATCATCAACAAATATTTTTTTTCTACAGGTAATCGAAACAGGAAAAGAAGGAAGCCAGTTCCTGTATCGCATTACCTGGCCCAGGGCGGGGCCCGGGAAAGGGACTACATCGACACAACCGCTCTATGAATGAGTGAACTGAACTTTAAACATTTACGAACAACGAGTTCCAAGTCTATATTACTTATCTTGTAAGTGGTTCAGTTTAGATTTCCAGTAATTTTCGGAAAAAATTCTACGAGACTAAGTAATCTAAAAATTTTGGGTAGGTATTCAGAGAATTTTCTCTTTTGGAATGAATACTTCGATATCCACCATTGATCTTACCATTCTTACCTCTTAACGGTCACAAAATGAGACACAGTCGATACCTATTTTTCGCGAAAACCAGAGTTCGCGGTGACCGCCAAGGGTTAAAGTAAAAAATAAATAAGACCTATGTCGTACCATTTTTTAAATGTGATCGTCCAATATGATAATCCAATAGAAAATCCAAGTATAATTTTCATAGAATTTACTATAATAATGAGAATTAAAAAGAATGTTTATTTTATTCATAAATAAGTAAGGTTTTCTAGAAACCAATCTCAAAACCTTACGACATGAATGTCAACTCGACCGAGACTATTAGATGCTGAGGTCTCTTTAAAGGTCATACAAATTAGCGAAATAATATGTCGAGCTTTAAATTGTACTATATTATTATGTAACGCAGTTATATAATAGTTATAATTGCCATTAATGTGTTCTTTTGTATTGTAAATATTGAACATATTAGTTTATTCGGTACGTCGGATGTAAATAAGATTTTTCAGGGTTAACAATGAGAGAATTATCTCTACACATGCTGTTAGATCTGTTGTATTATATCCGTTGCTTCCCAACGTGTCTTAAACTTTTTCAACTTCAATTTCATTGTAAAAATGTATATGGTGTATGCCTGTAACTAAAGTTTTGAAGATATTTTGGGAAATTAGCAACTTGGATCCGATGTGGATCCATGTTGCCAAATACATTGCCATCGTCTTAGCTGAAAAAAAGTGCAATCATGGTGAGGTATAAAGGCCGGTAAGTTCTTAATATGTGTCTAAACAAAATGGGTGTTTAATAATGATCTCCATCGTTACTCAAAATAATGTTCATTTTGTTTTCAAATTCGTGTAATTTTCTTGAGAACTTTGGCTGTTATTTGAGAGTTTTGAGTGATTTGACGCAAATAAGTTTTAGGACTAACGTTTAGATTTTTCTATATGGAACAATATTAACATTTTGTATCTCAAGTAGGTAAGCAACTCAAATATTTCAATAAACGCAGGTGTTAGATTATTATAATCATATTGAGTTCTGTTTGAAATAAGACATTGTGCTTAATATTTTTTAAAGTAATTTTTAAATTAATATAATTTTTTAACCGCCTCTCTGGTCTAGTGGTTCACACCACCGGGTGTAGATCGGGAGGTCCAAGTTCAATTTCCCACGGGGCCAGAAGATTTTCTGCTCGGTTTGGTTGGTGGAAGGGGCTCTAGCTACCACCGTCTTACCTAAATTTGTCACCATAATAACAATGTTATAAACACTGTTGTGTTCTGGCAATCACGGTTAGATAGCCAGTTCCTCAGTTGTTGAGGATTACAGGTGAAGCTCGCTTCCACCTCCAGCCTTATCATCACTTACCATTAGGTGAGATGAAAGAAAAATTTTATCCCCTTAACTACACATACAGAGAGATACTTTTAAAGAATGATACAGAGAGATACTTTTATGAAATAAGCTACAGCTTTTTGTACAGTGACGTAGATTTTTTTATTTTCTGTTAGTTTGTCTCTGTAATTATTATTAATATTGATATATGAATATTTGATTGATTTACACGTAGATGGTATTTTCTGTGTCTATTTTTTATTCTTCTTTGAAAATATTAATAATAATATTTTTTTTTTTTTATTAATTCTTACAATAATACTTGTTCATGTCGAATATATGTATTGACTGTATTTAACATTTTAAACTGTTTGTGTCCATAATGAAATAAATAAAATAATATGTAATAATTGAAATAATGTTATAAGCTATGACATGTAATATGACAGGTTCGAATTCATAGTGTTATTTCACCACGTAATATATGTCGTTAAGCACTTGCTTAGCGACATATATAACGTGGTGAAATAATAAATATTAATTACCTCGCCATGTTGTGTACCACGCAATACTGTTTTGCTATCTCATTGTATATCAATGTAAATGTAATTAATATTTTACGACCGTTTAATTAGAATGTAAGGAAGTGTACATAACTTTTGATATGAAATGTGAAATTGCCGTTAACATTTGTCACATAAAACTATGACGAAACCATTGATTTGACCATTTTTAAATATGAATTGTAACTGTTACTTCGTTATATTGACAATGGATAAAATGTTGTAGTCATCAAGTTCAATTGTGTGATAGATCAGGATTCTGAGTAACTTTCGTATCAGTGACAAGACTATTTTCTGGCATCTAGTGTACTTTTCACATCTATTCGTAATTCAGCCTTTTTCGACATTACAGTTAATTTTGCAAAAAAAAAGTTCTATCGGAAACCGAAAACGATCTTAATAAAAATTATATTATTATGCTATCATGAGCTACATTAGTTGAATAAACTTTATGGAATTTGTTTGTTATGGACGCATCACGCTTGCGCACTTCCAACCTTTATTCGCTCCCCTATCGCGTTGAGATCAACCCTCTTAACATGAACACCTATTATGATATACACATATCGAGTTTTATCACGTTCAACTATCAAATTACTATGAAATTTGACATTTGGGTGTGATAAAAACGTGATAAATATCATATTAAGCTGCTCATGCTACCAAGGCTGGTAACTTACACCAAAAAAGCTACACTATCCCAGTTCGGGTGCTTCAAATCGATCGGCTGTTCACTGTTCCTAATCTATCTCTTTCGATTATTGTATACGAGTATTATATTAGTATTACCGATCAGCTGCCCTACTCTCTAACGTATCGTTGACAAATCAATATTAATTAAATGCCACGTCAAATGTCATGTATTTGATAATTTCAAAAAAGTGTTCGAAATGACAGAAATCCTATTCATATCCATTGAAATATAGTTAGCGATAGCAAGTAGGGCAGCTGAAATATATATATGCTACTTTTAGATAAGCATGTATCACATCCTTGTTACACCTACAAATTATAAATACATCGCAAGACTTCTTAACGAAGAAAACAAATAAGTTTTCAAGGTATTTAATACTTTACTATTGAAATCCTAAAGTTAACTTTCTAACTAGCAAACTTGTTAAGTTTTGAGGTCCAAATAAACATCGTAATTTACTGTGTAAGTTTGGTAAATAGTAATTTTAGCTGAAAAGGGGTAACTAACAAGTTCAGTATTAAGATCTTATATATTTTTAATGACTGTATTTTAGATCATGGATCAGGAACATGTCCTGGCTTCCTACCGTTGTTATAAAATATTTCCTTGTTATTTCGTTTAGGAACGTTATTCTGATGTACCTTTGCCAATAAAAAACGAATAAGGCCCGGCGCATAAATAGTAACATAAATACCGCTTCGGTATGCTTGAGGTTGCTGCATCGGCGGCCTTGAGGTTGCTTCGGGATACTTCGGCATCCTTCAGTACGCTGCCGCCCGCCGCCACGCCGTCGCAAAGGCAACACTCGGGGGTAGTTTGGACGGTACGGCATGACGCTTAAGGACGCTTCGTCATCCCTAAGGACGTTGCAGCATGCCAAGTCATAGTTGCCAACAGTGTACGCTTGCATGTAGGGATACCGAAGGGTTCCTTTCCTTGCCGATGCCAATAATGTGCGCCGGGCCTAATGTCGCTAAGAGAAGCGTTGCGTTGTGTTTTGAAAACATTAGTAACGATATAAGAAAAAACTTTTGACATGACTGGAAGTTTAGCAGGAGAATTAAAAAGGCACGAATATTCCTCCATAAATTTTAGTACGTAATCGAGAACGCTTTTCCTAAGACTCAACATATGCATTTTACCAACCCTTTTTCAAAATGACAAGGTACAAGATTTAATCAAAAACTAGCTGCGGGTGAATAGGGAACGCCGGGGCCTTTTCAATTGATCCACTGGGTCATACAATGTTGCGTAAGCCACTTTAAGCCGGCCTCCACTCGCAACCGTTTCTACACACTAAATATGTCCAGCGGCAGCGTCGTGGTTTTATTGCTTACACTTTGTTTTTATATATTGTAGAACAGCTTGTACCTTGTGGGACGTGTATTAGGCTGGTGATAATAACGATGAATATTACATAAGAAAATTGGTAAAGATATCACAGAACTACAATATACAGTCATATTAACATGATTTTATAATATAATAGATAGTATTAACTGTTTCTACGAAATATAATGTAAATTTGTTCTATATTATAAAGAATTTGTATCTAACTCCATATCGCTCAAGTGATTATCAATAAATTATTATTTGATAATTTTCATATTATTTGATTATTGTAAATATTTCCTTTTCCCATAAAATAAAGATTGTTGGAATACTTTGTGTGGTTTTATTAACCTTTTACTAACCAAACGAATTTTTTAATAAATTTCTTGTTATTCCATAACCTACAAAATTCCAAGAAATAAATCCTATTAAGTTTTCTTGGTTTGAAGATTATATAATGTCAACAGTTAACTTTGATATATATGGAAACCCTATATTCTACTTCATCAATTCCCTAGAAAGACTTAAAAAATTACATAACTTGGTATGAAATGTTACAACTCCAAGAAATGGCCTTTCAGAAGCATCCATACACTCCATTAAAAATGGACTTTTGACGTCGTTTTTGGGAAATGCCGATTTCAACTTTATATCCATTCATTTTAGAGTCAACTTTATATCCATTCAATTTATTTATAATTTAGTTACTTTACGATGATGTTAATATTTAAAGCAGAGTTCTGGTTCTAAAGTTTAAGATTTAGATACCATGACATACAATTTGTAATCATAAAAATATGAATGAAAGGATGATGCTAATATTGGGCCCAATTCCAATAGCTATAGTATGAGTGATATATCGTTAGATAGGTATTTTTGAGCTGAGTAAAAGTTATGGATTTTAATAAAAAAACCTTACCTACGGCTTAAAATTATCACATGATTAAAGCATTTGTTACTTGTTTTTTATAGAGTTATAAATACAAAATGAAATGTCTTAAACTATAAGATAATACTCTTAATGAAATTACATTACTTTAGCAAACAGTGATTAAAGATATCATTTTTTCATTGTATTGGAAAAAATCGGCAATTTCGTAAGAGGATAAATTTACAAATTGAATTTATTATTTTGATGTAAGCTCAAATTTTCATTTTCAAAATGAAAAGAGGGTTGAAACTTAAACTCAGTCTTACAATAATATAAAAGTTATTTCAATTAAGGTCAGCGATAAATTAAAAATTGAAAAGCATAATTATTTTTAATGTCTAGCTATCACAAAATAATTACATATTACCCTCACCTTAATTTATATTTTCTAACAATAACTCGACGAACGAAACAAGCATGTTTGGAGCAATATTCATATCGTACAACGCTTATATTATTATTGTGGATGTGTGAGTGTGAAACATAGTAAGATTTAATAGAGAAATGTCGTAAGTTCACATCACACCTTCACGCTCAACGCTATTTTTTTGGAGAATTGATCGCCACTCTTGACCGATACTGTACATCGAAAATACGATTTTATGCAATTATTTAATAGTCCAGTCAATTAAGTAGTTGTAGAATGGCGTGTCTTCTAGCGAAGAAGACAATGAGAATATGAAGATGATTTAGAGCACTCTCAGCAAGAACCACTTATAACTAAGGAGGCCGACGTAAAGATACAGAAAACGAACAGTTGCCAGGACCCTCATAACCTAAGAGGATAAGAATATGATATTGGTGGGGGGATTAGAGAATGGGGGGATGGGCCTTCGGCTCTCTCACTCATCGAATGAAGCATAGAAGCGGTAAATCAACTATTCAAATAGAATTAAAGTGATATTTTAAAAAATAAAGCTTCTTCCTTGATTTGCACTTTTCCCGAGCGTGTAGTTCGAAAACGGATGAGAATTTGGAAAAACTGTATAGAATCAAAGTTATAGAGAATTGCTTAGGTCCCCGCTCACGGACTCTATACCCTACTTTGAGTCATTCCTTGACCGAACTATTAAGGTAGTGTTGTACTGTGCGGGATGTATTTTTAGAGCAATTCAAAACAAAAATTAGGATGAATGAAAAAAAAAAGATATTTAAATCGACTCAGTTTACCCCGACTCCACGTAGTCTTATCTACCACTGGAGTGCAATGTAGAAGCACGTAGGCGCGGAGTGGTGATGCGGTCCTCGACCTGAGGAGCAGGTGGTTTGGCTGCCTCAAAGTTCGGCTTGCCTCAGCCGCGGCGGTGAGCAAAACCCATCTGTGACGATAAACTTGCATGGAACTGCACGAGCCGGATAAAGATGAACTGAAAATAATGTATTAAAAATCGTGTAATTTTTTTTGGTTGAATTGAAATTGAATAATAAAAATTATCTGTACTAGTATGCACCCACTGTATGGTTTATATTTTTAAATACAGATCTGTAAAAACAATTTGGTTTGCCAATAGCAACACCCTGGCTAGTTTTGTGATAGACGTATATTTGTATTTAGATTGTTTATATTTTGATACAAATTCACTTCACTTCATCCCTGTCATCCTAATAAACACCACTCTCTGCATTCCAAAACCCTGTTTTATTTGTAGATCAGATTTAGAAGTATTCATAATTAAATGTATTGGTGGTGTAGAGCAGTTGTACTGGTAGAAGTTAACGTACATTGTATAGAGAGTTGTCTTCCGGTAGGCAGATATATGGACAAAATATGGACAATATAGTATTAAGGACAAAAAAATTCGCGTCCAGACGAACAATATTCAATGTAACAAAACGACGTCGTCAATGTAAGTACTGTATTGTCGGTAGCCTTTATTTATTGACAGCATTATTAACGGTTGAAGTTGTAAAAAAGCCAATAAAAGCACAGGGCAATAGGTCCCGTAATAAGAGTTTATGTCTAAGTCATGCCCTCGTAAACGATGTTGTAGACAATTCTGAACTGAATACGAATGAAGTGAAAAATCAGGGAACAATTTTAATTTTGACAACCTCCATTTTCTAGTCGTTTGTATGTCTACGGAATTTAAGAATTTACTATACTGAATTTATTTTGATACGTCGCTTTTGGAGCATTTTCCTTCCAATTCAATTTTGATATTTGTGACTAAGGGTATTGTATAATACACGTAAATTTTATTAGGTTGTAGAACATATTCATGTAAAGGGAGGATGGAACCCTTGCAGAGTTTCATACCTGTATCTTCTCTAGACAAGGCCTCCCGCTAGTGAACAGGCCGAAAAAAAGTAGTGGTATTGTCAATTTTAGGATAATTGTAATTTATTTTGTTTTGACTTGTCAAAAGTGTATTTGATGATACCAATTTGATTAAATGACTTTGAGTTTGAGTAAGGTGTCACCAACTCCCGAATTCGAGAGTCAAGGGCAGTTTTGGGTTAAGAATATAATTGGCGCTTCAGTGATTGTTGTTTGTCAGTATGTAATTACACATATATATCATATATATCATACTCCAGAGGGGTAAGAAGGTGTAAGCAGAGGTGCAAAACACCCACATTTCACCTGATATGTTGGTCCTCACGTACATGGTGAGCCTGTCGCCATGCGCCCGGCCGGCCGTTCGGCATGAGGCCAGCGATATTGAAAAAAATGAAAAATTATTTATTCAGTGATCAAAAACAAAGGAATCTATATAAATCTAAACATAATGGCTTAGATCACCGAAAAGGCACTTACTCAGCATGTGTCAGGAGATCATAAGACAACCCAACGCTGGTCTTCCGTAGGTGCCACAAGTGACACAGTGCACACAGCAGGCACACACACCTGCTTAGCAACATCACACTTTATCTGACATGCGCGACACATACAAATTAATAATAGCAATGATAATAACAAATAAATAACAATAAATAAACAATAACAATAAATCAATGCTAAATATAATAATCAAAAATAATAAGATGGAGCTAAGGATAGCAATAATAGTCAGTAGGTACTTAACAACTTTTTGTAAATTTAAAATATATTTCCTGTAGTATATTCTCAATCAACTATACATAAGTTTTGAATAAATATTCAGTGGTACAGTCACCAGCATAAATATATGACGGCTTACGGCCGTGCATAAATATGTAATCATCCATGGGCGCATAAGTATATGACGACATTACCTCGGTAAAAATATGTGATGCTTCGTGGCCGGCAAAAATATTGTTACTCACTATCCGCATAAATATTTGATCGAACAAAAATCAAAATTATGTTACACCAAAACTGGCATAAGTATCTATCCAGCTTTTCAGCAAATACATATGATGACGGATTGACCGCATAAATATCTGACACGATAGAAAATTAAAAATATCTTGTTCATCTGCAAAAACCGATCTTATCTTTTTGATATAGGTACGAAGGTTTTTTGACAATTCACGGAAAGTGTTTAGACTTATCATTGTATTTCGTCTTAGTATTACCTATATTATCAATTAATGTTAAGGACAAATCGTGATTTTTCAGGTGGAGAGAAATACTTTTTTTTTTTTTTAAATGTCTTAAATGTCTTAAAATTGCATGGAATTTAGAGCACTATCATACTGATGTAGAAAAATTTAATTAAAAAAATATATAAAAATAATAAAATATCAAACTTTTGGTCACCGATCCTAGATATGACCATAGCGATAATTGCTGTTTTTAAATCAAATCAAATTCTTTGTACTAGAAACTTGGTTTTTATAGTGATAAAGTAAACTTCAGCTTTGATTTTAGAATCAAAAGTAACTTTCACCATGATTGTATTTGGGATGGGTGACCAAAAATTTGGAATCTTTAAATAAATTATATTTACGGTGTCCTTGGTTTAGTACTGGTTAGTAAGCTTTAGCTTTCATTTTAGAAACAAAGCAACGTTCGCCATGGTCTTGATCAAATCTATTATCTTGATCTATTAAAAAGGATGGGTGATCTAAAGTTTGTAATTCCAAATCCAATTTTTATGTGTGCGGCCTTCCTACAATGATTATAAAATTTTGGTCACCCATCCAAAGCACAACCATGGCGAAAGCTGCTTTGTTTCTAAAATCGAAGCTAAAGCGTGCTAACTTCTACTACGCCTAGCATAGTATACGTTAGGCGTATATAAAAATTTAATTTGAGATTACAAATTTTTGTTCACCAAAAATATGAGCATGGCAAAAATTTCATTGTTTCGAAAATGAAAGCTAAAGCTTACTAACCACTACTCAGCAAAGGTCTCGTACATAGAATTAGATTTGGAGATTTCAAATTTTTGGTCACCCATCCCAGATAGAACCATAGCGAAAAATGCCGTTTCCAAATCAAATCAACTAGGAACTTCGTTTTTGTACTGGTAAAGTGAGCTTTAGCTTTGATTTCAGAAACAAAGTAATTGCTAAAAGCTATGGTTGTATCTTGAATGTGTGACCAAAAAGTCGTAGTCACAAATTCATTTCTTTTCATACGAGAAACTTAGTTTTCTACGTTTTACATTGATTTAAGAAACAAAGCTACTCTCACTGGTCGTATTTTGGATAGGTGGCCGGAAATTTGTAATCTCAAATTCATTTTTCCATACATCTACGAGAAACTTAGTTTTTTTAGTGGTTGGTTGGTAAGTTTTGCTTTGTTTTTAGAAACAAAGCAACTTTTGCCATGGTCAGGCCGTGGATGGGTGACCAAGACTTTGTGATCTCGAGCTCCTCCGTGCTTCGGAAGGCACGTTAAGCCGTTGGTCCCGGTCGCATTTGTGACCGTTTCTACCCACCAACCCGCATTGGGCCAGCGTGGTGGTGTTACGGCCCATACTCCTCATGTGTTTCTCCATGAGGAAGGCCTGTCCCAGCAGTGGGACGTACATAGGCTGATGACTTTCGATGTAAAATTATTAATTTCTGTTACTAAAATATAATACACCATTCTTTTTCCTAAACTATTAAATTAACGAATATTTAACTCATTATGTTGAAAACTTAATACATTTTGAGAAAATTTAAATTAAGTAAAATTTTTCATCATCATCACAAAATCATGAAAAAGAAATATTTATTATTTTTCACTTGCGGTCTATACCTTTCTATGCCTTTTCAGATCTATGGATGCATTTTGAAAAATTGAAATTATTACAAAGTTCATATTAAAAATAAGCGTCGTTGCCGTTGTTCTTGTTTCGAAAAAGCGGCAACAACTGTTTTCCTAATGTGAAACAGACATGCAATGACAAGACTGCAGATCTTTCTTGAATTGTCAAAACACTTCGCAAACAATTTACGGCTCTATACTAAATAGATAAGATTTGTTTTTGCAGATGAATGACATATTTATGATTTTCTTAAGTGTGAGATATTTATGCGGTCCCTATGTCATCCGATATTTTTTCTAACACACTGATTAGATAATTTTGATTTTTGTTCGATCAGATATTTATGCGGATAGTGTGTAACAATGTTTTTGCCGGCCACGAAGCATCACATATTTTTACCGAGGTAATGTCGTCATATATTTATGCGCCCATGGATGATTAAATATTTATGCACGGCCGTACCACCGTCATATATTTATGCTGGTGACTGTACAGGCGGTGGGGTTGAACCGCGACCTCTTGAACGAGTAGTCTGCCCTGCCACTGCTAAGCATGTGTAGGTATATTTGTAATATTTAAGTTACTATCATGCCGTTATCCGTCACTTAGTATCTATAATACAAGTAAGCTGCTTATTTTTTGGGGAAAAATACAAAATTATGTAACATTTTATCATAAAGCTCATAAGGTATCTAGGGGATATTATTACATTATAATCCACTTTATATTCATACGAGGTGTTAAAACTGAGCAAAAAAGGTTTAATTGTACTCTTTCTCGGCACTTTTGAGTCTAACAGTAGGGTTTTAAGAAGTGTTACATAATAAAATATTAGGTCCTTACCTATGAAATTGGTGTTTTGTATGGAGATTTTAGGGATGTCTGCATTTTACATACTAACATTTTATCAGTTTTCTTCACAACGACAAATCCAGAGATAATAATATATGGCATGTATCATTTGACAAGCTTTAGCAATATGTGTGTGAACCCGCTTGATAAAAATTATTCATCGTTTTTATGTTAATGCAAATCAAATGATGTATTCGGAAGGCAGTTAAAAATAATTGTCTTTGTGTTTAATTTTAACACAATTAAACTCACAAAACATTATCAAATTAAATAATACGAGCTCAAATATATGGTCTATTTTTAGAAGAGGCAATTATTTTATAAGAATGTTCTGAAACTTATTAGTTACGGACAAATTGCTAAGACAGAATAAAAACACCAATTTCATAGGTAAGGACCCAATATAAAAAAATATATTTATTTAAGTATTCTCTTGATGCTCTTATTTAATTTCACAAACAAAAAAGGTCTGCACAGTACATTAGGTGTTTATTGAGAAGTCAGAAACAGATTTGTAGAACTCCCTCATGCCTACGCATAATTGGGCCACTTGTTCGGCCCACTGGCGCCCCATCTATGAGCGTATATTATACACTGGGTGCTGGGTATTTATATAGCCTTTATCTTTTTATTTCAGCTCCTGACAATTTTTATTTTGACAGGCTTATTTAGCTGAGTTGAAAAAGACCTTAATCGGTACAAATGCAAGAGTTCGCCGGAGGGTAGGCGGAGGCGTTAAACACCCTTTTCGCCAGATATGTTAGGTCTCCATGTAACAGGTGACGAGCACCGGGTACCGGCCGATGCACCGGGCACAATGTGAGGCAAGCGATATTCACAATGAACTGCACCTACGTACTAATCAAACTCAGTGGTACAGGCGGTGGGATCGAACCCGCGTGTCTCGTGGCCTCTCGAACGAGTAGTACCCCGTTCGCCACAACTCGGCTACCGCTGCCTTTTACCCAATATACATATATCGTAATAAAGGTGTTCATGATAGGAGAGCCGGGGTAAGCAAGGCGCTATGAGGCCATAACCGTTTTAAGACCGGCTCAAATAAATAAAATATTTTGTATAGAAATAAATTATGTTGGTCGGTGACTGAATGATCTAGTGGCCATACGAGTACATACCTTTATACCTACGTACTATCGGAAAAATACTTGAATTCTGTAAGGAGTTTACCTCGACCGCATATCTTGTTTCATTCTAACTACATTTAGAATAGTGGAGCATAGTAATTTATAACTTTATTTATGCAACAAATTATTTTATTATATAATCTAATGAAACAAGGTATTCGAAAGAGGCGAAAGTAAAAATATTAGGTCCTTACCTATGAAATTGGTGTTTTGTATGGAGATTTTGGGGAATCCTGCATTTTCCATACTAACATTTTATCAGTTTTCTTCACAACGACAAATCCAGAGATAATAATATTTAGCATGTATCATTAAACAAGCTTTAGTAATATGTGTAATATCACACTTCATAAAAAATATTTATCGTTTTTAAGTGAATGCAAATAAAATGATGTATTCGGGAGGCACCTAAAAAGAGTTGTCTCCGTGTCCAATTTTAACACCATTTAACTAACAACAAATTATCAAAACAAATCAAAAGAGCTCAAAAATATAGTCTATTTTTAGACGAGGTAATTATTTTTTAGGAATACTCTGAATCTTAATAGTTACAGACAAAATACTGAGACAGAATAAAAACACCAATTTCATAGGTAAGGAATTTAAGACTTTAAGACCCTAGAATCTTTTTACACCCTAAAATGAAATACCATCCTTGCAGGATAAATGTATAAGTATACGGACAAACAACATACGTAAGATAGAGTAATAGGTACTCGAGACGACCGCTTGCACCATTTAATAATTATCTCGTCGTCCTCAGCCTCCTTAGCGCACAGGCCTTCGTCATGGAGAAACACATGAGGAGTAACACCACCACGCTGGCCCAATGCAATGTTGGTGGGTAGAAACAGTATAATTGCAACCAGGACCAACGTTTAACCGTGCCTTCCAAAGCATGGAGGAGCTCGAGATCACAAAGTTTTGGTTACCTATCCACGGCCTGACCATAGTGAAGGTAGCTTTGTTTTCGATCGAACGCCAAAGCGTACTAACCACTACGCCGCCGTGCTCCTTGATTATCTATATCGCATCAATATCGCATCTTTCGGATTGTAGGGATTCAATTTATTAGTACGAATATGTACCTATGTATCTATCTTGACTGTTTGAATTTCGGCTTGAATTACAGAGTGGCTATGGATTTTTTTGGAGGAGCTCGGTGGCGTTAGTTCGTTATTGCTTGCGATATTAAAAACAAAGCTACTTTCGCTATGGTCAGGACTTAGATGGGTGACCAAAGCTCGAGATCACAAATCTCGAGCTCCTGCGTGCTTCAGGAGGTAGGTTAAGTCCTTGGACCCGGTCGCTATTGCTACCTTTTCTACTCAACCCGTTTTGCCTTTTACGCGTAAATCGTTAAAAATGGTAATAATATTCATAATGAATTTACGGGCAGAGCTAGAATGGTAATAAACAGAAGCTATAAAGGTTCCAGATTAATGGAACCACAAAAGCAAGCACAGTAAAGATAACGTTTTAATAACATTTAACGGACATAATGGCTTATAATTAATTAATTAGTGTGGATTGGAACATTTTCCAGGTAATTTAACGGAATGAAGAAATATAGCAAAGAAAGGTAGGTATTTTTTTATATATGAAAGGATGCAAAGGGGCAGCCGGTTCAGCTGATGGGGAATTGATCACAGTCGCCCATAGACATCTGCTGCACCTGAGAAACTGCAAATGTGTTGCCAGACTTTAATGAATAAGTTCGCTCTTTTCATGGACGACTGAAGGTCATATTGGTTTGCAAATACAGCTGGCGACAATAGATTCCACAGTATGGATGAGCGTGACAGAATATAACGCGATAAGCCCTGAGTTGTGCACAGCTAACCATCCAGACAAAACGTCAAAAATACCTAGATGAATCCTCCAATGTCCTCCTCAAAACGACTCTATTCCCGAAAGGGGAGGTAGAGGTATAAATACATTTTGAAGTCTTCATGTGGGGCTATACTTTCAAATCTTCATTAAAAACAAATTATTACGTAATTAATATTAGGTCCTTACCTATGAAATTGGTGTTTTGTATGGAGATTTTGGGGATGTCTGCATTTTCCATACTAACATTTTATCAGTTTTCTTCACAACGACAAATCCAGAGATAATAATATTTGGCATGTATCATTAGACAAGCTTTAGTAATATGTGTAATATCACACTTCATAAAAATTATTTATCGTTTTTAAGTGAATGCAAATAAAATGATGTATTCGGGAGGCACTTAATAAGAGTTGTCTCCGTGTCCAATTTTAACACAACTAAACTTACAACAAATTATTAAAACAAACCAAAAGAGCTCAAAAATATAGTCTATTTTTAGACGAGGTAATTATTTTTTAGGAATACTCTAAATCTTAATAGTTACAGACAAAATACTAAGAGAGAAAAAAAACACCAATTTCATAGGTAAGGACCCAATAATAAAGTTACATAATATCGTCACGCCTGTGCTCCCCAAGGGAGAGAATAATGTGATATCACCCACATTTCGCCATATTTCGATTGCAACTAAATATGTTTATAAGGTTTGGTCCTTATTTCCATAATTGTTTAAGCTTTTATAAATACAAACACAAAAACAAATATGAAATTTATCTGAGCGCAGTTCCAATTTACAAACGAATGAAATGCCTGTTGTTTTTTTTATTTACCGTCCATATCGTTATTCCAAATTCACAGTAACAGAGTCTGAATACAAAATAAAAAGTATACATTTGTTATTTGAAAACCACTTTGAAATAGTTTTATCAAAACGTTTTTTGGCGTACGTGATGATACGCCAGCCTTCTTTATGAATAATGCAAGACAACTCTTTTACGTTATTTGGAAAAACACAAAATTCACACATGAGATACTTCACGCGACCTGTGATTACTCCCTGGCTAATGGATGCTCAACGGAGCGATCTTCTATGTACCTGTTCCAGCTAGGGTGACTAATAAATAGTATACTTACGAGAATGCAAACTTTGAAATGTTTAATTGAAAAGAGGTTGACTAACTTCAACCTCTTTTCGCTCTACAGTTAACATTTTTGAGTCAAAACTTTTCTCATTTGCCTCCGGTGTCAATCCGCGCGGTGGCAGCTGGGAATAAACTGTCAAAACGAGGAATTAACAAGGTTATTATTTTACTAAGTATGGGAAGGTTAACATTTTTTTTTCTTTCTTAATGCAAAATCCTAATAAGTTCGGATCGTATATTATAGGAAATATTACAAAAAATAGTTGATTTTAGCGTGGAATCAGAATAATGTAAATATCTTCAGATATTCTCACACCTATCAACTAGCCCCAATTTAAGCAACCAATGCTGCTTGTGTTAAGGATACTAGATGACGGATAATTATACTTAATAGATATATACATATAAATATTCAGAATATACACAATACATATATAAACAAGACTAGAGAACAAATGCCTTTATTTTTTAAACAAACATTTCCCCCACCGGGGATCGAACCCAGAACCTCTCGAGATGGCGACGCCTTGAGACCGGCGTACAAACCACTCGGCCACGGAGGCGGAGGCAACCCCCACGGTTGTTCATATGTTAAGGGATATTTTAACTACACTGTGTTATAAATAAAATCAATTAGATGAAGGTAATACGTAGGCATATATTTAGGTTTCTCGTGCTCTATAAAAACCACCGTAGCAATGTTCCTGATTATTTTTAAAAAGGTCTCTGAGGGATCAATTAGTCTGCAATGTCGGTCTCTCGATTTGAAACCATAAACCTACAAACTTAAATTATCTTCAGTGCAGAGTTACGACGAGAGCATGATAAACTCGTGATAATGCATTAAACAAAAATATTAAGTGACCAAATGTGTTGTTGAGAATGAGTGTTACGGAAGATTTAACCAAATTTTATTCAACCAAATCGAAATCGTGCTGAAAAAAGGCCAGGACAAACGTATTTGAAAGCAAGTATAAAGAAAATGAAGCGAAAGAAATATGAAAGGATCGTAACAAGCAGAAAGAATTTACCTCTGTCTACCATCATGTTTTAAGCATTATTGTGTTCCGGCAATCAGAGGTAAGATAGCCAGTTCCTCAGTTGTTGAGGATTACAGGTGAAGCTCGCTTCCACCTTCGGCCTCATCGTCACTTACCATCCGGTGAGAAGGTCAAGAGCTTACCTGTCGTATATAAAAAAAAATCATCGCGCCTTTTTTACCCGAAGGAGTAGGCAGAGGAGTTAACACCCACATTTTGGCCAGATATATTAAGTCCTCGTGTAACAGGCGAGCCTGTTGCTATGCACCAGGCACAATGTGAGGCGATCGATATTCACAATTAACTGTATTTTATAAGTTTTATTCAAACTCAGTGGTACAGGTGGTAGGATCTAACCCGCGATCCCCGCGGCCTCTCAAACGAGGAGTGCCCCGTCCGTCCCGACTCGACTACCGCTGTCTATTGTTATATACGTATGTATCTATGTATGTCTAAACATCAAAATACCTATTCCAATAAATATTGCCTCAATATATCATCTTTGAGACTGAGTACATTGGGAGTTGACGTTGCAACATGTTTAAGATGCCCTAACGTTATTGTGAAAGTCAATCCCATGGCTTAATGGTTTCTTGTAAACTTTATTACGCGACCCAATTTTGGTGCCTTTCAGGGCAATATATTGTGGAAATAAACGGAAACCTCACTAAAGCCAGACGTAATCCTAAGAATAGTGCTGTAATAATGTTTTTTTTTGCCTTTATGTTGCTTTCATTGTGATTATCAACTTCATCTGAATCTTTCTCGTTAATGGAACATGTGACGTGGTGAGATTGGTGAAGAAATTACTTAGGCTTGTCACTTTTTTATTGGTTAAATTTAAAGGCCCAAAATTGTGCCTTGGAAAAGTAGTTTGAGTTATTTGAAAATGTATATATTTTATAAGATTCTAATGTATTATTAATGTTATTACGATAGTGGTAGTTATAACAATTTATACATATAATATATTAATAATTATATTAAAATTACGAATGAAAATTGGAGACCAAAATAATGAGAAAGAGAGAGATGGTTAGTTTAAACAGAAACTAGGAGAAAATGGCCAGAGAAGAGCGCAACCGCAAACAGTCGCCAATGCAGATGTAGCGCCTGGTTACAAACACAGTTACAATTGAGTATTGAGTGACATAATTTTTTTAATAATTATACACAGTGCAGCTATTAGAAGCAGAAAAATAATATATTATTATTTAATATTCCCAATGACCCACAGCTCACAAACTCAGACCACTTTCCAACATTATGTGCTCTCTCTCTACACTCATGGTCATATAAGAATATTATATACTTTGCGTCGCCTTATGTAAATGACCAGAAGTACAAGACAAGATTCAGCATAGCATGCTCTTGCGTCTACCCTGGTGTCCGTATAACTTTAGGGCTCTATTAACCCGACCTTCGGTAGGAGATCCAACGCCCTAATAAAAGAAGGCACATCTTCTCAAACAAACGACTTCAACGGTGGTCTGGTACATTTTTATAAAATCAATATTTTTTTTTTATAAAAACTAAAAAATTTTAATAAATGATTTATTTATTTTTCTCATTCTTATTTAGTATCCAGTGTGTTAATATTAGTGAATCGGCTTAACATCATTTGTTTCAATTTGAGACGCAAAAAGATAATTCCTTTATCTTAGTTATCTCTGTGTTGAGTCCATCATGCAAAAATATATTTTCAAAATATTTTTAAATAAAGTGACTTGAAATGTACCGTTACCTTTGATATTTGAAAATTCTTCATGAATTTTTAGTCTTGCATTATTACACCTACATTTCTTCTAATATGTTTAAGTTACATGTACAAAATACAATGTAAAGTAAGCAATATTTAGAACATTCTTTGCCTCGTTAATCTACGTTAATTTATTTTCGTTAATTGGCTAACTACAAATAAGTATCCATTCAATAAGTGAGATCATGGTCACCCTACTACTAATGAAAATCTAGTTGTACGATTGCGTTGCGAAGATAACAGTCGTTCATCGCATCAATTCCTCAGTGACTGGTGGATTAGTACACACAGGAAAATGTCAATAAAGTGCACTCAAATGTTTGTGTTATTATTGGCATAAAGTGTTATTTTTTACTGGGTAAACTAGTGTTGTGAAACAATAAAATGCAGCCAAACTACGAAACCAGGTCAGCTCGTTATTTAGCAAACACTATTTTTTAATAAAAACAAATTATCGCCTAAAAATACCATAAAAGCTTGGTAAATATTATAATTGCCTTATTTGAGATAAAATATTTAACTTGTGTAAAAAAGTAAAAAGAATAATCAAAGGGATTCCCAATAAAAATCTTATCAGAGAAAACTTAAGTACTAGTATAAGGCCTTTATCCTAAAATTACCAAACTTTATTACTCAAATCTTTTCTCATTTAATTTTGACTGTCTTAAAGTAATTTGAAATAACTTTTACGATGTTTTTAAACTGAACCAAATTGAAGTCTAAGATTACGTATCTTGTAGCAGAGTACAAAGATAAACTTGAACTTTGGAATTCTTTAAATTTTCGTGTAGTTAACGGAAAAGATATGACATTGTTATTTCACATTATTCCGTGATACGTTAGCCACCTAACCAACCAACCAACCACCAACCAACCGGACCACCCCGGACCAACCAACCGGTACCAACTAATCCGGATTCGCTAATGGTGGTTACCGCTCATACTCATAGAAGCATTCTCATATCTGAGGTCTATGAGTAGCAAAGTCAAAGTCATTTATTCATTATTACAGGTAATTATGGTATTGAACAATAATAAAGTGCCGCTGTAATATACCTTTTCAGGTGTATGAATTTATGCCACTATGCCGAAGGGGTAGACAAAGTTGTTAAAAACCAATGTTTACTATTTTGATCAAAATGGCGTCAGGGCCGTCTGCCTTGCTTAGTGTTGTAAGCCTTCCCAACATCGATAACTTGGCAAAGGTAGCAGGTACCCGGATTTTGCGGGCAGCACTTATGGGGGAATCACACACTTCGGATCTAATCTGCTCTGAAAAATAAGGGTTTACTCTCCCCTACTGCGAGATACTCGATTATTTTGACTTTTCAAACCAATTTAAAGGTTTTTGTCAATTAGTAAAAACTATAAAATCTTTCAAAAGATCTCAACATTTTATGGCAGCACCATACACGTGAAATAAGTGATATAATGACCTACATGAATATTATAAACTCTCTCGGTCATGCAATCAATGTTAACGATTACTCGTTAACATTGATGGGGAAGCGTCTTAATCAATTAATATATAATGAAGTATTTCGGGGATTGAGGCACGAAGATAATAATGAGTTTATTGTCCTAAGCCTATATAGGTCCCACTGCTGGGCCCAGGCCTTCCTCATGGAGAAATACATGAGTATGGGCCGTAACACCACCACGCTGGCCCGTCGCAATAGCGACCGGGACCAACGGCTTAACGTGTCTTCCGAAGCACGGAGGAGGTCGAGATCACAAAGTTTTGGTCACCCATCCACGACCTGACCATAGCGAAGGTAGCTTTATTTTTAATCGAAAGCCAAAGCATACTAACCATTGCGCCACCGAGCTCCTCGTTTTATGATCATATTATTAAAGGGTGTTTTTTAGCTTCAAAATGAAATAAAACATAAAATTAAATTTTATTATCATGGTATTTGTTTTGTTTTAAAGATATTGTAATATCAATGCTATTAGTGCCTTAGATGATTTCGGGCATATGGGTGCCACAAGTGGTTAGAAGGAAGCGTAATCGGGAAGTCCAATTTTCGACCATTTTTCGAGAAACTGAAGCCGTTTATTGGCAAAAACACGGCTAATGTTGGCTTCCAAGTGGCCCAACGTTAGTGGTTTATCTGAATAGACCTGTGACTTCACACATTCCCAAAGAAAGTAATCCACATGCGTGAAATTACACGATCGCAGAGAACAGTGCCTTTTAGTTTTTGATTTTTGTTAATTGCAAACCGAATGTAAAGCAAAAGCTTACATTTCAATCATCAATGTTTATTCTGCTGAGCATTCTTTCTTCAAACGTATTGGTTACGCAATCTTAAATTTATAGTAGAATTAGGGCGCAGTTCACGGAAATTAAGCGCTCATCGAATGCGCTGCACATACATATCAAAATATCATCATCACGCCTTTTTCCCCAGAGGGGTAGGCAGAGGTGTTAACACACACATTTCGCCAGACATTTTAAGTCCCATGTGTAACGAGGCGCCATAGCTATATTAGCGCCTCGTTGCTGTCATTGCGCTCTTCTCTGGCCATTTTTCTCTTGGTTTCCGTTTTTAAATTTACTGTCTGTCTCTTTTTATTAGGTCCTTACCTATGAAATTGGTGTTTTGTATGGATATTTTGGGGAATTCGGCATTTTCCATACTAACATTTTATCAGTTTTCTTCACAACGACAAATCCAGAGATAATAATATTTGGCATGTATCATTAGACAAGCTTTAGTAATATGTGTAATATCACACTCCATAAAAATTATTTATCGTTTTTAAGTGAATGCAAATAAAATGATGTATTCGGGAGGCACTTAAAAAGAGTTGTCTCCGTTCCAATTTTAACATAATTAAACTTACAACAAATTATCAAAAGAAATCCAAAGAGCTCAAAAATATAGTCTATTTTTAGACGTTCACGTGTCAGTTAAAAACTCGTTTAACTAAACGTCACGATGCAAATATTTGAAAGCAAGTCTCCTACTCGTGCAAGTCATAATCGTAATTTATAACAAAGATAAGATACAGACCATATGCAGACTAATTGTTGTATGAAGTGTTTCCTGCTACCAATATTTATTAAACTACTAGCTGTGCCCGCGACGTCGTTCACGTGAGTATTGATTTAACGCCGATAAAAGTTTACAAAAAGTTTATGTGTGTTTGTTAACACTACATCGTTTTTTTACAAAGTGCTCAACATTGCATTCCTACCTCTTATTAGTAAAATGTTGGTTGTTAATAGTTGAACTAAAACCTCTATAGATTAAAAAAAAGAAAAAAACATTTCTTGTCAGTGTCATCTGATTAATTGTTGTCATGGTGAATCTCTGTTGTTGTGTCATTATTTTACAATGCCGAGAAATTTTCAATTTCGAAATGAAATTATATTAGGTTGGGGAAAAGTCTTTTCGCATTATAGTATGTATAAACTTGTAATAAAATCTCTTTGGCTATACTATTTGTATCTGGCTGGTTTTGGTATCATTGAAAGTTTAAATTTTAAAGAACATAATTCCAAATTCAAATTAGGAAAATGTGTGATTTTCATTTGTTTTCGTATCGCCAAGATGAGTGAATCTAATGAAGAAATTCGATACATTTTAAAATTTTACTATAAAAAAGGTAAAAATGCAACGCAAGCCGCGAAAAAATTTGCGATGTTTATGGACCTAGTGCAGTGTCTGTGAGAGTAGCACAAATTTGGTTTAAGCGTTTTCAATCCGGAAATTTTGATGTCAAAGATGCACGTCGCTCTGGTCGCCCTATTACAGATAAAATGGATGCCATTTTTGAAAAAGTGGAGCAAGATCGGCATGTCAGCAGTTACGACGTAGCTGAAGAACTGGGAATTGACCACAAAACAGTTTTGGCGCATTTGAAAAAAACTGGGTACACAAAAAAGCTCGACATTTGGGTACCTCACGAGCTCACTGAAAGAAACCTAATGAACCGTGTACTCATTTGTGATTCTTTATTACGACGTAATGAAACTGAACCATTTTTGAAGAAGCTGATAACTGGTGATGAAAAGTGGATCACGTATGACAAGAACGTGCGAAAAAGGTCGTGGTCAAAGGCCGGTCAGGCTTCACAGACTGCGGCGAAACCCGGGTTAACTCGCAACAAGGTGATGCTGTGTGTGTGGTGGGATTGGAAGGGCATTCTTCAGTATGAGCTGTTACCACCAGACAGGACCATCGATTCTGAACTCTACTGCGAACAACTGATGAGATTAAAGCAAGAAGTTGAGAGAAAGCGGCCGGAATTAATCAACAGAAGGGATGTGGTTTTTCATCATGATAACGCTAGACCTCACACATCTTTAGCCACTCAGCAAAAATTAAGAGAGTTTGGCTGGGAGGTGTTAATGCATCCGCCGTATAGTCCTGACCTTGCACCTTCAGATTTCCACCTGTTTCGGTCTCTTCAGAATTCTTTAGGCAGTGTCAGGTTAACATCACGAGAGGACTGCCAAAACCACTTGTCGCGGTATTTTGACCAGAAGTCCCAAAATTTCAATAGCAATGGGATCATGTCCCTACCTACAAGATGGCAAAAAGTTATCGAACAAAATGGTACCTACATACTTTAGTTAAATGTAAATAAACTATATTAAAAAATGTTTTGAATTTTCTTAAAAAATGCGAAGAAACTTTTTCCCCAACCTATTATTTTGACGGAATTTGTCACTTAATACTCGGTCGATCAGATATTGATAACCACGGTTACACCGAGCGGTACCCGTTCCCATGGGAATATCGGGATAAAAGGTAGCCTACATTCTTTCTTAGGCTCTAGACTACTTGTGTACATTTCAATCAAATCGATCCAGTAGCTATGACGTGAAAGCGATACCGACAGACAAACAGAGTAACCGTCGCATTTATAATATTATTATGGATCCATTGATACTGTATGTGTTTGCTATTCAATCATTATTCATAATGCGTTTGCACGTTTCGCGCATACTCAAGTATAAAATTAATCTTGGTCTGTATCTTCTGTAATGTTCTCTACTATAGACGATATTTAATAAGTAATGCTTAGATCAAGGGGCTCTTCTTCTACGCAGTCTGTAATATAATATTACTGGGTATTGCTTTCTTGTGGTTTTTATAGAATATCCAACAATGAGCGTCAATAGGTTACGGCCATCTATTACCCCCACGCAGGTCATAATCTATACATATAACAAAACTGTTGAGGTCGAATGTCTGTACATAGAAATACTAAAAATGTTTTTTTTCTTTCTCTGACTGTCTGACTGTTTGTCTGTTTGTGTTTGCCCGTACAAACACGGGCTAATCTCCGAAATGGCTGGACTGATTTCAATGAAATTTTGCATGGTGATAACTTATATCTCTGGTCAACATCTTAGATACTTTTTACTCCGGAAAATTAAATGGTTCCGTGGGATAGTTAAAAAAACCAGTAACCAGCTAGTACATAATATAAAAATTTATATTTGCATTTCTATTAAGGTGCGTTCAGACAAAGAGCCGCAATCGTGTGCGGCTTCCGAGCGCGTATGCCGCGCTACGATTGGACGTCTGCGCTTCAAACATAATTACGTTGTTGAAATCCAAACTAGTGTGAGGCAGAATTGTGTCCCGCAAATGCCACGTGTTGCCGCACACTTGCCGTTTTTAATTTGGACACACCTTTAGTGACCATTCCACAGTTAACTTCTACGCTTCGTTAGTCTGTAAAGTCGAGTCCACTTAACTAGAACTAATAACGATAATTTGAAGCAAAAAGTGCAATTCAAGACCTAGATTTTATAATTGACTAGTAATAAGGTGTTATTGGTTAATGGACTTGTCCTAAATGCTTCTACTTTAGCACAATTATAAATAATTGTAGCTTGTTTACTTTAAATCTACAATTTTCTGTATACTAGGTAGTAGAACAGCAATTTGCTGTTCTACTCTTACAACTCAAAATTCCTACATTGTTTGTTACAGAACTGGATTAATATAAATTTTAGTAGTTGAGTTGTACTTGTAATCAATAACAATGTTTACACTGATCAAATTTAAAAATTTAGACAACATTTACCTTTTATAGTTCCTTACAATGATAATTATTTTTTATTATTATTATAATACCAAAGAAACAAGAAATATTTCCCTAACATCAAAAATGCATACAACTTTATTTTACTTTGTTTTTAATGATGTTGAAGAAACCAAATTATATTGTCTGTTTGATAACTTTTACATATTATTACAGGAAGCATTAAAATTGACATTCGAAAAAAAAATTATCTTGCAACCAGAATTCTGATAAAAACACTTCTCAAAGAATCTCTTGAAAAGATAAGTGTGGTGATGAGATTGAAGGCAGATAAACGAGTACCTGCAAATCTTTGATATTACCTAATGCAGCGTGATTATGTTTCTTGACTGCTGTGTTGTGATTACCCTGATGCGGCAAAACTGATGTTTACAGCAATAAACAATTAAATCCATTAATTGCCAGATAATAATATGCAGTGAGTTTGTATGTTGATACATTGCAATTGATCTTTGATCAACTTATAACGCGGTATGCATTTATTTGGAATATTCCTATTTTGTCTTCTTATCTGTATATCCCCTTCGGGGATGCAAGGGATGCAGGGGAGAAACTTGCTGATATTATTTGTGTGGGTGCTATTCTTCCTTCGAAATTCTACATAGTTGAATAGTTACATACATACATACAATCACGCCTGTAATCCCCGAAGGGGTGGGCAGAGTCCAAGGAGCACTGTGTTCCTTAAGACCACATTTAGCCGTACAAAAATAGGGTTGGTCAAATGAAAAAATCGAGAAAAGAGTAGTAACAAGTGGCTAGCTCATCGCCTACACAATCACAGACCCAGTACCCAATACGCCCTTAGTCGTCTTTTACGACATGCTAGGCAAGAAAAGCAGTTAGTACATTCTTTTTGTGTCCCAGACCAACACGGGATGAGACGGGTTGAATAGTTACTTTAATATAATGTGATGGTGTGTAGCCTATAGCCTTCCTCAATAAATAGGCTATTCAACCCTGAAAGATTTTTTCAAATTGGAACAGTAGCCTCAAATGAAAATTTAGTTTTACTCTATTATTAGAAGCAAAGTTCATAGTGGCGTAAATTTTTAACATTCACTTACATGGCACCCATGGGAATATCAGGATAAAAGGTAGGCTATGTCCTTTCTCGGGCTCTAGACTATCCGTGCACCAAATTTCGATTAAATTGGTTCAGTAAATTTTGACGTGAAAGCAAGATAGATAGACAGACTTTCGCATTTATATTAGTATGGATTATACATCATCTTAGTATAGTCGTGTGTCTTACATAATTTCTATATGTAGAGGTGGTTTTAACTTGTAATTGGACAATTATTTAATATTTATTTATTTATTTAAAACTTCAGTACATTTGGTGTACATGGCGGACTTAATTATTCATCATTATCCTGCCCTTTTCCCAAATTCATTTGGGGTCGGTGCAACGAGTCTTTCTCCTCCACTCTCCCCTATCACACGCCATATCAATATTCATTCATTAGACAATTATTATTTTATAAAAATATATAATGTTTTATGGTTGACTCCTTCTCCGTACAAGCGGTCATCCTGTGGAATTCTTTGCCGCTGGACATTCGATCTGCCACCACGAAAGCTACTTTCAAATTGAGGGTTCGGGAACACTTATGAGGTTGTGTAATGTGAGCTCATCTGATGTTACATAATATAATCTTAATTATGTTATTTATTGTTATAATTATATGTATAGTATTAAATTATTTATTGTAATATTTAAGTATTATGTTTGTTAAGATGGATGTGTGGAGTGACGAAGATTGATAGAGTGAAGAATGAGTATATCAGGGGATGCCTGAAAGTTGCTCCAGTGATAGAGAAGTTGAGAGAAAAGCGGCTGTCGTGGTGTGGACATGTTTTGAGGAGAGAGAATGAGCATGTAACGAGAAGAGTTATGAATATGAGAGT
The DNA here is from genome assembly GCA_910589355.1 of Parapoynx stratiotata. NCBI lineage: Eukaryota > Metazoa > Arthropoda > Insecta > Lepidoptera > Crambidae > Parapoynx > Parapoynx stratiotata. The sequence goes on along the minus strand of OU342460.1, from coordinate 15,899,567 downwards.
GGATGGTAATGCAGGGAGAGGAAGACCAAAGAAGAGATGGATAGATTGTGTGAATGAGGACATGGCTAGAATGGGACTGAATGTTGATATGGCGTGTGATAGGGGAGAGTGGAGGAGAAAGACTCGTTGCGCCGACCCCAAATGAAATTGGGAAAAGGGCAGGATAATGATGAGACTATTTATAGGTATAATATATTTTTATATATAGATAGATATAAATATATATATTTAAGGTGTTTACTTTAATGGTACCGCCACCAAATCTCTGCTTAACCTATGGTTGACTGGTAGAGAACGATATTTGTCGTTAAGTCCGCCATATGTACCTTGTTTAGGACATTAAAGTTTAAATAAATAAATAAATGCTTTACTGCTATCCTTTAACAATACCCACAACTTGGTGGCTGATGGATTCGGATTATACCAACCCAAATTGCACATCCGACGAGGAAATCGAATAGTCACCTACAGTAGAACGTGCCTTCTGAAGCATAAAAAGAAACTCACGACAAAATATGCCATTAAAAAAAAAACACCTAACCTTTAGGTCTACTACTAAACATGATGTTTTTTTGTTTGTTTTTCAATATCGAGCTCGGTGGCGTAGTGGTTAGTACACTTTGGCTTTCGATTGAAAACAAAGCTACCTTCGCCATGGTCAGGACGTGGATGTGTGACCAAAATTTTGTGATCTCAAGCTTCTCCGTACTTTGGACAACGTTAAGCTATTAGTCCCGGTCGCTATTGCGACTGCTACAACCCACCAACCCACATTGGGCCAGCGTGGTGGAGTTACGGCACGTGCTCCTCATGGGTTGATCCATGAGGAAGGTCTGTGCCCAGTAGAGGGACGTATATAGGCTTAGGACTGAGCTACATATTTACAAATTGGTCATTTACTTCTCATACATCACAAAACGAGACAAAATAGAAAGATATATTATTTTCGAACGCCAACTAAAACAATTTATGTTAGGACTGTTATTAAATTGCAGCAGTTAATCGAAGTACGATCATTAATGTCAAAGCATTTTGCCATTTTAATAAATGTTCAGATGTTCTTCTATAGAACAAACGATATGCTTGTTATTGGCAGTTTAGCCTCTGTCCATTTTACAATATTTCCTTTGTGAAATAAATTCAAGCCCGAAAAAAGTAATGTACTTGGAATGGTTTTAAGTGAGTTTAGTATTGGCTGGATTTGAAGCAGTTTTTTGGGTATCTCGTCTGCAGCCTATATACGTCTTACTGCAGCTGGACGGGCCTTACTCTTGGAGAAACACATGAGGAGTATGGACCGTAATACTGCAACGAGTTTCTATACACTTTGCCGTGTAATGGCGCGCGCGTGGCCGGCGCCGGCCGCCTGCGTTGCTCTGAAACCACCCATAGTTTGCGGCGTGAACCAAAGTACGAAGAGAGGAGACACGATGCTTGTTTGGTTCGCTCGCCCGCCCACTTGCAGTGTGGCCTTACGTTTTGCATTTTACAATGGCACTCTGCGCAAGGCAACATGCTCACATCCCATTACTATCAGGTTATTTCATTTACGAACTATCAATCGTACATTTCAATTTATTTCAAACCTTTAGTTTTCTCTGTCGATTAAATTACTCTGTGATAAACACTAGCCCTAATCTATGCAATACGGTGCAATGTGCTTTGCGACGCACCTCAAGTTTTCAATAGATGTCGCTGTCGCTCAATTTCGATTACGCCAAACGCTCAAAGTCATTTGCCTTACCTTTCGCCTTAAGTTATTAATTAATGTGCACATGTCTTTTTTACACGAAAAACATTCTCTTTTCAAATATTTTAAATATTGGTGTGTTCTTTTATTTTAAAATTCATAAACAGCTATACGTGTGCCAAATAAAAATCGAGCGGCTTGATAACAAATAGAAAACATTTTCTTTACTACAAGTTTATTATAATTTTAAATTAATATTGCAAAAATTAAATTTTTAGTCAAAATCTAGTCGCATTAAAAACCTCACACATATCGATATAACAAGAGAGAATATTAAGTGTTTTTTATTTAGGGATTTGAATTATGTAAAGCTCATTACTAGAATCATCAATTTTAAAACCAAGAACATCGCTAAAAATTCTTAAGGAAAATCTTTCCCCTATCGGAATCTAATTTATGCACAAAGTAGGATCACGGAAAACGGAATATCCATTAATCTAATGCGCCTTATTTAACAAAATGGCATTGCTTGAGTAGACCACTGCTCTTGACAAGATGAAACCGAAATATAAATAATTTCCTGCATTGATGTTAAATATGTTTTTGAGGAAAAATTATTCATATTTCATATTGCACGAAATATGAAGAATTTTCCTCCACTAATACTTTGGTATAAAGAGACGAAACGAAAATATGACTGTGTGTGGCATTACGTTAGGGGATGAAAAAGTGGAAGAGGTGAAAGAATTTGTATATTTGGGATCTGTATTTACGAGAAATGGAAAGTGTGACAGTGACATAGAGAAACGAGTGAAACATAGTGAATGGGGCTATGCATGCTTTTATGAGCAGTCAAATGCTCTCTGAAAAGGCACGACTAGCAGTACACAACGGTGTACTAGTCCCAACACTGATGTACGGCAGTAGAATAAATGCGGTAAAAATAAGAGCTTTGAGAAGAACTCAATTTTACTCCTGGCTGGAGTAAAATTGATGTACAAGGAAGTATGTAATATTTTTTTTCGTTGATGAGGATCAGTAATGTGTACACAGAATGCTTGGCTGATATCCTGTTGTTTTCCCGTCTTTATAAGAAAGCAAAATTTAAATGACAGTCGTCACAAACTCTTCCAAAACTGAATATCTTCTGTGTTTAGCAAAAATAAGTTGATAAAGTTTTTGATGCATATGCATCAATGTAGAAATTCAAGCTTCCAATTATGTACTATATTATAAAAATAATATTATCACGCTGCTACCCCCGAAGGGGTAAGCAGAGGTGTTAATCACCCACATTTCACCAGATGCGGGCCTGTTGCCATGCACCGAGCACAATGTGAGGCAAGCGATATTCACAATGAACTGTACATAAGTTTTATTCAAACTCAGAGATACAGGCGGTGGGTGGTATTTTCAGATAGGTAAAAATAAACTGACATAACAATTTTTTTTTTCTGAGAACTAAGAAGAAATCAGAGAAAACAGTTTTGTTTCGTTTTTAAAATAAGAGGCGAGCCTGTTGCCATGCACCTGGCATAATGTTAAGCAAGCGATATACCAAATTAAGTAGCAAAATTATGTAGAGAATTATTAGAATATTTTGTGTTAAATATTATATCTTATAATTATGTCAAACTTTTAGGGTTAGTAAAATAAAAATAATTCTTAAATACGTAGGTATGTAACAAATTATCAAACCAAAATACTGACAACCCTAGTGTAGTGTAGCCATGTCAAATATCTGTAGTTAATAAATTAGCGTTTACAATTTAACGATGGGCTAACATTTTTAATAAATTACACGAGATCTCACACACCTGTGACGGGTTGACTGGCAGAGATCTCTAGTAGGAATAAAATTACATACATACATACATACTCTTGGTTTTTTTTTTAGTTAATGTGTGCGTTTTTTAGTGCAATAAAGATATAAATAAAAATCAAATCATTTTTTCAAAAATTTTATGATATTTTTTAGTGACTTTTCAAATATTTTAAATGTATTCTTATAAGAGATCACTTAATCCTTTTTCTGCTTTACTGATGCCTTTGTAACAACGTGAATACATAGACTTTTATACACAATGAAAATATAATCAAGACAAAGCCCTAATACCAATAAAAAAATAAACGTGGTTCGTGGAAGCTCAGTTTGAAATAATGGTATAAATGCGAATAATACAACCCTTTTGTGTCGCGTTGTAAAACAAAAGATCGGAGCTTAGTGCAATATGGTGTAAAAGAGCTCAGCTGAATATACTGGTAAAACGTACTCCTGTTTATAAAATAAATGCACATTTAAAATGTCTCCAGAGAAAATTTGAATGTTATTTGAATACCACTTTTTGTACTTTACAAGTGGAGGTTTATTCTTTTATTTATTACAAAAATATACACTATTGATAGTACTATAGATTTTTAAAGCAAAGGGATGTGAGACGGGATCAGGAGGCCAATTCTTATTTTTCGAGATGTAGTCTATTTGGATTACCACTCGAAAAAAATTCGAATACGAAATTTATCTCTATTTCGACTACAAAATCTCTATGATCGACTTCACGAATTTCCTATTCTCAGCGCTAATCGATATCGCTAATAGAGATCGAGATTTTTTGTGATAAATATTGCCATTCCCTTACGTAATTCATTGGGATGCGTTCCGTTTCACACATGTCATCCGGTTTTAAACCCGATTTTATGGTCGAAATCGAGATCTAAATTAAAACTTGATTCGAGATTACATCTCGAAAAATGAGAATTAGCCTCCAGTCTACGTTTGAGCTCACTAGCGCAGTTGGTATATAAGTGTTAATACGAACGGTCATTATACGTTAAATTCGTAGCATGAAAGGATATCTAGCAGGTAATCTCATTAAAATTTTAAGCAAGGTTTGAAAGCTGTTCCTTGCTATAGTAGGGTCTTTTGCGAATCGGAATGGGTACATACTTCTCTTTCGCTGTATATAAGTGATGATACGAACGAACGTATTACTATGCGTTAACTGACTGCAATCCTATGATTGTATGATATAGTCATATATCTGAAGGGGTAGGCAGAGAACAGGACATACACACACACAAACGCGCGCACGTACGTACATACACACATACTTTGCCATAAATTTTGTTGAACCCACGAATTAGGAAGCAAGCCAAAAATTCCGAAATACTGCAGTCTGAGCAAAGTAAATAAAAAACTAATTTATTGAAATATTGAACAGTAAAATGTAATGCCTATCTTGAGTGTGAATCGAATCTACCTATTTCGAATCTATATATTATTATTTGATTTCTATGTAAGAACTTCCATGCAAGTTTTGATTACTATCTACTTCAGACTTTTATCGTCATCTTTTATTATGTTAGATAGAAGTCATAGCAGTAAATGATTGATATTATTTATATAAACCGATATTATCTGGGTATTCTTATGTAATATCCAAACAATTTTGACTCTTCAAGATAGAATTACTAAGTAGATATTATATAATCTGTGATCAATCTGATTTTCTCTCTGAAACTAAAGATTTTCTCAAGATTGTCTATTGTTGTTCATGTTATACGTCAAACACGCACGGCATCGTTAAACGTAAATAAATAAGCTGATTTGTTATATTTAGCTAAGCGTCACGCAGTTCGATATCAAATGTGAAGTCCCAGGAGTCCCCTAATCAAAGATAAAAACTCCTTTCAAACTTTTATTCTAGTGTTTACAATTGAGTTGATGGAATTACAACTTTTCTTAATTTAATTTAGCGAAAAAAGTTTTCACTATCTTTCAATCGTAGGAGCTGACCTTTATTCTTAAAACATTAAACTTATTTATGTATGTTGCAATGTAGAGACTGCGATCTGTTAGAAGTGTACATGAAAAATGGGAGCCTTTTTTGAATATTTGTATGATTTAATTTAATACAACATTTTTTTTATGAGTTAAACAAACTTTTTGTTTTTGTAGTATGCCCTCACATAATTAACTGTTGGCTTAAAATGTTTTTTTTTTCGCGATCTCTCAATATAGAACCAAAAATAAGTAAGCTTGTCACCAAAAGTCCAAAATTCTGCAGAGTGCGGGTCGCTCTGGAGAAAGAGTAGTCGCGAGGCCTTATTCTTTTGGGCTTGGCACCGATCTGCAGGGATGATAAGTATATTTTCTATTAAGATGATATATACATATCATCACACCTCACTCAACTACTTTCCAGTTTCTAAAGATATAGATAATGCTCAGCAATGACTAGCATCATGATAAAATATATTCATAGGTATATCATATGCAGTGTAGAAAACATATCGGAAAATATTATAATAACAGCGAATCAGATGGGAGCTCCATTTCAAAATCCATGTTTTATTGACCCCTCGGGGGCCGAACGAAAGCTGGCATTTGCGAACAATATGTTTCTATAGAGACTCGTTTCGTGACCGTTGAGAGTCAATAGACAACTCGTATATGCCAGTTATCTAGTAGCTCAAATAGAATTTTCGTTAAGTTTTTTTAAGTACGTTAAATTCCGAGAGAAGCATATATTAGGTCCTTACCTATGAAATTGGTGTTTTGTATGGAGATTTTGGGGATGTCTGCATTTTACATACTAACATTTTATCAGTTTTCTTCACATCGACAAATCCAGAGATAATAATATTTGGCATGTATCATTAGACAAGCTTTAGCAATATGTGTGTGAACACGCTTGATAAAAATTATTCATCGTTTTTATGTTAATGCAAATCAAATGATGTATTCGGGAGGCAGTTAAAAATAATTGTCTTTGTGTCTAATTTTAACACAATTAAACTTACAAAAAATTATCAAATTAAATAATACGAGCTCAAATATATGGTCTATTTTTAGAAGAGGCAATTATTTTATAAGAATGTTCTGAAACTTAATAGTTACGAACAAATTGGTAAGACAGAATAAAAACACCAATTTCATAGGTAAGGACCCAATATTTATGTGTCTGATAGCTGTGGGATGTAAATAGTGACACCTCAAAAAGCAGAGGCAAGAAGAGGTTTTACAGCCCACATTTCGTCTGATAATATATGACAGACACCTTAAGTGACAGAGGGCAAGCTTGTTGTCATGCACCGGGCATTGTTTAGAGTGTTTTTAATTCAAGTTCCATTAGAGACTGGTATGCTAAACGCATACCTACAATGTTTAGATTTACCTTTAGGCAAGCAATGTTCCGAATTAACTGTTTCTTTTGAAAGGTTATCAAGAAAATACACGCATTTTTATGTTTTGGTTTAAACCCGTCCCATGTTAAAATAGTTTGTTTTACCTATATGCGAAACTCAACGAGCATTCCACAACCCTCTGCATCGAAGGTTTCGGACATATAACGAATTGTGCTGTGAATACAGCGAGTTGGACATTTTTAATAAGTACGTGCTGTTTAGGGCACAGTTGCGACGGATCGTGTTGGGCGATATTTCTTAGTTTTACAGAATAAGAGTAGCGATGACGCTTTCAGCGGTTCTCCGTGGCTGTGTCTTATTTTAGGTTTAGTATGGTTTATATATTTACATATTTTTATATCAATTGTTACCTTATTATTACTTGTTTAATATATATGTATTTATATAATAGTTATACGTAATACGTAAGTAGAAATTATTAAGTTTATTCATCCCAAGAGTTTGTTATCTAAGCTGTGTTTTACTGTTATGCTGTAAACACTATTTAAGAATAGTATCTTGTATGAAACTGTTGTCTAATTTAGCTATATAAGTGTGTATTGATATTTATCTCTTTGTTTAGTATAAACAAATAGGCTTTTTTGAGAATCAGGAATATTTATGCTCTCAAATAAGAGGTATATGCTATCTATAGTTTGTCTTTAAATTATCAACGGTCACAAACGAGACACGATAGAAATATCTATTGTTTACGAACACCGTTGTTCGCGGTGCCCGACAAGGTGTTAGAATATGGTCGAATAATAACCGAGGAAATATGAAGCCGCTGACATCAGCTCAAAAAACTACGAGCCTTTGGTACTAATACAGTGAGCGCAATGCTCGCAGAACTGATGACCAGGGTCCAAAGAGGTTATCGAGTGGCGGCTATGTACGGGCACAGCGTTGATATACCACGAAGTAAACTGTAATTACACAGAAAACTTGAAACGGGTAATGTTCAGTCAGAAATGTAATATGTAGGCGGAGGTCAATGCCTTAGCTGAGATAGTGGTAGGTAACTGAGACGTTCTACTTTTTTTTTTCAACATTCACACCTATCAACTAGTCCCATTTTAAGCAACTAAATGCTGCTTGTGTTACGGATACTAGATGACGGACAAATATATTTAATAGATAAATACACATAATTATTCAGAATATGCATAATATAATACATATATAATGAACATCCAAGACTGGAGAACAAATGTCTGAAAATTCATCACCAAAACACTTGCCTCCACTGGGGATCGAACCCAGGACCTCTCGAGATGGCGACGCCTTGAGACCGGCGTACAGACCACTCGACCACGGAGGTCATCTACTTGTGCAAGAGGTTTGAGTTGTGAATAATCTAGCCTCCCATTGTACCCAGTCCAGTCCAGCAGCCCATGGCAGCAGGCTCGCCACCTGATACATGGAGACTTGACATATCAGGCGAGATATGATTAGTACCTCTGCCTCCTTTACGGGGATATTGGCTTGATGATAATAGGTTGGGGGAAAAGTTTCTTCGCATTTTTTAAGAAAATTCAAAACATTTTTTAATACAGTTTATTTACATTTAACTAAAGTATGTAGGTACCATTTTGTTCGATAACTTTTTGCCATCTTGTAGGTAGGGACATGATCCCATTGCTATAGAAATTTTAGGACTTCTGGTCAAAATACCGAGACAAGTGGTTTTGGCAGTCCTCTCGTGATGTTAACCTGACACTGCCTAAAGAATTCTGAAGAGACCGAAACAGGTGGAAATCTGAAGGTGCAAGGTCAGGACTATACGGTGGATGCATTAACACCTCCCAGCCAAACTCTCTTAATTTTTGCTGAGTGGCTAAAGATGTGTGAGGTCTAGCGTTATCATGATGAAAAACCACACCCCTTCTGTTGATTAATTCCGGCCGCTTTCTCTCAACTTCTTGCTTTAATCTCATCAGTTGTTCGCAGTAGAGTTCAGAATCGATGGTCCTGCCTGATGGTAACAGCTCATAATGAATAATGCCCTTCCAATCCCACCACACACACAGCATCACCTTGTTGCGAGTTAACCCGGGTTTCGCCACAGTCTGTGAAGCCTGACCGGCCTTTGACCACGACCTTTTTCGCACGTTCTTGTCGTACGTGATCTACTTTTCATCACCAGTTATCAGGTTCTTCAAAAATGGTTCGGTTTCATTACGTCGTAATAAAGAATCACAAATGAGTACACGGTTCATTAGGTTTCTTTCAGTGAGCTCGTGAGGTACCCAAATGTCGAGCTTTTTTGTGTACCCAGTTTTTTTCAAATGCGCCAAAACTGTTTTGTGGTCAATTCCCAGTTCTTCAGCTACGTCGTAACTACTGACATGCCGATCTTGCTCCACTTTTTTAAAAATGGCATCCATTTTATCTGTAATAGGGCGACCAGAGCGACGTGCATCTTTTACATCAAAATTTCCGGATTGAAAACGCTTAAACCAAATTTGTGCTACTCTCACAGACACTGCACTAGGTCCATAAACATCGCAAATTTTTTTCGCGGCTTGCGTTGCATTTTTGCCTTTTTTGTAGTAAAATTTTAAAATGTATCGAATTTCTTCATTAGATTCACTCATCTTGGCGGTACGAAAAACAAATGAAAATCACACATTTTCCTAATTTGAATTTGGAATTATGTTCTTTAAAATTTAAACTTACCAATGATACCAAAACCAGCCAGATACAAATAGTATAGCCAAAGAGATTTTATTACAAGTTTATACATACTATAATGCGAAAAGACTTTTTCCCCAACCTAATATGTTGTGACGATCTCACAGATTTTTTCTATTAAAGATAATCCGATAATATCAATTTCGCGCAACTAATTATACAATGCTCATAAATAGTTACGTTTAGAACTCAAATAGTTATAATAGTTTCTAGGAGCCCAATAGAGTAAAACGATATTGAATTGGACAACAAAGATTGAAGGTGAAATAAAAGACAAGTTTAATAACAAGCTTGTTATTGTAAATTTAACCGTGAAGCTAGTTTGTTTGACTTTGATATTCCTTCAACATACACAGAAAACGGTGGCTTTCAAAACATTACGAAGCATAGGTACTCGTCTGCAATAAATTGGTTTGTCTATAAAATTTTGTTACACATAAAATTTCCAGTGACTTAAAACCGATTTTTTTGGGTCATAAAGTTCATATTCACTTTAGACATCATGGAAGAAACAATTTTATATAGGATGTTATAAAGCCCTATGTTGGTTTTTTTGTAGGCTGGAGCCACAAAAATTACTTCAGTATAAATAACATCTTTGCATCCTTTGAATGATCTAAATAATATTCTTTTAGATCAATTCTTAAAATAAATTTTTACATCTCCCTAAAGTCAAATAAAAGACAATTATAATATCTTAAGAGGATATTAATCTTTTTCTAATTAATGTTTCTGCGATTAATCCGCTTTTTGTGCGGAAATTTTGACTTAAAATTTTTAATTTTCTTTTTGTATCATTCAAAATTTTATATCTCCGTCTCTTATTTATTTTCGTATTTAAGTTAAAAGCCTTGTCTCGATTAACTAGTCAACGGACATAAACAAAACACATTAGAAACATCTATTATTTGCGATTACCGGCGTTCGCGGTTCCCACCAAGGGGTTAGTTAGTGGGTTCTCGATTTTATTCAAGCCCTACTTTATAGTTTTCGTAAATGAAGGTCTTGGTGTGTTTTGTATTCTCCACGGTGCTCATTATGTAATCTTTTTTATAATATTAATGGTAAGCTCTTGGCTTTCATCTCATCTGATGGTAGGTGACGATAAGGCCGTAGGTGGAAGCGAGCTTCACCTGTTCTCCTGAACAACTGAGTAACTGGCTATCTTACCTCTGATTGCCGGAACACAACAATGCTTATAACATTGTTATTATGGCGAAAAATTTTACTAAGATGGTGGCTAGCCAGGCGGGCTTTCAAGCAAAAAAAACCCGGCCCTGGGAATTGAATCCCGGACCTCCCGATCCCGGTGTTGTCAACCACTAGACCAGAGAGGCGGTTAACCGTTATGTATTTGTCAATTCTGGAATACTTCTAATCTTGAAAACCATGTCAGTTGGTCAAAAGGCCCCTTATAATAGTAGCGAGAATGAAATACTTTTCTAGGAATCTAGAGCACAGTGAAAAGAGTGAACAGTGTGCCATCACTGCTTAAAATCCGAAACTGTATTATTTCCTTAATGTTGATTACTAAGCTAGCAACAAACTCAGACCTTTATTTATTCATTGAAAGCTTTTATATACATGGTGGATATAACGACTATCAACGTTCTTCACCAGTTAACCTGGTCTATGTAGAAAAAATCTAAGGGAGTGGGGAAAATAGACCACTGCCTATGCGGCTGATGTCCCCCCAATAAAAACTAAGATAATGCGTTATGTTAGCAGTATAGAATAAGAACCCTTTGCTTCCAACAAAATGATTACTTACTGCAGTTGCAACGTTTCATGCCGCAGAGACACAAAGTTGATAAATAAATATTGGGTCCTTACCTATGAAATTGGTGTTTTTATTCTGTCTTAGCAATTTGACCGTAACTATTAAGTTTCAGAACATTCTTATAAAATGATTGCTTGTTTTAAAAATAGGCCATATATTTGAGCTCGTATTATTTAATTTGATATTTTTTTGTAAGTATAATTGGGTTAAAATTAGACACAAAGACAATTATTTTTAACTGCCTCCCGAATACATCATTTGATTTGCATTAACATAAAAACGATGAATAATTTTTATCAAGCGTGTTCACACACATATTGCTAAAGCTTGTCTAATCTTCGGTATTGTCGTTGTGAAGAAAACTCAAAAAAATGTTAGTGTGTAAAATGCAGACATCCCCAAAATTTCCATACAAAACACGAATTTCATAGGTAAGGACCTAATATATTTAAATAAATATCTTCAGACATTCACACCTATCAACTGCTTGTGTTGTGCTTGTGATACTAGATGACGGATAAATATACTTAATAGATATATACTTACAAACATTTGAAAATATACAATGCATGTATAAACATCGAAAACTGGAGAACGAATGCCTGTATTCTTCACACAAAATTACCCCCACCGGGGATCGAACCCAGAACCTTTCGAGATGGCGACGCTTTGAGACCGGCGTATAGACCAGTCGGCCACGAAGGTCGACAGATATAGCATACGGTGGAAGAAAGCTTGGTGGTGTAGTGGTTCGTACGCTCTGGCTTTCGATATTAAAAACAAAGCTTCCTTCACCATGGTCAGTCCTGGGATGGGTGCCAAACTTTGTGATCACAAGTTCCTCCGTGCTTCGGAAGATACGTTAAACCGTTGGTCCTGGTCGCTATTGCAACCGTTTGTTGCAGCGTGCAGCGTGGTGATGTTACGGCCGACACTCCTCATACGTTTCTGCATGTAAGAAGGCGTGCGCCCAGCAGTGGGGCATATATAGGCTGAGGAACGGTAGAAGTGCTAGCCTATTCAGACGCTCAAGACTCCAGTAGTAGTAAACTGATGCAACTCTCTTAGATATCGAGTTTAATCTCGGCGATTGAGTATGCTTGTCTGCCACTAAGATCGTTTGCATATATATTAAATTCTACGCATATTTCTTTTTGAAATGGCTTAAAGAACAAAACTTAAATCATAGATTATAGAGTTCAAAACACGAATGAAACAAGTAATGTAATAAATAATTCAGAAAGTTACACAAAGTTTGTAGATTAACATATACAAAATATAATTATCATCACGCCTCTTACCCCGGAGTGGTAGGCTGTGGTGTTGAACACCCACATTTCACCAGATATGTTAGGTCTCCATGTAACAGGTGGTGTCATGGCCATGCATCGGGCACAATGTGAGGCAAGCGACATTCACAATGACTTGTACATAAGTTTTATTACAACTCAGTGGTATAGGCGGTGAGTAGCATTTTCAGATGGGTAAAAATAAACTGACAAACTATTGTATTTTTTGTATTTGTTATTTATAATTGGATATATTGATTTATGATTTTCTGTATACCCGCGTAAAATCATTGAAAGCGGACGCAATATATCCCAGGCGGATAATAAGTTTTAATGAGTTTTATACATTCCTATGATGTGACATTTAGGACCGTAATCGGCCAAAAGTTTTGTTGTGAACTTTGTAGGTATCAAATTAATTGATAGGTCACTACTGAAGTCAAGGTTGGGTATAACCTTAATATGTTTCTGATACACGTGTGCTATTGAATATGAATGAACTTACACAAGTGTCCTGCCCAGTTGCGAACGGATTAGTTTTAACATGACACCTCTCAATGAGCCACATAAGAAGGCTCAAGGTCCCTCTAACGGTAATGGAGAGGGATATGTTTGGAGTTTCTCTGCTGGATGAAATGAGAAATGAAGAAATCCGCAGAAGAACAAAGGTTAGTGACATAGCCCACAGAATTGTGACATTAAGTGAACCTTAATGGCAGTGGGCAGGGCACATTGCTCATAGAATTGACGGCCGTTAGGGCAGAAAGGTTCTTGAGTGGCGATCACGTACTGGGAGGCGAAACGTAGGAAGGCTCCCAAGGAGATGGACCGACGATCTGGCGAAAATCACCATAAGTTGCTGTATGTGGGCGGCGCAGAAACGGTCATTGTCGAAATCATTGGGGGAATGACGTTATGATAATTAATGTATTTTTAGCTGTGTGTGTAAATAGAGTACCTACACACATATATACACGCGTACATTATTCTACAAGGGTTGGAAATAACATTTAGTCCCGAAACGGGGTTCGATAGGCGCTACTAAAGGTCGAAGGACTGAATAAGTCTTTCACCCGAGGGAAACACTGTGCTTTTCATTACGAATACGAGGAAAAAAAAAATAAAAACACGATACATAGTCAAAGAAAAATAGTATCTGGCGAGCAGCACAACGAAACTTTTTAACTAAAATATAATACTTTTTACAACCTCCTCCTCCAGGCCTCCTTGGTATAGTAGCGCCATCTAGTTACTTGTGGACAAAACAGATGAAAGTATGTATACTATTTCACCATCTCGGTAAAACAGAACAAGGCCAATGGCCTACTTGGGCCTACTCAAAGATTTTGTACTAAGTATATGGACCTCCTTGGTTTTGTGGTGTCATGTCATAGTTGCTTGAGATTATGTCTACAAAACAGGTTATGAATGCTTTCCAAGCATGAATGATGAAAAATAAATAAAATTTTATAAATTGCCCGCTTATAATTCAATATGAGCTGAAGTTAATCTCTGAAACACAGTTGAAACACATTCCCTTGGGCTTTCCCTTTTAGCTGTTTTCATTAAAAGTCTTAAGCCAAATACGGCCTGAAAGTGTAAACCAAATTCCTAACGAGTCTTTGCCTCTCACAGTTTCAGTGTTTAGGCTAATTTTATTCCTATTACGTTGGTGATGTTTTTGTATATTGAACAAATGGCGGACTATTTACGAAGACGCCTGAAATTATAAGTGTATTAAACTCAATACATATAAATAAATTCAAGTAATTTTTATTACGCTTTTACGCGAAGCCTTAATATATGAGTTGTAATTTAAATAAGACAACGTAAATGCACATATTCTTTAAAAAAATGGTTACCTAGCCATTTAAATAGTAAGAGGGGAACAAAATTGGCCGAATAGCCACAAAACTTGCGTGGCTCATTATTTACATTATCTTTAGAAATTAAGGTTCTATGGAGAATCATAAAGCAAGTAATACTTACATATATATTTATGACGCCTCTTTCCCAGAAGGTGTAGGCAAAGGTGTAAACACCTAAATTTCGTCTTATATGTTATGTCCCCACGCAACAGGGAGCTATTCAGTTGTCGAGCTATATATAAATGAAATAATATAAATAACTTCTCACACTCACTTTGAAATAGCCCAATGTGTAACCAGCTTACGTGCTGGTATCACAAATTAGACAGATGGAAAAAGCTACTATCATATTTAAAACTTAAAAAAAAACTATTTGAAATGGTCATCTATACATATAATAAAACTGTAGATAAAAATGCTTAAAACCAAGTTATATGACAGAGGGAACATAACAAAAAAAAAAATTAATTTTTTTTTGTTCTTTTCCCCTTTTTAGTTTCTGTCTGTTCGTCTCTTTGCCTGTTTTTACGGGCTAATCTCCAAAAAGTTCGTGTTAAATTATCTGGCATATGATTGCAAGTAGGTAAATTATTGTGTGAAAATTTCTGATTTTAGGTCCGGCCGTTATGGCCCCAGTCCGGTTTGACCCTGTCTGGTATGCACCAACATTTTAATTTGAATTTGAAACTTAAATGTAGGCGCATACCGGCTCGATTCTCGGAACAAGGCCTCCTAGAAGCTAATTAATTGTTGTCGTGACGTTCATAAGTATGATTGATCATATGATTGATCATGATCATAGAGTATGATATAACTGCATCGCACTGAAATGAAATGAAATGAAATGAAATCATTTAAATCTGCAATTAGATTTACATGAAATACTTTTGCACGTCAATATTTGTTTTCCTACTAGCACTTCGACGTGAATGGCCTGTTGAGAAGAAGTGCCGCAAGAAAATCAACAGATACCTTATATCTCTTATCCTTAAACAGCCATATAAGGATAAGAGATATAAGGTATCACCATGCAAAACTTAATTGAAATTGGTCCAGCCATTTCAGAGATTAACCCGTACAAACAGACAGAGAAACAAAAAGTAAAAATTATACTTTTGTATTTTCCCTCTTTTTACACCCCTTGACTTGATTTTAAGTATTTTTTCTATTTTATTATATGTATAGATATAGATAATATAGATAAGCATATCCCTACTTTTATCCGATCTCAGTGGTATGAGGCAAACCCGTTCCACTTCCACTCCACTGCTGAGTTCATTTAAAACTTCTTGGAGAAATCCGGCAAATTCTTGCGAGTTGCGGCGTTTTTCATACGCCTCGCTGTCTTGGAAAATTAAAGAGATACAAGTACAAGATATGTCAAGCTTGTTTCTGGCATCGTAATAATAGAAGTCTTCAACTTTACGTTCAGTCTTTAATTACCGATCTAGATTGGGTCAAAATAATGACTAAAACTAAATGGCCTTTGCCTTTGACTAATTGCTTGAAGTGCCCATTAGATATGCAAAGTGTTGGAAGTTACACCTCTCATGTGAGAGGAACAGCGTCCATTAGTGTCGATTAAATATGACTGCCCAACTAACGTGGCTGCCACGGGGCTGCCCAGCCCACGAGCTGAAGAGTGTCTTAATTCCCCTCAAAAAGGCAGTAGTAGCCGAGTTGGAAACAGTGATGACAAATAGATCATTCTTTGGGAAATGTATACAATTTTCATTAATTTAAAGCTTATATTAAAAAAAACCGTAATGAAAAAAGGCTATTACAAAATTCAAGATTATCTAGACTAGAGGAGAAAATGGTGTGGAAAAAGTTATTTGTTATCGTTCGTTATCATAAAAACGTGTTATTTTAATGAATGAATATAAATTAAGAAAATAATGTAAAACATTAAACACTGACAATAATTATATGATTGGCTTTTTAAAAAAAGTGGCACATGAATGTCTTGCCTGGTTCTTCTCATGAAAAGCGTTACACTCGGAATCCGGCCGCTTGTATCGATTACAACCACAGTCAAAGCGCTGTGGTTGTATTTGCTACAAGCGCTCGCGGTAATGAACATTAATATTATACTCCTTATGATTGTATTGTGTATTGTAAAATAATTATGTAAAATGTTGACGAATTTAAGTGCCAAGTTTGACCTATGATATAAAGCTAATTTTGATTTGATTTGATGTACAAGCCTCGAGGCGTGGAGTTCTACTTTTGAAACCTCGAGGCGGATGTGCAGAGCTCGGTGAGCTTTCAATCTATCTCTGGTACTCTTTCAGTAGTCGCGGGTTCGATCCCACCGCCTGTGCCACTGAGTGTGAATAAAACTTAAGTACAGTTATTTGTGAATATCGCTTGCCTCCGGCTCCAATGTGCTAGGCGATATATCTGGCGAAACATGGGTGCTAACACGTCTGCCTACTCCTTCGGGGAAAGACTTGTGATGATATGTTATGTAAAAAATGTTATTTTTATAGCACCGCTTTGTTATTTTGAGCTATTGTTTCTCTATAGACTGGAAGTTCGACATTAAATAAAACATAGTTAGCTTCTTTCTCGGTAGAGATTTGCCCAAAACATGGTAGTGGTACTCGTATAAAACATTTTCAATAATAAAATATTTAAATATTAAGAATAAAATCATTTTCAAGCGTAGGTATGTCCAGTATGAACCATTATAATTTTTTCAGTATCTTTCTGGAATAGCAGATACAATTTTTAGATAAGTCATCTTCTGGAAAAGCTCTCTACTCCGTCGGTCATATTGAATAAAAAAAATCTTTTATTTGTAATCCAATTCGCCGCGTATCGAAAAATATACTTAAAATAAAGTTAGGTATTGGTGGAACGCCAAAAATAGATTCCGCACTTACGTAAAAAATGGCGCAAATTTTGAAAGAAATTTATTTTCTGTAATCGACCCAAATCCCTTGTTCGCGGGTGTTAAAGAACCTTTACCTTTTTATAAAGGCGCGGTTACCGTAGCCTTTATGGCTATATTACATTGGTTTAAGAGTTTAAGTAAACCCAGCTCTTTGATTGCAGAAATTGTATAATTTTTATACGATGCTAGTGGCAAAATATTGGTTCGTGTGGTTTCAGATATTGGAAATGAATTCAAAAAGCTATGTTAAGTAAATGAATTAACTCTAAATGGCGACGCCTTGTACAGACCCCGAGACCACGGATGTCATGGAAACAGCTAATGTATCATGATCTTAACCCGGCGAGGATGTGGTAGAAAAAAGGATACATCGAGTATGTGGAGGGTCAGGATGACCCTACCCTGTATTTATTGTTTAGTTTTTAAGTATTTATAAACAATATAGATTAAAGATAAGATAATAAAAGGATTATAAGATTAAAAATTGCGCTACAGCTACAAATTTTTATTGTAGTGTTTTATTTAACGATGTTCTTTAAATAAATCTACTTGGGCTGGACTATGGTATTTGAATAAAAATAGCACTCAATGTTATGAGCCATTAAATTAGAGACGATTGCAATAGACATCGCAAATTCATCCAATCGCTAAACTCAAAAGCACAAAGTTTTTGGTCACCCATCCAAGAACTGACCATGGCGAAAATAGAATTTAATATTGAGAGCCGGAGCGTGCGAACGATTATGCCAACGAGCCCCTCAAACATTCTTTGTTCATTTTGACTAAAACTGCTAAAAATAAAAAATTACATAAAAATACTAGCACTAAAATGCGACGTCGCGGATGTGGACGTCATAATGACCCTAAATTGCCTTTGTGTACTTGTACCTCCTTGTGGAAGTGGCATTCTAAGCAATGAAGTACAGAGGGAATAGGCGTTTTTTCGTTACAGTTATTGAGAAATTTTATAATGTGCTTCTTCTTCTTTTTCCTGCCCTGTTCCCAATTCTATTTGGGGTCGGTGCAACATGTCTTCCTCTTCCACTCTCCTCTATTACTCGTTAAGTCAACACTCACGCCCATCCTCATCAAATCATCATTCACACAATCCATCCATCTTTTCTTTGGTCTTCCTCTCCCCACACGCCCATCCACTTTCAAGTCCATAACTTTCCTGGTGACATGATTATTCTCCCTTCTCATTACATTTCCATACCAAGAAAGTCGTTTTTCTCTCAGTTTGTCAGCAATCGGGGCAACTTTCAGACTTTCCCTAATATATTCATTCCTCACTCTATCCATTCTGTGGAAAAAAAGTTACACTCAAAACAAAATTTGGAGGGTCATGTTGACCCTTCCACATCCTCTGAGTTACGCCTCAGATAGCTATGTTTCATAATTTTTTGCTCTTCGGCACATTATGTTGTTACCTATGTTCATATTCCTTAGCCTCAGGCCTTTGAGAGGCCTTTGTAGGCCTTGCAGACACATATGAGGAATAGGAGCCGTAACACCACCACGCTGGCCCAATGCGGGTTGGTGGGTAGAAACGGTTGCAATAGCGTACGGATCAAACGGCTTAACGTGCCTTCCGAAGCACGGAGGTGTTCTAGAACACAATGTTTTGGTCACCCATCCAAGGCCTGATTATGGAGAAAGTGGTTTTCTTTTCGATATCGAAAGTCAATGGATTTAATAAATCACTTATGTATTTAATCCATTTCGAGAGGTGGTGAGGGTATAGCGATGATAATCGAACAGCACTGAGGTTGTATTGATTCATTTATCGTAGTTATTATTCCGCATAATATCAGCGAAGATGTAGTCAGTGTTAAGGTTAAGACACTTTTCGCCTAATACGCTTAGATCCCCATATACTCAATATCTTTATTGTAAGCAATAATGTAAAACTGGGATCGAACCATGCGTCAGGCATAAGCCATAAAGCAATGGATATTCATCCATGATCCTGTGGATCTAAAGCAATAAAGCAAGCGTAGGCGGGGTGCAAAAAATATGTAGAGTTTTTCCAAACTGTTGCGGTAGGATTCGGTCTTTTCTTCTACGAATGTTATGTTCCATTTTTATATTTTCCAATACGCGGTAAACTATTATTTTCTATTTTAGGAATAGCGGCACCACATTGTTCTTTCAAGTAAACGAACAAGAATTACTTACTGAAACGTGTGAACTCTTTCGGAAATTTCCATACTTTTGAACAGTACTGAACTTCTCATATTCATTGTGTGATTTTGTGGTAGTGTGAACTTAGAGACTTCTGTTAAATACATTTAAGAACTAATACGAGGGAATAATAGTACAAGTGTAACGAGTGTAACAATTATATAAAAAAGGTAAATTACACTGAACACAAAATAATTTCACATTTAACACTAAATATATTATAAAAAGGGTAGGGCTACTTACAATAGTGCCTTAGAGAAATATATAGTCTTTGTTATAAATTAGGAACTGATAATTTGGTTTGTTGTAACTTTGTCTCAGCTTATTAAATTTAAATTGATTCACTATATAATAAATACAATTATTGTTAGAAGGGAGTCAACCGCTCTACGCACTGACTCTCGTAAGAATGAGTTTCGAGAACAAAACAAATAAAAAGAGACAGACAGCAAATTTAAAATCGGAAACCAAGAGAAAAATGGCTAGAGAAGAGCGCAATGACAGCAACGAGGCGCTAATATAGCTATGGCGCCTCGTTACACAAGTATCACCAGTCATAATAATCTATACATCTATACATAAATAATAAAACTGTAGAGGCAGAATGGCTGTACATAGAAAAAAAAACTTAAATTCAAGTTAGGGGGATGTAAAGAGAGGGAATGCACCAAAATTTTGTTTTTGTTTTTCTGTGTTTTCGTCTATTTGTACGGGCTAATCTTCGAAATGGCTGGACCGATTTCAATGAAATTTTGCATGGTGATACCTTATATTCCTGGTCAACATCTTAGATACTCTTTGTTCCGGAAAATTAAAAGGTTCCAGTGGGATAGCTAAAAAACCAGTAACCGCGGATGTAGTCACAGGCAACAGCTCGTATGTGTACTAAATTTTTTTCAGTTGTCTTCACAACGACAAATCCAAAGATAATAATATTTGGCATCTTTCATTAGACAAGTTTTAGTAATATGTGTAATATCACACTTCATAAAAATTATTTATCGTTTTTAAGTTAATGCAAATAAAATAATGTATTCGGGAGGCACTTAAAAAGAGTTGTCTCCGTGTCCAATTTTAACACAATTAAACTTACAACAAATTATCAAAACAAATCAAAATAGCTCAAAAATATAGTCTATTTTTAGATAGACGAGGTAATTATTTTTAAGGAATACTCTGAATCTTAATACTTACAGACAAAATACTAACAGAGAAAAAAAACACCAATTTCATAGGTAAGGACCCAATATTTTTGCAGCTTCAAAATACGTGGCTACAACCACGTACACTGCCGAAATCCGCATAGGTAAATTTAAATGAGAACGGTAATTAAAGTCAGTTTAATAAATAATGTATATCACGTGCAGCGCATCAACACAAAATGTGTTGTTAATGTCTTTGACAATAACAACGTCATGCGTTCAAGCTTATTTATTCTCAACACGTAATACTTCCGCAACAATAAGCCTACTTCCGCAACAAGTTCTCTATCATATCGAGTTTCGGTGGTATGACTCGATGAATGGTTCAAATTAGCAAAAATAAATCAAATTGGCGACTATGTATAATAATATATCTACGGTGTGTCTTCAGCATGGACATATTCATATAAACGTAAGTCCATGATATAAGAAAATTCTTACCGGACAAAATAAAAAAATGCACCACTGCTTTGCGATTGCGTCGGAGAAACCGAGTCGTTCCAACAGAAAGGTTCGAATATATATCGGGTAGTTTTTAGCAGGTATTTCGTTTGCCACTGGATTAATCTCATTCACAAGTCATTTTGGAATTCCTGCCCTGCTAACAAAAATAATAGTCACCTCAGCTTAACGATACAGCACATCTTTGATTTATTTAAGACCTCTTTATTTAGTCTTATAATTAGGGCGTTTACCCTGTCGCACGATTACCTACTTTATTGTATTTATATTTTATTCACATTCTTTATTTACTTAAGTACTCTCATGTGGTGATTAAGATAAGGAGGAGGAGGTAGTACCTACTTACTAGGATAAATGGCAGCGATCTGTCTTCCTGGAGGTGGTAATCTTGAGTAATAATAAGACTTCGTGTACATTATATTTATTAGTTCTGTTTACGGGCTAAGTTCATGATAGCGAATCGTTTATTCCATCAAATAGTAACGAAGAAATCGTAGAATCTAAAGTTAGATACTCTCGAAATTCAAAGTCTATTGTGAAATTTAAAATCCATTATATAATATTTAATACTATCCTAATATTTTTAAAAGTGAATCCATATTGTTCCAGTGTGTTTGTGGTGTTGGGATGTTGTTGGGAGATTTAACATTTTGATCTATTGTCATATATTTTCTAATTGTATTATTGTCTCGTGTTGGTCCGGGACGCAAAAAGAATGTGCCAACTGCTTTTCTTGCCTAGCATGTCGTAAAAGGCGACTAAGGGTTTAAGGGTTTTAGTAATTTCATAATTCATGTACAGTTCGTCTAATGCTTTTGTAAGCGAGAGTCCAGTTGGGACGGACGGCATTACTTATGTAAGAGGCCGCCAGATCGATATCGCCTATACCACTGAGTTTTATTGAACTTAAATACAATTTGTGTTTGTAAGTCGTGTGGTAGCGGCTCATTAAAAGAATACTACCAACCTGTCTCTTCCCTTGGGTGTCGTAAAAGGCGACTAATGCTCTTAATACTGCACAACCATCCAACAGCTTGTAGCGTCGACGGGCTCACCACCTGCCACGCTGAGTGCAGTCATTGCTTGGTGAAGCGCGGGCGATGGCAGTGGACAGCTTATGTGGTGCTTTTGCCTAGTCTCTGACTAACCCTTAGGGGATAATTGTTCTTATAAATATCGCTTGCCCCACATTTTGCCCGGTGCATGGCAACCGGCTCGCCCCCTGTTATATGGAGACTTAATATATCAAGCGAAATGTGGGTTATGCAACTCTGCCTACCCCTTCGGGGGTAGAAGCGTGATGATATGGTTTTTCTTATAATAATATATTTTATTGATTTATTGGAACCTGTAGTACGGGCGACGCTCGGTAGGAGTCATGCCATTTCAATAGTACAATAAAGAAAGTACAACAATAATAGAACTCCTTGTCATAAAATTATATATAACTAGCTTTTGCCCGCAACTTCGTCCGCGTAGAATAGTTAGTAGTACGTAGCCTATAACCTTCATCAATAAATAGGCTATTCAACACTGAAAGATTTTTTCCTAATTTGAACAGCAGCCTCAGTTGGTGGAATTGAAAATTTACTCCTACTCTTTATTTATTTTTAATTTTATTTTATTTATCAGTTATTCTTACAATTATGTATTACATTATACTTTTACATAAATACATTTATCTTATAGCTAAAAACATAATATAGTTACAAGTAGACACCTCATGCTTTACAGGTGTCTTACGAACTAAATCTTTGCAGATGACACATCATTAATTTTTAAAATAAATAGAAATAAAGTTGACTTTTACGATGTAAATAATGCTATATCAAAAGTACTTGGCTAGTTTGAAAATAATAATTTGTTATTAAATTCAAAGAAAACTAAATGTGTTAAATTCTCTTTACCAAATGTAAGACAGGTCAACCCTCAGATTAAAATAAATAATGAAATTATTGAATGTGTAGATTCCACAGTGTTTTTGGGTATTACATTGGATTCAAGATTACAGTGGTATCCTCATATTTCTTCCCTCTCTGGAAGACTCAGCTCCGCGGCCTATGCTGTAAAAAAAACAGATCCTTATGTGATGTGGATACTGCAAGACTTGTTTACTTTAGTTATTTCCACAGTATTATGTCATATGGTTTACTGTTGTGGGGGACAGCAGCTGATATTAAAGATATATTTATTTTGCAAAAAAGGGCTGTGCGTGCTGTCTACCAACTTAAGCCACGTGACTCACTAAGAGATTTGTTTAAAGAAATAAACATATTAACTGTTGCATCTCAATATATCTTTGATAATATTTTATATGTTCAGAAATATTTACACATTTTTAAAAAACAATGTGATGTTCATAATGTCAACACTAGGAATAAAAATAAACTCGCTGTTCCAAACTTTAGACTTCATAAGACAAGTTGGTCATTTATGGGGAAATGTATACACATTTATAATAAAATGCCACCAAATTTAACTGAACTGCCTTTACACAAATTCAAACTATGTGTCAAACAAAATTTAATAAATAGGGGTTACTATACAGTTCAGGAATATTTGGACGATAAAAATGCGTGGACAGATTGAGATCATAATATCTATGTTCACCCACTTGATTGTACTAGCCTAACATTTATAAAAAAACAAGAATTGTAAAAAATGTAAAAAAAAGAGCAACCCTCGAGTTTCTGGCTCGCTCTTCTCGGGGATGTCTGCGTTCCGAGCGAGTGGTAGATTCACTCATTCATAAATTGACGTTTTTAAGTGTTTGTATATCAAGCCTATAAAATAAAGATATTTTTGATTTGATTAGATTTGATATGAAATCAACGATAAAAATTAAATTAGAAAAATATCTATTAAGCTACTATGATGGTTGAGGAATCGAGAGAGGCGAGGAGGAGACGGCGGAATTGGAACCCATGACTCTGCGTATAGGGGGTGGACAGAGTGGAGTTATGGGCTTGCGAGGAACACTTAATTTAAGTTGTGACAATTTTTGAGGACTATTTATTTTTCCTTTGAGCACTTTATGATGGGAACTGATGTCTAATAGGTACCTTTCCTATTTCCCTTTATTAGATGCAATGTTCATAGTGGCGTAAATTTATCCTTCATTTTTCTGCTTAAAAAAATATATGTTTTGTTATGGTGATGGCTAACAGTAATGAATCATTTGGGGCCCAATAAAAAAAGGGTCAACTAACCATTTGGTGAGACGTGGAGCGACAAATTTTGTTTGATGCATAGCAGATCTATTGGGAACTTGACGTTGTAATTTGGAGATGAGGTAACTTGAATCTATTTTAGGTTGAGCAATCTTAGCCAAAAGTGTTATGTCCGCAATTTTCCTTTTATTTCCTTTAGAGCTGCACGAGCTTCGCTATTGGTGTCATACAATAAAATCTAGCTACAATTATGACCTTCAAAATGACATTTCTCACTATGAGATACATCCTGGGTGCGGCGGCTATACAAAAGCGCCCATTCTCCTGTCCAGCAGGCCTAGCACGGCACGGGGACAAACATCTCTCTCCACCGCTTATGTCAACTTGACAGGAGACAAAAGGGTTTCTCCACTATAGCTAGCACGGCCCCAGTGGAGATAATTCTGAAGGTGTTTGCCAAAAAACTGTATATGACAGTTATCCACTCCTTATCTTCTTGTTCCATATCAATATGATGGCATTTTTTCCCCTTTTCATCACTTAATAATAGAGAATGACGTCATAAAACTTCATGGAACGCCCTATGGTGAGATATTGAGACCTCGGGGTTTAGTAATAGCGATATTTGAGGTCAGAAAATGGGACAATGGGTCGTTGGTTAAATACCCCGCATGTACCACTGAAATAGAGTAAAATTTACAGTACAGTAAAGTACAGTTTATTATGAAAATATCACTAGCCTTACTATGGCACGGTTTATGGCACCAGTCAGTGGAGTAAAGGCCTCAGCTCAATAAACGGTAGCACACCATGACAGTGCGAAGTCCGTTTCAGGCACATAAAGTATTTTTTGTAAAGAAATGTATAGAAATGTGCTGTTCGGTGACGAAACGGTGTAAAGACCATGCTCTCATTTTATATGGCCATGGTATGCTCAGTTTTAGCGGACAAAATCCTTTAATCATATGAGGTGAAATGGATTATTCCCGGTCGTCCCCACTGGGTACGAGTGGGAAAAATAAGTTTCGTTCGTCCCCAGTGACGATTGGAATTTTTTATTCCCATTCGTTCCGCTATAGACCGAGAGTCAACATAAATAACCTAGTTAAAAACAATCAAAAAGGCTTAAGTTCTTATTCTTATATCTGTGATACGTACCGTAAACCAAAAAATCATTGTAAATTCGATAATACTGTACTAATTACCTGTCTTTTAAAATAATCAATCAAAAACATTGTTCAGTCTTGCTCAGAAAGTAATTAAGAATCAATCGTCACCACTGGGGACGAACGAAACTTGTTTTTTGGGGGGGCAATAGAGTGGGGACGACCGGGAATAAAGGGGTGAAATGTGGGTGATACCTCACTTTATACTTTATGCCTTATAAGAAAATGAAATGATACGTGACGTTACTTGTTAATTTTTCCTTTTATTTTTTCAGAACACTTGGCGTAGACAACCTATCGCCATCGCAAACTCAGTCAACGACCACTTTGGTCTACCTTCACAACATTGACATTAAAAGAGAAGATGATTACAACCCTCTAGAACACCGAAATGTTGCTCACCCAACCTCGTAAGTACATATCTAAAAATAACATTAATCGCATTGTTATGATAAGGAACTGTGGTGTAATTACGCCAAGAATTATTACTAGGTGTCCAAGGAATGATATAGAATCAGAACTCGCTAACAACGCTCTCAAAAACATGGCCCCAAAATAACAATACACTAACGCGACACACGCCCATATCAAACCATATACTTTGCTAAATTTATTGTCTGTGGAAGATTTCGCCCACCCATACATTTGCTATGCTTAGTAGGATAATGTTAGAGTGAAAATGAAATATCAAACCAAGCAATTGCACATGCGCGATAACGATGACGAGGATGGTGTAATGCAGATAAATGCCAGTAATTAATTAATAAGTACATTATTAGATAATATGATTATTTAGTAGGTCGTGTGATAAGACTGTCTCAAAATAGCTCGGAACTAAAAAGAAAAAATAATCTATATAATTATTTATTTTATGTATTTATTTATTGCATAAATATGGTAGAATAGGTATTACAATTCAATGAGTACAGCACACGCACCCAGCAAAGACACAGCAATACAAGATAGGTAAAATACATATTATATTAGTACATTATGGAAGTTAGGAGAGATGAGGACTCAGATATAACTGTGATTAATCAATTATTATGAACTCCAGTTAAAAAAATTTGTGAAGTCGTTACCAATTATGTATTTATTTTTAGTTTCAATGATTTTCCTGAAGGTGGGTTTTTTTAATTAACCCTTAATTTCCTACATAAGCTCCACCTATATTGAGTCCTACCGAATAACTGATGTTTTCTTAAAAAACGTGGGTTGATATGTTGAAAATTAATATATTAGGCTTACCGTGGTTTTAATTTATATTTTAAAAATAAAATAACCACTGAAAATACTACATTTTCTGTTTTAAATCTACAATAATATAAATGAAGACATATTCATTGCGAGAACATTGCAAAAGATAATTACATGCTCATTAACTTGGATAGGATGCGTATTTGTAAAGGGCACTTTAATTTTATTTTGATTGTAAAGGACATTCTATTTCCGAAAATATAGCTCTTAGCCAGTGTTTAAGAGTATCTTCAGAAAATACTCTAAATTCTAAGCACTTTCTTCTTAGATTGCATTTTAATAGTTCATGAAACAAAAAAGTTTTTGGCGACATAAACTTTTTTCGTTTTTTGCTTCTCCTGAAAAGTAGCATATTGTCCTTTACACCCTTTGAGCCCAGAGGTATGTGTCAGTGTCAGTATGTGATATTGAAATTCACGAAGGTGATTAAATCATTCGAATTTAGACTATCTTAACGTGTTAAGAGCGTAGCCGCTCGCCATCATTAATTGCAACAACTTCTTCTTCTTCTTCTTGCCCTTTTCCCACTCTAGGTGGGGTCGGCACAACATGTCTTCTTCTTCCATTCTCCTCTGTCACTCGTCAGCTCTGCATCCACTTCTTTTATCCTCATATCATTCTTCACGCATTCAATCCATCGCTTCTTTGGTCTTCCTCTCATTCTAGGTCCGTCCACATCCATGTTGAGCATCCTTCTTGTAATGTGACATTCATCCCTCCTCATCACATGTCCATACCACGCTAACCTATTGCTCCTAATCTTTTCTGTCACTGGCGCTACTTTCAAACTTCCTCTAATATATTCATTCCTGATCTTGTCCATTCTTGTAACTCCACACATCCATCGCAACATTCGCATCTCTGCTGAGTGCAGCTTTCTTTCATCCATCGCTAATTGCAACAACTATAACTCTGTAAAGATATAAACAAAATATAGGTGTTTGCTCATTATTGTGTTAAAATAATTCATGTTTTTTTTCCCGAGCAAGTTTTTTTTGTTTGAAGTTCCCCAATTGCTATTTTCCTAGCAGGAGTTACATAATGATTATGTCGTAATTAAACCTGGCTATAAGCAAAGTGACAGTAAATGATCTATAGTTCAATCCTAGCGTCCCAAAGGAAAACCTAAGTTGTTCCCTTTGTAATTGATATTTTCCTAGTTAATTTTATTTGATACTAACTGCTGCTCACAACTTCGTCCGCGGTTACTATAGTTTTTTAACTATCCCACGGGAACCCTTTAATTTTCTCTCAAAATCTCAGCCCGATCGGTTTAAAATTTACAAAGTTTCATGCAAACTTTCATCACCTATTTTATCCCCTTAGAGGTAGAATTAATCAAAATCCTTTCTTAGCGACTGCCTACGTCATAACATCTACCTGCATGCCAAATTTCAGCCCGATCCGTCCAGTGGTTTCGGATATGCGTTGATAAATCACTATGTCAGTCAGACAGTCTTTGACTTATTTAGTACATAAAATATATATTTTATATAACGGACTCACGCGAGTACGTGCACGCGCCTGCGTTTGTGTTGTGCGTTGTGCGTTTCACTCAGAACTGGCAGTCACATCGATTTAGAATAAGGATAGCCCTTATTCTAACCCCTACATTTAAAACAGAGCAAAGAGCATAGAACTCTTGATGAACAAAATTTTGAAGTCTATGATCGACAATTTGAATGTTATATAACATGTTACACAATGTAGACGTGTTATATTACAATGTTAATATAACATGTCACATAATTTGGACACACGGAGTAATGTTGCGAACGTCGACCAACAGGCTTTATTTGCCTTCCGAAGAAAGAATAAACTTGCAATCACAATGTCACACATCAATGGACAGAATATGATTAAAGAAGTTTGGTGTTAAAAATAAAAAACCGGCCAAGAGCGTGTCGGGCCATGCTCAGTATAGGGTTCCGTAGTTTTTCATTTTGTAAAATTTATCAAAAACTGTTCAACCTATCAAGTTCAAAATAATTTTCCTAGAAAGTACTTATAAAATTTTACTTTTGAGAATTGTTAACTTATTTTTTTAACTTTCGGAGCGATCATTTCAGAAAATATAAATTTTATCGTAAAATGATGTTAGAAAATTATTGAATAGCTATCCAACGATATATCACCCGTTAGGGTCCAGAGGAAAAAAATCAGTCCCTGCATTACGTGTATGGGCACCCCCCTAATTTAATATTTTATTCCACTTTTGATTTGTGCACTTTGTCGGCGTAATTAATATACATATTTATTCAAAATTTCAGTTCTCTAGTGCTGACGGTCACTGAGATTATCCGCGGACGAACAGACAGACAGAAAGACATGACGAAACTATAAGGGTTTCTAGTCTACTACGGAACCCTAAAAAACAAAGCGTACTATCTACTACCCCATCCAACTCCTCTTATTAAAAACAAGCTACTTTCGCCGCAACTTCGTCCGCGATTACTATCCCACGGGAACCCTTTAATTTTCCGGAATAAAAATCTAAGATGGTGACCAGAGATATAATCACCATGCAAAATTTCATTGAAATCGGTCCAGCCATTTCGGAGATTAGCCCGTACAAACAGGCAAACAGATAAACAGGCAAACAAACAGAGAAACATTTTTAGGTATTTCCCCTCTTTTTACATACATCTGACTTGGTTTTAAGCCTTTTTTTCCTATTTACAGATATTCGACCTCTACAGTTTTATTATTATGTATAGATATTTTTTCTATTATATTTTTCCCAAATATAGCTTAAAAGTTTTAGCAATTGAATCATTGTTGGGGATTTTTTCATATTCAATTAACTCTTACTCACTAATTATGTTATTGATGTAACGCTAATTGAAATACCTATAGAGAAATTATTATTTTACTTAGTTCCGATACGAAAAATAACTTTCCGAAAAAACTCTTAGAATAAATAATAATAATATTAGTGCACTCAGGGTTATAACAATATTTCGCTGATATAAATAGGATCAGCAGCGAAGCATACATATGCTGTAATAGCTTATTGGTCGGGT
Organism: Parapoynx stratiotata; assembly: GCA_910589355.1. Classification (NCBI taxonomy): domain Eukaryota; kingdom Metazoa; phylum Arthropoda; class Insecta; order Lepidoptera; family Crambidae; genus Parapoynx; species Parapoynx stratiotata. Next base: position 15,869,696 of record OU342460.1, on the reverse strand, counting down.
CGTAGGTATGTTTATTTTTTGTACTGGGGAAATTTACGGAATTCCCGAAGGATAAAGAACATAATAAGCACAAACTCTTCATATTTATGGGAAAATTATGTTACTTGTAGTCGAGGCAGAGAGATAATCGTAATTTGAAAATTCCGAAGTATACTAAATACGGCTCGGAAGGTAATGTTAATACCAGTTTTACGAAAACGTTCCTTCGCTTAGCCCTAGTTGTACTTTGATCGAAAATATTGCAAACTTTTTAAGAATTCTTCTCATTGAAGATGAAATTTGGTGGTCACACAGGTATATTTTCTAAACGGTATAACTTAGAGACATACAATGTTAATATGTGGACAAAACATTTATTAATCTACTAAATAAATCAAGCTTTCTAAAAAAGCATAAGTACGTTCTTAAAAAAGAATAACAAAAACTGGGGCCATTTTTCGCATTATTACTGAGATTACACTTCATGTACAATAGTCTGAAAACAACGTGTTGACGTTATTTGAATAATAAAATAAATATCTTCAGATATAACCGCCACTAACTTTCTGTTTAGCCAGAAGCGAAGCGGCTCTCAGTGATCTGTGGTTTAGCCTAATGGTTGATTGGTAGAGAGCGATGTTAGTCGTTAAGTCCGCGATATAATAAAAATAAAAATACTTTTATTGCAAAAAAATTTTTCATCTACAATATTTCCTGAGACAGCCCCGGTAAGTAATAAAATACTCGTGTTGGGAACGTCTCGCTCTATCCCAAGATTGAAACTAAATTATCTAAAAATACAATTCATATTTAAGTAGTTTTTTTAAACAATAGCATATTGTAATAATTAAAACAACAATTACGCACCTGTATGTATATGTATGTATGCGTGTTTGTCTATGTCTATGCTATGAATGTGTGTTTATGTGTTTGTGTATGTTGTGTACGTGTATTTGTATCTGTACATTCCTTTTGTAATGGTCATTAAAGCTTAAAGATATAAATATTCACACCTATCAACTAGCCCCATCTTAAGAAACTAAAGTTGCTTGTGTTACGGATAAATATATTTAATAGATAAATACATATAAATATCCTGAATGTATATAAACATCCAAGACTGGAGAAAAAATGCTTGAATTCATCACCAAAAAATTTGTCCCCACCGGGGATCGAATCCAGAATCCCTCGAGATGGCGACGCCTTGAGACCGGCATACAGACCACTCGACCAAGGAGGTCGTCAAGGAATCGATACATATTATATTAAAACTATAAAGGTCGAATGTCCCAGTATAGAAAAAAAAAGATGATGAATTTAGGTATCAATCAGTATAATTTTATTCAGAAAAATAGTTCAAATATTGCAATTTTTCAATTTAAATGAAGGTGACGATGAGAATGGTGTCGTTGAGAAAAACCCTTAATTTGTCAGTATGTTTTGATAAGTTTAAGATAAAAGTAAAATCTTTTACTAAAAGAAATAAAAAATATTTTCTAACACCATCTCTTCCTCATAAAAAATCGTCGTAGTTCCAATATAATACCAGGAAAAGTTCTCGTGTTTCGTTGAATAATGGTAGTTCAACGTGCTGTCATACATCTGCTCCTAACTCAAGGCGTAACTAGACCGAAATAAGGAGTTATTTAGACGCTATTGTCGTAAGGCAATACCTTCTTATTGGAATATTTGGACGTGTGTTTCATATATTACAATAGGTATATTTATAGGTATATTATGAGGGGCTCAGTGGTGTAGTTCATAAGCTTTAGCTTTCGATATCGAAAACAAAGCAAATTTCGCCATTATCAGTCTTTTGGATTGGTGACCAAAAGTAAAACCTCGAGTTCCTCCGGTTACTTATTGAAACGCATAACGTTTTTCGACATAAACTGACAATACATAATATTAGTAGCCATAATAATCACATTCCATAAGCCATTATAGAAAAACTTCATGACGCATACTATCATACTGAAATTTATAAGGCATAATCATAGAAAGGCATAATGTTGATAACATAACTAATGAAAAGCATAATGATCACAACGCATAATATTTTTCTCTGCCCCAAATTGTTTGTTATTTATATATCGATGACACAAATATTGTGTTTAAGTATCATAAAAAAATAACCTAACACAAAATTATGACTATAGTGCATACATTATGCCTAGTTAAAATCTCAGTTTCAAAGTATGCTTTATAAAAATTTCATTCTTATGTCTTTCAACAATTCGGCGTTATTGTGTTTATGCGTAATTATAACATTGCTAAAATGAAATGAAATGAAATGAAATGAAATGAAATGAAATCATTTATTCTGCAATGAGATTTACATGAAATACTTTTGCACGTCAATATTTTTTTTCCTACTAGCACTTCGACGTGAATGGCCTGTTGAGAAGAAGTGCCGCAAGAAACTCAACAGTTAGCCTTTTTTAAACAGCCATAATAACAAAAGGAATATAGAACATTTTAAATATTGTAAAATAAGTATGTGCAGAGGAGCAAATTATAGTAGCCACGAATTTTTATCTGTAAAATAATCTTCTATCTTATAATACCCCTTTTTCATTAAACAGCTTTTAACAGTTGATTTAAATTTATGCAGGGGCAAGTCAATAAAACTTTGTGGCAGCCTATTATACATTCTTATGCTGATTCCTATAAAACATTTAACAGTCTTGTGAAGTCTGAGGCTTGGAACGGCGAGCTTATGCTTATTTCTGGTGTTAAGGCTATGGCAGTCAGAATTTTTAAGGAAAGTATCATAGTGTTTACGTACATACATAATACAATCAAAGATGTATTGAGATGCCACAGTTAATATATCTATTTCCCTAAATAATTCCTTGAGCGAGTCACGTGGTCTAAGGTTGTATATGGCACGAATGGCTCTCTTTTGAAGTACAAAGATAGTCTGAATGTCAGCAGCGGAGCCCCACAACAGTAGACCATACGACATTACGCTGTGAAAATAGCTAAAATAAACTAATCTCGCCGTTTCAACATCAGTGAGCTGCCTTATTTTTCTAACTGCATGCGCAGCTGAACTTAGTCTTCCTGCTAGAGTCGTAATATGTGGACCCCATTGCAGTTTAGAGTCCACAGTAATTCCAAGAAAAGTGGTAGACTTAATTATTTCTATCCGTTCCTCCTTTATACAAATTTGAGTATCGATCTGCTTTACGTTAGGCATACAAAATTTAATACATTTTGTTTTCTTAGAATTAAGTGCAAGGTTATTAATATTGAACCAATGCAAGACTTGCGAGAGAGCATTGTTTACTTCGTCAGATACGTTATTGCGTCTGTCAGTTTTGAAAATCAAAGAAGTGTCATCAGCAAACAAAACTATCTCACAAAGGTCTTTAGCAAAGTAAGGCAAATCATTAATATATATTAAGAATAATAAGGGGCCCAATATAGAGCCCTGGGGCACTCCCATATGCAGAGGCGCGCCGGAAGAATTAGTACCATTTATGTTAACTTTTTGTATTCGATCCGTAAGATATGATTGTATAAGGCGTATAGCAGTTTCCGAAGCTCCATAATGTTTCAATTTTACTAACAAAATTTGGTGATCCACACAATCAAACGCTTTTGAAAGATCGCAGAAAATACCTATTGCATCTTGCTTGTTCTCCCATGCGTCAAATATATGTTTGATGAGTGCGACGCCCGCATCCGTAGTACATCTATTTTTAGTGAAACCAAATTGCTTTTCATGTAATAATTTGCTTACGTTAAAATGTAATAGCAACTGATTAAATATAATTTTTTCAAAGATTTTACTAAGTGCAGGTAGAATAGAAATTGGTCGGAAGTTTGATGGATCACTCTTATCGCCTGCTTTAAATAGTGGAATGATTTTACTATGTTTCATCAAATCTGGGAACTGTCCTTCATCAATACATTTATTGAATATATATGCTAAATGAGGTGATATTTCATTTATTATTATTTTTAAAAGGTCTGTTGATATATCCCATAGATCTTTTGTTTTTTTAATATTAAGTTCTTTAAAGGTTTTGCAAATATCAAGTGGAGTTACGTAATTAAAGTTAAAAGTATTTTCACATATTTTAATACTTGACTCAAGTAATGATTTAGCATGATCAGTACTAGAATTTAAGAGTTTTGTGGTTGTGACTGCTATATTAGAAAAGTAAGATTCAAACACGTCGGCTACATCTTTATTTGTGGTAGCAATACAATCATTGAATTTTAAACAGAACTTTTTATCTTCTGATTTATGTTTACAGGTCTCTTTATTAATTATATTCCAAGTTGCTTTTATTTTACTTTTAGAATTATTAATTTTACTACGCAAGAAAATACATTTTGCAGTATTACAGACCTTCTTAAAAATTTTTGAATAATTTTTAACATACTCAAGGCATTTCGGATCATTAGTGTTTGATTTAAGATCGTATAAGTCATAAAGTTTATTTCTACTTTTATAAATGCCGGGTGTGGCCCAATCACTGAATTTACTTTTAAATTGATCTATTGTTACAGTTTTCTCAGTGAAAACGGAGTCAAATTCATCTTTTATTAATTCAAAAAGATTTCCGTACAGGTGATCGATATTGTTATCCTCACCAAATGGTAAATTTACGATTTTTCGGGTAATTTTACATTTAAATTTTTTTGTGCGACTTTTAGTTACCGGCCTACAATTAATAATAATTTTTTTTGTAACATAATGGTGTTCAAAACTCACTAACTGCCCAGTATGGTCCGATTGTAACCGATTAATTATAGACTTATTTAAAAAGTTAACATTTTCACAGAATATGTTATCTAAGCAGGTAGCTGTTGTGGCCGTTATTCTCGTTGGTTCAGAGAAAAGAGGAGCTAAATTAAAACATTTAAAGAGATTTAGAAACCTATGAGTATTTTGTAAATCAACTAATATATCGATATTAAAGTCGCCACAAACAATTACCTTCTTATTAGAGTTATAAAGTTTCCTAAGTACCTCTTCCATAGCCTTTTCAAATAAAATATACTCAGATGATGGAGGTCTATACACGCACACAATTATAAAATGCTCCAACTCTGCACTTGATAATTCGATTGTTCGTTCAATAGATAGTGCCATTATATCCTTCCGTTCTTTCGATTTAAATTTGTTATGTAAAAGTATGAGTGATCCACCACGAATAGCCCCCTTTCTTATGAACGAACTAACCACACTAAAATTATCGAATGATATTAGACATTCGTGTTGTCTTAACCAATGTTCAGTCAAACATAAAACATGTATGTCCATGGAATCTAAGAATAAACCTACTTCTAGTTCCTTTCCGGACAAGCCTTGTATATTTTGATGTACAAAATTAAGAGTGCTATTAGGCTGATTCTTAGAATGGCGAGAGGCGTCCTCTCTTGTCACAATATCTAATTTAAATTATTTGGACAATAATCCAAGTCACTACACCGCTCAATAGAAGCGGGTGAGTCTTGTACACTGCTCTGCTCAATAGAAGCAGGTGAGTACATAAAAAAAATATAAGATAGCGATATAGCTATCTGTCGTTTATAATAATAAGACAAATTACATTTATCTTTTTTTATAGTTAAATTACTATTCAGTAATTTATTCGTGTCAACTAAATGAAACAAACTACTGTTTCCGAACGTGACCGTATCAAATGTCAAATTCAATTTGTATCTGTGGTCATTTTCTGTCTAATCTACTATGCAAAATCTACTATGCTTTTTAATTTGTATGCTGATGATGCATGCCAATTGAAATTATGACAATGAACATTATGCGTTTCAAGATGTCATCAGTTCAAGGCAAAAGCCGTCGGTCCTGTTCGTTACTACAACCGTTTCTACCTACTAATCCACATTGGGTCAGCGGCTCAGCGTGGTGGCCTCATGTGGTCCTCATGTGTTTCTCCGCGTAGGAAGGTCTATTCCCAGCAATGGGATATATACTCTGAATCTTAATAGTTACAGACAAAATACTAAGAGAGAAAAATTATGCTAGTAACAATATTATCCTAGCTGAGTGAATACGGTACGCGTGCAAGAGGTCGCACTAAGGTTGAATAAAACTTATGTAAGTGTAAGTTATGTAAGTTCATAATGAACCGACTTAATGAACAATGAACATCGCTTGTCTCTTATTGTGCGCGGTGTACGAACATTGTCACCTCTGCCATAGATAAATAAAGTAGTATAGATCGCTATTCCCATACATGGGTTTTTAGTTCGTCCTAAACTTGTTATTTTTGCTTGTACTCCTTCGTTCGACTTATTACGTTAAGTGGCGCTACCATATTAGCGGAATTACTTAAATTATATATGAGTTTATGTAATCTTTACTCTTTTTTGGACAAAACGCTCGACGCTTTCTTTTTGTAATTTTTAGTGCGTGCTAAAAGCGTGTTTTTTTTTTTTTTTTTTTTTTTTTTGAAATCAAAATTCTTTATTTGCAAAAATGTGAGTACATTACAGATCTTAATAAAAAAAAAAGGAAATCCTGAACACATTTTTACCTAAAAAGGTGCGCAAATGTCACTGAATTATAAAGTTAAACCATAGAAAATACAATCATGTCAACAAAACGACATCAAAAATATAAATTAAATGTCAAATTTTAAAATTTAGATGTCAATTCATATTTTAACACATTATTTAAACTGTCATACAAAATAACATTATCATACCTACAAAACATGGCGTCAAAATTTGTCATCAAAAAATTCATTTACAGTATAATAACATTTCAAAAGTAATAATAATTTTAGTTTATTTTTAAATGAGTTTAAATTAAGATTTCTTATCGCTATGGGTAATTTATTAAATACTTTGGGAGCCATACTTAGTACACTTTTGTTTAGTAAGGATGTTCTAAAGCCCCCTAAATTCAACTTTTCATTATCACGCCTATTACGCCTCACGAAATCTGATATTTTTGGAAACAGAGATGGATTAGATTTTACAAAAATTGCCACTTCATAAATATAAAGTGAAGGAAATGAGAGAATCTTATATTTTATAAAATATGGTCTGCAACTGTCAGTTACACATAAATTAAACATAGCCCTGATACAGCGTTTTTGCATTTTGAAAACTATATCCTTATTGGTCGAATTTCCCCAAAATATAATTCCGTACCTTAAATTTGATGCTACAAGGCCATGATAAGCTGTAATTAATGCATCAGGTTGAATCATTGATGATAATTTAAATAAGGCATATGACGAACTACTTACTTTTTTGCATAACTCTTCTATATGTGCTTTCCAATTGAGTTGACTATCAATTACCACCTCTAGAAATTTGGTGTTGTTAACCAGTCCAATTTTTTTATTATTATAATTTATATCTAATTCATTTATATTTATCTGTCTTTGATTAAAGTGCATTGCAAATGTTTTAGTCAAATTAATTTTTAAATTATTATTACTCAACCATGTCACAATAGATTTTAAAGATTCATTTATGTCATTTTCATATTGGTCAAATTTTTTACAAGCAATTGTTATAGTGCTATCGTCAGCAAAAAGGGTCAAAGGCTGTTTGACGTATTTAGGCAAGTCATTTATATAAATAATAAATAATAACGGTCCTAATACACTACCCTGTGGCACACCAAATTTCAACAATCTCATTTTAGAAAAATAGGTCTCCTCACGTCGTGTTCTAAAATTTATTTGTGTAATTGCAGTGCATTGTTTTCTTTGAGACAAATAGGATTCAAATAATTGTAAAACATTACCATTTTTAAATTATTATTTTTATTTTTCATTTTTCATTTTTAAATTATTATTTTTATTTTTCATTTTTCATTTTTAAATTATTATTTTTATTTTATACTTTTTAGTCTTCTTATTTTAACTTAATTTACTACTTAGTTCACGTGATAATCTTTTTCATATCTCATTCAGCAAACCCTTTCATTTAAGACCCATATTATGGCGGTGCATTTCAAGTGGCCAATCCGCCATCTTGGATGTCCGCCATGTTGGATTTCAGTCACGTGACTATTTTTTTCGTATTCCTGACTGCAAACCCTTTCATTTGATATCCATATCATGGGGATGGACTTCGAACAGCCAGTCCGCCATCCTGGGGAGGCCGCCATACTGGATTTGTAATGACGTTTCTTAGCTAGTCAATGTATATTTTCCTTCCAATTCAATTTTGACAATTGTGACTAAGATATTATATAATACACGTAAATTTTATTAGGTTGTAGAACATATTGATGTAAAGGGAGGATGGAACCCTTGCAGAGTTTCTTGCCTGTATCTTCTCTAGACAAGGCCTCCCGGTAGTGTTCACTACCGGGAGGCCGAAAAAAAAGTAGTGGTATTGTCAATTTTAGGATACTTATTTATAATTTATTTTGTTTTGGCTTCTCAAAAGTGTTTAATTGATGATACCAATTTTATTAAATGACATTGAGTTTGAGTTTGAGTTTATTGTCATCAGAACTCAGAGCGTGTGCAAAATTTCATCCTAATCGAAGACCGGGAAGTGGGTCAAATTAAGATTCCAACATTTACTTACATAGTTATAAGTGAAGCTAATATAAGCGTGTTAAAAAATATATAGTTTCGTTGTCAATATTAGTAAAAATGTGGTTTTTTCTTGTTTTATCACACTTCTAAAATGTCTGAAATTTATAAAACATTTTGCAAAGTAATTTGATCATGTAAATTACTTCCCTGTATAATTGTCGACTTTGACAGTTAGCGATTAAAGTTAATTTCAGAGTAATTTAATTAATGACAGAGCCTTGCCTTTGACATTGCTTGATTACAGGGATCATTAATACGTTTTATGTATTATACGACAACCTACGTTTGACAAAAAAAGGTTGTTAAAATTTAAAGGTGGACAGGGCAAGGTGGACATTCCAAAAATTATCTACACATAATTTTGATAAAACTGTGCCTGTCCATTGAACCTAGAGGTATTTTCAAAAGTTTAATAGGGGTGATAACTTTTTCTTTATGGTTTCAAATGTGTGTTTTGGGGATAACTTTTACTATAGGAAAATTACTATTTGAAATCAAAACGCCACATGAACAACGGCGTGGGCACATATAGAAAACAATAAATTAATAAAAAAGAAACAAAAAGATAATGATTTTTTTTTATTATCTTAATTATAAAAGGGACTTTTATATTAAATACACAATAATAAGGGTACAATGGGACATGTCAGTCCCATTGTACCCTTACCTTAAGTATTACATACATTCATACACACCATGTACACAGACACAGACTTACATACTATGAAGTCTGGGTGGTGAAGCTGGCGAGCATGAGTCTGAACAGCATCTCTGCTTCCGGTAAATTTGGATACAAGAGTATTTTATTGAAGTATCCTACATCTTGTCAGTTCAATCCCAAACTCGCCAACAGAACCTCCCTGGACTGTCGAAAACGGACACACTTCATGATGATTTAATTTTTTTTAAAAAAGGGAAAGCCTTCAAAAACTGAACTGAAAAGCACAAAATAACTTTTAAATACGCTACTTAGTTTTTGAAGTATGGATGGGATATTTTTCCAATTTCTAGTATGAAATATCAACTAATATAATAAATATTTTGAAAAAATATTTGTTGCAGGCCTTTGTATAGGCGCGACACTTACAGTTCTTTGAAAGGACCTATCAAAGAACTGAAAGTGTCGCTTTTCTAAAATGCACGAAAAGAAAATAATGAAGTTTCCTAGATTTTGCCAATTAATTAATATTATTTCATGAGTATGCGAGCCATTATATGTACGCCTGTTCCAGTTCAAGTGAATCGCAGTAGTTAATGCTGATAAAAAATTAAATTAAATTTTAAAAAATAAAATAACTAAGAAAGGAAGCTGCAACTTATAATATTTGTCATGAGAGCTCTCTTTTTTAATTATAGTAGGCATTTGGTGAAAGGGCCGATTTACCATGCAAACACGGCTACGTTTTTTGTTTAAGATAGATTTTCAAAACTTTTTCTAAACTAGCCTCAACATCAAACTGCATGTCGTATGTTCATTTCTATGTATTTTTATTTATTTAGAAAACCACCTGCATAACATACATAATCATCTCATATTTCTAAAATGTCTACTTATAACTAGAAGAGCTGATTAAAGATACCCCTTAACATAACTGATTGAATTAGACGAACTGATAACTAACTTACAATCTTAATTTTTGGAAGTAGCAAGCTCCAGACAAGTCAATTAGCCGAAGGTTGAAGTCTAGACATTGTTTTGTTTGGACTGCTTTAAACTGGATTGCCTTGAACTGATAACTTCCTACATAACTTATTTTTATAATTTTTGCAATGAAAATATTGTATTTATTATTTTGTTACAAGGACTGTGGGCTCATTCTTGCACCTGCTCAAGTCTTCGCTTGGGACTGGGCTTCTCGCCATGCCTGCTGCCTTCAAACACATAGGACTGATCCCTGGCTCCATTGGGACCATCGTGGTAGCCTTCATAGCGACACACTGCGTCCACATATTGGTTAGTATCTTCACCAGTCTCTATACGTCCCTCTGCGGAGCACATTTTTTATTACATAAAGAAACAAATGAGCACTATGCAGGCCGACTAGATGGAGGTGCTTGATGCAATCCCTCTTATCGGGTCAGCTTCCCTCGCTTCTGGATCTCATTCTAGATGCATCAACTATCAGCTACCCATTCAGCCATATAACACCAACACGCTCACACATTGTGGTTGGTTTGGTGGTAGAATCAATTAATAAAATAAATATCTTCAGGCATTCACATCTAAGAACTAGTCCCATTTTAAGCAATTAATGTTGATTGTGTTACGGATACTACAAATAACCAGAATATATTCAATACATCCAAGACTGGAGAACGAATACCTGTTTTCATCACACAAATAGCTACCCCCAAGGGGATCGAACCCAGAACCTCTCCAGATGGCGACGCCTCGAGACCGTCGTACAATCCACTCGACCATGAAGGTCGTCAAAAGAAATTGGTGCGTAAAAAAATTGAATAGCTTCCAGTGTCGAAACCATACCAAAACATTGCTTGCATAAAATAAAATGAAAATGGAGGCAAGACAGATTAAACCTAAATTTATGACATGGGTCTTGTTAAGTCGTCCATACACACCACATTCAATATTACATTCAAATTGCGTACGCCGGTGACGCGTCGGTCGTAATAAAAAATACAATTTTCTTATTTAGTTATAGTGATGAAAATTCGGTAAGTTTCCCACAAACGTATATAGCAAAACTTGCAAAAGAATATATGATAACTAGACTACTTAAATATTTATTCATAATTAATATATTATTTATTAAAAGTCTCTACGCGAATATTATCTCTTTGTCATAACAAATTGTAATAATTTGACTAAATTTTACGTACTTATAAATTTTCGCAATTAACACAAAACTCTAGGCATTATTATTTTTGCTTTAACGAGTTAAAATAATAATGGCTCCTACACTGAAATAGCCGCCAGTTTTACCACCTGACAATCCACGATGGACCGGTGACTTACAAAGCATGGTTTGCCGTACAAATGATTTTGGCGGAACCCTATTGAACTCAAAAAATACAATATGCCATATTACAATTATTATGATAGTTAGAAGTACAACAAACAACAACATATTATCACGCCTTCTTCCCCGAAGTTAAACACACACATCACAAAAACTATAACACCTTTAAACCAATTTTGCTTGCGCACGAAGTTGAGATACTTATAACATCCCTATAACAGTCCTTATTGGTTTTTTGCTAAGAGAATGAGCCTCAAGAGGCATATTAGCCAATTAATTATGATATATAGCTTTGTTACGTGAACAAGAACTAAATTTAAGCGTTGAAATTGTCAAATTATACGTTGTCTCGCTCGCCTCTTGGGATTTTCTTCCGTATTTATTTTTATTTCATTTTAAGATTTACTTGTCTATACTCAATTAGCATGATATTTACATTCTTTTGGATTCAGAAAGAGATACTGCACTTGCATCGAATCATCCATTATTTAGTTCCTATCCCAAGCAGTATCAGTCAACACAGGAATTGCTTAGCTGTAAAGTGTAGCTGTAAAATGCTTAGCTTACGGTGCAACGCAGACGTGACACTTTTTGTGCGATCGAGTCTGCGGCACACAAAATGACTGTATAGCGCGCAAAACATGCAAGCGTACTGTAGGGAGCGTAAAAATTGTATTAGGTCCTTACCTATGAAATTGGTGTTTTGTATGGAGATTTTGGGGATGTCTGCATTTTACATACTAACATTTTATCAGTTTTCTTCACAACGACAAATCTAAAGATAAGAATATTTGGCATCTATCATTAGACAAGCTTTAGTAATATGTGTAATATTACACTTCATAAAAATTATTTATCGTTTTTAAGTGAATGCAAATAAAATGATGTAATCAGGATGCACTTAAAAAGAGTTGTCTCCGTGTCCAATTTTAACACAATGAAACTTACAACAAATTATCAAAACAGGAATTTCGCAACTTCTTCGCAGGAATTTTTGAACTGTACTATTCTCAAGCTAATTTTAAATAATGTTTCTGCAAATATGTACCCATTTATCAACACATTATGTCTATTACACCTTACTATAAAAATCCACTTTCTTCATAGCATGTGATTGTAGTCACCAAGTTTGTATTTTTTTTTTTATTCACATACCCATTAATTGTCAAGTAAATAAATATGTAGATGACATACACGACAGTGAATTTCTTTATTTCTAGACATCTGAACATCTAGCTAGAGTCTAAATTATAGACAATATACACATACAGTCTATACTTTCAAAAAAGAGAAGCATTGACAATATTGGTTCTGTTTAGAAAAAAAATGAAATTCAGAAAAAATCTAATCCGTCACACCTAAACGATTTCGCTTCACGAGAAAGGCGACACTAAGTAGGGATTGAGATTTTCGTTACAAGAAAAATAAGAAATGTAAATATTTTCTCTTGAATCAAATACACTAAACAGCAAAGAAAAAGAGTCCTTTAGAAAATATTCAAAAGTATTTGACCCACCTTTATGAATTAAAGACTAAATTACAAAATACTGTAATGTCGTATAAAATATATAAAACATTTCCATTCATTTTCGATCGATAAAAAAAGATAAGGTAAAATAATGGTCGTTTTTCAATTTTGTATAAAGAAATTCAAATCATTTATTTCCTGTTAGTTTTAATTTTCATATAAAAATAATATCAATGTGGTCTGGTTTATAAAATTTATGGTTCAGGATCCTGTACATTTTACATGGGTTAAGCCCATTACGACGGCTTAATCCCTGTAATGTAAAATGTACAGGATCCTGACAGTGCTTGAGATAGACACAGGCAGCAAAATACAGCGATACTTCCTGGTGTGACTTTTATCAGAGTTTAACGAGAACTCTAGAGTTTCCATGTACACCAATCCAATCTTTGAAGAGCAGATACAAGCCGAACAGGTGACTGCGAGGGTAGATCGCTATACGAGTATGGTAAAACTCCTTATAGTTTTGGGAAATCGCTTTCTAGCGGTTGTTGAAGTAAAAAATCGTCATTTACGAGTGAAAGGAAACAATCTGAGTACGAATACAGTAAGGTGGCGTATAGCAGAAGCAAATTTAAGCAAATTAGGACAAGAAAATGACCCAAAAGAAGATACTCAAGGATGTGCTGTAGTAGAGAATACGAGAATTGGATTCTGGATGCTGATATTTTCATTTTTTAAACAATTATCAAAAAAATATGGAAATGTTTTATAAGTCATTAAATATGCGGCATTAAATATTCTTAATTAAGTTTTTTATTCATGTTGCTAGGTCAAGTACTTTTGATGATATTGATGATTTTCTAAGTGACCCTTTACTTTGCTGGACAGTGTACGTGCAGGCTTGATGACGAGATGTTACGGGAAAAACATCAAATGATTTAAATAAAGAAATGCGATAGGATTTCATAGCTACCGATCTTTCCAAGACAAATCTCGCTTAATTGATAACTGTTGTGTGGTGGGGAAAGAAAGAGAAAAAGAAAATATATTTTTTATACAAAATTGGGTTTGCTGTTGTCCGCAATCTGAGTTACAATTGAGATGTGTAAGTAGTGGTCCTGTAGTGGTCCGTGATACCTAGTTTTTTGCCCGCAGTTTGGGCTCTAGACTCAATAAAGGTGCTGAAGTTGAGAGTAGATTTCAACGTCATGCCAAGAAGATCCAGATGGTCGGAGACAGGAACAGATATGTTTCGGAATGTTAGGTGGATTTTGTTTGGCGGAGAATAGACATGCCTGTATCTTTGCAGCATTGAAGTCGATCAGATTTTGCTCACCCCACTGGGAAATTAGGCTAAATAAGTCAAATTCGCCATTCTTAAGGAGCTTTCTTTCCCACTGGAACCAACACTAGCCAATAGTCAAATTATTTATTCAGTTTAGATATTTACTTACTCTTATGAATGTCTTTGTTGTTCACTTGTTCACTAGCTGCCAGAAACCCTTGTTCTGAGAAGAACGGGCAAGAAACTCAGCAAGTTGTTTCCTCCCTTTACAGTGAAATATTTGTTTTTTTTTAATATGGATTTTAAGTCCAAACAGTTTCATCTTCTAAGTACTCATTAATACAATAATATCCTTTAGTGATTAAAACATTCTTAATGTGCTTTTTCAAACACATTAAAAGGTAGTTCTAGTACAATTTTAGAAATCTTACTGTAATATAGTATGCCTCCACCCTTAAGTCTTAAATAAAACCTCACGTATTCTGTACTTTGGTAATATCAGTTTGTCTGCTTTCTAGTATTAAAGACGTGTACATACATCCTTTCTTTTCGAGTATAAATTAACATTTTTGTGTATATGAATTATACAATTGTAAATGTATTGTAATGCAAGCTACTGTCATTATACCGGTTTCTCCGGTTAAGCGTCTCAGAGTTGTACGAGCACCCAGACAGTAAATTGGTTTTAAGACTCGTATTAGTAAAATAAAAACGGTTTCAAATTCAGCTTTACCCCACAAAAGTAAACCATATGCCACAATACTATGAAAGTGACTAAAGTAAACCAGACAAGCAATGGCAACATCACTAATTTGATTTTTTTTTTGCATAAGCTGCAGAACTTAACCTGATACAAAATGTGGTAATATGAGTATTCCACTAAAGTTCATAGTTCATTCACCATAGATTCAAAATCTATGGTGTTCCTAGGAACACAGTAGATTGCCTCTAATTGTCGAACATGCTTGAACCGTAAAATCACGCCTGTAATCCCTGAAGGGTAGGCAGAGTCCAAGGAGCACTGTGTTCCTTAAGACCACATTTAGCCATACAAAAATTGGGTATGGTCAGATGAAAAATCGTGAAAGAGTAGTAACAAGTGGTTAGCTCATCGCCTACACAATCACAGACCCAGTACCCAATACGCCCTTATTCGCCTTTTACGACATGCTAGGCAAGCAAAGCAGTTGGTACATTCATTTTGTGTCCCAGACCAACACGGGACAACTTGGTTATCAATTAAACTCGATAATTTTGGATGATTTTGGAAACGTTCAAAAATTAGTTACGATTTTTTGTTGTTTTATAAAATAATAATAGATTAACAATAGATATATATTTAAGATATATATTTATTTAATATATATATTTATTTTATGATGCAAAGGTCGGCGTTAGCTTTCAAACTTTTTTAAATATAGCTTTGTATAAATCTCTTGGTTGCAATAAATAATAGAATTATTCCTAGTCGAAATAAATATCGTGCCGTCTGTCTGATCTAATATTCCTTGTATACAGTATCCCTGTCATAGTGCACAAATCGGTGCTTTAACAAAATTTGGATTTTCAGTTTGTTTGCCTTTCATAAAAAATTATTTGTCGTAAGTGTGGTTACGACAAGTAGGTACTCAAGTTTCTTGTTGTGGGAATATTTTATCTTTATATTACGGGATTATGGCATTTGTTACTGTAGCGGCTAAAATATCTACGAAAAAATGTAAAATAAACTACAGATAAAATTAACCTCTAACTTCTTGCAAATAAGGCCTGTTTTCAGCAGACTTTGTGTCTGACTTTTCTGAATATGAATCCCCTTGGGCTTGGAATTTTATTTGAAGATTACAAATCTCCAATTTACACGCTATACCAAATTTTTACGCAGACAGATTATTCCTTAAAATTTTCCCATTTTTTCAAGAACCGAGTGTCCGTAAATCAAGCAATTTGAAGTATAGAAACTGGAGTAAGCCGAGAATTAGGCGTAATTGTGTCTTCTCGAGCCTGTATATGTTCAAAACTAAATTTAAATATCATTACACATACTGTTACTAGACAACATTTCAATTTCTTTAATACAAATAGTTCTTTCTGTCTGGTCGCTACCGAGGGTCCTACCTATATTGGCAAAAAACTCTGCATGGTTTCCATCCTTCTTTTACGTCAAATATAGTATATTCAACTGACTCAATCTGACGTGTATTATCCATTCGTTTGTGGAACGCCATTTTCGCGCTTCTCATAGACGATAAGTTGTGTAACACCCTGTAACGTGGTGGGCCCGGTGATAAATGAAAGGAATAGGTCGTCACTTATAGATATATATTTTATTAATTATAAACTAAGGCACTCTGAAATAATTTATAAAAGGTAAATAACACAAAACATTGAACTTAAAAATAATGTGAGATAATTAGAAAAGGTAGGGCTAATTACAATAGTGCCTTTGGTAAGGTTATTAAGGTACTTTTAAAAAACTGCTTGCAGCTGCAGTGCATAAAACTAATATGAGGAGCTCGGTGGCGTAGTGGTCAGTGCGCTTTGGCTTCGATCGAAAACAAAGCTACCTTCGCCATGGTCAGGCCGTGGATGGGTGACCAAGACATTGTGATCTTGAGCTCCTCCGTGCTTCGGAAGGCACGTGAAGCCGTTGGTCTCGGTCGCATTTGACCGTTTCTTCCCACCAACCCGCATTTGGCCAGTGTGGTAGCCTTGCGGCCTATACTCCTCATGTGTTTCTCCATGAGGAAGGCCTGTCCCAGCAGTGGGACGTATATAGGCTGAGGACGAAAACTAATATATATAATCAGCAAAACTGCGTTTATACATTAATTATAATAATATTTCTTTGGATTGAAAGTTGGAGACAGAACAGAGAGACAGAACAGATGTTTCGTTTTTAATAAAGAAACAAAGAGGGAAATGGTCAGAGAAGAGCGCAATAACAACAAAGAGTCGCTTATATTTCTATAGGGCCTCGTTATTACCTTATCCACAATGATTTACATACAGAAACACGATGTATGATAATAAGAAATATGGATGATATCACCACCACTAAGGGCCTATGTCAATCTACCGGTAGGAGCAGTTGGGTAGAGCTCACGTTTTGGTAACCCATTCAAAAGTCTGACCATAGCGAATATTGCTTCGTTTTTATCATGAATCTAAGCGCACGAACCACTAACTTGCAAAGCTCTATCCGTTCGAGATATGAAGCCTTGCCTTTGGGCATTAAAACTTAGTTTCTCGTAGAACTTCAAAGATTGTAAAAATTCATATAATGAACACAGATACTCAAGAAAGAAAGAAAGTCGCATTCGAAGGAAGTTGCTATTATTTTGTAAAGCGCTTATATCGTGGCATCAAAGCAACCGTAATATAAGAAGGAAATAATTTTTCATGTAAAGTTAAACAAACAAAAGGTTAAAAGCTTTTCAATAACCATTAATAATATAATTACACATACACGTGTTTCAGATATTGTTTATATCCATACTAATATTATAAAGAGGTAAAGTTTGTGAGTTTGTGACGTTGTAGGGGGTAATCTCTGGATCTACTGAACCGATTTAAAAATTCTTTCACTGGTGGAAAGCTATACTATCCTCGTGTGAGTGGCTTTATTACATTTTCGAAAATATTAGGGATCCTAACTAAAACTCAAAAATATTCTACACCGCGCGCGCTGCAAAATCTATCGACGATAGATGTATGACGACTTCGTAGAACACATCATTGTTTACAATAAATATCGCAACAGCATATCTCTAACTACTATAGTTTAGCCACAATAGGTGTTTTTTCTATTTTAAAAAATTTATTACAATATCGCCGCCAGAAAAGGCTCTTGGTATTAACCCTTATCAAAATAAATTACTTCATGTTCAAGACTGACTCAATACCTTTACATAACTGAATTATTTAATTCGGACATTCTACTCGATAGACTCGCATTTCAAGTATATGTAAGTATTGGAAAATCTATAATAATAAGAGAAGATATTCCGAGCTCCTCATACAAAACTTGAGCTCGGTGGCGTAGTGGTTTGTTAGTACGATTTGGCTTTCGATATCGAAAACAAAGCCATGATCAGTTGTATGGGACCGAGGCGAGGGGCCAGTTGAACTACTGAACTTTCTCAGTACAGGTTTTAGTATTGTGTGTGTGTGTGTGTGTGTGTGTGTGTGTGTGTGTGTGTGTGTGTGTGTGTGTGTGTGTGTGTGTGTGTGACCGCATTCTACGCGCGTTTAGTCACATAAGTAACTTTAATTATACTCGTAGGTACAGTTATTGACATGATTTTCGTCTTATTTTCTGAGCCCCTCTGACTTACCTCCTCACGACCTCATGTTAAAAGTTGGCATTCCTATCCTGTTATTAATACACTAAAACCTGCACAACATGTTGATGGCACTAGACTGCTTACAAAAGAGTTGCGGGAGGATATAATTATTTATGGATATAATTGTAGCGCCCATTCTCACCAGCAGTAGGATAGCTCGCTTATATTACGCGGATACCCATGATTCAAATTGTTTTGCCTTCATCATTAATAAGTCCCTGGGTGAAATATTCTCTGTGGTGGGCATTCATTGGTGGCAAAATGTTGGCTTTAGGTTGAAAGTTATGAACGACAATATATTTTGGTGCCAAATAATAATCAAATTAAATTAAATCAGCGTAAAAATAAACAATTTATTCTAACACAATCATTTCATTTATTCATTCGAACACAATAATTTAGCCAGATTGGCATACAAGTATATACACATGCAGTAAAAATATAACCCTCCTTTTGGCAGAATCATAATTGAATGACATACTAACTGAATGACAGTCATTAATTTTATGTTCACAGCCCAACGAAGTGGACACTGGTCAGCTATTTCTATATAAATAAAAATAAATGACTGATCAACAAAAGTTTTTATTGAATAAATCCAACGTTTGAGGAAACAAACTCGAAATGTGACCTAAATTGAGCTATGCTTGTGACAGGGTGAAGCCGGAAATAATTGAAATGCAGTTGGGTCGTCACTTGGTATCGTATATTTATAAGTAAAATTTAAGGCACAACTGAAACAATTATATAAAAAAGGTTAATTACACTGAACACAAAACAATTTCACATTTAACACTTAAATATATTATAGAAAGGGTAGGGCTACTTACAATAGTGCCTTAGAGAAAACGTATAGTCTTTGTTATAAATTAAGAACTGATAATTTGGTTTGTTATAACTTTGTCTCAGCTTATAAAAATTTATTCACTATATAAATAATTTACAATTATTGTTAGAAGGGAGTCAACCGCTCTACGCACTGACTCTCGTAAGAATGAGCTTCGAGAACAAAACAAATAAAAAGAGACAGACAGCAAATTTAAAATCGGAAACCAAGAGAAAAATGGCCAGAGAAGAGCGCAATGACAGCAACGAGGCGCTAATATAGCTATGGCGCCTCGTTACATGCTTAGCTCTTTAAAGCACAAATAATTTAATGTTTTGACTTGAAGTTAAAATGTGCTACTAATATAGTTTTTAAGACCATTGTTACTTATTTATTAAGTATTATGGGCATCGTAGAAAAGTTATAACTTTCTTTATTAACGCTACTATAATCTCGTTTTTATTATAAACAAATGTAAATAATAGTATCTTTAACAAAGTTGCACAAAAGGTAAATAAAAAAGTTAACTCACCTAATTTGTTAATTATTAATGATAATTTTAACATCGACATTTTCTCATACATATAAACAACTGTTATAATTGCCGTCCGTTTCAATTGATTT
The DNA here is from genome assembly GCA_910589355.1 of Parapoynx stratiotata. Classification (NCBI taxonomy): domain Eukaryota; kingdom Metazoa; phylum Arthropoda; class Insecta; order Lepidoptera; family Crambidae; genus Parapoynx; species Parapoynx stratiotata. The sequence continues at coordinate 15,849,638 of OU342460.1, read as the reverse complement.
CCCTCTGGCACTGATAAACACATTTAACAGATTGAACACTACCTTCGTTTTGTTTATCTTTTGTTTTACTTTAATTGAAAGATTCTTTTACGTTCTTTTTAAGTTCTGGGAACTAGATTTGTATTCTAAACGTTCTAAACACTTCGTGCTTACTTAAAATTTTCTCACCGCCAGTTTAATTAAAAATTTTCAAGCACAAACACATTTATCTGACTTTAGTTTGAAATAGCAAGCGAAATAGCTTTCCCAGCTATTTCGTTACTTCACTAGCTCTAATGCTTTTCAACTCAAGAGCCATAGTAGTAAATACTTGTAGAATGCACTTTTATTGCCAGGTTGGCTAAACTTACTTTGTTGGAAGTTAGGTAATTAATCCTTAACTCACAAAGTTTTAGAAAATCTATTACGGGAGATACGAGAACTATACTAGAAACTAAGAAGGCGATGAAATAGTGAAAATAAATATGTATGAAGTAAATATAAAACGTAACACGCACTAACACTAAGGGTGAGTGATCCGTAGTCGTGGTTTGACCATCTTATGTAACCGTGACAAGCATGATAAATAAATAAATAAACCACAATAGTTAAATTCTAGATCAATAGCACCAATGGAAACGCCAAAATGTGTGACGTCAGCTTGACAAATTGTTAAATTTGCGATAAAATTCAAAGCAATACGAGTATCAGCTGTGCCGCAAGTCGCCATGCTACTAATCCCAGCACCGTGTTGTGTTAATTGTCTAAGGTTATTTACCTTTAGTTACATTTGAAAATTCGACTATTGGACAAGCTGTCTGATATCACGACATCAAACGTTTTCGCCATTGGTCAACAATTTAACCTGCTACTCTACCTGACCTCGTATCAAAAATTGACCCTCAGTCGATAATTAATGACAAACAAAATATTAAAAAGAGATAAAAAGGTTGCCAGGTCGTCAAAGCGTACGCAGCGTTATAATTTTTGCTAAGTCATCATCATCATCAACCTATACTCCTCCACTTTTGGACATAGGCCTCCCCTATTGCACGCCACCGCTCTCGATCTTCGGCCGTTCTCGTCCAGCCCGCTCCAGCCAACCTACAAATATCGTCATCCCATCTTGTCACAGGGCGTCCCACACTGCGTTTGCCGAGTCGCGGTCTCCACTAAAAAACTTTACGGCTCAAACGGTCGTCAGTTCTACGGCCAATGTGACCAGCCCACTGCCACTTCAGTTTGCTAATACTTTAGTTCTCTGTCGATTCTCATCATTCCTAATACGGACCGTATTTCAGATTTACTCCGAGCATCGCCCTTTCCATAGCTCGCTTAAGCGACATTAAGCTGATGGACTAGTCGAGCCGTGAGTGTCCACGTCTCGGCACCGTAGGTTATGACTGGGGTTTTTGCTCAGTACATACATGGTTGATTCCGCCGTTTCGCGCAAAAAACACCGTTCCGTGGAATAAAAAAAAATATCGACTTAAGTTTTGTTTTTTTTTATTGATTCATCTAAGAACATCCCCAGATTCTAAAAAACGGAAAGGCACTTTTCTATCTTATTTAGATACGGAGAAAATAACAATTAAAAATTACCAGATGGACGGTGATGAAAACTGTAAGGATTGTAATGAACTTGCAAGCGATGGTAATGATTTAAGTCGGGATGGTAATGAAATACCGCAGAACAGTACTGTAACTAGATGGGATTGTAATGAATTATAAAAGGCGGTAATTTATGAAAGAAAAACAAAACAGCACTATTTTATTAATAAACGTTTTTCATTACTATTCAATACAGTCTCGAATAGTAACCTAAATAAAGAATGTCATATAGTAGCCAACTAACTAACACAATCTCACAATATTTATTTAAAAAAAACAACTTACAATTCTATAAAAGTAATTTTGAACGCTAGAGAGTGCAAAATCACAATATACAAACTAAAAACAATATTCCTTACCTTTATTATAATTTTCTGATATATAATACCTGTATTCGCAATAAATAAATTGAATTGAATTGAATATAATAATAATATATACCCAGTAATAGGAACTTAAGTAGTGTTTTGGGTCGTTGTCGCATAATCACAGTATTTACTCATAAAAACAACTAACACATCTATAAAAGTAATTTTGGATAGCTTAAGCTAGAGTGCAAACCACAATATAATAATATACATACAAACAAAAAAAAATATTAAAAAATCCTTTATCACTTATCACTTCTATTATCATAATCAACACGGTCTATAAACTTTTATTATTTTTTATAAATTTTTTCTCATTACATATTATTAACTATTCTAAAGTATGTTGTACCTAATCATCACTATCATCTGAGTCGTCGAAAAAAGTGTGCTTTTAAAATTGTTTTTCTGATGGAGTTGATTTAATGAAAGTCTCAAATTGCTGTTGGTGTTCAGAAGTTTTACATACTACATCTAGTTGTTTTGGGTTTCGATTTTCCTTTGGTATCTTATAAAATGTATTGTTTCTCAACTCAAACGTACGTCAGATAAATTTTGGATGTAGGAGATGTTGGTGTAGTAGAAGATGTATATACATTTATCAACGGTGAGAGCTATAAGTCGCTTGGACCCTGTAAATATCTAATTCATCCATGTTGTTCAAAATTGTTGTTGTATCTATACTTAATACTGACTGATTGTCAAAAGAGGCTTCGATTTTATCACACTGATTATTGGATTGACCTCTCTCCATATCGCCGTAATTATCAGAATGAAGAAAGCCTATAATTATGCTTATTATGTATACAATAAGTGCAACCTTGACTTTTTTTTGAATTTTTTTTTATTATCAGCAGCTCAGACGCATTGATGAACTTGCATTGATCCCTTAAATGTTGGAATGTTGGGCGGAAATGTTTTACCTTCAATATCACTCTCTGTTACCATATCAACATGTACATTTCGTACATTTTTAGTAACTAACGCCCAAAAATCTTCATAACAACCAACATCTCCGCCATGCTTAATAAAATTGTTAGCAGTTCTTTTGACGACGGCACCAATCCCATACAGAGCTCCTTGCCTTGGCCGGATTCTTGATAATTCCATGTGACCTTAGTTATATTTGGGTAATAATAGTGCAGAATGATTTAGTTTTATTATTTGCGTTACTATCTTTATAGTATAGAACTCCAGTATGTAGGGATACTTGTTTTCTACATCCACCGAAATTAAAGGACTGTATCTCTTCATTAAACTTCAGGTTATAATTCTCGCTAAAGCCTACGTGCACGAGTATCTCTTTGTCTTTTAAATTTTGTTTACGTTGTTTGATAGCTTCAAATTGTACTGTAATATTAAGATTGTGTTTTAAAAATGTGTCTAGAGTTGACTCTAGTACAAACACTTCATTACCTTCCGAAACAGTTCATTAGCTTCCTGCAAGAAAGGTGGAAGGAACGGATGGTAATGAGATGGAGATGAATGAGAAATTTAAACATTTATTTTAATAATTTCGCTACAAAATGTATTATAAACTTTATATTAATATGGGAATATAATTATTTATAGAGAAGAACATATGGGGTAAATATAATAATCTACTTGTTAAAATGCCTTGAGAAATTGCAGGAATGTAATGAACAGATTTTTGGACGAAACACTATCAACAAGGTAAAGAACGTAAATAATTTTGCTAGCAATGCACACACGTCCACCAAGATCAGTTGTCACCTACTACTGGCCTGTAGACACACGTTGAAACTAGAACTTTATTAGGGATGTTACAATTATCGACGATATGAAAGAGTTTCTCGATACGGATGGCGATGACATTTTTTCCGTTACAATTTTAAAAGTTAGCTGTTCTTGTATTAATGTTGAAATAAATACACAATGAAAATACTTAATTAAAATGTTTTGAGTTTGGGTTTCATATAAGATATTAACAAAGGTCATAAATTAAAAAGTAAACTAATAAATGTGAAAATTCCCGACGAGAAGCCTATCTGGAAACAGAGAGGAATGATTTTTGAGGTAGTTTTTTATTTTTGTTTCATAAACTAAATGATTAATTTGAAATATTAACGATGCAACTTTTAAGGATTTTATGTTTGTTCTTACTGTAAAAATTAGATTTAAGACAAAAACATGTAAAATAGGGAAATTCGCATGGAATTGCTTTTTGCACGAAATGGCGGAATCAACCACATACATACAAAATCACGACCTTTATCCCCAGGGTTAATCAGAGATTAGGTAAAAGCACCACAAAAGCAGTCCATTGCCATAGTCCGGGCTTCACCAGCAGTGACTGCACTCAGCGTGACAGGTGGTGAGCCTGTCGCCGCTATAAGCTATTGGATGGTTGTGCAGTTCTAAGTACATTAGTCACCTTTTACGACATCCAAGGGAAGAGATGGGTTGGTAGTATTCTTTTAATGAGCCGCTACCACACGGCACGGCTTTTGCTAAGCAGCCTAATAAAATTTTATTTCTTCGCAGGTTTCTACTTCTCGAGACATATGTAAGGAATGTAGAGTTCCGTCGTTAAGCTACACAGATACGTGCGAGAAGGTCTTCCGACATGGACCAAAGAAACTAAGGCCATACTCGAAACATATCAGGTAAGAATTTGAAAGTATTACATTTCTTTCAAGGAAAAAAACATAAGGGTTTTTCACAAACTTGACACAAAAGACACACGTGTGTTCTATTGGCGAAACTCAAAATGAGTACCACTTAATAGTTCGTCATTTAGACCCGCGAATCTTTTTACGTCTGTCCACTTAGGGGAACCTAAGTTGACGATATCAAAGAGACGTGCGCCGGTTTCAGGGGTCACTATTATGTCGAAGCCGCAAGCCGTCGGCCGCAAGCCGTCTCCGCAGGCCGCTTCACGATCGACCTTGTTCTGTCAAAACCATACAAAAACAAAATACAAAATCTATGCAAATAAATACCTTCTTTGTTCGCCTAATTCCTGAACACTATGTTCTTGGCTTCGCATTATAGTTGGTAGGGCATATATTTTTGCCTTAAAGTTTTTAACCTAAGACAAATAACTAAAAAGACAAATAATGAAAAAATAAATATTTCATATTATGTAATACATAATATGAAATATTTATTTTTTCATTTGAAGCCCAAAGACATCAGTGCAAAGGTGCAAAGACGTTCAAAATTTAAAAACATTCTTAAAATAGAAAAATAAGAACATCACGAGTAAAAGTGTTTTTGAAACATACTTTATTCACGAAACAACTCAGACAAAGCTTACAGCATTTAGATTTACGTGACATAATGAACGTCCCAAGTGACGTCTACCGCATAAATTTAACTATCGTTTTATACTTCAGAAAACAAACGAAAATCATAAATTTACGCGTGTTCGGTTAGACATATTAGTTTCAAAAACCAATTGTCTAAGCTGAATCCCCTCCAAATAACAGCGTTATTAGGTTTCAAACAATAAACGTTAGATACTGTAAATTCGATTCCGAATATTTTTATGCGAGAACACTTTATTATTTTACCTTAGTTTATAACTTAATATCAATTCTCCCGCGAACTTAATATCAATAATAACGTAGTTATATATCTCGTTACTATTCTTTTTAAATTCACGGTCGTGATTTTCTAAAATTTGTGAACTTTCCTAAAAATCGGAGAATCATCATATTTTTTGGGCGTTCGTTCCCAAATCGTCATTTGAGTCTCGCTTTCTTTCTGAGAATAGCTCATTACAATTTACCTGTTAGTGAGATATAGATTCTAGTGACTGTAAACATAATAATATAGTTACTGTGACTTTAATGTGAATAATTCCGAATTTCGTTAGTCCGTAACCCATCCGAAAGGATTTATTATAAAATCAATATCACCAAATTTTAGTGTCAAAGTTCAACTAATACATCGATATTATGTTATCTTTTGTTAATCGGTCAGTGTATTACCGGTGGAGTGGGAAGGAATATGTCTAAGTTAAATTGTAACGGAGAATGGTCACGGACCATACAAAATTTACCCAGGCCCGACAAGAAGACCTAGTTGAGACCTGATTATTTTTTTTTGTTATACAGTGTATAATAAATATGTAGTTTTTATGTTGGTTTTTTTAAGACTTGAGACAATCTAAAAAAAAAATATTTTCCTTATATCTTGTTCATACTACGCCTGAGGAAAAAACAAAGCAACATATTTATAGATAGGTCTGTTTCTTCTGGTCTGGATCAAAGATGACCATTCTCCTTTACAGAATCATAACTGTTTGTTATGACTTGAAGGATTTTGATGTCTTATATAAAATATCTTCAAAGGTATCTTTAAGGTAGCTTCAATCCCTTGAATATAAACTGTAATAATTATATCTATTCCCTGTGTAAATAGTTCGATCATAATCATCAGTATCAGATGTATTTTGTAACTTAAGTTTAATGTAATATTACTTGTTCGTATTCAAGGACTAGTTGTCACCAAAAAATTCTTAAATTCGCCATTAAATTCTGAAGTCTACGCTGAGCATATTTAGGTACAAAATCTACTGTAGAATGTTTATGGTCTGACAATGCTCCTCCTTATAGGTACTATTATAACTATTTTGTTCGCAGACACTTTGCTGATTCCTCAATGGCCGGGGTTTGCTTAGGCGGGACGAGTGTTTACGTAATATTCATCGCTTCTACTCTAAAGGATGTAAGTAAATCTGATTTCAAAAGAACCTTTTAGCGATCAAGGCCGATTCCAGGGTCAATTGAAAGGCGACCGTTTTTTAGGTTATTTAAAAAGAAATGATAATTGAAATTGTACCTTGTTTGAAATGGACAATACCCAATTTAAAATACAATCGCCGTTAAAAACCTAAAAGATCAAACTACAGTTCCGATATTAACAAAAGAATTCCCTTTCCTGTTCACAATTAATGAACAGCGTTAGTTATGAATCGCTTGTAACTTCATGACGTAATGTCGGGCTATAGCGAAGGATTGGTTTGATGTTGAATCAGTGGAACTGCAAAGTAGCGGTGGAATGAGTAAGATATGGCATGGGATGAAAAGTGTTTACGGAACTGATGAGTTCGAAAGAGAAGAGTAGGAAAGAAAGACCAGTAGTGGTTTCGCTGAGAGTGGCAAGAATAAATTGAATGAATTGTTGCCCGCGGTATTTCCGGACCAGTATCACATGAAAACCTTTAAGAAAAGTGCGTATTCTTTAAAGGCCGGCAACGCACTTGTGACCCCAGTGGTGTTGCGCGTGTCCATGGGCGGCGGTAGTTGCTTAGCATTAGGTGACCCGTCAGCTCGCTTGCTCCTATCCCATAAAAAAAATAAAATGATAAAATCTTTCTGTCAAGGAGATGCTTCTTCCATAATTGAATAAAATTTTCGTGTAAGATAAATATTGGCTGGCATTCAAAAACAATACGTTAAAAAGCAAACAACTATTTGCTTCTTAATTGATTTAATCTCATTTCCTAGAGATGGATTGGAGCTCATAACTAAAATTCGAGTTGAGCCAATGTGATAAATCCATGTTAAACCGAAGAACGTTTGCCCATTTGTTATCGTTACAGGAATGATAGGGTCCGGATCCTACTGAATATATCTTATCTGTTAAATCAACTAACATTATACCCAGTCCCTAAAATAGTTAACATCGCCCAAATTAGCGAGCTTTAACATATTGACAAATACTATCACATATAATATATTATTTGTCCCATTAGTATAATAATAAGAAACATGCTCAAAATGGGGAAAATTGCTATACGTTTGGCAATACTCCATTACAAATATAACACGAGTATTAAAGGTGAAGAATTAAACTTTAATTGAGCAGTAATTCATGGTTCAAGTGAGCGATAGAACTCAATTAATATTTATTCAGACTGTTAATTTCCACAAAATGAGTTTTGGAAGCCTGTGAAGGAAAACTGTAGTAAGGAATGTGTAATATGAAAGTAATCTATACATATAATAAAACAGTGGAGGTCTTATGTCTGTACATAAAAAATGCTTAAAATCATGTCATGTAAAAAGAGGGAAAATGCCTGTTCGTCTGTTTGTACGGGCTAATCTCTGAAATGGCTGGACCGATTTCAATGAAATTTTGCATGGTGATACCTTATATTCCTGGTCAACATTTTAGATACTTTTTATCCCGGAAAATCAAAGGGTTTTAACTACCCCATAGTTAAAAAACCACAGTAACTGCGGACGAAGTCGCGGGCAACAGCTTTTATAACATAACACTATCCCGTAGGGTTTACACAGAGGTATTAAACACCCACACTTCGCTTATATGTCGCCATTTAAAAGGAAGCAAGCCTGTTGCTATGCTCTGGGAATAGTGTGATGAGGCAAGGGATATTCATAATAAACTGTACACAAGTTTATTCTAACTCATTGCTACAGGCGGTGGGACCTCTTGAAGGAATTGTTCTGTAATGAGGCGCTATATCAGTATTAGCGACTCTTTGCTGTTATTGCGCTCCTCTCTGGCCATTTTCTCTTAGTTTCTGTTTTTAAACTAACTATCTGTCTCCTTTTTTTAATTGTTTTTGGTCTCCAATTTTATTCCTATCAGAGTCAGCGTCTGGAGCGGTCGGCTCGACTATATAAATGATGTACTCAACTATATGTGATTATATAAATATTATAAAAAATAACAATAATAAGGCCTGTCCCAGCAGTGGGACGTATATAGGTTGATGCCATTAAAAAATAATAATAATAAGTGATAATAATGAAATTAAATATACGAGCAAATAAACTGTAACGATATTAATTTAAAAAACTATATAATATATATATATATATATTATATACATAAGTGAAACCTCGGCCTATCCCTTCGGGAATAGAGATCACGCCTCTATTCCCGAAGGGATAGGCCGTGGTTTTAAACACCCACAAAAACTAAAAGGGTTCTAAATGGCAACGGTACCCGTGTTAGGAAAGACGGCACTGTGACGAGGTATATGCCGACAATAAATAAAAGCCGGAGTATATGTATGTATGTAAGATTCAATTTAAAAATACTTTTTTACAGTTCATCAGGCTGTCGGAGTCATAGATCAAACTCCTGAATCACAATTCCTACCATTTGAAAATATTTCTACTTCGCTAGAGTTTTGTTTGAATTTCAGAATTGCTAGTCTCGTGAATTCAAACACGAATTTCCAACATCTAGCTAGCGCCACTTATTCCTTTTAACTTGTTAGAGATTCGAAATAAAACTAAAGGGTACAGTCGAGTTTGACAAATGATAGTCTTTATTCCCTAACAATAAGAGTCATTTAGTGTCAATCGTATATATATTTGAACTCGACTCTACATACGCCTTTTACAAGTTGGAAAGTTTTGCTTTAAAAATCTATCAAAGCACTAGAACCAACGGGTACATCCCTTCTTTTGTTCTCGGGTAATCACTTGCACATTTCGTATTTTTTTATATAACACATGGAGTTGATAGTAGACATCAAACTTAATACAAGTTTGATGTCTACTATCATTAATTATGACAACATATCAAACTAGTATCAAAATCAACCGAACTAAATCTAAATCAAAATAATCTTTATTTGCAAAAATGTAGGTACATTACAGATCTTGAAAAATTGAAAAAACTTATGTTGAAAAAAGAAAGTACGTACACATTTTTACCCAAAAAGGTGCGCAAATGTTACTGAATTTTAAAGTTAAAAAAAATAGATTATACATGTCATGTGAACATATCTACATCAATCCAAATACCTATAATATAAATTTTTACAAAAGTCAAATTCAAAGTTAAATATTTAAATTAAATTTTAATACACATTAAATATGATTTTCAAAATTCTAATTTTAATTAAAATTTAAATAAATCAGATGTCAATTTTAGCTACCATAATTAATAAAAAATTTACAATTTCATTCAGGCATTACAATTTGTCATTAAAAAATTCATTGACATTATAAGTAATAACATTTAGATAATAAAAACAATTTTAGTTTATTTTTAAACAAGTTTATATTAAGATTTCTTATTTCTATGTGTACCTTAGTAAATATTTTAGGAGCCATATTTACTTCATATTTCCTTAGCAAGGATGTTCTTAAGCCCTCCAAAAATAACCTCTCATTAAGGCGCCTATTGCGGGTCACAAAATCAGATATTTTAGGAAACAAAAACGCTATACGCCTTGTTCGTGAAATTGGTGAAGTCACGCGTCATGTAAACAAAATCGAAATCAAAATCCGTCAAACGCCAGTCGCAACTTGGTCGCTACCAAGAATTTTGTACTTTATGATAGTTTATGATGGATGCCAAACTCCCATACAATAGCATGAGGCAATGTTTTGTCTCGATCAGTAGGTGTTCCTTTTCATTCAATCACTTTAATGAATGAGTTTGACATTTCGTAGTACAGCTTTCTATTACAACTAATGACGTCCCACAAAAATACACAAAATTTTCTCAAACATTTAATATGTGATTATTGACTCACCTGTGAAATGATAAGATACATCCAGGATACCACGAACGACGAACGAACTATTAAATACTGTATCATATTGACTGAATAAATAATAATATTCGGTCCTTACCTATGGAATTGGTGTTTTTTTCTCTCATAGTATTTTGTCTGTATTCCTAAAAAATAATTACCTCGTCTAAAAATAGACTATATTTTTGAGCTCTTTTGATTTGTTTTGATAATTTGTTGTATGTTTAATTGTGTTAAAATTGAACACGGAGACAACTCTTTTTAAATGCCTCCCGAATACATCATTTTATTTGCATTCACTTTAAAACGATAAATAATTTTTATGAAGTGTGATATTACACATATTACTAAAGCTTGTCTAATGATAGATGCCAAATATTATTATCTTTGGATTTGTCGTTGTGAAGAAAACTGAAAAAAATTTAGTATGGAAAATGCAGAATTCCACAAAATCTCCATACAAAACACCAATTTCCTAAACCTATATCGTGCCCCTGTAAATATTGGAAAGTTATTGTGACACAGTACTTAAATACATCGTTGCCGGCCAGACGTACCGGGAGCCAAAAAAGTGGTTATCCACTTTTGATTAGATTTTAGTCGTCGAAAATTACAATAGAGTTTATACTAAAAGATGCATAATATTGACGTAAGCATAATTGAGAAAGCATTCTTACGTCGTAGGTCACATAAGGGTGCATGACATTCTAAACTTTATTATATGATATGGAAAATATTTTATATTATCTTCATTCCATTACGAAGAAGGTCGTAAATGGTTTTCCAACACGAAGGTTTTCCCTAATTGGCTTTTATTTTCGTAACAACATAATAAGTCTTAATTATGTCGCTGGAAGCCACTGGATGCGGGCAGCGGGCCGTATTCTCAAATACCGGAAAATATACGAAACACATACGTGTCTCGTTTTCATGCAGATGTCAGAGCTTCAGAGAATCAAATTCATAACCGGCAGGTCGAGAATAAGGAGAGATGGAAATGGGGGAAATGAGGGAAATCCTCGGGGAGGCCTATGTCCAGCAGTGGACGTCTTACGGATGATGATGATGATGAATTACTTTCATTAAGTCATTGGTTTTGGCTTATTCTCTCAGTATGTACATAAGACCAAATATACCCGCAACACATTTTTGTATCGCTCATGTGATATGTATAATTTAAAATTTAATTCAGTGGATATTTTTCACTGCACTGCTTCTCAATTTAGAAGTCAAATAAATTGTTTAAATATTGTGGGATAGTGTTTAATTGTTAGAAAATAATATAGTATAATTGATTTTGTTGTTGTATTTAATGTAAACTTGTTTTTATTGTGCGTAGGTGTTTCTCATGTGTCCGTAAAGGCTTTTTTATGTGTTATATTTCTATGGAAACTTTACTGATTTCTGCACCATTTTTTATTGTTGTTATTTTTAAGTTGTATAATAATTGTTTGTTTCCTAAATAAAGTAAAAAAAAATAAAATAAATAAAATTAGAGGAACCTACAGATATATCTACAAGGAACCTTTCTGGCGAGAAATGACTCAATTACTTTATTTCGCTGGATTTTGATATTTGATAATATAATTCTATGATTCTATACGTTTCCTAAAATAATATTAAAGTATCCAATGAACACTGACCTACAATTCTCAGGCCAATATTAATTGGCTTATAACAATAATTTATACGTTTAATAATCCTATCTAGTATTTATAATAAAAGCTGTCTCTAATTTGCGCTAAATCTTAACCTAATAACCTCTATTGTGGCACGGATATTTGACAGACATTTCCTTTGTCGTTTGTCGTGTTTGTCGTATTTGGCTGAACGTCACGTGACAAATGTCAACGTCTATTTGTCTTTTTTTTCGTATTTTTTATTCTACACGTAGGTTGGATATGAATTTAAAGCAGGCCAGTTCCGTTTCCAAATATATACGCCACATAATAGGCAAAAGGGTCGTTTATTCCAAAAGCAAGATCAAACAGTTTTATGCCTACAACATATGGCGTAGGTTGTTAGGCCTTGTTTTCTGCGGCCGTATCACGTTGGCTGGCTGGTTATTTGTATCTTTTTAGAAAGACGCCTCCATTGAAAAGTAAAAGGTTATCTATAAAGGGTGCTAAAGCCTAAAATAAAAATAGCTGTTGCCCGCGACTACGTACGTGGTTACTATTGTTTTTTTACTATCCCACGGGAACCCTTTAATTTTCCGGAATAAAAAGTATCTAAGATATTGACCAGGGATATGAGGTATCAACTTGCAAAATTTCATTGAAATCGATCCAGCCATTTCGGAGATAAGCCATTTCGGAGATTAAACAGACAAACAGACAGATAATAAAAAATAAAATGTCGACTATGAATCTGACTTGATTTTAAGCTTCTTTTTCTAAGTACAGACATTCGACCTTTACAGTTTTATAATATGTATTGATATCCTTGTCCTTGTATAACAAAACATACAACCAAAGAAAAAATAGATGTCCTACAATTAACAGGGCCCCGGTTGCGCATTATTAAATCTATTGTACGTCTCAATCCAAGTTGCCGAAAAGGTAAACAAAAAATCCGAATTACCGAATTTGTTATTCAATAATCACACTTTTTACATGGACATTAGCACGTAAATATAATTAACGGTAACAATTGTTGTCCGTTTTAATTGATTTCAATTACCTACCATCATCACAAAACGTTTTAGAGATGAAACATTGTTCACTTTTTTGGCAACTTGGATTGAGACGTACTATATGTTCACTAAATGGGCCCTTTCATAGCGTGACAATAAATAGTTTATTATTATTAGCATTGACGATACCACCACTTAGTACCAGCTACATATTAGGTCCTTACCTATGAAATTGGTGTTTTGTATGGAGATTTTGGAGATGTCTGCATTTTACATACTAACTACTAAATAATATTTGGCATGTATCATTAGACAAGCTTAAGTAATATGTGTGTGAACACGCTTGATAAAAATTATTCATCGTTTTTAAGTTAATGCAAATCAAATGATGTATTCGGGAGGCAGTTAAAAATAATTGTCTTTGTGTCTAATTTTAACACAATTAAACTTACAAAAAATTATCAAATTAAATAATACGAGCTAAAATATATGGTCTTTTTTTATAAGAGGCAATTATTTTATAGGAATGTTCTGAAACTTAATAGTTACGGACAAATTGGTAATAAAAACACCAACTTCATAGGTAAGGACCCAATATTATATTCAGTCTACACACGCAAGGTGGCTCTTTACACCTCTACCTACCCTTTTGGAAATGGGGGGGGGGGTTAAAAGAGTCTTCATTCCGTTCCATTTACTGTCAACGTGAATAATTTTTTTTTAAGACTGTATGTCACTGTATTTATTGATAGGTCAAGATTATTATGCTGATTCTTCCTCGAAACGTGTTGTCAACTGTACCTGATTAAAAGGGTTGTTTATGTTTCCAATAAATTTAACTCCATCTAATGCCAGATTAACTTTTGGGAGTAAACCCTTTTAACGACACGTAGTAGTAAGTGGTATGTAGTATAAGTATATTACATAGTATATCTACTATAATAACATTTGTATCCCTATCTCCCTGTTTCCCTGTCTCGTGTCGCCACGAGAAGTGTGGACATAACATTTTCAACTGTAATGTGGTTGTGGTAAATACGTTATTATTTAGCGCGATCGATGCCCAGGTGGGTGATAAACCTCTTCCAATCTTTTTAGCGCGGTCGGAGTCCTCATTTTCTTTTCATTAAATAAATAAATATCCTTAGACATTCACACCTATCAACTAGCTCCATTTTAAACAACTAATGCTGCTTGTGCTACGGATAAGTATATTTAATAGATATATACATATAAATATTCAGAAAATTTTAGAGCCGTGTGGTAGCGGCTTATTAAAAGCTACCAACCTACCTCTTCCCTTGGGTGTCGTAAAAGGCGACTAATTGACTTAGAACTGCACAACCATTCAAATATAGCGGCGACGGGCTAACCATCTGTCACGCTGAGTTCAGTCACTGCTTGGTGAAACGCGGACTATGACAATGGACTGCTTTTGCGGTGCTTTTGCCTAGTCTCTGACTAACCCTTAGGGGATGATAGTTGTGATTTTCATGTATGTATATAATTATTCAGGAAATTTACAATACTTGATTTAAGACATTCAAGACTGGTGAAAAATTGCCTGTATTTATCACACAGACATCTGTTCCCACCGGGGATCGAAGCCAGAACCTCTCGAGATGCCTTGAAACCTACGTACAAACCACTGACGTCCGTTTGATTTAGTAACCGTTCTTGTCACTAGGATGGACCCCGTAAATCGCAATAATGAAAATCCCGTACGATAAAAGAGAGAAAGATAAAATTAAATTCTCATGTGTAATTAATATAATTGAAGTCCCACTGTAACTGATAAAATAGTCACATCCTTATTAAAAGCCTAATTGGTAAATAATTGTAGAGAAAATGTACTTACTCTTTGTTTGTAAATTATCTGAGTTAGTTCCGAACCTGTTGCCATGCACCGGGAACAATGTGGAGCAAGCGATAATCAAAAAACTCTTTAAGATTTGTTCAATCTCCGCATCCCTCCATAGCAACATCTAAAAATTTTTATAAACTACAGCGTCATTGAAGTTAAAAAAAAGATAGATATCTAATTTGGGTAATATTCTGCAGTTTACCACATTTTTCATCACACACATGTACAGAGAAAGTCTAAAGTAATATTATATTAGGTCCTTACCTATGAAATTGGTGTTTTGTATGGAGATTTTGGGAATTCTGCATTTTCCATACTAACATTTTATCAGTTTTTCTTCACAACGACAAATCCAGAGATAATAATATTTGGCATGTATCATTAGACAAGCTTTAGTAATATGTGTAATATCACACTTCATAAAAAATATTTATCGTTTTTAAGTGAATGCAAATAAAATGATGTATTGGACAACCTCCGTGGTCGAGTGGTCTGTGCGCTAGTCTCAAGGCGTCGCCATCTCGAGAGGTTCTGGGTTCGATCCCCGGTGGGGGCAAATGTTTGGGTGACGAATTTTCAGGCATTTGTTCCCCAGTCTTGGATGTTTGTATATATTTATATATATATTCAGGATGTATATATGTATTTATCTATTAAATATATTTATCCGTCATCTATTGTCTGTAACACAAGCAGCATTAGTTGCTTAAAATGGGGCTAGTTGATAGGTGTGAATGTATAAAGATATTTATTTATTTTATTGGGGAGGCACTTAAAAAGAGTTGTCTCCGTGTCCAATTTTAACACAATTAAACTTAGAACAAATTATCAAAACAAATCAAAAGAGCTCAAAAATATAGTCTATTTTTAGACGAGGTAATTATTTTCTAGGAATACTCTGAATCTTAATAGTTACAGACAAAATACTAAGACAGAATAAAAACACCAATTTCATAGTTAAGGACCCAATATAATAAAAAATTGTATCTACATTACAATAAATAAATATCTTCACTACCTGCCGTGCCATACAGTCCCGAAGCATATTTCATTGATTAGGCTATCTATTATATAAAACACAAAGGTTACTGACTGACTGATAGTGATGTAACAACGCACAGACCAAACCACTGGACGGATCGAGCTGAAATTTGGCATGCAGGTAGATGTTATGACGAAGGCATCCGCTAAGTTAAAATAGGGTATGAAAGTTTGTATGAAACATTGTCAATTTTAAACTGATCGGGTTGAAACTTTACATGCATAAAGCTACTATGACTTAGGCATCCCCTAAGAAAGTATTTTGATAAATTCCACCCTTAAGGGGATAAAATAGGGGATGAAATTTTGTATAAATCTTGATTTTCGAGTGACATTAAAGATTGGAGCTACTATGATGAAGAAGTTCGCTAAATAGGATTTTTCAAAGTTACTATTCTACGCGGAAGAAGTCGCAAACAAAAGCTAGTTTCCACTATAAATCACGTAAGCATGAGTTGACCAGACACCGAAATAAAAATGTAACCTGAAACAGTTCATCAAATTCCTATTATTCCAAATCCATTGAACTGTTAATAATTCTTAGTACACGCGTCTATTCATATCAAATCATTCCGACTAAATTCAGCTTCAGAAATTCTATAAATAACCTAAATATTTAAATAAGTAATGTTTAATAATGTATGTTAATAAAAAATTACATATTCATTTTAACTTATAGCTGTACAAAAATGTTCTAAGAATGTAGGAGTATATTGTCAGCGTCAAAAGTTGTTGATCACAAATAATTAGTAAGTTCTTTAAAAATTTAGTTGGTAGGCTGTATGTTTTCGCACAAGAGTGGCTAAAACGAATATCTACCTGGGCATGCCTAACAATAGACAGTTTATACGGTAATTTTCTATGTCAAGGTACGCCATACGGTAGTTCGTAGCACCTAGCCCATTCTTGAATACCCTATTAAAGTCACAGAAATAGAACACTACAAGGCATTAATAGAACAATATCTGGAGCTAGATTTTGCAAGGTGGAGGTACTACATCAGTGTAGTGCTCAAATGGTAGATGAAGAATGGTAGAGGATGGAATTTTGTACTATAAGATGGATGCCAAACTCCCATACAATAACATGAGGCAATGTTCTGTCTCGATCAGTAGGTGTTCCCTCTCATTCTATCACTTTAATTAATGAGTTTGACATTTCGTAGCAAAGCTTTCTATTACAACTAATGACGTCCCACAAAAATACACACAAATTTCTCAAACAAATACTCTCATTTAACCTATACCAAATATTTACATTTACAAAGATGAAGCAAATGCATGTACTGCTCGTGTCTGAAGACCTCGACCAATGGTCGGGGTTGGCCGCTGCTAATTAGTCTTCGCATATCCGAATGGCTAAAAAATATGCCATGTTGTGTGATAATTGGTGGAGGAACATCGGCTGCATCGGTATCATTCAATCAGTTTGGATCTCCTGTCTCAAAATGACGGCTGTGACGTGACAGTATAATCCACAAAGTTGACACGCTTGGTTTCAATACGAATTGTTATACTTGCCTTATCTATGTAAATACACATCAGTGCTCCATACTCAATATGTTTAATATCTTTATAACACATTTGCTCGTAAAGGGTTTCTTATTTCACAAATTTCAATATCATTATCTATCACATTACGTACTTGTGCGATAATGTAAAGTAAAACGCACAGTTTATGATGTTCCGTCTCAAAAGAACGATACTTTTTTTTGTCAGAAAGGTAGTCAACATTTTCTTAATAGTCCAGTCAAAATAATTTAAAAGTCACATTAAATCCTACACACAAAATTTCTTTTTCTGAGCATTATTTGCGGAATTTGGAAGTCCACCTTGCAGTTTTCCCCCCTCCTCCTATTGAGCGTTGTAAGGAAACGGGCCCAAAACCCTCATTTCCTATAACTCCTGCGGATAAAATTCTACAGTGGAGATTTAAGTAGGATTTAATTTGTTTAACTATCCTAAGCTTTAGACTCAAAAATCACCATAAAATTTTTGGAGCTTTCGGAGAAAAACAATTTTGAACGTTTTTTTTTCTTTAAGCTCCTAAAATGCATGTTAAAAAATCGTACTTTTGGTGAAAATTTCAGAATATATTCCTAATGTATATCCGAATGCCTTAGTAAGTTTTCACCCCGGTGACTAAAGAAAAAATAAATTAATTTTATGCTTTTTCTCTTTTTTTATGCTCTACATAATTGGTTCATTAATTCTACAAAATTTTTTTTTGGGTTTCTACAATTATCACCCTAATTAGCATGCGCCACAAAGAAGTCACCATTTTTTATAAAGAGCTTTCCATGAAATTTTACTTTATGCAAATTTCATAGTTGCTTCTCGTTCCCCGTCGCCCGCATCTCACTGAGTTTGAATTTGTTATAAATATCGCTTGCCTCTCAATGCGCTCTTTGCATGCTAAAGTCTCGCCCCTGTTAATATTTTTGGCGATTTTTGGAATATTTTTGGAGATGTGAGTGTGACCTCTGCCTATCCCCTCGGGGATAGAGGCCTGATGGTATGTTGGTATATGTGAATTGCTTAGAATTATTTAAAAATACTTCGATTACTCGAACTCAGAGTAAATCAATTAAAAACGACTATCCAGACAATATTTTCATTTTTTTTTTAAATAATCTTCTTATTTTCATACTTCTTAAGTAAAAAATGGGTATAAAGACAAAAATCTGATCGTTACCGGTTACTGGTGTTGACAGAAAATGCCCGGTGTAATATATATAATATTTGCCTGTGCATAATTTTAAATAAAATTTTAATTTAGTTTATGAAAATGTTCGATAAATAAAACTTCGAAAATTAAATTTGAAGATATTGCAATTTACAAGTACGCTACAATCATTTGAATTAATATTCTATCTTAGGGCAATAAGAGCGAAGCCAACCGCAGTCATAAAATGCAACAATTATGACATAAAAGTTTATGCACAAGATTTCAGTGAGTCGCCTACAAGCTAATTTTTTTTATTATATTGAATTTAATGTATTGGTCATTAGTTTCTTTATAGCAATTACGTATACAAGGCCGTGTCAATAAACACCTTTTTTGAAAATTGAAAAAATGCTCCAATAATTCCTTGGGGATTTTTAAAAATTTAATATCTAATAAATTAAGACAATACATGCCGAAAAACTCTTTAGTGTAGAATTAATGCGCGGGGTCCAAAAACACAAAAATGTTAATAAAAAAAAAACTATTGAAGTCACCATGGTGAATATTTCTATTAATACTTGTAGACATATAAGTCATATTATAATGTAAAATCACCATTTGTTTATTTTTTGTTTTGTTGTTATTCTTGTTTTTTCTTAACATATTTTTTTTTCCAAACCCTTTGCCACCACGGGGGTGACTTTTTAAATATCGTGTTTATTGAATAAAAGGAACACTTACATAAAAAATCACCCATGTAGAATTTAATGTTTTTATGATAGACGTGCTATAAGTTTAAAACCTTTTTTTTTTAATAAGCTCCAATAAAATTTTGGGGAAAACTAAAAAATTATTATTGCATTCTTATTTCTAATCAATAATTAAAATAAATTTCTCTGTAGGAATTAATGTGATTTTTTCGAACAAATGAATTTTCCTTGCCTAGACTATAATAAAATTACCTTTGGGAGATGAAATATAATAAATAAACATTTAATTCTTTAATTTCATTTACAAATTGTTCAAATTGTTATAACTGCTTTTACAAGTGATTAAAGATTTATTAGTTTAGGAATGTCTGAGTTTTATTTATTTCCTCGCAAATGTGTTATAAAACATCGTATGACATACGTGCCGTTTGATAATAACAGCCTCTGCCTTCTTATAGCCCTCACTTACGGCTCGGGCTAGCAATATCGCCTCGGCTGTAATTTTCAACTTACCGCACTTATATCATAATGTACTATTATTTCAGGATGATCTATGCTTATTTCCAGATATTCGACAATTTCTACCCTGAAAAACAGTTAACCATCGAAGCGTACTGCGGGATGTTACTTCTACCGCTCATCTTGATCACCCAGATCAGATACCTGAAGTTCCTCGTACCCTTCTCGATGATTGCCAACTTCTGCCTGCTCCTGACCTTCGGGATCACCTGTTATTACACCTTCACTGACATGCCGGAACAGACTGACGCGCAGTTGGCTGTGAGCGTGACAAGTTGGCCACTGTTTATAAGGTAAGATATTTAAGGCCTTTTTCAATCAAAGGCTAGATAATAAGGTCATCTCGTCCTTATTCTAAACTATTCCCGGATTCGTCACGTGCTCCCTGATTCAATTCGGAAAGTCAGGGTCGATTTTTTGCGGCGTATCTTAGAAATTCATGACACAACAATCATCACGTCTCTTTCCCTGAAGGGGTAGGCAGAGGTATAAGCACCCATTTCGCCAGGTATGTTAAGTCCCGATGTAACAGGTGGCGAGCCTGTTGCCATGCTCTGGGCAGAGTGAGGCATACATATTCACAATCAACTGTATAAAGTTTTTTTCAAACTCAGTGGTACAGGCGGTGGGATTGAACCCGCGACTATTCAAGCAATTCTTCTCAATAACAAGTGACGGTATACTTGATGATGTGATTATTCGTTTATTCAAAAACTGGTAGCTAATGCAACAGAAAATGTCGTTACAGCCACCATCGGCGTGCATAGCCGACAATATGTTTTTTCACGCCGCTTAAACGCTTCGAGGCACAGATTAATAGTTCCCGGGGTTGTAGAAAGAAAAGAACACATGTCCTGGTTACCGTCATCATTCCCTGCCCTTTTCCTAATTTTGTTTGGGGTCGACGATCCGTTGTGGTATGAAATTAATAGTTTAATTTCCTTCTACACGTTTAAGTTTTTGTCGCAATTTCGTACGTCTGTTAATAGTGAAATTACGACTTTAACAAAACAGATCTGAATCCCACGGAGTATTGCGTGATATTTTTGTGTGACCAGACAAGGAAATGGTCAAAAGACTTCTGTTTTGGCTATTGTTGTTTTCATTGGTTTCTTTCTTATTCGTAATTTACAGACTTTAGGTTTTTACGTTACATAGATCGTTTTCTGTATAAGAAACGAAAAAATATTCGGAAAAGTTCCCTACCAGCTTAGATCAGATAATAGATTAGTCCTAATAAACTAGCCGGAAATCTGAGATAATTGGGCCCATGCATGTGACTAATGTATTTTCTTTTTATTTTTAAGGGATAAAAGGTACCAAACCTTTCCATAGTTCTTGTGATATAGTAAAATATTATTTTCATTATTCATGCTCGGAAAGTAGGTCATCAATTCCCGAAAACCCCCTTTTTTGCGCCAAACCCCGTCTCGGGAGGATAAAGTTACATTCAACCCTTACAGAATAATGTACTTTTGTATATTACACGAAATTGTAACGGTAATTATGACTGTTTATCAAATTCAATTGCTGTAATTACATTAATCACCTTCGTAGACAAATGCCTAACCGACGCTAAATGTACTAATAGGATTTAACAATTTTATTTATTTACGTACAAAGCTTCATATACATTTACGGTAGGTAGTTAAATAGTTCTTGTAATAATATATGAGTCTTATATGAGAAATTATTTCGGATGTACTCGTACTTAAAAAAAATTCTACGCCACTTCAAACTCGGCAGCTATAATATATGTATGTACTTTGTAGGTACTTTATATCTTGGGATGTATAGCTTTAAATTATCCTAATGTATCACACACAACAATTTCCTTATATTCCTGCCTAGTGAGTCTGCTCTCAGTCATAACATTCTTAAGATAAGAAAATGTTTAATACACATTTTTTTTAACATTCACACCTATCAACTAGCCCCATTTTAAGCAACTAATGCTGCTTGTGTTACGGATACCAGATTACGCATAAATATATTTAATAGATAAAAAGATATAAATAAATAAATAAATATATATAAACATACAATACAGGAGAACAATGAATGAAAATTCATCACCCAAACATTTCTCCCTACCGGGGAAACCCAGAACCTCTCGAGATGGCGACACCTTGAGACCGGCATACAGACCACTCGACCACGGAGGTCGTCAAAGATGTGCGATGAATCGTGATATTAGGTCCTTACCTATGAAATTGGTGTTTTGTATGGAGATTTTGGGGATGTCTGTATTTTCCATACAAAAATTTTTTCAGTTTTCTTCACAACGACAAATCCAAAGATAATAATATTTGGCATCTATCATTAGACAAGGTTTAGTAATATGTGTAATATCACACTTCATAAAAATTATTTATCGTTTATAAGCGAATGCAAATAAAATGATGTATTCGGGAGGCACTTAAAAAGAGTTGTCTCCGTGTCCAATTATAGCACAATTAAACTTACAACAAATTATCAAAACAAATCAAAAGAGCTCAAAAATATAGTCTATTTTTAGACGAGGTAATTATTTTTTAGGAATACTCTGAATCTTAATAGTTACAGACAAAATACTAAGACAGAATAAAAACACCATCACACCATTTCATAGGTAAGGACCCAATATATACATATATACATTATAGCCGTCGTGTGTCCTTGATTGATAACCTTTCCCTAGTATCCAAATCACAGGCGCGTAGACCGCTTATTTCGGGTTAGTTAATATTGTCAGAAATAATTATCATAGTCCTGGCCTGATATTGACACGCAAACAATAGCTATTGCGCGGGTTACAAAATCGTTTGTCTTGGGCCTTCCCATAATTATTGAGATCATAGGCGTGATATAATTAAAGTTTGTATATAACTACATACCATATACTAGTAATATTGGGTCCTTATCTATGAAATTGGTGTTTTGTATTTTGTCTGTAACTATTAAGATTCAAAGTATTCCTAAAAAATAATTACCTCATCTAAAAATAGACTATATTTTTGAGCTCTTTTGATTTGTTTTGATAATTTGTTGTAAGTTTAATTGTGTTAAAATTGGACACGGAGACAACACTTTATAAGTGCCTCCCGAATACATCATTTTATTTGCATTCACTTAAAAACGATTAATAATTTTTATGAAGTGTGATATTACACATATTACTAAAGCTTGTCTAAATACATGCCAAATATTATTATCTGTGGATTTGTCGTTGTGAAGAAAACTGATAAAATGTTAGTATGGAAAATGCAGAATTCCCCAAAATCTCCATACAAAACACCAATTTGATAGGTAAGGACCTAATAATAATATTATGCATAAAGCGTATACATATGTAGGGTGCGGCATGCCTTCCCGCACCCTCAGCGAAAAGGGAAGATCTTCCGCCGAGCCAGGTGTAACAGCCAGGACCGCGGACCAACTGTTATTCGTTGGAACTTGTATATATATTAATCTTTCTTAGGAACTCTGCCGTCGTGATTCAGGCTTGCTAATCTTCAATATTCGTTATTGCTGTAGCCAGTAGGTCTAGTATCAATTTGACTACAATGATATTTATTCACTATCGTACTTTTCGCTGATCAACCATTTCTCGGTTTCTTGATATCGTGGCGCGCTATGACGTAGCCGCTACACATATATGTGTGTAAGCATTATTTGGTAGATTTTTTTTACTTGTTCAACATGTTGGTAAGCAATCAAGTTTTAGTTCAGGTGTGTATTTTACATGTATAGGAGGAAATGTCCATTGTACGCATCCTACCGTACAGATTGGAGATAATGGTGATCATTTGCTGTAGATAGATTTAACACTGTACCTTTGTAGGTAGGTTATAGTTCCTACTACCTAGAGGAGCTCGGTGGCGTAGTGGTTAGTACGCTTTGGTTTTCGATCGAAAACAAAGCTACCTTCGCCATGGTCAGGCCACGGATGGGTGACCAAAACTTTGTGATCTCAAGTTCCTCCGTGCTGCTGAAGGCACGTTAAGCCGTTGGTCCCGGTTGCTAATGCGACCGTTACCCACTAACAGTGGGACAGCGTGGTAGTGTTACGGTCCATACTCATGTGTTTTTCCATGGGGAAGGCCTGTGCCCAGCAGTGGTAGTAAATGTATGGAGAAAACGTTTACGGCTGTAAAGTAGATTTACTATAAAACCTCATACTAGGAGCAGAGGTGATCCGTCTTCTCGTTTTTCCCTATCTCTTAATATCCGCAAATCGAAACACAATATAAACATAAATAATTTTTCCGCGATCCCCGGCGTTAGTTTAT
Organism: Parapoynx stratiotata; assembly: GCA_910589355.1. Lineage (NCBI taxonomy): Eukaryota > Metazoa > Arthropoda > Insecta > Lepidoptera > Crambidae > Parapoynx > Parapoynx stratiotata. The sequence goes on along the minus strand of OU342460.1, from coordinate 15,825,482 downwards.
TGCACATTAACAAAAGAAATACAGTATAAAAAGCAGAAGTATACAAGGGGGGACTTATCTCTAATAGGGATATCTACCAGTCAACCCGTCACAGGTGTGTGAGATCTCAAGATGTGAGAGAAGCGACAGCGACACCAGTTCACAAGACAAAACAGAAATATATGCAAACATAATAATGGTGATCATTTGCTGTAGATAGATTTGACACTGTACCTTTGTAGGTAGGTTATAGCCTAAACAAACTAAACAAATAAAAAATATATATAATTAAACATTATATAAACTCAATAAAATATAAATACAAATAATAAAAATAAATACATAATACTATGCCTAAACTGAGAAATTGATACAGATGAGAACAAAAGTCGATAATGTAAAATGATACAAAAATACACTTAAATGCTACTTGCTAATGGTTCCTGTTGGTATGTACCAATCGCAAGAAAATGTTTATGTTTTATTCATATTCCCATGTCTCTTATGTCTCTTCCACCACTTAAGAGTCTAGCCAACTAAATGAGCTCGTTAAATTAATGGAATCAAAGTATGGCTTAGTGACCTAACTTGAGAACACGTCAATTTTTATTACGCTCCTAAAAGCATGTTAAGCGTGATTTAAAGAGAACTTAGCTCGTATTAATCGTAATATTCTGTCTGCGTCAAAATTACGTAGTGACAAAGATCAGACAATTTCATAGTCCACTATCAAATATCAACCTGTTCTTGAAATTTAATATCAAAACTATTTTTGTGAATGAAATATTTTTCAATACTGATCATCATGACAATAATACCCTTAGTGTAAGTTTATATTGTAAGAACTTTGCGTTAAGAAGCTCAATTTCTATACGATACTAGTGCGAAATAAACAGAAACGTCGTTTAGGAAATAAGTGTAAAAGAAATTCCGATACATTATGATAAAGTGAAAAATTTTGAGTGCTTTCAATATGTTGCTATTACTAGTATTTTGGACCTTCACAAACAAGTTTATGATATATGTCATAACATAAATTAATATGGTGATCCCTTGTGCTGTATTTTTGCCAGACTACTGCACCAAAAACACCTCATTTTTGAATATTTGCCTATCCCTTCGCCTTAAGTGGTGACTCATCTCGCTTTTGCAATCTCACATGTGTTTTGTTTAGCGTTAAAGAAACCGAAACTTTCAATGCGTGCTGCCGTCGCGAAGTACGGCGCCGAACTGAGTAATGACAGCAAGCGCCCCCGCCTCTCCGCCACATACCTAAGGCGCGGCCAACTAGTTCCACACGCACTATAGTTAAAATGACATTTCCCATAGAAATTGATATTCATAACGCAGCTAAAGTTAAGTTCTTTACAATGTTAACATACACTAGGGGTACAAAGGAAGCTTTTCCGATAAAATTACATTTAGTTGTCACTTTATCCTGCTTATTTACTGACTTCTCGGTTGTTATTGACAATTATTACATAAGTCGGCTTTGGGGCCTTTCCGTACAATACGAGAACAATAAATGAGTATTGTATAAGCCTGGCCTGTAGCTCACTATTATTTGGTTTCAATTGTTGAAACGCTGAGTGGGCATAGAACACTATTAATTGTATTGCTAATTGATAAGGGGACCCTTGCTGTTTTTGCCGATGTGTTCTCTTAACTACGGCATAAATAGGAATAGATCAATATAGGCGGGGTCCAAGACCTAATTCACTGGGTATATGACAGGGTGAAGGTTCCTGAGTTGATAATTGCCCTCCAGTATTGGAGAAACATTTATTTTATTATGTACAAGTGGCTCTCCGCGGTTCCACTCGCTGTGTACTCGTTCCCGTAGGAATATCGGGATCAAAGTTACATATAGCCTATGTCACCCGGGGATAATGTAGCTTCCCAACGGTGAAATAATTTTTCAAACCAGCCCAGTAGTTATGCAAACAAACAAACAATAAAATCTTTCCTCTTTATAATATTAGTATGGATTTAGAAAGAGATTCCCTTGACTCAGCCACTAATACAATTTTTTGGCACATTGAAAAAATTTTGGTAAAGAAATAAAGTTGTAAAAGAATACCCATTTCTATCGACGTGTACTCGTGTGTATTTAAATTTTGAAACAATATGATGGACGTCATTTTGGATCGAAGTATCGCGAAGTAGGCTCTAATATTAGGTCCTTACCTATGAAATTGGTGTTTTGTATGGAGATTTTGGGGATGTCTGCATTTTACATACTAACATTTTATCAGTTTTCTTCACAACGACAAATCCAAAGATAATAATATTTGGCATCTATCATTAGACAAGCTTTAGTAATATGTGTAATATCACACTTCAAAAAAATTATTTATTGTTTTGAAGTGAATGCAAATAAAATGATGTATTCGGGAGGCGCTTAAAAAGAGTTGTCTCCGTGTCCAATTTTAACACAATTAAACTTACAACAAATTATCAAAACAAATCAAAAGAGCTCAAAAATATAGTCTATTTTTAGATGAGGTAATAATTTTTTTGGGAATACTCTGAATCTTAATAGTTACAGACAAAATACTAAGAGAGAAAAAAACACCAAATTTCATAGGTAAGGACCCAATATATCTACTAGAATTCATTGTGGTTCATTTATACTTAGGTTGCATAATAGCTCTTAAGGCTTCAATATAAACATTATTGTATTTCTTACTGAAAATGGAGGCATTTTATTACCTACATCGTAATCGAGATTGCTTTCTTGACATAAAGTCAATATTTACTTCAACGTCCTAAATGTAACGTAATAATTGGAGAGGAGATTATACCAAAATAAGATGTGTGTATACGTATATTATTTACAGATTTATCCACTTCTTGAGAAATGCTTCCAATTTGGAGAACAACGTTAGGTTGATATTAGTTTGTAATATTTACTAAAATTAAAAAGATGATGAGTTTGTTTGATTGAACGTGCAAATCTCAGGAACTACTAGTCAATTTGAAAAATAATAAAAAATTAAAATATCACGCTAAGACAAATGCGAGTGGACCACCAGTAAATGTTTCAAAATCGTTTTTCTTTCTTTAGGTGTTGGTAAAAGTTTCGCGAACATGCTAACCAACTTTGTTTTAAAATAATGCATTATTTGTGAAAATGTTTTAATAAAGATATTATTAATCCTTTTCGGAATCAATACGGTATTAATTTTAAGCATTTAATTTAAAAGAAATTTGCCTAGTAAATCATTTGATTTCAATGAGTTTCTTAGAAGATATCGCATTTTTAAAATAACATTGCAGCAAAATAAATAATTAAAACTACTTCTCTGTTAAAGCAGATACGGTCTTTTGCTTATGGCGGTGACGGGTTCACCACCTGTCACGCTGAGCACATGTGCAGTCACTGCTTGGTGAAACGCGGACTATGGCAATGGACTGCTTTTTCGGTGCGTTTGCCTATTCTCTGACTAACCTTAGGGGATGATAGACGTGATTGTGTGTATGTAACGAAGATCTTGGTTCGTACACTTCGGCCCCGTAGATATTGAGAACAAAATCACTTACGGTATGGTCTGACCTTGGATATGTGAACAAAAATTTCGTAATATTGAATTCCTCCGTACATTTAAACGCAAAAACTATATAAAAAAATTACTAAGGTGATCCACCGTATTTATTACACAGACATCTGCGCCACCGGGATTCGAGGTTAGGTGCTCATTCTACAGTGTCAACAGAACGTCAATTAATATCCACTTAAACAAATTATTCCGTCCATATTTATTCTTTTATCAGAAACGGGTCCAATTATGCTGGTTTGCCTCCAACAGACTTTAAAAAGGTTGACTTAAAATCCGGCCTATTGTTTGAATACATAAAACCTTTATAAGTAGAGCTGTAAGTTATCTCTTTCCGTCTGGATTAAATGAAAAAAGGCTTTCCGTTGGGCGAGGCAACCCGACCATTTCCGTTTATTTTCGCAGTGGCCAGCGTATTTTGGGAAAATTCAGTGTGTAAATTATCATTAACGCCTGTGTAATGTGCCAGACGCAGAGGTACAACTCGTTTATGATAAAACCATATACATTTTTATCGATACAAATACGTTTTCTTACTTTAGGATTCGCTATTTATAGCAATAATAATTGAACTCGTGTTAAACAAAAACTCGAAAAGAATCAAATCACTATTCCTGCTACTTTACTGTGGTGAAATGAACAATCGAAGAAATAAAAAAATTAATGCAAAGAATGAAACACCATACTTTAGAATGAAGAGAAATGAAACATAACAAGAAAATGCTAAGTTGGGTGTGGATGAACCTAGAAAAAGAGGAAAACCAAAGAAGAAATGGATTCAATGTAAAAAGAAAAACTGATGAGTGACAGAAGAAGGAAGAAAATGTTACAATTATTATGTTAACCGTTTAGGGCGCGACTTAATATCATATTTTCTTTTTTCCCTTTAAATAGAAAAAGTAGTAAAATATCGATGAATTTAATTATCTTCCTTGTTTTAAACATTATTCCTATTTAATGATAGATTATTAAATCTAATTGTATGATATTTTAGTAATAAGTCATTTATTTTTGTGGTCGAGTGGTCTGTATGCCGGTCTCAAGGAGAGAGGTTCTGGGTTCTATCCCCGGTGGGCCGCAAATGATTGTGTAATGAATACAGACATTATTTCTGCAGTATTGGAGGTTTATACAAGTATTGTATATTTTCTGAATATTTATATGTATTTATCTACTAAATATATTTATACGACATCTAGTATCCGTAACACAAGCAGCTGTAGTTGCTTAAAATGGGGCTAGTTGATAGGTGTGAATGTCTGAAGATATTTATTTATTGTTACTGTCACACTTTCAGTAACTTTCTAATATTTAATAGGAAATGACGCTTTTAGTTGATAAGCTTCTCAATGAGGAGCAATACTGACTTTTTATCCCGATAGGTGGCGTAGGAGTAAGTGTACTTTTTCGTATTCTCTCTTATCTGTGGTACTTTCTGTAGCTGTCATTGGAAAGTTTGAAAAGTTTTGTAAACATCTCAGTTAAACACTTTACTTACAAAATGACCCAGTGTTGTGCAAAATTTTGTAAAAATTTAGGAGTCTATATATTTCCAAAGGATCCAAAAAGTTAAAGTGGGAAAATGCTTTGCGTATCAAAAATTTCAAGGCAAATAATACTGCGCGATTGTGTGCAGCACATTTTATAGAAAGTGATTATTTTGGGAGGAGTGTTCATACATAATAAGTAATAACCTTTTTACTCTTCTACTACTGGTGTTGTACCAATGCCAAAAAATATATTTTTATTATTTTTAGGTCAAGAACCATTGGCAAAGTTTGTATAGAAAACAGCGGTACCAGGCATATTTTATTTTACTCAAGGAAAGCCAGAAACTCCTGCATCTCTTGAACGACAACTTCGTCTTGAAAAGAGAACATAGAAAAGGTTATTTCAGGAACTAGACTCATTAGACTCACAATCATAACCTTCAACTAGCAATGAACTAAATAATATAAATGATTTGACTTTACCCATAGACCTATGAACAAATAATATGTGCAGATGTAGACAGTATAATCCCTTTACCAGCAAAATGCCTCAAAAAGCACTCAGATTGATCATGTGCATATTGGATCTATAAATAGGTATAAAAAGGATGACAAATTTTTTTTATTTTTATACTGGTTTTGAATCCTATAAAAATTTTCATCTAGAATATTCAACTCTTAGGCCGATGGTTGACTAAAAACAATATTATCGTAGCAATGTAATAAACTTATCGGCAGAGGATCAATTTTTTTTGACACTAATGAAATTAAGGCAGGTTAAATGTAATTCCAAACTTGGTAAATTCTTTATTGTGAGTGAATCAACAGTATCAAATATATTTATTACATGGATAAACTTTATTCATCAACTATAACACCTATCAACAAAACAGCAACATGTTTACAGCTAGATTAGGTTCCACTTCCAGCTGAACACTCGCAGTGACATTCTTCAATAAGATCATCTTGGCTAGTTCTTATGTCCAATAAATAAACCACTTTCTTCATGCTCGCTTTGCACTGCCCTCGTAAATACGTATAATTATTTTCGAAACAGAACCGAGGGGATAAAAGATGTCGCGATTCATAGAGAAGTACACCCTTCGATTGGGTCAACACTATCAATAGTGTTGAGTCTGCAAAAAATATAAGTAAGTTATACATAATTTGAATGTAAACGAATATTATGTGATGTTTTTATGCACTTCATAGCTTACCTTTGGAAATAATCTTGTATACTAAGTCTGGATATTTTTGGAAGCGGCAAATCAGCATTGACGTCTTCGTATTTAACAGGTGAATGGGCAAACATACGATTGGTCTTCTTGCGTATTAATACTCAAACCAAAGTTCTGATTTCTATCATAAACCTTTGACCTAAAAGAAAAAAAACTATATTTTCACAGCTAAAATCACAGAACAATCATTGAAATAACGACTCATATGATACATTACTTACAATATTACTTTTCTACCAGATCAGCTTCTTTTCTAGCTACCCACGCATTTCTCTTTTTAAGTTCAATTTGTAACTCACGTAGAGAAAAAAAGGAATACATTTTAAACGTATTTTCGTAGAAAAACTGGTAGAAAATGAATAAAAATCGCAACACACTTGACACGAGAAGTAAACGATGCACAGACACAGATTAAAAAGAAAAATCTACTATAAAGACCAGTCGTCTAGAGCGCCATCTGCTCCGAGCTTTCAGTATTGCTCCTCATTAACTTCTAAAGATTGATTACCTACAAGTGGAAACGGAAATTGTCTAAAATTATTTTGCTAGCTCACTCAGTGGTGCTCATCCTAATTTTGTGCCAAACGGAAGGTGTATTTAATAGCTATTGGATTTTAAACAGGAAGTTTGCTCAATAGCGCCATAATTAAATTGGTTTTGTTATATTCATTTATTTCAAACCGGAAGCAGGTTAGTGGCGCCAACTTCAAATAAAATAGTATTTGTATTTTTATGAAACCCAAATGGAACTCCGGTAACATTTCCTAGCAGTACTATTTTAGTTTCAATATTGTATTTTAAGCAGGAAGTTTGTCTTTTCGATTTTTTTATTAGTCAAAGTGATTTGACAGTTTGAAATGTCATCGTTAATTATTTTGAATTATTTGATGTTGAAATACGCTATTAATATTAAAATCGAAATCAAAACCCACTTTTTGATTATTCAAAGAAAAATGTTCAGTTTACAATGTAATTTAGACTTAGCTTAGGCCCGATTTTTCAATCCTTAGATAAAACTATCTGTCAGTCAAATGTTAGCTCTGTCCCTTTTCTTTTTATGACTTTAGAAAGTGACAGTGATAGTTTTAAATGGCGGATAATTTTATCTGAGGATTGAAAAATCGGGCCTTAATCAACTTAAAGTGTCATTAATGTGTCAATCCTAACTCAGCAATAAGTGGAGACTCGCTTGTCCACCATAAGTCAGCAGCGCATTCTCTCGTATTTCGGTCACACTGTACGCAGAGGCGATGATACTTTGGAAAAACTGATTGTAGTTGGGAACACCGAATGCAGAAGATTGTGCATCGTTCACCGACGAGATGGAGCGATCAAGTGAAAGACTCGTCGTCCTCCAAACTCCACATGGTTGTAAGATCCAGATCCAGATTTAACTATACTGTTCACCATGATCCTCAGATATGAGGGACCAACTGTAGAGAGAAATCCACAGAACAATAAAAAAGGTTAGAATGATAAAGTGGGCGTGGTTGACGAGCCGCTCATATGAGCAAACGGGCATATGAACGTCAAATTGCTCGCAGTGTATTGCACAATGGCGTAGCTGTCAGACGTGTATTCGGTGCAGTACAAAACCCAAAAAGATGCAGAGTTGTGCTATTATTTCGTGCCTTTTGCGAAGTGAAAAGGTGAATCTGGAAAAAGGAGGAATTATATTTCATCGGTAAGTAATAATATTTGGAAATAACTGAATATGGAAGCATAATCAATCACGAAAATAATTCGTACCAAATTCTGTGCAATCATAGGGCTTGCATGTTATCGATAGTTTTATCGATAGAGATTTTTTGTTCCTTGTGCTCAGACATTATGATGTGGTAATTTACATGGACATAATATCAAATCTAAGTTTTAAATATCTATTTAATTTTTAAATAAGACATAAATATTCTGTTTATAAAGATTTACATATTTCAGTTTTCCTACAAATCCGGATATAAAAGAAAAATGGATATCCGCAATTGGCAGGAAAGATCAATGGTTTCCTACTAAAAGCAGTAGCATTTGCTCGTAGCATTTTACGGAAGATGACTTCCTACAAGTTTCAAAAAAAGGCATTTGAAATCTTCTGCAGTACCTCACATAGATATTTGCGTACAGGTAATGTTATGAATATTTTATCTGTCTACAGTGAAAACAAAATATTATTATAAAATTATACATTTGTCTTGTTCGGGAATCGAACCCGTGATGTCTGCCACAGAAGGCAGTTATCCTTACCCTTGCGCCAAATCAGTCGTTTCGATTATACAGGGTAGAAATATTGCGCATGTTATTGAGTGACTATTGAATAAAATTAGTAGGGACTTTAATTTGTTGATTATTTTCTATTTTTTTTTTATCTAAAAAGAAATTTATTTCATGATGTCAAATATCTCATAAGCGAGAATTTTGAAATCATTTACTTTTGTTTGCAGGAAAATCAAGTTCGCCTTCCTGTTCAAATGCCAGTTCACAAAGAAAGCGAAAAGTCAAAATTATAATAGGCAATAAAGACAGTGCCCTCCGAGCATAGCCCTTTCCATAGTTCGCTGGGCGACTTTAAACTGGTGGACTAGTCGAAGACTTTCGACTTTATTTGATAGACTTAAGACATTGAAGGATGGGTGACGAGAAAAATGTGATCAACCAGTATTAATGTTAATTAATTAAAAAGTGTATGTTGGTAACCGCTGTTTCTTTACTGAGAGCAACCCCAGCTCATAACATTACCAATTATTTTATTTATTATTCACTGGTGGAAGACTGGCAAGGCAGTTTTTTCTTTATTGTTGTTCTCATTGCCAAGCCAACTATAGCGATAGTGTATCTTTTGTTATAGTCAGTGACCTATTCCTAGAAACATCCACCTGAAACTGTTACCTCTTGTCTTTTTAGTATTTATTCAGTAGAAAACTAAATCACAGACTACAAAATATTTATCTTCATTAAATTTGTATAGTATTGAAATTGGATGGAATTTCTTTAGGAGCCCAAGAGGGGAGATACCTTAAATAAATAAAATATTTTAATTTCCACAAAGGAAACGAAATTTTATTTTAAAAAGAAGCAACTGCATTCTCATTTTTCTCAAATAAAATTTACCCAAACCGGGAATAGAACCAGTTAAAAATTTCTTAGTTATTTTTTATTCTATTACCCAATACAATGTGAAACACTCGTATTTCATAAAAGATATCAATCTCTACTTCTGCATTCCACCGGCTGCTACAGATTTTCCAAATATGCCCGGAAAAAATAAATTAATGTACGGTTTCATTATGTCTTACATGCGTAAGACCTAATGTTTCATAGAGAAATAGTATTTTTAGCCATAACTAAATCAATTAGTGAAATAAAATAAATATCCTCAGACATTCACACCTATCAACTAGTCCCATTTTAAGCAACTAAATGCTGCTTGTGTAGCGACCAAAACCACCACGAAATAGAATTATTTGAGGTGGTTTGATTCCCTGTTTGGGTAAGCTTTTTGAAAAAGTGTGAAATCAGTTTTGTTTCTATTTGAAAATAAAAGTGTGTTTCCTTTGTGGAGTTAAAAAAACCAACCTGTATATTAATATTCTCCTTAATTACGAAGTTGGATATATAAGTAAAACACATAATTTTGTTACTTAATACTTGAATAAGACTTGATTATCGACATCAAATTGTGCACTACACTAGTCCAGTGCTGTCATGATAGTGTACATGTTTTTCCACAATAATTCGAAAAAGATATTTAACGTGTCTCATTATACGTATTATAGATTATAACATTTAAAAACGTATTTCAAATAATTGTATATAAATGATCTTACCAGTCCGTGCTTGAACTGTAAAATTTCGAAGTAACAAAATGCATTGTGCCAACATAAATGGTACCGTACAAAAGCTGGTAACACATACCTGTGTATTGCAGTAAAATAACCCTTATTATTTAGGTGCAATTCGCTACTTTTGCTTGAATTTTTTTAGCCAATGAATACATTGCGCTCTTTGTGTGTTGAATAACTATTAATTCTTGTATGTGTGAGAACTGGCTCGCGCGGTCCTAGTACTAATGTGGATGCGTTATCATTCTAACCTTTTTTATTGTTCTGTGGAGAAATCAAATGATTTAAGGCTAAATGACATTTCAAATCAATTGACTTTAACGATAGTTTTGTAATATATTATAAAAAAAAACTGTAAATGATCTGGGACAATGAACATCTTGGGAAGAAAAGACATTCCTACATTAAAAAGATACATACATAAGTCACGCCTTTTCCCACAGGGCCAGGCAGAGATTACATCCTTCCACTTGCTACGATCCCTGCAAATTTCTTTCGCTTCATCAACTCTCATTACAGTCCTCATACATGCTCGGCGATTTCGGGTACTTTTGACCTGGAAAAAAAAAGATGGATTTCTAAAAGATAATTTAATAAAAATATATAGTTGTTGTTTGTTCTGTGAATTATCATAATAATTAAGTATAACAGAACTCGTAAAAATATCTACATGCATACAAATTGTCACGTCTAAGCCCCGAAAGTAAGTTGATTACAAAACAGAATAACAAAGAGAAATAGGAAAGACAAGCTGTTGCCCGCGACTTCGTATTTCAACTATCCCCCGGGAATCCTTTAATTTTCCAGAATAAAAGATGACTAGAGATATAAGGTATCACCATGCAAAATATCATTGAAATCGGTCCAGCCATTTCGGAGATTAGCCCGTACAGACAAACATAATAACAGACAGAGAAACAAAAAAATAATATATATTTTTTTGTGTTTTCTCTCTTTTTACATGCTTCAGGCTTGGTTTTAAGCATTTTTTTCCTATGTTATACCCACTTCTTTCTTCTGTTCTCATCCTTTCTTCTCTCTTCTTTCCTCTCCTATCTCTTTGAATTTGTGTACAATAAATATTATTATCATTTAATTTATACTTTTCTTTTTGCAGCACAGCCATTTTCGCTATGGAAGGCATCAATGTAGTGATGCCAGTGGAAAACGAAATGGCTAAACCTCAGCAGTTCCTTGGTTACGTGGGGGTCCTAAACGTTACTATGGCTTTGGTGGCCATCTTGTACGGGGTGTTCGGTGTATTGGGCTACCTCAAATACGGGTCCAGCGTGCTCTCCAGCATTACACTACATCTTCCTCAGGATGAAATGTAAGTAGGTATCATTACTAAAGATTCTTCTGTCTTCTGTTTTTTAAATACTTTACTGTCAACCTTAGAAGAAACTGTAGAATAAAGGTTAAATGTAGGTAGGTATGTTAAGCCGTGTTGGTCCAGGACACAAAAGAATGTACCAAATGCTTTGCTTGCCTAGCATGTCGTAAAAGGCGACTATGGGCGTATTGGGTACTGGGTCTGTGATTGTGTAGGCGATGAGCTAGCAACTTGTTACTACTCTTTCACGATTTTTCATCTGACCAAACTAAGGAACACAGTGCTCCTTGAACTCTGCCTACTCCATCGGGGATTACAGGCGTGATTTTATGCATGTATGTTATGTATGTTAAGCCGTACAGGTATGAGCACTGTACCTAAGCGTCTGTCTGGCAATATCCTTCTGAGAAAACTCTTTCCACATTTAATTGCTTCTGTCAGACGGGATATTTAATATATGAGTTGTTTATTGGTTATAGCAAAATAAATAAGACTCTCTTTAGAAAAAGTTATCAATTTAAAAGTAAACCAGTTGTTAACTTCGTTATATTGTTGTCCTCAGCCTATATACGTCCCACTGCTGGGCACAGGCCTTCCTCATGGAGAAACACATGAGGAGTATGGACCGTAACACCACCACGCTGGCTCAATGCGGGTTGGTGGGTAGAAACATTAGCAATGGTGACCGGGACCAACAGCTTAACGTGCCTTCCGAAGCACGGAGGAGCTTGAGATCACAAAGTTTTTGTCACCCATCCACGGCCTGGGCATGGCGGAGGTAGCTTTATTTTCAATCGAAAACCAAAGCATACTTAACACTACGCCACCGAGCTCCTTTGTTAACTTATAGTTTACTTATATAAACTGCACATAATGGCTTTGTCTTTACGTTAACATTTACGGGAACATTAGGTGAAGTGCGGACTAATATAGGGCTAGTGAATGAGGTGAAAATAGATGAGGTGAGAGTGGCTGTGAGGGGTATGAAAAACGGGAAAGCTCTAGGACCTGATGGGATACCAGTGGAAGTATGGAAGTGTTTGGGCCTAGATGGATGTAGGTGGCTGACTTTATTCTTCAATAAGTTGTTGCAAGAAGAGGTCATTCCAGATGAATGGTGCCATAGCTCACTGGTGCCCATTTATAAAAATAAAGGGGATGTACAGGAATGCAACAACTATCGAGGGATAAAGCTCATGTCACACAGTTTGAAAGTATGGGAGAAAGTGATAGAGAAGCGATTGCGAGATGAATGTCAGATAACACAAAACCAATTTGGGTTTATGCCTGGTCGTGGAACCGCGGATGCCATATTTTCGCTCCGACAATTGTGCGAAAAGTACAGACGAGCACGGAGGAGCTTACATATGGTATTCGTGGACTTGGAGAAGGCATACGACCGTGTACCCTGTGAGGTTTTGTGGTGGACTTTGAAAGAGAAATGTGTGCCTGGTAAGTATGTGGAGCTAATTCGAGCGATGTACGTCAAAGCTAGTACCCATGTCCGGTCGGCTGCGGGGACCACAGATGAGTTCGGAGTGGCGGTTGGCTTGCACCAAGGGTCGGCGTTAAGTCCCTACCTCTTCCTCTTAATTATGGATGTTTTGACATCGGATTTACAGGACGAGGCCCCTTGGTGCATGCTGTTTGCTGACGACATTGTCCTTGCAGACGAAGACGGATCCCGGATTCAAGACAGGCTGGATGGGTGGGTACAGAGACTGGAGAGTGTGGGCCTTAAAATCAGCAGAACAAAGACTGAGTATATGTACTGCGATTTTGGCGGTCTCTCCAATCCCTGTCCGGTTACTCTCGACGGAACACGTTTGCCAGTCTGTTCGGAGTTCCGATATCTGGGTTCAATCTTGCAGGATAACGGGGAAATAGATCGAGACGTCAAGCAAAGAATTAGCTCAGGATGGATGAAATGGCGACAGGTCACGGGAACTACATGCGACCCACGCATTTCCCCTAGATTGAAAAGGAAAATATATAAAACCATCATAAGACCTGTTGTTATGTATGGATCGGAATGTTGGGCTATGAAAAAGATGGATGAAAATAGATTGCATGTGGCCGAAATGCGTATGTTAAGATGGATGTGTGGAGTGACGAAGATTGATAGAGTGAAGAATGAGTATATCAGGGGATGCCTGAAAGTTGCTCCAGTGATAGAGAAGTTGAGAGAAAAGCGGCTGTTGTGGTGTGGGCATGTTTTGAGGAGAGAGAATGAGCATGTAACGAGAAGAGTTATGAATATGAGAGTGTATGGTAATGCAGGGAGAGGAAGACCAAAGAAGAGATGGATAGATTGTGTGAATGAGGACATGGCTAGATTGGGAGTGAATGTTGATATGGCGTGTGATAGGGGAGAGTGGAGGAGAAAGACTCGTTGCGCCGACCCCAAATGAAATTGGGAAAAGGGCAGGATAATGATGAATGGCTTTGTCTTTACGTAGTCACAAAACGTTTATACTAATATAAACCCTTTGTCAGACAATAATGATAAATAATAATAATATAATAATGTGTGCTATGTCGCTATGTATTTATTTCTTAAACATGCGAATATATACTTTAATAATAATTATTGATTATTTTTGTACGTTATTAAATTATATCAGTCAATGTTTTCCTATGTTGTGCAAAAGAATGTAATTTGAAAACATGACAAACACTTTCCTCGACCATGCATCGAAGAAGCAATGGCGGAAGGCTCTAATCACACTGGCGCAGAATCTATGCGAGGCGACGTGTCATGTATTTCGTTTTTAACGACGCGCGACGAAGCGCAATGACGCGCGTCATCCCGTGCTACCATATTTCCGTCAATTTCATACATTAATAATGAAAAAATGAGAAGATCGGTGGCGAATTAGTTTGTACGCTTTGGCTTTCGATATTGAAAATAAAGCTACTTTCGCTATGGTCAGGCCTTGGATGGGTGATCTCGAGCTCGGAAAGCACGTTAAGGGTCACAGCACACATATCAACTCGGAAAGGGATCGTCACCGTATCGCCTCGCCGCCGTCAACCAGGCGTCTGCCAGCCGCTGTTTGACAGTAGTAGTAGTAATAAGATACTTAAGATAGTGTACGGTGAGACGTAATCGCGGGAACGGCAAGTCGTGAACTTGTCGCGAGGCGAGGCGATTACGTTCCGATTCCGATTAGAGTGCGTTGCAGTTGAGAGTTTCATACAAAGAATACTGAACTGCTAGAGTTGATACCTTTACGTTCCGTTTATGAGTACCCTAAACCATTTCCTTTTCAACCTTTTCTACCCACCAACCTGCTCTGTGCGAGCGTGGTAATGTTATGGCCCATACTCCATAAGTTTCTCCATGAAGGAAGGCCTGTGCCCAGCCGTGGAACGTTCATAGGCTGATTACAGAGTTCTTATTCTTAACTGTCGGTTCACGGATTCGATTCGGAAAGTCACGTCTCGTCTCGCTCTATTTTGCCAAAAGTGACAGGTATAGAGATTCCGTGATTCGTTTAGTTTTCAACAGTTTAGTATAAGGGGCCTGATAGACAAATAGACATGACTAATTGGTGGATTTCGTATTTTTATTGAGGGTAGTCTTAGGATTCTGCAATTATCTTAGGGTCATCCTTCACATTTTTTCTCCACATACCCACATCTTGCGCACATATTGATACGCCCACTTGCCGTGTATCTGTCGATCCTCAAGTACGCTTGTTCGGACGTTATTCGCTTTATGTTTTAATCGCCCTCGTATTAATCAGCAAAAGGACTATTTTCATCAGACAATTATCGTACTGTGCTGTGTGAAATGCTATCACATCAGGAAGTCCCGGGGACACCAGGAGAAGCAGAACATCAAAGGTTAGTGTGCATGGTTTCCTATCCTCTTTCCTTGATGTCCTTATCTTATTCTTCGTCCCGAATTGCCCAGAGATAATTTCCAGTGCAGTAGGATTCGCTTATATTCAAACAAAAAATACAGTCCACTATTATCAGTAAAATTAATCCCAGCACCTCGTGGTGCAAGTCATTTATTTGTTGCACTACCACTAATATTGGTGAAAAACTTAACGCATCATTTCGTCTGTGCAGTGTGACTCGAGCCTTACCACTCTCGCTAACGAAAACGCATAATTTTGTAAACGTGCCTATCCCTGTTATTAACGAACCACAAACCACAGCTTCTACGAGTCATCGATTGTAGGATTAGTCTATTTTCAGCTCTTACCGAGAACAATAGAAATGTACGTTCCTTGTATTGAATATTGAGAGGTTTAGGTCTAGTTTTGAATAGTTTCAAAAGTGTTTCTGACAACAAACTAATGGATTTCTAGCAATGTTTGTATGTACTTAGACTTCATTACCGTGTTATTAAAATTATAGCGCCCAAAATAGATACCTATTCTAGTCTATACTATTTATAGCATATTTTGTACGAATATTTTAGTTTCGGTGGAAACGAAGCAACCTTTGCCATGTCTTGAAATTGGATGGGATCGTACTTTGTGCCCTTGGTTTTCTCCGTGCTTCAGTAGGTGCTTAAGGGCCCGGGTCTGGGTCCGGGCTTCTACCTAGGTGTCCGCATCGGGCTAGAGTGACAGTTTTACAAACAAATGCTCCTGATGACGTTGTATAGATCGTAATATGCACTGATTGTATGAACGTGGCTAGAATGGGAGGGATGTTTATTATGGCGTGTGATAGGGAGAGGAAGACTAGTTCCGCCGACCTCAAAAAAGAAAAAAGGAAAATGATTAAGACTGCTTATGACGTTTAAAAATTATCTTATTGTTTATTGCATTGGTTGGCATCGGATCTTAAAACCTACTATGGGAAGATTAATGATAACACTCATTGTTTTTAAATATTTTAAGTCGATTACGGGGTCACGGCATACAAACCTGCATATCTTTAATTAAACCCTGCATTATACCTGCTTAGTGGGCTCCCAAACAACGCCCGGTTTTAATATATAAAATATTGGGTCCTTACCTATGAAATTAGTGTTTTTTTTCTCTCTTAGTATTTTGTCTGTATCTATCAAGTTTCAGAGTATTCTTAAAAAATAATTACCTCCTCTTTAAATAGACCATATTTTGGTTGATTGATTGATTTATTTTGATAAATTGTTGTACGTTTAATTGTGTTAAAATTGGACACGGAGACAACTCTTTTTAAGTGCCTCCCGAATACATCATTTGATTTTCATTCACTTAAAACGATAAATAATTTTTATGAAGTTTGATATCACACATATCGCTTAAGGTTGTCTTGTGATACACGCCAAATAATGTTAGTATAACTGAAATAATGTTAGTATAGAAAATGCAGACATCCCCAAAATCTCCATACAAAACACCAATTTCATAGGTAAGGACCTAATATTAATTAAATATATTTCGTTTTACTTCTAAAACTTCAATGCCTTGTAGTTTTTGATGAAAGTTTGGGTGGTAATTGCAGTGTATTTTGCCCCGGTTTCCCAGAATAAGGCCTCCTGGTAGTTTTGTGAATGGATGGCGAAGCCTTACTCTTTTTCTTTCATAATTTTTAAAAAAGTATTTGTTACTTTATAAACATAAATGTGTGAGTGTAAAACATCTATACTAATTACCTAAATGAGCCGAATGATACTAGCCGCCGCGAATGCTTTGTCCTAAGTAAGAAGTAAGTCACCGTGCTTATAGATCAAGGATTCTTGGTCTTAAAGAAGTTTCTTCCTATTCAATCAAGAGAAAAAATGTGTTGATAAGCTCCACTGGTGTATTAAAGATGTTGTAAACAAACCTCAATAAAATAAGCATTTTTGAGAATGAATTACGAAAATTATTTTTTCTTTAACAATAACGCTCTTTATTGATGGCAATTGATGGCGACCCTCTTATCGAGGGGACCTATATTCCAAGCCTGAATGGAATTCAAAGCGGGAACGATAAATGGTTGCGTATTTGGGGCTTATTTATATTTTGTGAGTAGGTACATTCATAGGCGTTTAATTTTGTTCCTATGCTGTGCAATAAATCTTTATATTCTTTTAAACGTCTGTATTTAACTTCGGAGTGGATATTGTTACGTAAAATCTGTGTAGTCTTGTGTAATAAGTGTCTATAATGATGAGCAATGTGGTGGATCAATGAAATAAGCGTCAAGTGGTGTGAAAACTGTTGAGTTTTTTGAGGTGGTAATTCACCTCATCGAAGTAGCATAACAGTTTCTTCCATCGACCATTTGTCGTCAAACTCTCACAAGATGAATTTGAATTTATTATTACACTCGCAGTTCAATTTAAATACTGAAGACATAAAATTACGAAAGACGAGGCTGTATGGGCTTAGTTAGCTATGTCTTCCTAGAAAGGGAAAATTTTACAAAAAAAGGTAAGTTAGGGAGTTGAGATAGGTTTAGTTGAGATGCTCGGAGAATTGCTTCGGCAGACCCCGGGTCGCTCCCACGGAAGGGCAAGGAGGTATATCGGGGAGTTTTAGTGGGTATTCTCGGCCGCCGCCAGCGAGTCCCACACACGCCTTCCGCCTCGCCGGCGGTTGGTAGGTCCGTAAATGGATTTTATCCTCGAGAAAAAAAAAAGTTTAGTTGAGATAAAAGTTAAATTTTATTTTACAATGACATAGCGCAAAAATCGTGGAAAAAGCTGGATATTAAGGTGGATATTACTGTCATTAATAACTACAGCAGATTCACACCACAAAACAATGTTTTAGTGACAGCTATAAAAACTCGAGGCAAATGGTTTTTATCGCCACGGTCCCAAGCGATCTCAAGTTGAAGGAAGTTTTATAAGCACTTTCACAGTTATAGAAAATATTTTATTACAAACTCTAATTTCATTTGCATTTTTAAAGGACCTAAAATGTTGGCTGGTGACTCTCTCGTCAAGGCTTTCACAAAATGTCTGATTTTCTGACTAGTTTTTGAACTTTATGTCTAAGAAGTGAAGGTTGAACACACCTTAACATTTTGACTTTGTGCTGATACCTACCGTAGTAATGGCGTAGCAAATAAAAATTTGAAATTATAACCGCAATTTTGGCCGCACTTTCAGTCGCATTGTAATTCATATTAGAACCTATTAAAGCGGTTAAGTTTATTGTAATAATTTTTCAGAGATAAGCGTATCGTAGTTTATTCTTAAAAAAATCTTAGATTAAGATTATTTCTTATATTTTGACGTGATTTTAGCTTATCGCATTATTTTTTTTTAACTAAGTGACTGGGCTATTTAAGGCGTCTGGGAGTAGAAACGGCCACCAGGAGAGTGTCTGGGAATAATGAATTTCAATTTTAAACTGGTATCCTTCAAAACGTATTATGTAAAAAACAGCTTTGCCTAATTGACGTAGTTTACCTCGATTTTTTGATACCTTTAGTATAAGACTCCTTACCTCATAACAAGACAGTACTTACACTAATAATCCTCAAAATTTCAGCTTTACGTAGGTCTGGCGCGCGATATCAGTCTAATAGGTATATAAATAAAACCAGTACGATAAGATGATACTAAAGGTTTGAAAATATTGTAAACGAACTCTTATAAAAGCTGCTTTTTGACGCTAACACCCTTTCTTCTTTAAGAGTTATTTCTTGACACAGTATATAACCATTTTGTAACTTATTGTTCTTTTACAATAGGCGAAAATTTTATGGAAACGTGATAAAGGACAATAAGATTGTTTGCTACAAAGCTTAGTAGGTAATTTCCATAAAAAAAACCCTTATAAAAAATAGGCTCGAGCCGAATTATAGAAAAGGCTTTTTTTGTAAACACAATGTGTTATTAACAGATCCTAGTGTTGTTTAACATTATTTAAAAAATCAAGAATTGGATCTTTGTTTATTTTTTTTAACCAAAGAAAGAAAGAATAAAAAATATTAATTTACTGTAGGTACAGGGCACTCCAACAATACATAAAAAAACGAAATTAATTGTCACTTAGGAAAACTGATGAATTCGTTATTGAAAACTAGATTACATTTATATGCATCAAGGCTAGCTCAAGCTATGAGTAATAAAGAGGTCTTTAGCTGGGAACACTACTGAAAAGGATTATTAGATTAATTAGAAGAGGTTCTAATCAGGATAATTAATTCAAACAGAAAAGAGTTTCCATTCATCTATACAAGCTAGCGTGGTGGTGTCATGTGTTAACGTATACAGCAAAATGTTTGTGTTACACAACTGCATCCTTTTATCTTTATAAATAGAAGTACCAGTTATTATAAGAAAATCGTTTTTTGTGTTAAAAGTATCCACGTCAAACGAAATGCTGATCCTCGCACTATACCTACATGCATGTATTTACATTTAACTCCAAAGTTATCAGCTTATTGAAGCTTTTGTCGGACCGTAAAATTACGGGTAGCGTTATTTATCTGATTTAACTTTGCGCTTTACTGAGGTACCTACTGATGAAAAGCCAAATGGAAATGCAATTTGAGTTTTGTTTTTTATTGGTTTGTCCAGATTACATTGTTTTTGCTTTTCGTGTTCCACGTCCTCAATGGAGACATGAAATGGACTGTGTATATTTATAACCTGACATAATTTAAATGTAAACTTTTTCTGTTGTTGTAAAATTCTCCCATGTAGGGAAGGCAAAGGGAACGGAGCCCATACAGCCAAGTCTTCAGTATATATTTCTTTAGTAGTCTGCATTGAAATGCTAGTGTAATGCATTTCAATGCATCTTGGGAGAGTTTGGCGTCAAACGATCGATGGCAGACACTGTGGTGCTACTTGGATGAGGTGGATTACCACGATAAAAAACTCATCACTTTTCACACCACTTGACGCTTATTTCGATAATCCTCCACATTGCACATCATCACAGACACTTATTACACAAAACTACACTGATTTTACGTAACAATATCTACTCCGAAACAATATTACAATTATCGAAATTAAAATCACGTCCGCCATTAGCCAAATGCCGCCAAACTCTCAGAGTAAATAGAACTGGAGTAGCCATTAGTCAATTTCTCAAACATTTTTTTCTGCCATTTCTTGCGGGGGGTGAGGTTACCACTACACTCAAAGCCAGCCGTTCTTACAAATGCACACATGCATAATTCGACACACAAATTTAAATTTCACGCACACACGCGCTTAAAATAGTCACGTGGGGTGTGCGTTTTGACAACGTCACAGCCGCACTCCCCACGAGACTAGCGCTCGAAATTTGAAATCGTAGAATTCTAAAACATGAAATAATTAAGTAAATAATCATGAAATCTTAAAAATTATAATTACAAATAAAAGGTGACACCATCTTTTAGCATACTCGATGTTTTCTATTTATTTTTACAACAAAAAACAGCACAGGTAGGCATTTTTGCGGGAGCTCTGTTCACCGCAACGTTTACAATGTTATGGCTGTCAAAATGGCGGCTCAACTAGTTTTATTAAACGTGCAAGCATCCGATGCTTGTGCATTTGGCAGAGGGGAATGTTAGACAAAGGCTACTCCAGTTCTGTTTACTCTGAGCGCCAAACTCCGTTAAGTTTTTTCTTTTTTTTTTTTTGTAAAATTCTCCCGTAGGGAAGGCAAAGGGAACGAAGCCCATACAGCCATGTCTGCAATATATATATCTTCAATAGTTTGCATTGAAATGCTAGTGTAATGCATTTCAATGCATCTTGGGAGAGTTTGGCGTCAAACGATCGATGGCAGACACTGTGGTGCTACTTGGATGAGGTGGATTACCACGATAAAAAACTCATCACTTTTCACACCACTTGACGTTTATTTCGATAATCCTCCATATTGCACATCATCACAGACACTTATTACACAAAACTACACTGATTTTCCATAACAATATCCACTCCGTACAATATTACAATCATCGAAATAAAAATCACGTCCGCCATAGTTGAATGCCGCCAAAAACCCCTAACTTTTTTCTTTAGAGGCCATTGATGGCTTTAAGCATTTTTTTTTTGTAAAATTGACCCTTTCTGGGAAGGCAAAGGGAACCGAGCCTATACAGCCTAGTCTTAAGTATTTTTATGTCTTCAGTTATTGCATTGAAATGCAAGTCTAACATATTTCAATGCATGTTGGGAGAGTTTGACGCCAAATGATAGATGATAGACACTGTGGTGCTACTTCGATTAGGGGGATTTCCATTATGAAAAACTCAACACTTTTCACACCATCTGATGCTTTTTTCAATGATCCTTGACATTGCTCATCACTCTAAAACATTATTACAATAATTGAAATAAAAATCACGTCCGCCTTAGTTAAATGCCGCCAAAAACTCTTTTTTTGTTTTATTTTAACATACCTGCTAACTTGTTCTATTCTATTCCGTATGTAACAACGTTACGAGGGGTTGGGTCTGTTTTTTCTAAGTTTTGAAGTATGAAATATTAGAAGTATAATTTCGCTCAGACTGCAGGGATTAAATTTAGTGGCATATAAAATCTGTCTTGGATGTTAGAATTTGTTTTGAACTTCAGAGCGATTATGCAAAGTCTTCCTCATAAAAAGGCTCAAGGTCAATCAAAGGGCAATGGAGAGGGCTATGCTTGGAGTTCCTCTGCGTGATCGAATCAGAGATTCGCAGGAGAACAAAGGTCGCCGACATAGCCCACAGAATTGAGGACCTAAAGTGGCGGTGGGCAGGGCACATTGCTCGTAGAACTGACGGCCGTTGGGGCGGAAAGGTTCTCGAGTGGCGACCACGTACTGGAAGGCGAAACGTAGGGAGGCCCCCAACAAGGTGGACCGACGATCTGGCGAGGGCGCACGAAGTCGCCGGATGCAGGCGGCTCAGGGACCGCGAGTTTTTTTAATTTTTATTTTTTTTATTTATTTATTGAGACAACAAACAATTGTACAATATGTTTCTATACACAACATAAAGTGTGGAGATCATTGGGGGAGGCCTATGTCCAGCAGTGGACGACAATAGGCTGATAGATAGATATGCATATTCTTTAGTAGGTACCCGATAACTGTAATAGGTTGGGCTGAGGGCCTTATGAGGGCAACAAAATTACTGACAAAGTAATGTATATGTATATTATTTGGAAACTGAATCGTTCCTCCAGGACCACGGGCTACCTACCAGCTTATGCTGTCAAATGCAAAAAAAAGAGTTCTTAAGTAAAAAAGTAAACATTAATAACTAACACAATAGTACTGATGTTTATTTCTTTTTCCTGTAGAGGTGGAACTTTCACTGTAAGCCTTTAAGTATCATAAAGCCAGTCTCATCAAAATCTTGAAACGCCATCTAGTGAGGATCCTCGCAACTAAAAAATCTCATAATACAAGCTGACTAGTTCAAAACCAAAGATTGATGCTTTATGTAGAGCCAATAGTTTATCATGATTCAACCTCGCCTTCCAATCATAATAATAATAATAGTTATGCAAACTGTTGCAACAAAATAAACTTACCAGAATCGAGTTTCATAAGCTTACTGTAACTTTAGCCAGTGAAGGAGTTTATGTTCGATATGCAAATATTTGATCCCGTTGTGAGTCTAGTTCTGGCTTCTGACTGTAGGGTTGCTGAGAATTCCTCTTCCGTTTCCTCATAATGCGGAAGATCCACTTTATTTTCAGTTCCTAAACCATAATCGCATCCTGATACATAAAAACAAAAAAATGAGTTTTGGCGGCATTCAACTATGGCGGACGTGATTTTTATTTCAATGATTGTAATATTGTTTCGGAGTTGATATTGTTACGTAAAATCAGTAGTTTTGTGTAATAAGTGTCTGTGATGATATGCAATGTGGAGGATTATCGAAATAAGCGTCAAGTGGTGTGAAAAGTGATGAGTTTTTTATTGTGGTAATCCACCTCATCCAAGTAGCACCACAGTGTCTGCCATCGTTTGTTTGACGTCAAACTCTCCCATTTCAGATGCATTGAAATGCATTAGCATTTTAATGCAAACTACTGATGAAATAAAATACTGAAGATTTGACTGTATGTGCTTCGTTCCCTTTGCCTTCCCAACATAGGAGAATTTTACAAAAAAAAATCCTCTTCCGCTACCGCTTCCTCAAAATTTTAAATTGGAATTTCACTGCGCATGTGCGTATCCATGACAAATCACGCGCGCCGCAGCACGATGCGCTTGAGCAGAACGGGCAGCGAGTGAGCCATCCCCTCCTTTTCCATGCTTGTTTTAACTTGACAATGTATATTTCTTACGTGAGAGTGTGTCACTAAACTCCTCCTAAAAGGCTGGAGCGATTTTGATGAAATTTTGTGTGTAGAGAACACACACACAAAAAAATCATCATCATACGCTTCCTCATCCGCGTCCTCATCTGCATTCTCCCTAAAAAAAGATCCTCATGAAATTTTGCATGGTCATACCTTATATCCCTGGTCATCATCTTAGATACTTTTTATTCCGAAAAATTAAAGGGTTCCCGTGGGATAGTTTAAAAACCAGTAACCGCGGACGAAGTTGCGGGCTACACCTAGTATGAAATAAAAAAAGTAAAAATTTATTATTGACTTCTTGTAACATGAGGTTAAGACTTGAATAAGAAAGCCTTAAAATAAATTATTTTTATTCTAATGAACCAGATAAACAAACTTAGAAAGATAATATTATACTTAAAACGCCACATATTATGAAAAAGTAATAAAAATCAAATCAATCCAGTGACATTAAGGTTTAATTTATATTCATATTGAAATTTCCTTTGATATCAGAATTCGAAAACTCTTTCGAATATAAACCTATCTAATTACTTTCAGAGCTTGATTGTGTATTGTTTGTTATAGAATGGCCTTGTCTGCGAAGATTTTGGTGGCGATAGCTGTTTTCTTCACATACTGCCTGCAGATGTATGCGCCTATGGACATCATTTGGACCCGTTTGCAAGTTAGAGTGGCGCAGAGGTTCCACAACATTGGACAGATAGTTTTACGTACATTCAGTGTGGTTCTGACTGGTAAGTATCATAATGAGCCATTTACTGGACAAGGAGGACTCCTCATGGAGAAACACATGAGGAGTATGGGCCGTAACACCACCACGTTGCCCCAATTTGGGTTGGTGGGTGGAAACGGTGCGATAGCGACCGGGACCAACGGATTTTCGTGCCTCCGAAGCACGGAGGAGTTCGAGATCACAAAGTTTTGGTCACCCATCCACGGCCTGAGTATGGCAAAGGTAACTTTGTTTTCAATCAAAAGCCAAAATGTACCTAACAACTACGCCACCGAGCTCCACAATCCAGTAACCCAAATCATTGAAATAGAACGAATTATTCGTACAATTTCAATGGGGTGGCTTGTAATCAATATTGTTGCCAATATTAAACTAGCTAACTGTACCTCTAATCTTGTAACTGAAGTCGAAGTAATACGAGTACTGCTGCACTGGAGCGATGTAGTAAGTCGCTGAAACCGAAGCCATCTGAAGTCGCTAAATTGCAATATCGGTCAGATATAGTTCAGTTATTCATTATTGTTTAGTTTCGACCCTATCTATTTGTAGACGTACATACCAATCCTTATTGGGTATTCGATGGAGCGACTTTATACTAGTGATTTTACAATTAGCCAGTTATTAAAAAAAGGACAACTGTATGGTTTGGCTACTGGCTTAGTCCTTAAGGTTGTTTTTAAAAGACTCATAACGTTACTAATAGAAACAGACCTTCATATACGGAGAAACACTATCAGGATTATTGTTCGTAATACAATCGTGTTGCCCATTGTGAATTGGTGGGTAGAAACTGTTGCATATTGACCAGGATCGGCTTTATGTGCCTTACGAAACACAATGGAATTCGAGATCAAAGTTTGTCACCCATCCATACAATTATATGTGATCTCAACATGACGATAGTAGCTTTGTTTTACATATTGAAAGTCAAAGCCTTACCACTATGCCAAAGAGCTACGCAAATATCAGTAAAATAATATTACATTCCACCGGCTCCTTTCATATTCATTAGTAATCGTAGTTTGCTTTTGCGTGATTTTACTGAAAAGATTTGCAGCTAAATGAAAAATGTTAATGAATTTTTTCTGCAGTATATTTCTATTATACAGGTTTTTATAGAGTAACATTGATCTTGCCGATTTTCGAAAAGGCTCTCAACATCGTAATTAAGGGAAATGTGAATGCGAAATTTGGAGATGAACCTAGGCGAAAATTTTAAAGAGAGGCTAGGTCAAATACAAATTCATATAACACATACACATACATACAATCACGCCTGCAATCCCCGAAGGGGTAAGCAGAGTCCAAGGAGCTCTGTGTTTCTTAAGACCACATTTAGCCATACAAAAATTGGGTTTGGTCAGATGAAAAATCGTGAAAGAAAGAGAAAAAAGAAATTCATATAAAGATTACTAATTGAGATTAAACAACCAATAACTGTCTGCCTGTAATTTATTTATTGTAGAACGTAAGACAATTTTATGTAAACAGAGGATGGATTGCAGAGTTTCTTGCCTATTTCTTCTCTTGACAAGGCTTCAAAAAAAGAGAGGTGAACAAGTAGAATTCTATGATTTGTTTGTTAATTTTCTAATGTTTTTGACATATAAGTGTAGCTACTTGTTACATAAATGGTTAAATAAAGCATTTCATTTCATTTCAATCTAAGGCGATATGAGAAAGAAAACCTATAACATGTACGACAGTCCTTTTTATTTTAGTCACATCAAAGCTTAACATAATGTAGGTATACTTAAAAAAAAGGACATAGATAACGACCTCATCCCGGGTTATTATAGGGCTGGGGGGGGCTTATGATAGGGAAGTAGATAAAGAAACAACGCGATATTTATACGCGATATACTTGGAAATCCTTATAATAACATCAGATACAATTATGTATTACACGCTTGGGTCCTCTAAGATGTGGATAAAGCTGTTAACTCCCAATCTTGTTATTACTGTTTGTCATAAATATAGGGTAAATATACCAATAGCCGTCACTTTCTGAACTAAATCGACTTTACAGTCTTGCAGTTTTTTTACAAAACAAACGAATATAAATCCAAGATGGCCGCCGGCGCCGCAACAAAATAGTGGTTTAATTTTTTGCTCTCATAATGAAGACTTTAAATATAAGAACATAAAATATTTCTACAATTAAAAGTCATTAATATTATAGTTTATTCAGAAAAATGCATTTATTTAAAGACAAACGTCATTATTTCAGGACAAATTACTTATAAAAAGCAAACATGACGGTAACTAGTGCAGAGTAATAGGCCGGTACCAATTACCGTCAAAATAGACCTAATATTGACGAGTACTGGGTCACGTTGCGATTTTTATAAACCAATAACTGTCACACACAAAAAAATAGTCAAATAAATTAATAAAATCTATTTAGTAGTAATCGCTCGTCCACTCATCCACCCATATTGTTTTTATATTGCCATGTTAATTCTAAAAATAAAACTTGTCAACATTATTAGCCAAATTACTTTGAATGATTCATTTTGCGATTGATAGCGTCGTTTGAATTTAGCTGTCCAACGGATAGCAGGCAGACGCAATATAATGGTTGTTCCAAATTTTATTGTTAGCAATAAAAGTAAAACTAATAAACTGAATAAACTGTAAAACCTTTAATGATTCTCTTGATGACAAGTTGTTTACAACCATATTACAAAGAGTAGAGTAAATGGGTGCGATTCCAGGGCCTCTTTCACCACCTCGAAATAAACTCCCGGTTAAATAGCTGAATTAATTAATCTGGTGGATAGTGGCTATCTGGAGGGGGTGATGCAGTTGGCCCTGCGTGTTTTTATTTTAATTTAGAGGCCTCTTCTTTCTCCTGAGGAGCAAAATGCATTTCAATGATCTCTATCATCACCATCTCAGCCGGAAGGCGCCCACTGCGGGATATTTTTTCCCAATAGTCTCTGCAATGACCCTGCACAGCTCGCGGCCAGCAGTTTCCGGCGACCTTGCCTGATCTTCAAAGAGTTAGGAGTTAACTTGACTTTTTGCTTACTTTTTAACAGGACAGACTGTATTGTCGATCGAAAGATTCCTACATAGCACAAGTGTATGTATTAATATTATTAATTATATTACACTCGATGGAAACCATAGGCTTTAAATAGGGAGGTAACAATTAATGTAACGTTTATGAAACAAAAAGTGTATATTCGCCATGTTGGTCTAATAACGCATTTGAACTTCTATGCCGACTACTGCCGAGCAAAAAATCTTCGCAATCAATATCACATAAGGCCAATCAATCTTGCTTCATAACACTCGAGACATAATTACACTTCCGCCTAAAGCAGGCTGAATGAAAGAAGGCCAGAAAGGGAGGATAGATACAGATGGTTTTATTGAGTTTCAGCGAAAAGAAGTATCTACATATGATATACAACTTCATAATTCAAGATGCCAATTTAGTTATTCCATGAAACGGAACTTATTCTTCAACACGAACGAAAATCGAACTATAAAGCCCCATACACAATAATATTTGTAAGTGTTCTCGACACAAACCAATCGTTCCTATGTGAATGCGGCTTGCCAATCTCCACTCAGGGTACCAACTCCCCTCCCCTCAACTCCAACTATCTCCCAAGTCCTTTATACCCCCACTTAGTCCCTTATCCGTATGTTAGTCACAGCCGTATTTTACCTACAACTGCCCACCCAAACACCCCTTTAGCCAAAGGGTATGATAAAGCAGCCCACCAAGCCCTTATTATATATACAAGCCACCAAGCACACAGTATGATTCCCCTCCTCCTGCAAATGGGGTATTGCTCCAAACTACTCCCAAGACTAGGTCCTGGCATTACGCTATAGTTGTGAATAAGCAACTTTCGACACTAACTTCAAGACAATGAAGCCGATATAATTTACTCATTTTATGTATTTTCTATTTTTATTTAGGCTTCTTTTAAACTGTCTTCTATTAAACCTGATATTGTTATCAGGTACCAATAAATTAAAAAATAAAAATGACTTAGAGTTTTTTTGAGTTTTTTATGTCACTTTAGACGAATTTCAAAAAGCCACGCAATTCTTTTTCAGAAAAAATATTTGGAATTTCTATAAATTATAATTACAAATAAATTCATCACAAACAGAAAAGCTCTTTCGTAGTGCGACCGTCTAGCTAGGGGGATGTCTACCAGAGAAAAAAAATCCAGTAGCTCGCCACTACACGCGAAGTTCTCGCTACCAAAGTTCTCGCTTTCCCATTAAATCAGTAGAACTGCCCAAGCCCTCGGCGGCAGCAGGGTCCTCAAGAACACCTAGGTGTAATCAATTAATAATTTGTTCTTAATTATATTTGCCACGTCACGACTACATGTAAATACCTAAAAATTAAACTAAATACATTTTCCAAATATTTTTTCTTGCCTATTAGGATATTAAAACTGAAGTTATTTAAATACTAAGTATGTTTTTAAGTTGTTTAATTTTGCTTCTGGCAGCTTTTCTAATTATCGAATACTTTGAAGTTAAGATTCGAATCATGGCCCTGACAGTTTACAAGTCTTTCAAACATAATTCACATAGTCTTTATGTTAAAAAGGGTTATATAATTATGTTTTAAATCTGCTTATGCAATATCGAGAAAATATTGATGGATTTTTAGTAATCTTGAGTTATATAAGTAATTAGGTGCATAACTCTTATACAATTAGGTAGAATTTTCTTCTAGTTCAGGCCTTGTATAAATAGGTAGTAGGTAGGTAATTAACTTAAAATAATTTTTTTTTTGATGGAGGAAAATGCATTAACGTGCTGAAACGTTATCTAATTAATAACTTGATTTGATACTGTGAGTCAGTTTTTGCATTCGATGAATGAATTTCCCTTTGTCCATTTCTAAGTTCTTGCTCGCAATTTTGTCCCATATTTAATAATTTTGCTTCCTAATAATTATAGATAAAACAAATTCAAAAATGTTTATACATCAAAATCTATCACGGTTTCGTAAGTAGCGAAACGAAAATGGCATTTATCGGCATCTTCACTAATCGTGTTGCTTAGTCAGCATAAATTTCTAGGCTAAAGATAAACATTGGCGCAAATTCCGAATTGGTAGGTACATAAATTATGACTCGAAAGATTAACCTAAGGCATTTTCCTATAAGTCTCTAACGATGTAACAAAATCCATTAAGCCGTGCTTCGAGCCAATAATGACATGGGATTCATTGGCAGTACATTGTTTATGTGAATATCGCTTTCCTCACACTATGCCCGGTGCATGGCAACAGGCTCGCCCCACCTGTTACTTAAGGACTTGACATATCGATGTTATTTAAACGTTTAGCAAAATATTCGAATTTTGGTCAGCAAAAGAATAGGTACAACTGATAAAAATAATTCAGCAAATATTTTCAAATTGGTCAGAAAAATATTTTTGTGTTGTATTTCATTTTGAACTTGTATACCTTTAAAAGAAACATCCTATACACAAATTAGATAAAGAAACTATTAGAATAAGAAGTATACTATAAGTTTCTATGTCCTGAAACGATGGGGATGACATGTTCATTTTGAACTATTAGTCCTTTCATATAGAAAAAAAAATTCCCAAATCAAAACATCATGGAAACTTTCATTACTTTATTTTAAGACAACCAATTTCAAGTGGGTACCTACCATTTTTTTTCTTTGCAGTTATTCTCGCCTTGGCAGTACCAGACCTCGGACTCCTTATAAGCCTAGTTGGAGCAATTTTCTTCTCAACACTGGGCCTCCTAATTCCAGTAGTAATTGAAACTGTTCATAGATGGGAACGGGATCTGAATAAATATCATTATGTGCTTTGGAAGAACTGTTTCTTGTTTCTATTTTATTTACTTGTACTATTATCAGGTAGTTACGCATCAATAAGTGCTATTATTAAAAGGTTTTCTGACTGTTGAGAATTGTTTTCTTATGTAGTAGGTTACCGACCTTAAGTTAAGTGTAGGTCCGTCGCAGTAAGGACCGGTATTTCAATGTTGACGTATCTTGGATTAATCTAGGATTCAAAATTGAACAGTTTATGAACTCTGAATTACGTAATGCTGCGTATCAAAATTTAATTATTATAATAAATGCACCGCGAAGCTGATTTAGCTTACGTTAAAAAAAAGAGTCCCTCCGAAACTCCTACAGACGTGAGCTGCGCAAAGGACGTTAGTCTTTTAGAACTAGTTATCAACAGATGAAGTAGCCTAGCTTCAGCTCAAATTCATCTGAGGGTATGAATTCGGCAGCAGCAATTGCGAGTTTTCTTTGTTTCGTAGACACACAACTAATCATGTAGCCGGTCTAACACCAACTGACGAGTTTGTGTAGTGTGTTGTGGCAACAGCTCGGCCAGACTACTCGCGGGCATGCCCGTCCTGTGAATTCCCCGCAGAGCTATAGTGGTGAGGTCCGGCCGGCATGTCAGCAGACTTGCCCGCGGACATGTCCTTCTAGTGAGTTCCCCGCTAAGTACAGAAGACTACGCAATCACCAGCTCATTCCAGGTAAGTAGCTTTATTTCACATCGTGTAGTTCCCGAGTTGTATTCCTTACTAAACAGTTATAATCAAAGACTAGAAGAAATAATCTTTGCGTACGGTTGGTATATTACCTTTGGACACTTCATGTATAAAACACGATTTAACACATTTTTATATCGTATGGGATCAGTCATATTATTAATAGGTCTTTACCTATGAAATTGCAGTTTTTTCTCACTCTTAGTATTTTGTCTGTAACTTTTATGTTTCAGAGTATTCTTAAAAAATAATTACCTCCTCCAAAAATAGACCATATTATTGACTCTTTTGATTTGTTTTGATAATTTATTGTATGTTTAATTGGGTTGAAATTGGACACGGAGCCAACTCATTTTAAGTGCCTCCCGAATATATCTTTTGATTTGCATTCACATATAAACGATAAATAATTTTTATGATGTGTGTTATCAGACATATTGCTAAAGCTTGTCTTATGATACATACCAAATTTTATTTTCTTTGGATTTGTCGTTGTGAAGAAAACTGAAATATGTTAGTATGGAAAATGCAGAGTTCCCCAAAATCTCCATACTAAAGACCTATTATATTGAAATGTAAGAAAGGCGTAGTAAGTGCGGCAATTACGACAGTGCCATATAGACACGGACTCATAGATCTTTATGAGCCGACGTTGGATACTAAAATAGCATCCAAAAGGTTCACAAAAAATATCTTCTCACCTAACATGCTCCCCAGCAACCGCCATGACTAATTGATGAACCTATTGTGAGCGATCACTTTGGTTGAAAAAAATTTAAAAGAGTTTTTTGGCGGCATTTGACTAATAGCGGACGTGATTTTTATTTCAGTGATTGTAATATTGTTTCGGAGTGGATCTTGTTGCGTTAAATCAGTGTAGTTTTGTGTAATAAGTGTCAATAATGATGAGCAATATGGAGGATCATTGAAATAATCGTCAAGTGCTGTGAAAAACGATGAGATTTTTATCGTGGTAATCCACGTCATCGAAGTAACACCACAGTGTCTGCCATCGATTGTATGACGCCAAACTCTCCCAAGATGCATTGAAATGCAAGTGTAATACATTAAAATACCGAAGACTTGGCTGTATGGGCTCCGATCCCTTTGCCTTCCCTACTTGGGAGAAATTAAGAAAAAGAAAACAGTCAATGGGGGTTGCTGGTGAGCATGACGTCTCACCTTATCTCAAAATGATGTTATCATACGTATCTTGCTTCAAACTTTACACATTTTATAGAAATTTTGTCACTTTGTATTCCAGCAGGCAGCGGTAGCCGACTAGGGACGGACGGGGCACTACTCGTTTGAGGGCGCAGGAATCGCGGGTTCGATCCCACCGTCTGCACCATTGAATTTGTATAAAACTTATGTACAGTTAATTGTGAATATCGCTTGCCTCACATTGTGCCCGGTGCATGGCAACAGGCTCGCCACTTGTTACATGGGGACTTAACATATCTGGCGAAATATGGGTGTTAACACATCTGCCCACCCCTTCGGGGAAAAGGCGTGATGGTTTGTTCTATTCTATAAATTTACATGAGTAAGTATTTATATTTACATTCTCATAATATTATAAAAATGTATAGCAGTAAGTAAGTATGCAAGAAGAATAGAGGATTTTTTCTATTTTTCTGTTAAGTGCGTACTTACAAGGTACATAACGATTTTCGTCCACGACTAGAGCGCAATACTCGATTTTAGTGCGAAACGGTTGAAATTGCCTGTTTAACACGTGTTAATTAGCCTTTACATTCCTATTAGCCAGTAATTAAATAAAAATAAAACAATTGCTTGTATTTAATACAAAAGAAAATTATTATTGGAATTCCTTCAACAACATTTATACATATTACAATGCAATATATTTTATTACGATCACTTAAAACATAGTTATATACCTATAATAATACTAATTTATGATATAATCTAATTTTTAGCCAATTGAAGACAAATATTTAATGTTATGATTTTATTTTAAGCCGATATTCGTGTAATTTGAGAGTAGTGTGTACATAGTAATATAACTTTATAAGAGATACAAGTAATAATTAAAAATATATGAAACTTAAACGAATATTGATATACCCTCAAAGATAAAGTTATAAATCTATGTCACTCATTTAGAATGTTTTCAATGGTCCCTTAAAACAACGGTTGAATATTAAACAATTATCTAATAACAGTACAATCAGCGTGTTTTATTTTTAATTCAATGACATTTAAATATTTCTTAATTTAAATTCTTATATTTAAATCCTGAGGCTACGAGGGCTGCACTAAAAGTATCGGGAATGGAATATTTCCTTTGTTCCTGTCATATTAAAATCTTTTTAATTGAAAACTCCTTGGTTTTAAAAATCGAATACCATTTATTTATTTAAAAAAAGATTCTCGGTCTTGTCACAAGGTTTTGTCAAACTTGTTTAGTCGTTGAGAAAATGGAATTGACTCGAGAAAATTCGAGAGCGATGGTTTATTTATTTCCTTTGTTCCTGTCATATTAAAATCTTTTTAATTGAAAACTCCTTGGTTTCAAAAATCGAATACCATTTATTTATTTAAAAAAAGATTCTCGGTTTTGTCACAAGGTTTTGTCAAACTTGTTTAGTCGTTGAGAAAATGGAATTGACTCGAGAAAATTCGAGAGCGATGGTTTATTATGACTTTCGATGTGGTTTAACACAAAAACACCGGACCGGACCGGACCGGTCCTGTGTTGACCGGATGATTTCTGCATTTGGTGTTGAAGTCCCATCCAAAACCACAATTTATCGCTGATTTGCTGAATTTCAACGTGGACGTGTCAAGCTCAGTGATGCTACCCGTCAAGGTCGTCAAAAAACTGCAGTCACCCAAGAAAACCTTGATGCTGTGCGTAAGCTGATTGAGAAAGATCGATGTGTGACATACCGCGAAATTCAGGCAACTTTAGACATTGGCATGAGTCAAATACATGAACAATTAGGTGTAATAAAGTTGTTTTCCCGATGGATACCGCATTCGCTCTGTGAAGAGCAAAAGCGGCTCGCGTTACTTGGTGCGTCAGAACTCTCGAAAGATTCCACGCAGGATCCTTAAATGCTGTATACAACATCGTATCAGGTGACGAATCCTGGATATATATACGCGTATATATATACGTATATACGCGTAGGAACCCGAAACAAAAAACCAGTCACGAGTTTGGGTGTTCGAAAATTAGTTAAAGCCAACAAAAATTGTTGGTTCACGGAGTGTTGCAAAAAAAATTTTTTGTTTGTCTCCAAAACCGGCCATGTTACGACTATTCCTCTTGAGAGACAAAGAACGGTTAATGCAGAATGGTATGCTAGCATTTGTTTGCCACAGGTAGTTTCTGAACTCCGTAAAGAGAACTGCAACCGCCGCATCATCCTCCATCACGACAATGAGAGTTCTCACACCGCGGACAGAACAAAAGAGTTTTTTAGAAAAAACAGAATTTTTAGACCATCCGCCGTTCAGCCCCGAGCCAAGCCCTAATGATTTCTATACTTTCCCTAAAATTAAGAATAAATTGCGTGGACAGAGATTTTCATCACCTGAAGAAGCTGTGAACGCCTACAAAATGGCCATGTTGGAGACCCCAACTTCCGAATGGAATAGTTGCTTCAATGATTGGTTCCATCGTATGGAAAAATGTGTCAAATTTCGCGGAGAATACTTCGAAAAGCAATAAATACATTTTTAAATAGTAATGTTGTGTCACTTCCTTGATTCCCGAAATTTTCAGGGCGCCCTCGTATATAAGTCCCCGTTTGGGCGCCAAATCAAAAACAATTATTACTCTATTATTTTACTTACAATTATGTATTTAAATATAAAATAAACAGTATATGAAAAGTGTATGTATATTTGAAGGATGTTACATGACATTTTCGAAAAATATTTTTTTTAATTTGCATTAACATTCTATGGTTAATTTGGCATATGATTATTGACTAGATTAAGAGTAGGTAAGAAAGTAACTCAAAACGAGTAGTAATGTGGAAAAAACATACATTTGAAAGGTTATGTTAGACAACTTATGAACTGATATATTATAGTATACAACTTACACCTTATATGAAATTATGATAGATTATTGTAGTTTTTTCCGGTTGCGATTTTATAAGACGACAATACAGACATTTATTTATGTATATAACTATTTTAGACTATGCTAAGCTTCTTTAAATAAATATATACTAATATTATACAGCTGAAGAGTTTGTTTGAGTTTGAGTTTGAATCTCAGGATCTACTGCTCCGATTTAAAAAATTCTTTCACTAATAGATAGCCCATTTATTGAGGAAAGCTAGGCGATAGGTATTTTATATTCGAGAAAATTAGGGCTCCTTACTAAAACTCCAATAATGTAACTCAGGGTGGAAACAAAACTAAAAAAATGATGTACTACGGCTTTGTAGGGCATATCTTTAAATACAAAAAAAATGTCGGGACAGCAAAATATGTGTAAATATTATAGAAGTGTTAGTTCTTTAAAAAAATATTAAAATTTCGCCGCTAAAAATGGCCCTTTATTAGCATATTGGTATTAATCCTTATCAAAATAAATAATTAGGACATTCCATTCGAAAGATCGCGAGTTTAAAAATGTAAGTATTGGAAAATCTATACTAAAACGAGTATTTTAAAGAGGAATGTTTTGAATGTACTCAAAAAGTACTGAATTATTTTAAAAATCCTCTCACCATTGGAATGCTGCATTATTCCATGGCTATAGAATATCGTATATGACGCTGTGTGAGTTCTTGCGGGGACCCCCACTCTAGGACTTCGACGCGCTCGCGCAGTTGGAGGTGTTTTGGTGAGGTGCGACAGTTAAACGCGAGGGCGTATGCTCCACAATGTGATGAGAATTGATGAAGCAAAATAAATATAAAAGGATCGTAGCAAGTGGATAGAAGAAATCTCTGCCTAATTTAAATCAATATGCCACGGGAACGACATCGCGGGCACAGCAAGTTAATGATATGACGATTAAAGAATTTCACCGAATATAAGTTTATTAGTCTACTACACAAATCTTATTAAATAACGATAGTCTAAATAGCTGCCAATTTATCACTATATCATTATATTCTAAGCAGTAAATTACAATTTATACCTGGTCAAGGTTTCTTATTTTTAAGAATATAAGCTTTCAAAGTAGAAATACTACTAAATGAGATACGAAAATATATAAATGTAATATTTGGAAAGTTATATTTACACCTTTTTTTTAATGTACGAGTTAAGGACAAAGGATTTGATAGCCACAATATTATATTTTGGTAAACCGCAATAGGATAAAGGTGAAATAAAAAGTTTACTTAAATTATAAATTATTCTGGGAATTGTAAGATTATTATCCAAGGGATTCAACGATATTTAGACAGTATTTAGATCATAATACAGATATTGCAATTCACGAGTGCGTTTCAGTCATTTGAATTTAGACTCTGTTAAAAGGCAATAAAAGCGTAGCCAACCGCAGTCATAAAATGCAAGAACTGTTCTGACATTTTGGATGGATATTTATGTATACAAAATTGTTTTTTTGAGAAAAGTTATCAGACGTCCGACGTCAGTTAATGTTTTGTTTAGTACTTTCAATAAATACTTTACTCTGCATTTATCCCTCTAATCAATTCCTCAAGGTAAGACTAAAAAAATGGAAATAATGAACCGTAAACCCAACTAATAAAGCTGATATTAGAATGTACTAACAAATTTAGTTATACCTATTAGAAATGGTTACACTCTGAAATAAGTGTACGAAGAAATCAGGAGGATATATTAATTGTGACGTTCTTCGTGAAAACTGTACTTTAAATAAGTTTCATATTATAAAAAAATCTTT
This sequence comes from Parapoynx stratiotata, assembly GCA_910589355.1. NCBI lineage: Eukaryota > Metazoa > Arthropoda > Insecta > Lepidoptera > Crambidae > Parapoynx > Parapoynx stratiotata. Next base: position 15,788,703 of record OU342460.1, on the reverse strand, counting down.
TATTTAAATGTGCTGAAAATAAAATAATCTTTTCCCTTATACCTTTGACTATCAATTTATACATTCCTTATACAAGTTATATACTTAATATGAAAGCTAGAATATCATACATGCGTACTTGCATACGTACATTGCAATGAAATAAACTCTTAATCTTAATATTATTACCTACCTTTGGGAAAATGCTCGACATCAAAATGTTAGTCGCCGATATAATTAAATTTAAGTACTTAATTTTAAATAAACTTAAATGACTAGAATTAATTAAAATAGGGTACTTTCATATGTCATGTGACTAAAAAACGGTGGTACTTATGATTCTCAGATTAACAGAACAACCCAGATGGAACGTACCCGTTTTTTTTTATTGCCCTAAACTGGTGCCTATGCCGGCTTTTTAGCTATCATCTGATTGTTTTATCAAAGCTAGAACTTTGGTGGGGTCTCGAGCCTGTAGTGGCGAACCACCACTGAGTTTATCTCTGAAAAGCATTCCCCCAAGGGAATACAGAGACTCCCTGGAAGCGATACCCTCTAGGAGTCTCCAGGGCGCTCGATCCGGATTCGGGGATCGGCAGACGTCCTGAGGGTGCCTCTAAAGGCGCGGACCTCGGCTCAGGCGTCGTGTCGGAGTTGCAAGGGGAGCGCGGGGAATAAGCGAAATCGAAATAAGCTTCAAGTAGTGTGAAAAGTGATGAGTTTTTATCGTGGTAATCCACCTCATCCAAGTAGCACCACAGTGTCTGCCATAGATCGCTTGACGCCAACGTCTCCCAAGATCTAAACTACTGAAGAAATAAAATACTGAAGACTTGGCTGTATGCGCTTCGTTGCCTTTGCCTTCCCTACATGGGAGAATTTTACAAAAACAACAAATACAAAACACCCGCTCCGAACAAATATTACTGAATTCTGTGTATGGTTATTACGAATAACAACGTAAAGCAACCTCATTTTGTGCAATTTGTAAAATATATTTATGGTATTAATAAAAACATCAATAAAAGTTGCTAAATATACGCATAGGGTTGAGATCAAATATACCATAATTATTATACAAAATACCAAAAATGGACATTATTATTAAACGTTTGTGTCTATTGAAAATAGCATAAAAACAAATGACCACTTATATCATTATAGATATATATCTCTTTCTAATATCATAGCCAGGACAAATATATAAATTGTTAAACAAAAAAAAACTCCATACATAAATTGCAAAATAAATGCAATTTGACAAGAAACAAATCATTTTCTACATCTTAACTCAAATGTTTTGTCTTATTTTGATTTATGGCTTAAAGGAATAAGAATCAATAATAGGATACATAAACGATATTCTGTTCATGTGAATGAAATGTGATGAAAAGGTTATGTAACGCCTCTTGTAAATTATTACATGAACAGCTATGAATGGAAAAAAAACAATAAAAAATATCCAGTTTGGTTTGGAACATCTATCGACATAAGTAACATATTTATTAAACATCAAACGTAAGCTTAACAGTACGAATATCATCTTACTTACCATTATAATAACGACAATAAAATCTTTTTTGATTATAGCAAGACATGTTTAAATGGCAACACCAAATAACATTTCCGCCGAGCAATCATCCTATACTTTGCAACGCGTGTTTAAATTGTAATAGTTTGCCAAGGTTCGTGTGGACCAAGTCTTGGGGATTGGATATTATAAAATACACCAAGCCCAGAATTGACAGCACCGCGCGCCATATTGAAAAATGTGTCCAAGTGTGGTAGAAAGTTGGGATTGTTGGCTGAAAGCAAAAAAAAAACGTAAATGTTACTACAAAATAAAGGATATAAATTAATACATGAAAATTTTAATTATTTAAACAGTTTTTTTAGCAATTTTAATCGCCTTATTTGAGCAGCGGTAACCGAGTTGGGACGGACGGGGCACTACTAGTTCGAGAAGGCCGCGGGAATCCCGGGTTCGATCCCGCCGCCTGTACCACTGAGTTTGAATACAACTTATGTACAGTTCATCGTGAATATCGCTTGCCTCACATTGTACCCATGGCAACAGGTTCGCCAACTGTTACATGGAGACCTAATATAGCTGGCGAAAAGTGTATGTACGTCTCTGCCTACCCCTTCGGGGGAAAAGGCGTGATGATATGTTATTTCATTCGTCGCAAAAATTGCGGCAGAGATAAAAATTTTACATATTAGATCGCTTTCTGACAGTTAAGGTTATGTTATTGCCCATGCTATAAGTTAATCTACAGTATGACCGTTCTACTTTTGACTTCACCTTAAAATGTATCAATAGAAATACGTCTGATAAATAGAATATTTTTCAAACTTTGCAGTCAACCTTTGAGGCGAAGATTGCTAGTGCTCCATAAAACTATCCTACAAACTATGGAAATCAAGCGGTAAGAACGTCTTGCAAGCTACTCTTAGGCTCAGATCACACCGAAATAGCAGTGGCTGGCAGCGTAAGGCAGCGGCGCGACTGTTGCGGCCGCACGCACAATAAAATAAATAATAAATAAATATTGTAAGACATCTAACACACAACGCCATCTAGCCTCAAACTAAGCAGAGCTTGTAATATGAGAGCTAGATTAACTGATAGAATACTTATCTACTTTTTGATTTGTAAATACATACATACTAACTATACATAGAAAACATCCAAACTTCGAAACAAATATTTGCAGATCGTACAAACATTTGGTCCGACCCGGGAATCGAACCCGAGACCTCTGCACAGCAGTCGCATACACAATCGCTGCACCACCGAGGCAGTATATGCGCAGTTTACATTCAACATTTAACATGGAATCTTGTGTATACTTTTCAGTGAAAATGAGTGTTTTGGATTTGTTATTTCACGTATACTTGAAGAAGAAGAGGAAGAGGAAAGGCGGGGGAAAAGTCTTAGAAGTAAATGAAGTTTTTGGGTGCAAGACACTTTGCCAGCAGCCGCGAGACTTTCTAACTTTCTCAAGCGATACTATGTTTTACAATAATGAAGATAAAGTTTAAAATGACATGACACTGAAAACGCTTTCCACTGCGCTGCCGGCCGCTGCCGATTCGGTATGATTTGAGCCTTACGTCCTTACAACAGCGTCTTACGTTTTACAATTCTCTACCATCTTTTAGAGACCTGTATAATAGCACCATGTTACCCGATATCAACCAAAAAGAGGCATTAAAAAAAAACCAGCTTCAGTCAGTCGTAAATCTCACCGTAGTAACGTTACTCGTGACATTATACACAAGGGGGGTGTACTGGTAGACCATCAGCTCGTCGTACATCCTGGCGGCCGTGCAGACGAGCAGACACGCCGTGTACAGGATCACTAGCACTATCGGCTGGAAGTACGGCTGGAGACCACGAGTCAAATCCAGGCTGGTTATGTCCAACCTGAAAAGAAATAGTATAAGAATAAAGTTCGTATAAGCTTCCAGTGGCACCACTTAGGTATAGTCATAGATAAATTAAGTAAAAATAGATTGTTGTTGCTTGTACCCTTTCGATCGACTTTTTACGTTAGGTGGCGCTACTATACTAGCGGAATTACTTAATTTATCTGTGATTCAGCAAAGTTTAAGACGAACTTAAGAACCCACGAATGGGAATTGGGTACTGAATCTGTGATTGTGTGGGCGATGAGCAAGCCACTTGTTACCACTCTTTCACGATTTTTCATCTGACTAAACCCAATTTTCGTATGGCTAAATGTGGTCTTAAGGAACACAGTGCTCCTTGGACTCCGTCTACCCCTACGGGGATTACAGGCGTGATTTTATTAATGTATGTATGGGAATAGCGATCTATACTACTTAATTTGTCTATGGTATAGTTTAATAACATTTTAAGCTTCAAAATCCACCAGTCGGAGAGCCTTGAGCCGACGTCTCGTCTCTTTTGCTGCACATATAGGATTTTGTAGATGTTTTAAAGGGTTAGCACAGCTTTGCATAATGCCCTAGGCGTTTTGCGTCAATAGACTAGCAGCTTACCACGAGACCAAACAAGCGTATAACCCTTGCTTGTTCGCTGCACAACATCATATTATACAAACTATCACAATACCCAGGTAGTCTCTCGGCTAAGATTTAATATATCAAAATATTATTATCATCATCACACAATTGACCCATCTCTTCCCTTGGGTGTCGTAAAAGGCAAGTAATGGACTAAAAACTGCACAACCATCTAATAACTTATAGCGGCGACGGGCTCACCCCCTGACACGCTGAGTGCAGTCACTGCTTGGTGAAGCGCGGACTTTGACAATGGACTGCTTTTGCGGTGCTTTTGTCTAGCCTCTGACTAACCCTTAGGGGATAATAGTTGCTATTATAAGTACCTATGTATGCATGAAACACGATTTCCTTGAAGGGAGAAGGGTATTACTGATTTTTATTATTAAACTTTCAACAAAATCTTACCTATCCAAAACCGACAGCAAACACAGCACACAGAAGAAGAAATACGCGGCTACGTAAGGCATGGTGACGACAGCGTGGAAGGACAAATGTCCCGCGTCCAGGCCGTCCGAGTAGCTGATCAGCAGGAGGTGCATCAGCGACAGACCACCCAGTATTCCGTGACAAGCGGGAGCGCAATTCTTCCACGCTTTCTGAGTCGCTAATGCCACGTCTAGAGCTGTTAAGTCTCCTAACCTGTAAAGTAAGGTGACATTGGCTATTAAACTGCAAAAACTTCCTTGGAATTTCAACTTTAACTAGAATGATATAGAGTAGAAAATTACTACTGTGAACTGTTTAAAAGATGTAGCTGGTTGTAAAGTCTCAGCGCTATGTTGGTAAGCAGTAGATAATTGAGCCCTTTTCCATCAAAACACATCTTTTGAAGTAACCCACGAACGGCGTGAATACCTATGTCGGTATGTAATTCCATGCCCCAGTGACAGACGCATTAAATAGGATTGTCTGTATCTTTTTGTTACAGAGAGGGCTAAGAAGTTGCTGTAAATCTATGACTCTGAAATTCGAGAATATTATAATCTTGAGGCTATAAATTTACAGCATAATAACTGTTTGTATATGTGTAAAATGAGTCATCGAATAGAATGTGTGGCAAATAACTGATATCAAACAAAATAGACAACTTAAGTTTAGAAATTATTTTATTCTGCATTACAAACAGCCAGACATTACCTTAAATATTTATCAGCATTGCCTGTCTGCTGAGATTCCAATATCCTATCTCTGGACACAGCTCTGAAGGTGCCACCTCCTTGTAAATAAATCTTCTCGGGTCTGTGAGACCCAAAGGGGTTGATTCGGTCATCGTTGGGTGAGGTCAGTGGTGACGGTGAAGAGAATGGATTGTCGATGTATTGGTCATTGTACGGTACATTGCTCTCCAGACTTTCCAACATAGCTGTGAGATCAGTTGGCCGAGCTAGAAACAATAGAAAATATATTTAAACTTTTAATCTTGTCAAATAGAGTATAAATAAACCAAAATTCATTTTCCATGTATCATTTTTGAAAGTTTGTAACTTACGATCTTTTAATATAAACTATCAATATATTTTATAGTTAGAACCTAACAAAAACAATAATAATGTAAACAAATTTAGCCCTCACAGTGATTTGTTTATTACATGTTATATGGAAAAATAAATGGTTCATTATTTTTTTAACTAGTTACAACACAACGAGCAATGGAAAGAAGTATACCAAAAATACTAAAAATTAATAAAGTAAAAAGTTGCAACATAAGAAAAAAGACCAAATTAACAGATGCTCTTGAACACTGTCTCAAACTTACATGGAAATGGGCAGGCCATATTGCGAGATATTTTTAACACAGATGGACACTGCAATCAACAAAATGGCCAGGACCACTAGGAAAAAGGAAAGTTGGAAGACCAAAAAAACGATGGGCAGACGACATAATTGCAGTTGCTGGCAAAAACTGGCTAAATATTGGGAAGAACAGAGAAGAATAGAAAGAGTTGGAAGAGGCTTATACCCAACAGGGGTCCATACAGTAACATAAACCTATTACTTAAAATGTAAAAAAAAAACAGGAAAATGGAATAAAATAAGCTTTATTAATTATTAACTAATATTTTTTTAATGTTATTCATTTTATTTACACATAATTTAGTTTGAATATTTTTTACATAAATGGGATTGCTTTAGATCTCAAATCTAAGCCTTTTTGAGCTGAAGTGATCATAAAGGTCATCGAGGACATTTTAGGTTATGGCAGGGAGGGATGAATAGGAAAGGGGAAGCACAAAAGATCCCATAGGGTTGAAGTGCCCTGAGTTATCTCAGCTCCATCACAAGAATAAGAGAATAATAGTGGATTACACAAGGTTTAGTACTTTAAGGCTTTTCAGAATGAAACTGAAGCATAGATATCTGTTTGAGTACTGTGAGAAAGAAATGGCGCTATTCATCCCCACATAACCCTATCTCTTTCTAGCTGTACTGGAATTTTAATACTAGAATACAGGCCTAAAACACTTACCTGACTTTGCTCCAGACTTATTCTTACTTTTAAAAACCTTCGGACTAACATCCCTTCCATTAGCATTGCCATCTTGCCTTTCATCCCTAACTCTTCGTCTAGTCTTCCGTGGCTTGTGCCGAAGTTCTTTAGATGTCCCGTTGTTATTTTCCAAGTCATTTGCTTCTATTTCCAGTTCCCCACTTAATGTTACTACCTCATCTTTATTGTATTCTTTTAAATAATCATCAACCTAGAAATACAAATCTAATGTGAATTTGAAAAACTTAAAGATGTTTCAACGGCAATCAGGTTTCAATCAATACTATCTATATTTGATAAAATATAAAAAAATTGCCTAACAATTACTTAAGATATTCTTTTTTTCACATTTGAATGACTATTTACCCCTTGAGAGTCAAACAAACACACAGTGTTCGCAATCTATATATTTTTCTATTGTGCTTAGTTTTCTGTTATTGGGAGGTTATTATATGTATTAGTTATTACAGAACACTACTTATAATTTAGTGATTTCAATGTTTCAAATAACACCAAATAGCTTTTAAATTGAAAGACCAAGCATGCTGTTAAAACAAAAAATTAAGATCAGTAAAAAAATCATAAACATATGTATAAAATGTTTATTATTTTTTAGAATACACCATAGTTTGTAAAATCTTACCTTTTCCAAAGCACTTAGACTAGATCCTGGTATTTCAAAATCATGCAATTCCCTGTCTCTATGTTTTGATGAATGTCTCTTCTTCTTCCTGTAAGATGGGCTGCGCTTCTCTTTATGACCACTGGAGGGCCTAGACAATGTCTTCATAAACTTTTCATCTAAGCCATTCGGGTCGTGGGAGTAAAATACAAATGAGGGATTTTTATCAGACTTCTTTATTTCTTTCTCGACAAAGCCTAAAATACCTTGTTTTATTTGATCATGTATAGGTAATTCTATATCGAGTGACTCGTGTTCCGAGTTTACCCAACTTTCTCTTGTTTTATTCTTCTCAACAACCGTTTCTTCGGTTGTTGAAGGAGTTTCCGTAGATTCTTGGGCGGCTGTGGGACCATTTGACAATTTCCGAGAGCCTGATCTTGATCGTGGTCTGCTTTTAGGTTTCGGCGACGGCGACTGAGCCGATGTATGCACTTCGGCTATCTCTTCCTTATCATCCACACTTTTGCCGGGTTTCATTGTTTAAACAAACAAAATGCCTCTCAAATTTTAATAATATCACAAGACCAACACAGGCGTTATTAAATAAATCTATACAGCTACAAACTTAAATAATAGAAAAAGGACAGGTTGTGCCTCGTTATTTGTTTATTTGCATACATTATTTTTAGCTAGTATTTAATTTTAGCCCACAACAAAAATCTAAAATTAATTTTGAAATGTCAAATGTCATGTCAATAAGCAATGAATGACGTCATTGTGACGTCATTCACGGTTTTGTTAATATTAGGAGTAAGAGATTAGTATCCATACAGCCACTGTTGTCAATATAAGTTTCCAAGTTAAAATAACTTTTTCTGCGACTTCCTAAAGCCTGACCAGGAATAGTGTATAACAAGGGGGAAAAGTTGTATTTTTACGGCGAGGGCGCTAGTTTGAATCACGAGCGAAGCGTAAGATTCTTCTTCTTCTTCTTCAATTAATGGCGTCCGAACGGAGTGTTTTACCACTTAGGATACACTGTTCCGCCAATGTCACGTGTATAGCTTTCACACGGCAAACAGGATATTAAAGATATTATGTTACTTATATTTTTACTGATCCATCTAAAACACAACACAGATTAGACCAAACACAAAGGTTAGTATGCTTCAACATGTATGCCCGCATACTAACAAGGGTGGGAAGGAGATAATGGGGTTATACAAAGATGGAAGGGAGAGTAAATTTTTTATTGTCACAAATAGGAACTTAGAGAGCAATATTTTTAGAGTTAATAAATTTTGTTATACGTTTAAGAAGGGGAGGAAAGATCTAAGTACACATTTAATGTTAGAGGGGCGGGGGAAACTTTTGGGAAGGAACTCAAAAAGAGAGGAGCCAATATTAAGCTGGCTGTTCCTTCATCGCACTCACAAATAGAACTGTCTTTAATGTGAAGTTTCTGCAGATGAACCGGAGTGCATGCATGACCTATACGTAACCGGCAAATAATTGAGACGATTTTCTTAGGCAAGTCTATGTGTTTAAAGAACCATGGTCTTGGCGGAATGGATTCTTGGATCTCTGCATAAAATCTTAAATGAATAATAATTATAAAACCCGCATTTCGCCTGAAGTCTATGTCCTCATGTAACAGGAGGCGAGCCTGTTGCCACTTATTGGAACACGTGATTTTGAAAATTAGAAATTAAACATTTTTCTAACTACTTCATTCACCAAGCAGTTCGTAACAGAAAAATTCTCGCTGCATCCAAACAGTTAATAGATAGCACATAGAGGAGGTAATGTGGTAGCACTAAGCAAACTTAAAATAAGTTTACATCAACAATTCTCAATAAATACTAAAAGAAATATAAATAAATTGGATGCTTTAACAACAAATAAAATCTATTCTTAATTAAGCCTTGAAATTCCAGAGAAGGTCGATTTTTTCCACGAATTCTTCGACTGGGTTAACTTTCCTTGTAGAACTCGAATTCTCGAACTTTAGTATATAATGGTCCTACCTAACTATGGGTGGCGCCGTACCATTCGTACCAGTTGGTGATTGGACTCAGAAATTCGGAATGTTGCCGACCTTCGACAGCGATTAAGTGCTTCTGAGTCAGAAGATTGTAGCGATTTTGACTCAAACCCGATTTATTGCCCCTATCTAAATGCATTTCGTGCTAACGTTCGAATAAAAGAAATGTATTATCCTGACAATACATACCTAGAAAATTACTGTTGAAGAACACTGTTTAAAAATCTTTGTGCAGATTGAAATAAAAATTACAACACTAGGATGACGTATTTACTACTAAAGTATTTTAGTAATTGAATAGAGTAATCGTATAGACGTGTAGTTAGGTATATCCATGTTAATTATATGCCATCGCATGATAATTTATAGTCTTATATTTTGTCATGCTTAATCACAATATTCTAATTCCAGTAGTAGGTAGTAATAAAATAAACAGGCATAAAATAAATAGATAATTGCACATTTACTCTCGCGTTCAGGACTCGCACAGATGATTGTTATATTACATTTGATTGCAGCTGCCAACCCTCTCGTGTGTTATGATAAATAAATAAATATCTTCAGCCATTCACACCTATCAACTAGCCCTTATAATTATTTTAAACTATTAATGATACTTGTGTTTCGGATACTAGATGACGGATAAATATATTTAATAGATAAATTAAAAATGAATATTCAGAATATATACAATATATATTATTGTATAAACATCCAAGACTGGAGAACAAATGCCTGTACCTATTCATCACACAAACATCTGCCCCCGCCGGGGATCGAACCCAGAACCTCTTGAGATGGCGACGCCTTGAGACTGACGTACATACAATACGACCACGAAGTTCGTCAAAAAACCTAAAGTCGAATAATTTGAGCGCCCTCGTTAATTGCAATATCCAAACGTGATCATGAGTAAGGTATTTCCTTCTGTTCTGAACGAAGAAGCACTAGCGTGCATTTATCAAACTCAAACTCAAACTCAAACTCAAACTCAAAGTCATTTAATCAAATTGGTATCATCAAATACACTTTTGACAAGTCAAAACAAACAAAATAAATTATAAGTATCCTTAAATTGATAATACCACTACTTTTTTTTCGGCCTGTTCACTACCGGGAGGCCTTGTCTAGAGAAGATACAGGCAAGAAACTCTGCAAGGGTTCCGTCCTCCCTTTACATCAATATATACTACAACCTAATAAAATTTACGTGTATTATATAATACTCTTAGTCACAAATGTCAAAATTGATTTGGAAGGTAAATGCTCCAAAAGCGACGTATCAATATATACAAGTGATTGTAATAGTTATACTGAAGTAATTAATTAATTGTCATGTCTATTCGGAACACTCTCCTGGCCAAAACAAAAAAAAAAAAAAAAAAAAATTATATATAATATGAATGGATACAATAATAATACCTATGTTTCACAAAAAAGTTTTGTGTTAATATTATATAAAAAAAAAGGAATTTATGATAGCTAAACAAAATGTATAATAAAAAAGTAAACATTTCAATATACAATCATGAAAGTGACCAAATGTAAGATTGCAGTGTGGAGCAATCTATATGTCCCATGCTTGACTATCATTTAAATATTCATTTTTACTTTTTTTGCCTTTACTTGTGTTTCTCCATGACGATCTCTCCTTCTTGTGTTTCTCCATGACGATGTTCTGGGATGTATATAAGCTGACGATAATAATTAACAATAATTATGTACAATATTTCCAAAAAAGTTGTCCAAAAAAGGCTTACTCTTTAAAAAGAGTAAGCTCGATTAAAAATAATAATATTCTCGATAACGTAAACGTAATACTTTTATGACTTGTACCACTATTTAAGGAGTAGGAAATCATAGAAATCAACTCGCGCATTGTGCGTTAGTAGCCCCACCGGCATTACAAATGTTTTGCGGTTAGACACGGTCAATTAAACAACTAATAGAGTTTGATTTAGTTAACGCATATTTTAGTTTTTGTATGGATTTTTGAAAAGAATTATAATAAGGTTCGTCTTTAATTGAGATGTCCCAAGTCTGATTTGGAGATGACTCGAATTGTTTTAGCAGAACCATTACCAATTGAGGCATTCGGCAGCCAGTTTATGATGGCAATTATTACGTTTTTATTTTATCTTCTTTCAAATATAAATATTTTTTTATAACAACCAATCCTTGCTCGCAATTTATACATAAAAATTTACATTTTTAAACGTATACAAGTAAATTTTTCCTATTAAAATCAAATAACTGTGCTTTTTAAAGAAAAATGTGAAAAAATAAGAAAGAGCACTCGTAAAAAAGGTATTTCTAAAACCTTTGGGTGTATACTTTATTTATAAAAAAAAAAACATTATTTTTTTTAATATGAAGGGAAGCTCTTGACCTTCACCTCACCTGATGATAAGTGACGATAAGGCCGAAGGTGGAAGCGAACTTCACCTGTAATCCTCAACTACTGAGGAACTGGCTATATTACCTCTGATTGCCGGAACACAACACAACAATGCTTGTAAAATTGTTGTTATAAACTTAGATTAGACGGCGGTAGCTAGCCAGGCGGGCTTAGAAGCCCTACCACCAACTAAACCGAGCAGATCCCCTGCCCCCGAGGGGAATCGAAACCCCGGACCTCTCGATTTACACCCACTGTGGTGTTAACCACTAGACCAGAGAGGCGGTTTAAATCATAATCTAAAAAGTGTCCCATAAAATTTACCATGGCAAGTGGCTGGCGTCTTACACAATCCCCCCCCCCCCCTCGAGGTCGCCTCGAAGGCCGGCGAAAGGCACTTTCACTAGTGGAATTCGTCCCTCGATTTGGTGACGTCATATTTGCGCAACGTGATGCAATGAAGGCCTTCTTTGATGCGCTTTTTGGAAACTGACCCATATTTCTTAAGATTTTAGATTGTTTCTCACTTGTGTTTTGTCAGAGATAGCTCTTAGGTTGTCTTTTAGGCTCTTAAATTGTATCTTCGAAATATTGTTGTTATTGTATTTATTATTTTGTTTATGTACTTACTCGTAACTGTGCCTCTTTGTTATACGTTGTTGGGATAGGCTTTTTCATGGGTCTGGTTACTCGTTGTTTTAGAGCTGCTTTTCAACTTATCGCAGCTTCTATCGCTATAATTCTACGTGAATAAATTTATCTTTATCATCCTTGTCCTTAGCCTATAATATAAGACCCACTACTGGGCACAGGCCTTCCTCGTGGAAACAAACACTATGGCTCGTATTACGGAACTAAGCTCAAGCGTAGATCTCTGCTTGAGCACTGTTAGAGAGGGATGGCTATTGATCCCACACAGCGCCATCCCTTTTTAACTGCGCTCAAGCAGAGATCTACGCTTGAGTTTGTTTCTGTAATACGGGCCTGAGACCCTGAGGAGTATATATAGGCTGTAACACCACCACGCTGGTCCAATGCTGGTTAATGGGTAGAAACGGTTGCAATAACCGGGGCCAACGGTTTAATGGGCCTTCCGAAGTACGGAAAATTAAGATCACAAAGTTTTGGTCACCCATCCAAGGCCTGACCACGGCGAAGGTAGCTCTGTTTTCGATATCGAAAGCCAAAGCGTATTAACAACCACTACGCCACCGAGCTCCTCTTGTGTTTATAGCTCTTAAAAATAGACATTGTAATGTTTCTTGAACTGAAAAATGTTTTTGACACACAGCTAAATGTTTTTCAACTCTACTATTTCTAAATTATGTGTACCTACATTATTTTTATATTATAAATATAGGCATTGTACAAAATGTAATAGAAATTCAAACTCTAAATAAATTTTGGTATTTATTGTGTACTTCTACCAGTTTTTCCGAGGAAATTGATTGTAATGAAAGTCAAAATTGTATATAAATGGCCATTAATTTTATTTTTCACAATAATCTTACACAAAATACATTCTAAATTAGTTTGGTCCTGTAATATTAATTAATGAGACGCTAACTGCGCCATAATACAATTAAAATTGTTCATTGTTACTTATCGACAACCCAACACCTCTATATTGCAAGTAAATACGTACAATAATATATGTACATCGGCGGGTACAATCACAATTTACTAATTTTGCCCCCAATAAAGAAATGGACGTCTATTCGGCACAAAATTTATTATCATCAACCAAAACTCGATTGAACCAATCTTTACCGCCACAATGCTTAACTAGCACATTTTGTTTGACGTAACTCGTCAACAGTTTAAAACAATAAAAAAGAATATTTAAATAATTCCAAGATTTACAATCTATACTTATAATATTGGAGAATAATCTCGATTCACATCACTAATTTACAAGACACAACTTGTTTTACTCTTTTTTAAACTTTACCCTATATTTACATTTTACTTAAATATCTAAAAGTTCATAGAACGTACTAGAAATATATCATAGATATATGGGATAAACATTACCAGCTTTCGACGGAAACGATATAACGATACCTAACAATCGAATCTAACGCATCGTTTTCGCCTAGTCGCCGGTAAAAAAGACCTTACTGACTAAGTAGCGAGTAATCCCGTCCAATAGAATTCCAGAGAAAATTACCTTTCCCGAATTATATGGAGGGATGGTTACACCTAATAGATCGAGAACTCGTACTCGATTCTCGAAAGTTCGGTTGTAAAGGAACTCTGGTTGCGTTCAGTTTCGTTTGTATTGGAAACCGAAGCAGCCGTGGTTGGTCCGCATTACCGCGGGTATTTACAATAAATATTTACATTAACTTATAACTAGATTGTTCAAAATATGATTTATAAGCAGTATGGGTGGCAGAACTGGTATACCAGCCTCTGACTCCGTTCCGTTTTCTTCATGATGCCTTTCTTGTAGTACTGCCTGATACTCCTGGAGAGCTTGTCGTAGTTCATCGCTGGCCGGTTCTTTCTCTTTCCCCACAGTCTCGCCACACGTACTGAATCCTCAATCTTGAAGACACCGTTACCTGAGAAAACACGTCATGAATTAACCATCGGTCGCTAAATTATTCAAATGTTAATCGCACGATCTGCGCTTTGTTTTTGGGAGACGTTGAACATTGAATATTCAGCGCGAGACGATCACAAACAAGACTTTTACTGTTTTTTTTCTAAACATTTGTTTTTTTATTGTATTTGATTTCTTTATCATATAGTGTAACAACATTGTTTCTTAATGTTTTATTAAACGTAATGTATGATCTATCACAAAGTCATTTATCATTCTGATGTGGGTCACGGTATAAAACAATTCACAGTCTATTTATAAGAAACTTTCAATTTATTCAGACCCTGTATTGGTTCCCATTGTAGCAAGAATAACTGCCGTATTTTCCGTATTAAATTGCTATATTTATTTAATATAAAAATTATCAGAAATATGCTCAGAAAAACTGGGACAACGGTTGAGAAGCCTTGAAGCACCCACTGACTTTAAAATGTAGCAGTTAAGTCGTTTTCCAAATACAATTCGTGATCCAAAAAGGACGAACACTAAATGTCTTGGGGCATAATGGTTCATAAATCGAAGCAATATGTCTGTACGTACTATTAGAACTAGTCACGACAAAGAACTAACCTTTAATGGTTTTAAAGTATATCTACTAGTAAAACGTGCACACATCTACGAAATTGACATGAAACCAGATATGAAATTAAATTATATAAGGTGAAACTACTTCAAAAATTTTCGATACAATAGAAATTCTATTGGTGGTTTTTGAACTCACCCACACTTATATTTTTGTGTAAATTTTCCGAAATTGTCTGGAAAGGAGTAGTAACAACATTCAACAACATTCACATGCAAAAAGATCTAAACACATTTGACAGCTGATAGTCTTTACTCGCCTTTAATAAGAGTCACTAACGGTCAAAATTGTATTTATATTTTTGCACGTGACTGGAAATTATAAAAGGCAGAAGCATCATTAGAAACTCTAACAACAATTAGATGCTTTTTTCGGTGTGGATTCATTTTGTATGATTGATTTAATATCTTAGAAGCTTATTTACCACGTTTTTTTAGTTTCACTTCTTGTCTGTCTGTCCGTCTGTCGAGATCAAATTTCTTATCGCAATTTTCAAGCACTTTACAAGCATACAAGCAGGCTTGCTTCCGGTGACAATACAATATTAAATAAAATAAAAAAGGAGTTAAATAAATACTTTACATAAAAAAAAGCTTTTAAAATTTCCACGTTTTACTAATGGACTAAAAAGGGAAAAATATTTTTTTCGGTAATAAAACTAAGATGAAGTAATTGGAACAAAATTTTAAAACGTGCCTATCAATTGAATAAAAGCCTTATTTATATATCATTAGAATATAATGGAGCTTCACACGTTTGGTGCTGTGTTTGTAGACATAAACGTACCAAGTAGCAAATAGATCGAGTGGAAACAGTCAAGTAACTGGCTGGTTCACCTTGGCTGTAAGAATGTCGCTGTTCAAACATATTTTCCAAGTACAATTGTTAGTATTGTTATAGATATTCGTCCATCTGATATTAATGTTATGAAGAATTTTGCTTGTATCTTTCTTGCAGTATTTGCTTAATGTAAAAAAGTTACGTACAAAATTCTATCGTTATCCGCAGCCTATACGAGTATACGTCCCTCTGCTGAGCACATGCCTTCCTCATGGAGAAACACATGAGGAGAATGGGTCGTAAAACCACCACACTGGCCCAATACGGGTTGGTGGGTAAAAACGGTTTAACGTGCCTTCTGAAGCACGGAGGAGTTCGAGATCACAAAGGTTTGGTCACCCATCCAAGGCCTGACGATGGCAGAGGTAGCTTTGTTTTTTTTTTCTAGCTTTTCATATCGTAGCTATACAATTTATATTTACTTTTGTCTTTTGAGGTATAAGAATTGATTTATCTATTGTGGTGTGGATAAATTATTATAAGTAAATGTAAAAACCCTTCCATTTAATAAACGTATGAGTACCGTAATGGGTCATTTACGTTAGTTATTAATATGAATTGTTCTGCAGTGGAACAAAGGAATAATTATTGAAACGATACGTAATAAAGTTGATCTTTATTCATTTTTTATTGCTAAGCGTTATCGCTCGATAAATATGCATTACTTGCGTCAATTATACCATCAAATATAACAGAATGAGGTATTGTTATTGCTTTAGTATTAAAATAAGTTGTGGTAAGAATCCTGTATACGTAAAGCCAATTAAGAACTTATAAAATTCATACTTTGCAATACAATAATGCTGCAAGTATTCAAGATTTAACAACAACACAATATTCATACATTACATATGAGCATCTATGTAAAATTTGCTGCTTACATACAGTACAATCACACAGATATGAATATCAAATCTAAAGTTATTCTGTGCTCTGTGAAGTAATCATAAATAAATATATAACAATTTATTATGCGTGTAACTGTTATCTGGTGACTATAGTCTAAACTGTATGTTAAAGCCAAAATATAACAAAATCAATCTGAATAAACTAGGAGCGACTAAAGATAATAATGTTTAACTGTACTTTTAATATTTTTCTCACATAATTCTTCTGTTCAACCCCTAATGTCATTGGTGGCTAAGATTTATATGTCTCAAAAACAAAGCCTATGCCAAAGTTTTAATCAGAATGTCCGAAAACCTATAGTAAAATTTTAGTCTCAAAAACAAAACATATAGTAAAGTGTTCTAACGTTAGAGCCAAGAAAAGTCTTGTGATTCAAAAATTTACATCAATTACAAATATGACTGTGCCTATAGGTCAGAAAAACCAGAAATAAAAGTCGCACTAATATTAAAAACAAAATAAAATAACAGTTAATGGTTAATGGAATACGAAAAATACCGACAGTGGAATAATTAAAGTTAGATCTGTGGACATTATATACCCACATCTTAATCAATACACTAACCAGTTCAATTGGATTTGTGGTTGATAGGTGTGGTCGATGCTTAGGCAAATCATGGTATAACTAGATGTTATTGCCAAAAACGTTAAATAGGATTTTACTGTAATAAATATCTGTCTGCGATATCACGTCACAGACAAAAATAAAAAAGTTAAGATCAAATTGGGAAAACTTCAACATGGACCGAGTACCGAATACGGCCGAAAAACAAAATACGAAGTTGTTTTTAGTCAATTTCGTATGCAGGTCTAATCAAATCAATTGAGGTCATTAGTTAGTGGATTATTTTCATTTTATCAAGCAGTTATTTTTGCTAAGCCCCAATAAGAAAAATAACCGTTTTCACTACCTTTGTGAGTTTCTGATAAATTAACTGACAGTTAATTCCAAACGAATTCTATTTCTTTTTTTAATTTATCTCTTTAATACTCGCTGGAGGTCATGAAACCGCCTAAACAATTATACCTTTAGCTAACGCAAGATTTTATTAATAACTACCTTATTTTAAATTTGTTAAACACCTAAGTCTAGTAAGCAAACAGCGTTATAAAGCCTTCGCAAACATTCAAAGCTTTGAAGTCACGACAAACCTTGATGATGACAGTAATGATACAGTATCAAAGCAGTGAATAGCTACTGGAATGATTGACAATAAACACGAAGGTCTTCATAACGCTGCTTGCAATCGTGAGGTAAATAAACTTACTTCGGTCTAGCCATCTGATCGCGGAGCCGTGTACGTGAGGAGACGCCAGCAGCTCCTTCAAGAACTGCCAAAGATGTATATGCGTGCTTCCAGACTTCGCTTTGCCGCCATTCGTATTGGTGCTTGTTCCTGCTGATTCTGAGTCCTCGTCCGCTAAAAAATTAGTTTAAAATTAGACTTGCGATGCAAATTAAATACAGTAGTACATTCGGAACTATCAAACAGTTTCAGCACTGTTGTTTTCAACAAAAGAGAAAAATATTCTGAGAAGCTGATTAATAAAGGTCATCATGCAGCTTTAAAGAATGGAAATTCTTTTCAGAAGCATAACATTTATGACAATTATCATGTAGAGGTTTTTAGAAACAATTATCTATTGAGATCGCAGGCTACAAGAAACATTGTACAAGAACCCAGAATACACGTCGTTCGTGTCCTAGATCCCTACTAAATAAGATTAATGTGAGACTAAACGTTTTATTAAACAATTTAGAATCATTAAAGGGTAGGTAATGGGTTTGATGAGCGAATAAGGGGTCAGTGCAGTAGCTAGCCATTACACTGGGATATGACTTCTTGGTAAAGCTTTAGTGTACTTAATCACTTCGTTACTGCTATAAAACTGGACATGAACAATATTCCTATATACGAGAACATGGCTTAACCTTATCCTTCGAAGAAACTACATACATTAATTAAAGAAAAAATATTTTAGCCGTAATTTTTGTAAGCAGTATCTATTTTTAATTCTAAGCGGCCTTCATTGCCAGACTTGAACGGACTGACATTTAAACAGTTTCGCATAAACATTGTGGCACAAACGATCAATAAAAACATTCTATTTAAAGAAGAAAGCTGGGTGTTGAAGGAATGCTACATACAATTTGAGAGGAATAAGGTATTGCAAATGACGTTCTCGAAAGTAGCATCTAACTGAGTGTAGATAAAGTTGACATTCAGGTCAGAGTTGCATTGAGAGTAGCGACTGAAGGCAGTAAAGAGATAAACGAAAGAAACATTGAACAAAGTGACACTTACAGCTCAAAGTGGTTAACCATATAGAAATGCCTGTGGAGGAAATCCAGTTTTGACTTATTTTGAACCGTATCTGATGGGATTAATGGATTTTTTGTGATGTCAAACGGGATGCCTATCTTGGTCGATACGACCTTGTGAGTCCGGTGGCCCTAGTCATATAAACTGGGTCGTTGGGAAACGATATAAAAACCCGCCCGAACGTATATGGGGTTCTAGCTGGTGCGATCTATCGTCTAGAGTTAGGGACGATAGAATAGGAATAGGGTCGAGTAACACTGATTGATGGATTAACTGTAACAGGGCGTGGTCCGTTCAAATGACATTAAATTCAATTCACATTAGTAAATAGTTGGTCACTGATTTTAAAATAACATTGCAACAATTTTTGGAATAAAGAAAATTATTAAATGTAGGTATTATAAATGAATTCATGAGCATTTATCTGTTTTAATACAAATTGAATAAACTACTATAATTTCATCGGTTTTTAAAGTGATTCACTCGGTTTCTACGGTTTTTCTTGTTTGTATGGAAGGCCGGTTGTATGTTGCGACGCAGAAGGAATAATAATTGTAGATTGCGATTTCCTGTGCTGCACGCTGACACTTTTTTTGCTAAATAACTGTCTGACGGAAAGTAGGTATTCTGGTATTCTTCCCAGTATACTATGGTTGGTATATTTAAATTGCGCATTCCCCGTTACAGTTCCAGAGTAGGTATTAGTCCTCAATATGAACTGTTCAGATGGAGACATTATCCTAACTTCTCTAAAACATCAATAATAGCTTGTGGGCGCACCATTTAACTGTTCAATACACCGACGTGGTCAGGTGCAACATCGTTCTACATTTCTTTGACACGATGCAGTAACTCCACTTTTTCTTAGCCTTTGATTTAGTAGTTTATTCTGCATCTATCTCATCTATCTGGATCATGTTCAACGTTCCATGTTTTTTTAAATAAAATCTATGGCAATAATTTTTTCTGTGTCAATATACAAGAAGAAAGAAACAGTATAATCTTGGTGCTAAATTAGTGTGTACATACCGTCGCTCATATCGTCAGCTGACGGTAGACCAGCAGGCGTAGGATTGGGCGAAGATTGCTGATGCTCAGACCATTGTGATGTTCTCCAAGCTTCATGTCGGGCAGCCTTCCATATTTCCAATTGGGCGTATAATGTGCTCCCGGCCTATAAAATGAAAGATTTTGAGTATTCTAGCAAAACAGATCGGAGTTTTGGCCGTTATAAATACCATTTTACGGGTAAATGTTATAGTTACATGAACAGTTCTTAAAATAGAGCCATGAGTTAATTTACCTGTAACGAATTGTCCTATTCAATGCGAAGGAAAATAAAGTAAAGATGAAGAAAAAAAAATCTATTTTTGTTTGTTTTCAAAACAACAACGATTTATATGTATGCGAGTACCCTGAGGAACGTGTTATGCCTCGTCGCCCAGAGACTTTCATCGGCTTTAGAGAAAGTCTGCGGCCAACGGCGCGTGCGTACTGCACCCATTGAGCACAAATATTGATCCTTGATCCAACGCATTACGGGTCAATTTAGAGTAAGCAGTTGCAAGGTCTTTTTATATTACAGCCATGATTACCCTCCACTTAGCCGCATACACCTTGCAATTAGCCATCTCTTGAATTTACATGTCCCTTCAAATTAGTAGTGTCATTAATGCTCGCAAAAATATTTCTGGTCTTGCGATAGTCGAATGAATGTGCAAATGTTTATAAAAATTGAACATTTCTGTAATCCGTTACAATGAGAAAAAAATCATCCATTGGACTGAACAAATTAGGACAATTGATTCAATATTTTAATTTTAGAATAAATAATACCGTGATGTAATATTACAACAGAGTAAACAAACTATAAAATGAGGAGCGTTGTATAATAATAATTGACCTGGTAAACGGATTTCCTGAGGGTCAAATCGCTGTGACATAACGAGGTTCCAAAGAAATGTCTCTATATTGCGTAAAGAAAAGTAGTTTCCCGTGCGGTAAACTTAAAAAAAGACATTGGTACATAAATGTCTAATCGAAGTGATTACTATATTTTTTATCTATATAAAGAACATTAACATTAGCAATGAATGCACTATAACCATATTTGATTATTGTTTAATATTCATTTTATCAGTATTTACTGTGGGTCTATACTACAATCTTAATATAAATGACATTACATTTTTGGTAATAACATTATTCGATCCATTAAATTTTATTGAATCATGATGTTTTCAATACTACTCCGAAAAATTCACGCAATCGACAGGTGCAGCAATTAACTGAATGATGTTAAATATATATATATAGTTATGGTATGT
Source organism: Parapoynx stratiotata (assembly GCA_910589355.1). Taxonomy (NCBI): domain Eukaryota; kingdom Metazoa; phylum Arthropoda; class Insecta; order Lepidoptera; family Crambidae; genus Parapoynx; species Parapoynx stratiotata. The sequence continues at coordinate 15,767,522 of OU342460.1, read as the reverse complement.
TTATTACAAAAAAAAAACTAATTAAAGATGTTGATAGAGACGCTACACGCAATCACACAGATGATGTAAGCTAATCGTCGTCAAAAAACTTAGGAAGCAATTATCGACATGGGTGCTGATGATTCAAGGAGCCTATTTATTGAAGATACAAAATTAGCACATGAAACTAATGATAGCTTAATTTAAAAAAAAACATGATGACAGTAACTATTTAGATACGATTCAGTATACATTATAAGTTACATTTAAGAGACACCAGAATAATTCAAAGACTGTTAGATTTATATTCAATGGTAGTAGACTATACAAACCGAATATCCGACGTTCAAAAATGTTATACGACTTCAGTAGAAGTTAAAGGTCATCGATACCATTAAGAATGAACCGAGTAAACAATATCGCGCTTATCGTTCGCACATGAATCAATAAGTTAGACTTTGCTCTCATATCAAACGCCCTCGTTTCCCTCAGGGTTAACTGATTTATAAATGAAAACAAACTATTGGTTTTCAACACACGTTGAGGTTATTATCAATATCATAATTCCAATAAATTACATGACTTTATAATAAGCTTTGCACCGTCACGTGTCTTTTATAGTGATAACCTTAAATCCAAACATTATGTTTCTTTTAATGCAGACATAAAAAAAATCAATATCAAACTCTTACTCTCTCTCCTTTTCTCCTCTTTCTTTCTTTCTCTGTATCTTTAATTAAAATAAACAAATTACTAGTGTATTAATAACAAACGTAATATTACCTTCCTCCGCACATGTATACTGCCTACCCGTATTTTTCCCAGTTAATATTAAAACATTCAATGTTCTTCATTCCTCAGGTAGCCCAACTGCTACTTAGTCCATGCTCTATTTAATTTTATCAACATTACTGAACGTGCAGACATTGGCGGAATTGTGAGACTTAACACAAAGAAAGAATAAATAGAGAAATCTTGTGCACTTACCTCAGGTGCTCTCTCGTTGAAATCTTGTTCTGTTAAAGCCATTAGTGCAGCTCCATCCATAGCAAAATATTCTGAAGGGACCATAGCCAAATTGAAGTGCTGAAGTGTGAACATGACCCACGATTTTACGTCTCTCGTACTCCAAAGCATTGGATCTGAAAACAAATTTTGAAGTTAGATAACCATAAACATTATTAGTAATTTTAAAATGGCAAACAAATTGATAAGAAAATAGTTATTTGCAATTAACAAAAACATATACAGCAATTCATTGATTAAATCTTATCATACTTCAAAATTAGGTTTTACTATGTTTGGTCATGGTTTTTTGGCATATAGCTGCAAATATTGTGTGAACTCTATATCAAACATTTGATGTTCTGCTTACGTCACCGACCATTACGTCTGTATTCTCAGAATCCATTTATAATCGCGATGTGCTTAAGCAGTAGCTGACACGTTATCTACATAGAAACGTGGAGTTTTTTGCCGCCTTGAGGTCACAGTGACGTCATTGATAATCAGTTAATAGTACTGATGTCAAGAGTTACGGCTACTAAGTTCCCATGTCATGTCGATTCATATTCAACATACATAATAATAAATTCTTTACCTTTATGCAGACGTGATTGTTCATAGATTTGCCGTTTATAGTTTTCAACCTTTTATGAAACTATTAATGACTAACGTACGTATTGACTCACCTGGTGAGATTCCAAGTACAGTGCATGTGTTGTCTACATCTCTCTTTGACTGCTCAATAGCCATAGACAGCACGCGGTCGATGTCAGGCGCAACTAAAGCTTCGTCACCTCCACTGCTCTCTTCCATTTTGACTGGACTCAATTCCAGGGGAATTGGTTTTAGGTTTAATCTTTTCTGGAATGTTGTGTCTTCTAAAGCTGATCTCAGCAGTATGTGGTCTCGTGGCTCCTCAACTTCAATTTTGGGCGTAATATAATTGTGTTGGACACTTTCTTGCAGAATTTGATTTTCTTTAAGCAGCTCCTCAATATCAATATATTCTTCGTGCTGTGGCACAGGTGAGGAGTATTGGTTATGGCTCCCATATGAGGCGCAGGAGCCTGAAGGGGAAAGGGGATAGGGAGAAGCAAATCCTGGAATAGCCAGTCTGTTTGGTTCCTCTTTAATGTAGATAGGACTGAACTGTTGCTGGTTATATGGTGAAGAAGGATGCAGGGCTACTGTTGGAATGGACCCTTCGTCTGATGATGGAGAGGGTGTGGGGTATCCTTCAAAATCGTAAAGGCGATCGAGTATGTTGTCTTCTGGATACGGTGGTGGCGGTTTGGTGTGTGGATTGGGTGGAGAGTGCAGCATGGATTCTGGTGGCGATGCAGCGCCGAGGAAGCGCAGCAAGTGGTGAAGGTCTGCGGGCGAGGCAGGCACGGCCCTCTCGCCCTGCGAGGCCGACGGTGGGCTGCACCCTGACCGGGGAACCGTTTGTGGCATCTATGAACAAAGGAAAATAAATTAAATATTTTATCGGACCCAGAGGTTTATAAAACAAGATAAGTTATTCACGTCACTCTTGATTAAATATGCCCTCACAAATATTGTGGCACGCCTGTACCTCATGATTTGCTTATCAACGTGAATGGGTGTAGTGATAATTTTTTTTACAAGTTTTAGATTGTCCGTTTATGTGAACGCTTTAGGTCATCGCTTGCTTGCGTCATTACTACGTGCAAGGAGGCGCCAGATGTAGCGAATATATTTCGCCGATATTTATTTGTGCTAAAATTAAAGTGAGTTTTAGTTAGACTAGAAAATAATGAAGATTTTTCACAGATGAATAACATTTAGAGAATTTCAATAATTTTAATTTGTTATTTAGTCTCTTTTGATTTTTTTTCCGTGATACATAATTGCAAGAAACACACATAATTCACAAATAGTAAATCAGAAATCTAATGTTTAAAGAATATTATTAAGTTAATAATATTAAAAATAAATTAGCTGTGATTACAGGTTTTAGTTGTTTTCCTAATTTCCTTTGTTAATGTTGTATGCTAATGATAGAACTCACTCTGAGTAAAGAAAGACCCATCGCACTCGTATCTGAACCATAACTAAGTGATCATGGTGTATTTTTCCGACTTGAACTTCAAGTCCAACCGGTCAGTCAAGATAATCAAATATGACTGTTATCAAGAAACTACTTTGAAAAAAGAAACAATGGTAATCATTGATTCTAAGCTTCTCACGTCATATGTAATTGTTGAATGTCGTTCTTGTAGAGGCGACTTATTCAAGCGGAGAAAACTTGATTCGCTGGTTTTCTATTCTTAGTGGCGATTCTTTCATGTTTGAAGGGTTAAGTTTTGTGTCCATTGTATAGAAGTTTTAATAAATATAATTGAGAGCAATTAAAAGATCGTCCGAAAACTAAAGAAAATTTGACTTAATCAATTCCTCTAAAACAAAAATGCTTTAAATGTAGATACTACTTTCTACATTTATAGCATAAAAATTCTGTGTTAATTTTATCCATAACCACGCCACGAAAAACCCAATAGTTTTTTTAGATACCAGAATCTTTAAGTTTAACTTCAGTAAGTACGATAACTGTTACTGTTATATTGATGGGTTAATGATTGTCGTAATACATATTTACACACGTGTTAGCATTCGTTCCTAATTTTCTTGGATGTTGGCTATCTAGCCAACTTACTATATAGGCGTTTAACATATAACTGCTACTGTATTACACCCATCTAAGAGCTTATCAAAATTATTCTTAACTTAATAAATATGACACGTATCGCCTCTTGATAAGTTTGAAAATCTAATACTGGCTGTTGATCATTTCTTTTATCTTTCTCTATTTATATTCCTGTTTCTATTACTTAAAGCTCATTGACCTCACGAATTTAAATATCACCTTGGTTATATACTTTACCTAATTATATAAGCTTATCAATTCATATTATTTTAACTTTCGCTTTAAATTATAAAAATTATTCTACTTTCATCTCTACCTAACATGGAGGCTAGGAAATTAAATATTTAAAAAAATCTACGCATATCTTAATAATGTACTTAATAAATGGTTACAAAGTGGAATTAGCTGGTTCTCACTGATAAAATAGAATTTGATGGCACTTTTTAGTTACGATCCAATCCAATCTTTTCAGTAATGCGGTACTAATTAAGAGCCGTGTGACAACGGCTCATTAAAAGAATACTAACAACCCGTCTCTTCCCTTGGATGTCGTAAAATGCTACTAATGGACTTAGAACTGCACAACCACCCAACAGCTTATAGAGCGACGGGCTCTCCACCTGTCACGCTGAGTGCAGACTGCTGGTAAAGCACGGACTGTGGCAAAATGCTTAAAAGGTGCTTTTGCCTAGTCTCTGACTAACCCTTAGGCGATAATAGTCGTGATTATATGTATATACTAAGAAGTAATGGAATATGTCCCGAAACGGTCTAGAATTTCGGTTTCTCTCTTGCAGCCCACTATAAGTATAGCCCTCTGCATTCATTGCCCTTTAGGCCAGTAATATTTTAATTTTTTGCCAGTTTTACTAATTCTATTTCAGGCTATTACAGGCATGCGGTATACCTACATATTCCTGTTATTATTAACGAGCTGATGCCCACGACTTCGGCCGCGGTTACTGGTTTTTTAACTATCACACGGGAACCCTTCAATTTTCCGGAATAAAAAGTAGGAAATGTTGACCAAGGATTATAAGGTATCACACACATGCAAAATTTCATTGAAATCGGTCCAGCCATTTCGGAGATTAGCCCGTTCAAACAGACGAACCAGCAGAGAAACAAAAATTTTTTTTTTTTTGTATTTTTCTTCTTTTAACATCCCGTGACTTGATTTTAAGCATTTTTTTTCCAATGTACAGACATCGACCTATACAGTTTTGTTATATGTAAAACGTAGGTTTAAAACGTAGAAGCCAAAGAGCAAAGAATCGCAGGTGTGCCCTGGAGATTCTTGCCCTGTGCCTGAAGGTAATCGATATTGATGTACCGTATTGACAAAAAACCGGCGAACATGTAAACATAACTACAACAGCTAAATCACTGTAAATCCAAATTGTCATCAAATTAAACAGGATTATAAGTACACGCCAAAAAAAGACAATACTAGTGACGTCATTTCATTGTGCCTCCGCTCATCGTGACTGTCCGAATGCAGACTCCTGCTATATATCAATAAGACCTTGGGGTTTTAACGCTCGCTAATATCTAGGCCTAATAAACAATAGGCCTAACCATCCGTCTTAGACTTAGCTACCAGTTCACTCCAAAGTGAGCGAGACAAAATATGTTTGCACAAAAAACGGAATGCCTCAATGAAACTTCGTGAATGAAGGCATGTGAATGTGACCTTACTTACTGGTGTATGAATTAATATACTAATTCGCATAATGATATCAAATCCTGACTTCAGAATGTGAAGCCGGATTAAACACAAGGTCGTGGAGCTAGAAAATCTAAAATTAAGCATCTAAAATAACCACGGAAAGGCCAGAAATTTATACAATCCTAATAGCTAAAGTAGGTATTATGGTATAGATCCTGTTATTAAAAGAGTGATGGGTGGAAAAGACATCTTAAATTATTCAAAAACATTTTGTTCTGATAAAATATAAAAACACAAAGATACCTATAAAAACGACGCCTTAGGTGCATGCTACAATTTGACCTGAACAGCTATTTTTCGTTCAACATCATTATGTATACTATGTTGTAAATATTATATACATCAAGGAGTTCAGGGGTTGATGACCCCGTATCTTACGCCTACAATGGTATTGTAACTGAGAAAATGATTCATCATACCATGATAATAAGATACCATTTTCATTAAATTTAGTTTGTAACTAAAGACTTGTAGCATCCCAATTAAAATTCAAGCAATTTTTTCCAAATAAATTACACCCTTGCGGAGACGGATTAAGAACTATATTTAGAGCTAATTTATTTTATTTCCCAATTCGTTCGTTCTTGAACTGCACTGGAAACCCCCAACCATTAAATAAACTACGGTACAATAAGAGCGTAAAATCGCAAATCTCGTTTCAAAAATTAATTTGCATAATCTGACAATAACTACACGGGTCTCGTAACTAGATGTCTGTCTGTGATTAGACTTAATTGCCCATAACTTAAAGTGTACTATTGTCCATCAGCTTAAAAGGCACCTGAGACAGTTGCTTTACAAATCTGATCTTTATTGTAACGTCTTAAGTCTTATTTGTAGGTAGAGCAATCATTTGATTTTAAGTACAGTGATTTAACATAAAATATTAGTGTTGTTAAAGTACCATAAAATTGGATTGGTAATACTCATTAATTAAAGGTTATCAATGCAACATACATCAACTCCAGACTTAGTCGCCCTGTTGGTCGTTGTATATGAAAGGAAGTTTGGACAATAACAACCCCATACTAGCCCAATTGCTGGGTAGAAGCGGTTGCAACGGCAACCGAGATGATCAGTTTAACGTGCCAAGTCACAGAGTATTTCAAGCTCATAAAGATTGGTAACCCTTTCAAGATCGAAATTTCTAAAGGTATATTCTCAATATCAAAACTAAATATACCACACTACCGAGTTACTCAATACAATACAAATATGGTAATACAATCTTTGTTAGTCATTAAGTGTTACAAAAGCCCAAATTTTATTTTTCGATGGTGTTATACTCATTTCTTATTATAATTTCTGGACAAATTCACTGTGTTTTGGGTACGATTGTCTTTTATTTTACAACTGTGTTACAATAGCCCCCTAATAGCCCCAACTAAAACGTTAGCTCCACAAAGACAAAGCCGCGATCGAAAGCTTAAACGGTATTAAGAAACGTCCCGGTCTCACCACTGGCTTACCTAACGCTTAACTCATAAAACTCACTTGATATGGCCAACTTTCACCCTCCATATTAAGTCAACGTTAATGTCACTCCAATATTTATAAAACAGAAACCGCACTCACACAATCACCTCCGATTGTCAAAGATGAACAGTTGCACCGTTGGGCACATCACGTGAAAAGTTACGCCGGGTTATGTAGAACGAATGCTGGATGGTATATATTTTTTCGGCCTGAGTGCGTGTTCTCGGTAGATAGATCACACAGCCACTGGCATGTGCGCCCGCGCAGACACGAAGCCTTGTCTCAATGAACGCCTGCGTCACAGCGGGAAGTACGCTAAACTAATAATATTTTAATAAAACCTACATCGGAACTTTATACGGTACGGCACCGTGTACTTAATTGTGTCGTGTGACGTACTGTCACAGCATCTATTGTTATTTTCCAATACTTAGTGATAGATCGATTTGTGTTTTCCATTTCCTAACTTTTAATTGTAATTTAATTAAGGTTAGTGTGATCTTGACTTTCAAATAGCCATTGATGCAATGCCGGAATTCGGGAGCGAATTTAAATTTTATTTTTCACTAATGAATGTTGTGAGCAGTGACGCAACCAAAGCAACATTATGTCATAATTTGTTTTGACTAAACAACTTTGAGAGCCTTATTAAAATAAGTGTCAAACGCAGGCTGTCCAGTCTTCCTGAACCATATAAAATTTTTAAACTTCGTAAATGTTAGTCCTGGTTTTGTAAAAAAAACAAAACTCGCTATAATCAGACACCAACTGTATCTCTTAAGATTAGAGAATTGAAATTAAAGCAAAACAAACGACACTAGTAAAGTGTAAGCTGGTTACTATAATGATGAGTCAGTCCCTAAAAATAACAATTTTCCCACTTAAGTTGACAATAGTAGAATGTAGTGAAATAAGAAATACAGGGCATACAATCACAACTTTATCACTTTGAAATAGACAAGTTTGAAAGTTGCTATAATTACGTAACAAACTCACACTAAGCTATGTATACATCTTACAAGTCATAGTATTTTCCTTGAACAAAAATAGATAAAAGCCCTCAAACCCAATAACAAACATAATTGCGTCATTATCTGGTCAGTAAAATGAGCGTGATGCAGCATAGAAAGGTCATAAAAAGAATCATTTGTAACTATGACATGCGCGTGAGATGAATTGAAAAGCAATGTTTGAGTTTGGGTTGAGGGGTTACCCTTATAAACTCTGAGATTTTTCTGATAAAGGTAAATTTGTAACGAGGCGCCATAGCTATATTAGCGCCTCGTTGCTGTCATTGCGCTCTTCTCTGGCCATTTTTCTCTTGGTTTCCGATTTTAAATTTGCTGTCTGTCTCTTTTTATTTGTTTTGTTCTCGAAGCTTATTCTTACGAGAGTCAGTGCGTAGAGCGGTTGACTCCCTTCTAACAATAATTGTAAAATATTTGCTGAGACAAAGTTGCAACAAAACACAATATCAGTTCCTAATTTATAACAAAGACTATATGTTTCTTTAAGGCACTATTGTAAGTAGTACCCTTTTTATAATATATTTAGTGTTAAATGTGAAATTGTTTTGTGTTCAGTGTAATTTACCTTTTTTTATATAATTGTTTCAGTTGTGCCTTAAATCTTCATTATAATTTACGATACTTAAGTGACGACCCAACTGAATTTTAATTATCCCCGGCTTCACCCCGTCACAAACTAAAATCCCATGAATGTATAGGGAGATTAGACAGCTGTGATGGGAAGCTTGGAGATAGATAGCCTAGGTGAACGAGCCTTGATAATATTCGGGACGTTCTAAAGAATCGTCATCAGCCTATATACGTCCCACTGCTGGGACAGGCCTTCATCATGGAGAAACACATGAGGAGTTCTAAAGAATGACCAGATACAATCCATCCCAAACCGAAGGCATGAAGGTAACAATGAACTCTTGTTAGTTAGATCTTGACGAAGCGTAGGAATTTTCTACACAGCCCTCTTCGTGAACATCGCATTATGAGTTTATATCTGGTTTTTATCATGCTCTTTCTTTTAAAGCTCTAAATGCATGAGTAGGTCCTTACCTATGAAATTGGTGTTTTGTATGGAGATTTTGGAGAATTCTGCATTTTCCATACTAAATATTTTCAGTTTTTTTCCCAACGACAAATCCAAAGATAATCATATTTGGCATCTATCATTAGGCAAGCTTTAGTAATGTGTAATATCACACTTCATAAAAATTATTTATCGTTTTTAAGTGAATGCAAATAAAATGATGTATTCAGGAGGCACTTAAAAAGAGTTGTCTCCGTGTCCAATTTTAACACAATTAAACTTACAACAAATTATCAAAACAAATCAAAAGAGCTCAAAAATATAGTCTACTTTTAGACGAGGTAATTATTTTTAAGGAATACTCTGAATCTTAATAGTTACAGACAAAATACTAAGACAGAAAAAAAACACCAATTTCATAGGTAAGGACCCAATATGTATCATCATGCGGTGTTGATGCTAAGAGGGCAGGTACCTATGCAGTAGAAGTATGCAAAGTCAATGAAACTATCGTATCAAATCGTATGAAAATTATCTTTGAAAATATTTGCAAACCAATTTCAACTTTACATTAGATAAGTCACGGTGGCTAATCGTGTGAGAGTATTCGTTTAATGTGTCCTCTGACTTCTTACTTAGATAACACATGTCACTGACCCCAAGGAATATTTATTATGCTTTATAAAGGTTTATACTGAAATAAAAATATATCTAAGAAGTAATAATGTACCTGTGAATATCGCTTTATACACACTGAATGGCAATAGCCGCCCTGTTACACAGGAACTAACCCCGTCGAGGCTAAAGGGTGATAACTAATGACATTATTAAGGCCAGGATCATAGAAATTTACCTGTTTTTGGTCAGTTATTTTTCAAATTATGTCTTTTTTATTCATAAAAATATATAGTTATTTATGAACTGTTCTTGATTATTCTCAGGCTCAAAACACTATATTAAAAACAAAAATTAGGCTTTTCGTAAAAATATGCAAAGAGTTATGACTATTTTTTAGGTTTACTTAGGCTCAATTGCACGATCGAGAGTTAGCGCCTAACCCAGGGCTTGCCCATATATTTGCCCCAGGGTTAGGTGCTAACTCTCGAACGCGCAATTGGGCCTTAAAGATTATTAACACTATAAATAAAAAAATGTGTAGAAAACATTGTCTAAATTATTCTGTGGCTTTTTTATTTGCCTCAAATTTTCTAAACCTCAATAAGTAACAAAAAGGCGCGCCCTCTTCGGCCAGTCACCCGCCGGGCATTGTCTCGCTCGAAGATCTTGGCCTTAAGGATGTTTATGCATGTGTTAGTACAATAGCATATACACACAAACACACAAGTGTATACATTTTACGGAAGTATGTTTGAGTGCAAAGCAGGACTAAATAAGATTTTATACTAACCCTTTCGCCCAAATATTGCAGCTCTTAAATTAAAATATTATTTAGTAATATTAAAATGACAACGAGTTAAAGTTAAATAATCAAATCAGCAACTAGATATTGATACCATATAACACTAATTTGTGAATGTATTAAAAAATGTAATTTAAAAAAGTATTTGTCATCGCGATTAAGCTTGATAACATTAACCATGAAATATCTTTATCATTACTATCAGCGTATGCGATAACCGCAATACATAAAAATGATAAATTTGTATCAGCTATTGAACTTACCGTTATTACCTTAAAAGGTAAAAATGTTAAAAATTTATAATAATTAGTGTACGAATTATCTCCGTACGCAAGCATATATTATTGTATTCATTTAGTAAGCACATTAGTCATTAGTTGTTTCTGCAATTTATGCAATTTGAAGCATTCAGTTATTGAACCTTACTTCAATAAAAGAAGTCAACTTGGACGGTCGTTTCTCTTCTACCGCCCTCACCATCTTATCATAATTAAACATTAGTAGCCTTTACTAAGTATCGCTACAATTAGTTATATATTGGTATGATGAAAAACACGATGTGATAAAAGGATAAAATTATTTCAATGTGAACGTCAGAAATACTTCCGTTATCGTGACTATTTTTTTCTTTTTTCTTTGCGTATTTTGACAGCTGATAAAATGTTTTATCACAATTATTCGGTCTCGGTGGTCAAACTAGGTTACAAATGAAAATATTTTCAACATTTGACAGATAAGCTGTTTTTTTGTTTTGTTTTATTTCTAATAATTGTTTGTAGGTTCATCTTATATAAATAAGTTATAATTACTAAAATTAAAAATTCAAGTACGAATGTCACTCCAGCAATGGTCATTAATAAATCAATTAATAAATATTTGAAGATACATTCACACCTATCAACCAGCCCCATTTTAAGCAACTAATGCTGCTTGTGTTACGGACAATAGATGACGGATAAATATATTTAATAGATACATACATATAAGTATCCTAAATATATATAAACATCCAAGAATGGAGAACAAATGCCTGATAATTCATCACCCAAACATTTGCCCCCACTGGGGATCGAACCCAGACCCTCTCGAGATGGCGACTATTTATTCGGGATAGAAAAATAGTATCTAATAAAATGTATCTAATAGATCAGACAAGTGGGCTAGATGAGAGCAGCCGAGGATTGGAAGCGGCCCCGTGAGACTAATGTAGTAGTAGTCATCTAGACGGGTATAAGTTAAGAAAAGTAATCAAAAGAATGTGTATATAATTTATTTAAAATACATACAGAGAGCGATATCAGTCGTTAAGTCCGCCATGTGTACATTTTCTTTTTGTAATGGACATGAAAGCTTAAATAAATAAATAAATACAAACAATAAAGTAAAAAACGTATGTAGTTAGAGTAAAAGTATAAAGTATATATAAATATAATTAAATAAATAACAAAACTGAAAATCTCATGGTCGGTATAAATAGGACGGAACTAAATGAACATATATGACTCGTTAGCCACTTAGTCAGTAATGAATTTGTGGTAATAAACCTTATGTATATAAGTTAAATCAACACTTATTTAATAGGTTGGTTAAACATTAAACTGGGCCAATTGAATGACTCAATGTAAGAAGGAACTAGATCATTCCCAGTAACTGTCAACTATTTGGAAATCATTAAAAGTTAGGAAAATCTAGGAAAAAACGGTTGTGTACTTTATATATTATGAATTTTACAGTGACTAGTACATTAGTTCAATTGTAGAAACTAGAGAGTGGTTCACTTTAAAAGAATTATTAAAAAAATATGGGCTTATAATTATCAAACGCCTTCTGTATTTCAATATACCAAAAAATCAGAAAGTCCCTTATAATGAAGCAAAATAATTTATCTATACATATAAAACTGTAGAGGTCGAATGTCTGTACAGTCGAGTTCAAAAATATGTATGCACGTTTGACAGTAAATGGCTCAATGGCTCTTATTGGCAGCGAATAAAGACTATCATCTGTCAAAACTGCATACATATTATATTTTTGAACTAGACTGTACATAGAAAAAAATGCTTAAAACTAAGTCGGGGATGTCAAATGTTTTTTTTTTAACATTGTTATGTCTGTCTGTTTGTACGGGCTAATGTCCGAAATGGCTGGACCGATTTTAATGCATGGTTATACCTTATATCCCTGGTCAACATCTTAGATACTTTTTATACCGAAAATTTCCGGGTTTCCGGGGGATAGTTTAAAAACCATACTAACCGCGGACGGAGTCGCGGGCAACAGCTAGTTAATGAATAAGAGCCTGACTTAACTACCATGACATTAGAATTTGATTTGAAAACCATTTAGATACTACAAGCATGTGAACTATGTGAACTAATGATGCGACCAAAATATCTTATTTATTTATGCATATCTCAATTCTTAATAAACCTATGTGTCATGCGTACGTGCATACGTGCTGACAAACATATGTGTATACGTGGGAAACGGTGCCGATTTGTTTACAATAGAGGTTAGCACCATATATGGGCTGTCTGAACAATCGTTATTAGGCATATCAATGAGGTTCTATATAGTCAGTTATATAGTTCACGTACGCCAGAAATACGGAATAATTTTTCAGTTTTATTATTATTGGGTCCTTACCTATGAAATTGGTGTTTTTTTTCTCTCTTAGTATTTTGTCTGTATCTATCAAGTTTCAGAGTATTCTTAAAAAATAATTACCTCCTCTTAAAATAGACCATATTTTTTAGCCCTTTTGATTTATTTTGATAAATTGTTGTAAGTTTAATTGTGTTAAAATTGGACACGGAGACAACTCTTTTTAAGTGCCTCCCGAATACATCATTTGATTTGCATTTACTTAAAAACGATAAATAATTGTTATGAAGTTTGATATCACACATATCGCTTAAGGTTGTCTTATGATACACGCCTAATATTATTATCTTTGGATTTGTCGTTGTGAAGAAAACTGAAAAAATGTTAGTATGGAAAATGCAGACATCCCCAAAATCTCCATACAAAACACCAATTTCATAGGTAAGGACCTAATATTTACTTATTGATCATAAGATTTGAAATCGTTGTATCCAAGATAAGGCAAGAAAAGTGTGATAAAACTTAGAATCTTCCCTTGTTCAAATAGAGGATTTTGTTAATTAGTTTTAGCTTATTTTTCCCATAATGTTATTATGGAACACTTATTGGGTGTGAGGGGAGAGGAAGACCAAAGAAAAGATGGAGGGATTGATGAAGAAGAGTTATTATGGAACATCTTTTAGCATCCATAAAATATTACAGTTAATACTACATTTTGTTTATTTTCCCGAAATGGCAGGCAAGGGTTTTGATAATAAATTAAATGAGGCCTATAATACATTCTTCTTAGGTTTTTCGCCTTGAAACTAGATATGAAACTATATATGATATGCAATTAACTTTCATGAGGAAAGTATACTCTACGACTCGTACCGAAGGTATTTTTTGACACGGAGCTCTCCCTGACCACCTAAATGGTTATATTCATATTATAATTTTCCCCGTATTAAAGACATCAACGACGTTCAGGCTTTTAATTTTAGTTATGTTTGAGTTTATTTAATTAAATAAAAAACCATTATATTTCACGTATAAATTTGAACACAATTCTCAGTATGTCATCGTAATTAATGTATAAAATATAAGTTTTTTATATATGTAAATTAATTATTACTTCTAATTGATATTCGTTATCTTCTCTCGTACATTCAGATACTAAAGAAAAATGAAATATTGAAAAAAAATTCAAATCATTCAATCATCATACAAGACTTCCAAATCAAAGTAAGAAAAAACAAATCAATTTATTCATCGAATTCACTACATTTGAGTAATGATGGCCAAACTCATTTGTCTGCTAGAGAAAAAAAGATAAGCTTTGATTATATTTAATATGTGCAAGAGTTTGACGGCATATGTGTATTGTGGAGATGCTATTTCTGTCGCTTGAGGTTATGTCAGTGGATTTGCCATATGACTAAGCCTTATGTCACTACTTATGCGCCCACGTAAAATCTTGTGGAATCAGTTCTTGCAATGACTTGTTAACATAATTTGAGATTTCATGTCGTTGCCTTGTTCGTGAATCATGAGTCATAAATGTTTGACTGTTTTTTTTATATATCAAGGGAGCGGCAAATCACTAAAGCAAGAATACATATTCTCATATGTATGCAGTAGTAATGTTGTGGAATTAGACAGCCTGTTTTCATACTAGATCCAGATAAAATTTTATATCATTAAGTCAAAGTAACGAATTCAAATATAAATTAGAGGTTTTCTTTCGCATGAACATTAAAATTCTGTTATTGAATCTAGCATTTGAAATATACTAGTTTATAACCTTAAAAACCTTAAATTTATATTTATTGTCAATACTTGGTGTATTATGAAATAATTATTCATTTTGCTTTAAGTACTTATACTGAGTTCTAAAAGCTAAGCATTTCTGAAAGTTAGTTAAGATTGAAAGATAAATTGATAAAAAGTTTAATTTTGGTGCATTTCAATAATGAATGTGGGTATGTTATAGTGCATAAAATCGAAAAGTGTCATTTTAAATTATCAATATACGGAAAAGTCAAAATAACGGCTAAGGCCCAATTGCACGATCAAGAGTTAGCGCCTAACTCAGGGTTTGTCCATATATTTGCCCCAGGGTTAGGTGCTAACTCTAAACTGTGCAAGTGGGCCTAAGTGAGTTACATGCTAAAATAGAATAATAAATGAAATTCAACGAACGGTACTTACTGATAATACACATTTATTCTACACTACTCTAGGCGTCATTAATGTACAGTCAAGACCATGAGCGTGTATACACATTTGAATGAAAATGTCTCATATTATAAGGGAATAAAGTCGTTTATTGTTTAAGTGTGCCTTAACATGGACTTGCTCGTGAATATACGTCTATATTGTAATTATAAAGGCCAATAAATACTGTGTATACTTACAGTAATGTTGGCAAAGTAATCAAATTTTATAATAATAGGTATATTTTATGACCTACGAAAAAAAATTATGTTGAAAAACCCGTTTTCATTATCAAATTAGATAAAGAGTGTCAAAGTCATGTCAATAATTCGACGAGTGTTGCTCGACTATCTTTGCATTAATACCAATGTAATAACATAATTAATGAGTAATTACATTGTACTATCGGAGCTTTAATTTGTAGAGACACGTCGTTGGATAATAAAATTTAATCTCCACTTACATGCTAAGTATATGTGACGCAATATTTGCAATATTCCCTAATGCAATAGGATTCCAATTGGAATAAGCTTGCATTAAAGACACAAAAAAAAAAAAAAAAAAAAATATCTTCAGACATTCACACCTATCAACAAAAGCAACGATTGAACATTAAACACAAAAACACATAATGTATTTTAAAAAATAAACAAATCATCACGACCTATCCTCGAAGGGGTATGTGGAGTTGTTAACCCATTAAAATAAATATCAATTTACAAATTCTATTGTGCATGATTAGTATGATTACTAACAAATAATTTCATAGTACTGTGTACGTATAAACCCTGCGTTCGTATTCTTTTCTTTATATCACAATAATAAGACGGTATGACTACGATAATTTAGTATATAAATTAATTATTTGATGTTATATGCTTAACGTTAAAAATAACATTTTTAATCACGCGTTCCGCAAATCGTTAAAAAAAAATAAAAAAGTACCTGCGAACACTCCCAGCAACAAATATCCAGTTCTCTCCAACCAGTACCAAAATATCGCTGCTGCATTTTTATTTTATCCAAAAAAAACACTATGAATCAAGATGCAACAACATATAACCCCATCTGTATCAACGAACACAGTCCAACTACCAGATAGCTAATAGCTTTTTTTGGTATATATTGCATTATTAAGATAACCGTGGTTATCGACGTGTTATCAAACGAACAAAGTTCGCCCGATTAGATACTTGTAATCTTACTGCGACATACTGTATAAGGTTGCCGAATTCTTTGTTATAAAAACTAAACTTTAAAATATACTTAGCTGTAAGCACATAAGAAGGTTAAGAGACTGACTTAGCTTAAGCTCTGGGCAAATTTTGCATAATATTGTTTTCGCAAATTCAATTTCATTTTAAATATATGGCCGACTCAAAAAGACAATTTAAAATAACAAAAGGGTAATGAATTTTATGGCAGGTTTTTCCAGATGGGTTTTCCTGCATATAAGTGGAAGAAGATTTTTTGAATGCCTAATAAAATATTTTAATTTTCTAAAAAATTTACTCACTAAAGACACTTATTTGCCAATCACACAACAAAAACAGTCTAAGTAAATGTATGGCGTAATCATTGCTACGAGCGATCGACGTGTATTGACGTCATATATTTATTTTTTGTTCTCGCTAGATGGCGTGCAAAGTTTTCAGTTCGAAGACACAGGTGGCGCTGTTTATCTTAACTTAACAATTTATTATTCAATTTAAACTGCTTAGTTTTGTATATTTGATAGTGTCATCATTGTCATTTCAAATAAATTGCTTTCTGTAGTAATAGGGTTTCATCAAAATGCAATAACTGAAAGTAATACGTATTTTATGTTTCTAAAAGCTACGCCACAATAATCAATGGAAATGTCAGCATTCGCGTAATATTATAAATAGATCTATTACACTACACATTACACAATCTGTTTATCACGCAAAGCAATGTTCTGCGTAGTTTTTTCTTATTATTTTTTATATAATAATAAAGTAAATTGTTTATTAAACGTTTTACAATCAATAATTTACACAAATTTTTGAAGTACATCAAGATATAGATATTGACTGTCGTACCAACCAGATTATCTATTAGGTGTGAGGCTTATTATTATTCAATTTGTGTGTGTGTTACCCGTACAAGTATCTGAAGCAAGACACAATAGAAAAAAACAATTGTTACACTTATAAGAAGGAGTTTGGACATTCGACAACACACAAGTAATATTCAATGCTAATGATATTATCATACTTTTAAGATTAGATTGGCAAAAAGAGATAATTATAGACAATTTATCATAGAAGATAAATTCTTCACTTTTCACATATAGCAAACGTTAAAAAAAACGAAATTGTCTAAATGGATTAAGTAAAATTCAACACTAAATGTGTTCCACTTGAAATTTAAGAACTAACCTGCGATTTTCCTTGTATCGACATAAACTTCTATAAATATATTATTATTATATACTCAAACTTGTCCGATAATCTCAAACGGCTTTACGTTTTTCATCTCGATGGAGGCTTTATGCCAAAGCTCGACGCACGCGCAGCGATTGTAACTAGTTGCCAAGGTCTCAGGTTTTCCCGCCGCCGAACAAAATGGCCGACAATTTAATGTCGCTGTTGCTAACTTACACTATTTATTTGGTGTCTATTTTTATTACATTAAGCTAGGACTTACCGGATTAAGTTTTCTTGGAATACAGTTACAAAGTAATAGGTATTTATGTTTTTAACTTTTTGTGAAGTTTCATTGGGAATTACGCTCGGTGGCGTAGTGGTTAGTATGCTTTGGCTTTCGATTGAAAACAAAGCTACTTTCGCCATGGTCAGGCCGTGGATGGGTGACCAAAAGCCGTTGGTCCCAGTCGCTATTGCGACTGTTTCTATCCACCAACCCGCTGTTACGGTCCATATTCCTCATGTGTTTCTCCATGAGGAACGTATATAGGCTAAGGACAATTGGGAATTGTTCATTGGGAATTCGGATCAGAGTCCGCCAAAACAAGATAAAAATGCAATTTAGTCCTAATTAACGATAACTTAAGTTGAAATTTATCTGAGGCAGTCTATGAATGTCTGTTTGTACGGGCTAATCTCCGAAATGGCTGGGCTGATTTCATTGAAATTTTGCATGGTGATACCTTATATCCGTGGTCAACATCTTAGATACTTTTTATTCCAGAAAATTAAAAGGTTCTCGTGGGATCTTTAAAAAACCATAGTAACCATGGACGAAGTCGCGGCCAACATCTAGTCTTAATTAAATACCGTATAAATAATAAGATAAGCAAGTCAGACTACACATAGATACCTACATTCATTTAGTTGACATAACATTTATGTTCCAAGCAAATAAATTATTATTATTTAAAATTTACCCGTTCTCCCCTAAGCTATATTTGTTAACTGCTAGGCAAAACTTGACCAATTAAATAATTATAGAATATCACATTTTAACATTCGCATAATGAATTCGCCTTACGGCAAACAAGTTCAGGCTGCACAAACATATTGATACGAAACCAGTTCGAAGGAGGAATTTAAAAACGAGTGGAAATATCAAAACAGTTTACATGAGACCAGACAGTATCTTCACCTTTTTATGCAAAAATTTTGTATAAAAAAATATAACGACTGCACCTGAGACCTTATTTTGGTGATCGGTATCGCCGACGTCTTCTTTGGGTAGACAAATATTATGTCTGGCATAAAGAATTTTTAGTTTTTATTAAAAATATAATGGCAATGTCTCAGATTGTGATGGTTAACGCGGTTTTATTTTAGTTGAAATTATTTATATTCAACATAGTCTAAAGTACATCTAACCTCAGCTTATATACGTCCCACTGCTGGGATGTGCCGTCCTTATGTAAACAAACACATGAGGAGTATGGGCCGTAACACCACGCTGGCCCAATGCGGGTTGATGTGTAGAAACAGTCGCAATAGCGAGCGGGGACCAAAGGCTTAACGTGCGTTCCGAAGCACGGAGGAGTTCGAGGTCACAAAACATTGTTCACCCATCCACGGCTTGACCATGGCGAAGGTGGCTTTGTTTTTAATCGAAAGCCAAAGACACAATGCCACCGAGCTCCTAAAGCCATCGAACCTACCTTTATCTACCTATAACTCCATAATACACATTTTCAAATTTTGAGACAAATGTAACTCAATCCAGCCCCATTATTCTAAACTGTCGGTTCACGGATTCGATTCGGGAAGTAACGTCCCGTCTCGCTCTAATTCGCCGCAATAAAACGTGACAGCAATATAGATTCCGTGATTCGTTTAGTTACCGACATTCCAGATTCTAAACTGTCGGATCTGTCGGAACTGTCTAAAGTGTAGCTAATAACTGCCCCCATATTCTAAAACTTAGAATAAAGGGGCAGCTACTTCCCACCCTTCAAACCCAAACAAAGAATTATAAGCTTGCGCAATAAATTTATAGATTATGGCTTGCTAGCAAAAATAAATAATAAAAAGGTAAACATGCAGGCTATCGCGACTCCTCGACCTTAAAAACACTTGAGGTAAGATTACTACTGAACTTCTCTGTGCATTTCTGAATCACTTTTTATATACCATTTGAAATGTTAAATACAAAAAGCTAATCAAATGTCTTTTAAACAATACTTGGTTGCTCATATTACGGCTATCTACATATTTTGAAATCAGTCGATTTATATAAATCTTATTGCATGAAATAATTTAATTAATCATACAAGTAACAAACATATTTTTTCGATTACTCTCAGAAAAACATCAACACCCAAATTTTCAAACTGCTTATGTTCATTTGAGCCAATTTTACAGAAGGAAGTAAGTAAAGCTGTTTATATTCCAAAGGAGCGCTTATGATATAGGTGATTTTTCAATTCATTTACTAATTAAATATCAATATATCGAAGTTGAGAAGTATTCCAATCGATAGATCTCACAATTTTGCACTAGATGGCATCAAAAGTAAACATTTGGAATTCTTGGAGTTACGCAGTTTGAAATATAAATAGCCAATAAATAAATAGCCATAAAAATAAAGTCTTTTTAGAAGTATACTGTTTTAGTGGATCTAAAGAATCTTTGATTATGATTGGTCACTAATAAATAACCAAATACTGTAGGCTCGAGATCCTTCGAACTGTGGAAAATCTGTATTGTTTATGACTTTAAATGGTTGAATACTGTGCTTTTATAACTCGTCATCATCCCTGTACCACGAAGAAGGTGGCCGATGTGTGAAGATCTGCCTGTTACACAATCCGCCTGTTACTTACCAGATCCTTATTTATATCTTATGGAAAAATTTTGTGGGCCCTAGAAGGGTAAGTACCTTAAATATTTAAAATAGCTTAGTTTGCATAAAGGAAACACACTTTCATTTTTAAACACCATTCTCAGTTTTCTCATAAAAGCCTACCCCAACTGGAAATCGAATAAGGAAAAAAAAGTTCGCGATTATATTCCACTAATCGATTAAGACATTGTTGAAAATAAAATTTCTCTATGAAACATTAAGCACAGTATTTGTTTTATTATTTTGTATAAGGATTTGATTAATTATCAATGTGCTCTAACTAAAAACTACAAGCTATATAATCTAAGCTACAGTTACAGCTTACAAGCTTACAATTATTCGATAATTCACATAACTGAAGGCCGAAGGACCTGTGACGCAAATACGTTCCCTTTCACCAACGCGATTGGGCTGCGCCGGCGCCGACCATTCGATTTAAACGCCCACGTGTCGATTATTTGCACCGATTCACTTAATCGAGAGCGTCGATATACTACACTAGAATTTAATTTACTAAGGTATGAATATAGAACGGATTCGAATCGAATTCAGAAACGTTTAATCAAAGATTTGATTATAGAACGCATTCAAATCAAATTCAGAAACGTTTAGTAAGATTATACTCGTATGTGCCTTAAGGTGAGTTTTTTGGTCCGTAGTCCTAGTTACCACAATAGTTAAATTCTAGACCAATAGCGTCAGTGGAAACGCCAAAATTTGCGACGTCAGCTGGCGAAGATATTTCGAAACGATATACATCTGCTGTGCCGCCAGCTGCCATCCTCCTAATCCTAGCATCGTGTTGTGGATAACTTGTCTATGATAATATGATTTATTAACTTTAGATAAATTGGAAAATTACACAGCCCAACTTGGTTGTCCGAGCCATATAATAGTAAATTACTTTAACAGAAAATTGAAAACAAATAAACGTAAAAACTGATAATGTAGGAAAAATTATAAGCAATTTAATATCGCTTTAAAATTCACTTTCTACAAGGTGTCAAGTAGAATACAATAATAAATATGTCATTTTGTTCTTAAACTTACTTCGACTTATTTTAAAACTAGTCACGCATTTTTAAATTTCGCAAAACTACGCAAACCTCTATTATTTGCGGTAAATTAACAGACGTGTGGCATTTGCGAACGTGATAATGGTGTTAATTATACAATATGTCGGTTTGAAAGGCAATGGGAGTAAGACTGTACACAGTACATTAAAATGTAATCAAGTTTTTTACCGACCGTGTTTAAAATATTGTAACTACATTCTCGTACTGTACTTACTGTGCGAGTAAGTGCGGACAAGTTGGAGATACCAAAGACATCATGTGAGTGTCACGTTGGTAGGAGGGATACAATCTTTTTGAAATTATCTAATATAAAAGAACAACCCGCATTGGGCCAGCGTGGTGGTGTTACGGCCCATACTCCTCGTGTGTTTCTCCATGAGGAATGCCTGTCCCAGCAGTGGGACGTTTATAGGCTGATGACGAATAGGAAAATTTAAAAAATGATGAAGTAAAATCTACTTCTAAAATAAAATTTATTTTATGTTTCAGAACTAATGCAAAATATTGTCAATTTAAAATTGTATGTATTATAAAATTTATAATTTGTCTCCTTTTGTCCCCAAAATTATAATATTGGGATAAGAACATTATTTTTTTTTCTAACAACTTTCAAACTATCAGCTTTTGCTTCTTTACAATCGCCATTTTAATGAGAATATTATATTTTGCCAATTACATTCTTTAATTGAAAAAAGTACAAGAGCAACTGTAACCAGTTATTACAAACAATTGTGGTTCACGTTTTAATTGAAAATGCAGTGAAATTACAAGATTTAATCTTTTACTAATCTTCTAAGTAATTATTTTAATAATAACAGAAAGTTAGTGAGTGCAACTCTATATCCTGAGACTTTGATATAATATTTATATAAGTAAGTATAATATTTTATGTTCTCATACTAACTTTTCAATCTAAAAGGTTAATTTCGAATAAAATCATTGTGCACAAAATAGAGAATCTATGACTCTCTTCGAAACCCCGAAAAATAAGAGAAAACATAAACTTCGTAATTTAAAATTGCTAAGTTTTCCTTTAGAATATAGGAAGTTAGTAATCTCTGCCTACCCCTATGGAAAAATGCGTTATGTGTGTATGTATTTTTAGATATATCAAATAGAATATCTAAGTACTTAGTGTCATGTAATATGATACTAGAAAGGTTTATTTTTTACCAATTTTTAATAGAAATAAATTAATATAGAATCAAGGAGCAGGGTTTAGTAACCTTTTATCCTTTTTAAAAAAAGAATTGTATTGTTAAATGACGTCCTTATTAAAACCTTAATATATTAGATACATTTATTTAATGTTGCCCATAATTACACATTAAAAAATTTAAAAAGCATTAGAAATAAATATCGTCAAATAATTTCAACAATGTATTAATTAGATTGGGAAATTATTTCAATAATGTCAATTATAAATGGTATTAAGGAATTCACAAAATTATTACACATAATAAAATTAAAAGGCAAGATAGTATATTATTACTAAGAACAAATAACATGAAACATTTTCAAATGGTTAGGTACTGTAGGAATTCTAAAAGGTCTGTGTACGATGATAGTAAAATCATTAAAACTATTCACATTGCAACACCTGCATAATGAATGGCAAGAAATCTCTGAAAGTACACCGTTACGGTACGCGTTACTGGGCTACAATCTTTTTATAAGGCAGAATTGCAAAACAGCAAAACAGCATAGCTAACTGACTCAGTCATAGTTTCTCAACCGGGCTGTCCAGCATTGGCTAAAATTGACTGTTCCTTCGAATATTTTTCCTCTTACTTTCGTAACTTGGTGAATCAGAGTTGCTATTAAGTACGAAATTTTACAAAGGATGCGTCATAAATAAATTGCTTATTTTTTAGAGACATTTGCAACAAGCGTGCTTAAAATAACACTTTTAGCCGTAAAAGGGAAAATTATAATTAGAAATTATATAGTGTTATTATAGCAATTTGGAATGAAATATAGTCTAATGAGAAGTGAAGTTTGACATTTTTGATAACTAACTTAATGGCAGATGAAAACTTAAGTTTAAACAAATATTAGTTATTTAATGATTTAATGATAATTCGGTCTATTAATTTAGCAAGCAACCGGTGAAGATTTAACTAAAAGGATTTTCAAATAACGTAAATACCTATTACAAGAACCACCACCGCAGAGAACTACGGCCTACTAATTAAAGCCTATTGATGGACAGAAACAGTTCCAATAGCAATTCTATTTAACGACTATTCGAAGCAAGGAGCTCAACATTGTAAGTTTTTATCTCAATTAAAACATGGCGAAGTTTGGTTAGTCTTTAATATTAACACTAAGCTGATCCGAAGCCCAATCTTTCCAATCTTTCACTAACTAATTCAAGCAACACTCACAGTAATTTCACCAAGCCGTTCATATAAAAGAGTCACGTAACTCATTCGTCCTCGACCTACTAAGACCCGGTGAAAATCAGAAGTCAAATAATAACTATTGAACGATGTTCTTAGAAAAAACGTTGCGAAACTTGTCTCTTTAGAATAGGTAGTAACTGAATTAGCTATGCAAAAATGTTTTTAACGACGTGGATATAAGGTTTAAGGTGAAAAAATATATCTACTGTGCAAGGTGTAGCTTACAAGAATTTAAAAATTTATCAATCAAAAGGGGGTTGTTTTAACTAGGAAATTAATTTTAAGCAAAAAGGTTTAAAGGCCTCTACATTAGTGGCAGCAGCCCATTAGTGGGGCGTATATAGGCCGGTGATATTACAAATTGTACTACTACACGGGTCAAAATATTCTTTACATTTTGCGTTTACTGAAAAACTAAATGAAACTGTGGAATGAATTGTCGCCTTCAAGAACCTTAAAGAACAGAGTGTCGTCCTTCGTCCTCAGCCTATATATATCCCACTGCTGGGCACAGGCTTTCCCCATGGAAAAAAGTATGAGGGTATGGGCCGTAACACCACCGTTGGCCCAATGCAGGCTTGTGGCTAGAAACGGTCACAATATGGACCGAGACCAACTGCTTAACGTGCCTTCCGAAGCACGAAGAAGCTCGAGATTGCAAAGTTTTGGTCACCCATCCACGGCCTGACCATGAAGAAGGTAGGTTTTTTCGATCGAAAGCCAAAGCGCACTAAAAAGGCCGGCAACGCACTTGTGACTCTTTTGGTGTTGCAAGTGACAATGGGTGTCAATAGTTTCTTACTATAAGGTATAGGTACTCGTTGCCCCCTATCCCTTAAAAAAAACTATTTAGTGAAGTAGTATTACTGTTTTACTTTGTTGAGTGCGTTCATTGTATTTTTCATTACAGTTAAATAATGCAAGTCAACTCATATACCTTAATGGGTTATTCCCAACTTCAATATCACGAACCCGTTTAAAAATCAGATTAAAGTCAAGAAAATTAAAATAAATTGCCTTTATGTGGAACTTTAGTCTCAAAAGCGTCTGTATCTTTTGAAATGAGTAATTTGCTTCGCTATCAGAACTGGTTCCAAACAACAAAAACATGTACCAATTTATATTTTTACTGTAGAAAAAATATGCCTTACGCTTGTGATCTTAAAGTCGCTTATTTGTCACGCTACTTTTAAATAAGCGACCTTCACAGGGATCGCTTCCGAGTTATTAAGTATCAAAGTGCGACCTTGTGCTTTAAGCGTTCAGCGTTACATTGTATCAAGCTTATGCACTTTACAAAACTGGATCTTAAACTGATAAGCTTAAAGTTCAAATGTGAGACGCACTGTAACTACAATTTAAACGAGTGTATGAAATAATGAGTACAGCGAAAAACGAGATATTTTTTAAGTGAATCCAAATTAAGAAACCGATTTAGTTCATATATTTTTAGTCTGGTGGTAGCGGCTCATTAAACGAATACTACCAATGAACTTAGACTAATGAACTTAGAACTGCACAACATTCAACAGCTTATAGGGGCGACACGGGCTCACCACTTGTCATGCAGAACACATGTGCAGTCACTTCTTGGTGAAGCGCGGACTATGACAGTGGACTGCTTTTGCGGTGCTTTTGGCTAGCCTCTGACTAACCCTTAGGAGATAATAGTCGTGATTATATGTATGCCTGTATCTTTTGGCAGAAACTTACTTTTTGATAACAGAGTGCTTGTTGAAGTTTTGTTTCATATTTTAGGTTTTTTAATTCGCACCTCCACATAAAAACACAGAAAACAGCGCTTCTTTGTACTTTTGTGTTCTTGCGGTAAAGACACAGAGCCTTTGGAAGCTTATGGTTTCCTAGCAGGGTCCCTGGCTCATATTATTTATAAGGGTGGCTACGAGTGTATACTGGCTACAGGAACCGCTTCCCATCAGGATCGAAAACTACTCATGCAGTATAAAGAAATCTATTGTTTTTAAGTATATATTATCTTCGTTCCTTAATAGTAGCCGTAAAAACAAATAATAAAAACAACATAATGTACTTTTTGACGAAATCGTGAATGATATGACAAAGACTATTGAAATGAGTTTCAAGCACGATTAAGTCGAGACTTTAACCGAAATAGATTCTGTCGGAAGTGATTTAGTGATTGTTATCCATGCTTATATTGTTCTTAAACAATAACATA
This sequence comes from Parapoynx stratiotata, assembly GCA_910589355.1. NCBI lineage: Eukaryota > Metazoa > Arthropoda > Insecta > Lepidoptera > Crambidae > Parapoynx > Parapoynx stratiotata. The sequence continues at coordinate 15,741,432 of OU342460.1, read as the reverse complement.
TTGGTCATAATACGATGAGAACAAGGTCTCTCATGAGGAACAAACTCGAGAGGCTGGCTATCTTTAATGACCAATACATGGTCATGAGTCATGCCAATTTAAGGCAGTTCTCAGAAATTTTCAATAGAATTCAGTTTCTAAAGCAACGTTCAAAAGATGTAACATTATTTACACTAGTCATCCTTAATTTTTTTCATTCTTAAGATTCAATTATGCAATAAGGATTGTATTTGACTTAAATGATTTCAGGAAAATTTTGATGTAAGTATCTATACTAATTATTATAAAGCTGAAGAGTCTGTTTGTTGTTTAACCCGCTCATCTAATAAACTACTGGTCCGATTTGCAAAATTCTTTCCGTGTTACATAGCGCATAGACTTTATAACATCACGCTATCCCAAAGTAACTATCCCACGCGGACAAAGTCGCAGGCAAAAGCTAGTAATAATTATATAAAATTAAACAGTATCAATTTTCTCGAAGTCTTCAATATAGGACCTATATATAAAAGGGCCTAATGTATTTAGTAGTAAAGAAAATAAAAATAATTATAATAAAATTTGAAACAAATTTTCAAGAAAATTCTTGGTGAAACTATGTGAAAAACAATAACAGTGTTATATCGGTTATTTAAATGGTGTACAATAAAGTTAATTTTCTTTTTTTTTTTCCGATGTATGTATTTCCGATTTTTTATCCGTATCTCCATTTGCTTTCGCAACGGCTACGTTGCCAGAAAAGGATGCAAGGACATGCATGCGTGCGTAAAGCATACTAACATAGTGACAATACACTTTCCAGCTCACCCTTCAAGTATTCAGCGTAGCGTAGCATAGATATCTTCTAACTTTTATAGTTTTTCTCTTTCATTAACGTTATTAAACGTTTTTGACATTCGTATGTATACGCTGAGACTCCACTACTGAACATACGCCTCCCCAAATGCACGCCACCGCTCTCGATCTTCGACCGGTCTCATCCAGTACAGCATGGAGTCATTCAAAAAGGGCGTGAAATGGTTTTTTAGGGGTCGGCAACGCGCTGGTAATGCCCTCGGTGTTGCAGGCGTCCATAGGCTACGGTGACCACTGCCCATCTGTGTGGGCCGTATGCTTGTTTGCCACCCTGGTGGTATAAAAAAAAACTACGAATAACCTCATCCCATCTAGTCACCGGCGTCCCACTGCGTTTGCGGAGTCGAGTTCTCCACTGAAGAACTTTACAACTACGGTCGTCAGTTCTACGGCTACGACGACCAGCCCACTCCCACATCAGTTTGCGAATACGGTAGGCTATGTCGGTGACTCTAGTTCTCTGTCGGATCACATCATTTCGAATACGGTCCCTCAGAGATACTCAGATAGCCCTTTCCATAGCTCGCTGAGTGCTGAGTGTCCTAAATGAACATTTTTTTAAGTAGAATTTGGAGCAGTTGAATGGTATTGACGATTAGAATTATACTAGGATGGCTGAGACGATTATTATTTCTTTGAGCATAAACAGAACATTACTATCTTCTTCCAAAACATTTTCAACAAATCCTCCACCCCACTTTTTAACACAAAGGGATACGAATTCATTTATAATAATAGCTCTGTATTTTAATAAAAAGGAAGATAATCGTCTGCATTTAGATAAACATACATGCATACGAAATACCTATCTAGCCTAGTCAACAATAATAATTACCACTGACAACTTATCTGGAACAAAAGAATTTTAATTTTCCGCCGGCACTTCGGCCTAGTATTTCGTCCCAACGTATGCTACAATTATATTATAATACTGACCATTTTCTTGAATTGTTATATACTACTATCAAAAAGGAAAGCACTGGCCAGATGACTTCTAGAAATTTCTTCTAAAGCTGGGTCATTAGCAGTCTTATAGCTTGGCTAAGTGGGTGTTAGCTGTATAATTAAGCTGGAAACTCGACGCAATATCAAGAAAGCGTCCAGAGTAATTGATGGAAGCGATGTAATGATGCTTGACCACGCATGACAACGGCATCCCCCTAATTGTTATAGTTTATCTGTTCTGGGTAATATGAATATAAGGGAAGATTAAAATCTTATAAAAGGTCCTTAATTGTGGTCCAGTATTGACCTAAAATAAAGCATGAGTTCTAATAGAAATTATAAAGCCAAAATAATAATGATTACATTAAAAATTCTCGTTTTGACTTTGTGGTCAATGACAATTGGTTGGCAATGACAAATACCTAAAACCATTTCCAAATTCAAAAGCCATTTGCTTAAAAAGAGACTTACATTAGCAGAAGCAAGAACTTGTTCTTGCTTTTGCTGCAAATCGTATTTAAATTGTAATGTTTTCCTTATCACGGCACCAAAACTAAAAATGTTACTAGAACCACTGCTTAAATTATTTTGAATATATTATCTACTATTTAGATCATAGATTATATGTAGCTACTAGCAGCATTAGTATTTACGAGTATTACTAGTATCTTTACTAGAACACAACTTTTTTTACTATATTTTACTTTTACTAGACAAAATTTTAACCAAATTTTATCCTTTACAAACTACATTTTTGCTATACTTTATTATGGATCAAAGCCTTACATTTTTTCATAATCATTAATGTTAAAAAACGGATGAAAGAACAGACCCTTGCGCCCATATACGAGTATTGCCAATTACCTATTTGGCTGTCGCTACCTCTTGACGACATGCCAAACTTTTTGTTGGGTTCGCTTTTCAAGATAATTCTATTTCCTTTACACGTCATTGGCTACATTTATATATAATTAATTATTACATTTTTAGATAAATTGAATAGGTATGCTGCTGAATAGAAAAATGTAACATTATGTTCTTTTAATATACAGTTTCACTACCTTCTAAAATCATTAGGTAAATTTGCTGCTTTTGATATCAAACTATTATAAACAATTTGCCCTTTGTTTTTACATAGATTTTTTATGGTATGTTGAGCTGAATCTAATTGCAATAGATAAAAGGACAAGGAAACGATAATGATAGGGTATTGTTTTCACGAGAATAAAATTTATATTAGGTATGAACATGGATAGACCTAGAATCAGAGGGAGACAATTGTTGTATTATGAGATAGGGACAGGAACAGAGAGTTACAAATTTCTCCACCTCAAAATGAGAACTAAATGCGGGTCCAGAACATTGTCACGAAAGACACTAGATCAACGAACTGAATATTGAAAAATTCCTTAATCGAAAACCTACATCGAGTATATCGATGCAGTCGTTGCAGCAGCGCGAGCATAAAACTTCGTCAGTCGCCATATTTGATCGATAAAAGCATCCGTCCTTTTGACCACTTAGGGTTATCTGTCAAATTTTACAAAATTTTCGAAAATTGTCGGTCTTACACCCAGTTGCAGAAACGAATTTTAAAATTTAATGTCGGCATTATCCCTAATGCTCCATTAAATTTATTTATTGAAGTGTCAAAAGAACACCTTAGCGTAGTTTTTACGTTGCACAAAACGACATTAGCACCCTATCAATGCTAAAGAGACATTAGCTAGAACTATTTTGTGTTCCAATTTTAAATTTAATGAACTTTAAAGTTTTAATGTCTCATTACTAAATGTCGTCTTTAAAAAATCTTTGTGCAACTGAGCGTTAGAAGTCTAATTTGACTTATCGAAAGTTCTATGCTCGTAGCGCAGTTTTTACAGCATAAAAAAATCCTTGCAATAAAGATTACAAATACGAGTCGATAATTAAATTGTTATCTACATATTTCTAATTTAGTCTTACAAGAACAAGTGGCAGTTCATGTTTAAATCATGGGTATATGATGTTGAGTAAATATTATTATTTGTTTGAAATTATCCAACTCGTATAATACATATACGTTAGTGAGGTCACGTCTGCACAAATTAGAGTTCGATCTATCGAACTTCGGAATATTAAGACAAGTTAATTTTTTCCTTATATTACTAGTACTATTTATATGTCTACTAACTTTATAATAATATTTTTTAGTATTATTTAATAAAATTATCCTGATGATGAATTAATAATATCCAAGTAATCAAAATCAAAAATAATGCTATTTCATAGGCCAAGTTTAGCACTTAAAATCGTACATATTATGCATTTTACAAAATAATATCTTATTATAAATTATCATACATACGTAAATTATGCAGGTATGTCTGTGTATTTATAATAGTAATAATAATATAATATATCGTATTGATTAAACATTTAAGGGGCACTTATTTTGTGGGGATAAACTTGTCTTGCCTTCAGAAGTACTTAAAAAGTTGAGAACAGTGGTTTGGTCTCCCACCGAAGGTCAAACCATGGTGAATGTTGCTTTTGTTTTCAATATTGTCACCAAAGCTTAAGAACTACCACGTCACTGAACACCTCATTTGCATTTTGTATTACCTATGCATTTATAGATACTTTCATTTTTATAAGAAAAAAACAAATACACACGAGTATAAGGGTGCCTCTCCACCAAAGCTACGCGAGGTCACAAAGTGGTGTGCGAGAAATCGACCAAAAGGATTACGCCGTTTTCAGAGTCACGTAAAACAAAGCAATGCAATTGGTAAATTATTTTTTCCCACCCCGCATAGATGCCTCGCATTGCTGTAGTAAAAAACCGCCCTAAAGCTTTATTCAATGAGAATAAAACCTACATTAATGTTTGCTTAAACAACTAAGAGCCACTTGCAGGAAATTTTAAATCTCGATTTTGTCAATTTTTTACATAAAAGCCAATTGTCAAAACATTACATAATCGAGTTTAAATCTCGACTTAAATTTGCAGGAAATTTTAAACCTAATTAAAATCTCGATTTTGTCATTTCTTATCATTTCAACCATACTAGCCATACAAAAAAATTACTAAATCTAGTTTTAAATTTCGACTTAAATTTCCTGCAAGTGGGCCTTAATTAAAAATCCGTTGCTCGTTTTTCGTCAGTCAATTGTTTTTCATAGATTTGTTATTGTTTTGTTTTATACTATTACGTCAAACACAGACAATTTTGGATATGAGCCAATGTGTGTAAAGTTCATTGAGGTTTTCCTGATTATAATTTCTCACGTAATAGCAAAAAGCAAATGGTAAATGTATGCATATATGTTTATTAACTTGCAAAATACATTATAATTATTAAATACATTGCATGTCATAATATTACTTTTGTGGAAAAGAAACGTCTGCTGATAATAGAATCTGTTATTCATGAATGTGTTTAGTTTATAAAGAATTTTAAATTAAGCAAATTATGGGGTGAAATGTTTTTGTAAATTATTTTGTTTTGATTCTCAACTAATGATTTTTGTAAGAATAGCCGTATTTAATTTATTTTAAAGAAATGGAAACTTATATCAGTCTTTGATACTAACATTAATACTTTGGTAAAATCAAGTTTAAAATATCATTGTGGCCGTTGTAATAAATAAATATTACTAGTTACATTAATCATGTCCTTTATGGTAATATATTAAATCTCATTTTGTGCCGTTTTTGTTGCAATAAAAAAACTGGATTATTCCAGTTTTAATAAATATATTAAAAGTCCATAAAATAATCTGGTTTGCTACTGAATTGATTGAGTTTTTTTTGAAATACCAATACTGGTATTGGTATATTATTATGATGAGAATATTCGGAAAAAGAGGTGTCGGGCGAAGAAAAAAGTCGTGGCCGCGCAACATCAGAGAGTGGACAGACCACGTGCGTCGCCGAGTTGTTACATCATGCCAGAGATAGAGCCAGATTTCCAGACGTGACCGCCAACGTTCGCTAGTTGGAGAGGCACATAAAAAAGATCTTGGTATAGATGAACTGCCGTAGTGGTTCGAACGCTTTCATACATACATAAAATCACGCCTGTAATTCCCTAGAAAAGCAGTTGGTACATTGTTCTTGTGTCCCGGACCAACACGGGATATTTATGTAACCAAGAAGTACAAACGCTTTCAAATTGAAAATAAAGCAACCTGCACACTTTTTCACCCCTCCCGTAAGATACGTTTTAGCCATAATTTCATGTAAAATATATCGAGAAAAATTCCATTAAGAAATGCAATCGAAACAAAGACATAATTAAAACTACGCGTGGCTTGTACACAATTAATAATAAACAGGCTCGCTACCTGTTACATAGGGACCTAACTTATCTGGCGAAATGTGGGTGTTTAACACCCCTGCCTACCCATTTCGGGGAAAAAGGCGTGATGATATGATATGTTGTTGTGTTAATAATAAACAGACTACTCGTAGAAAATAAATTGTTACTAATAACAAGCTAATTAATGATTACTGAGTAATTTTCATTGCTTAGTCTTTATCACTATCAGAACAAGTCAACAAACATCTACTCTTCTACTTAGGCTGACAAATAAATGAATAAATAGGAATCCAAACTTGGTTTGGTTTCAAAAGAGTAAATTGATAGATAAGGGTAGGAAAATTGTGAAGAATGACATATTCAACTTAAAAACATATATTCAACAAAGTTTAAAATTGCTTTTGATATCGGAAAGATTTCAAAGAGATTTTCTAAGAACTCAAATGACTTGTATCGCCCATCAAGGCTATTTTATATCTTAAAATTTTTTCCACGAAGAACTCCTTCACAAATGTTTTTGTGGGAAATGTTGCGTGGAAATTCACCCGCCATTTGGCTGACAAAGGTTGAAACAGCCCCGAGAGAAAAATACAGAAAAAAACGCAGAAAAACAAATCTACTATCATTGACTCTTCCTTCTCCGTTTACTTCAAAGCGAAATGCTTTTATAGGCGTCTGTATCTCCCAGGTTACCTTCAAATAGCACAAAGATGTCAAGCTATTGAAGATCTTAAGTGGTAGTTGGAAACTCGACGAATATACAGAACTATCAAAACATTTCAATAGATTTTTAAACTTGCTATAATGGACATAAAGTGCAAAAATGATTGTAGAAAAATAAACAGTTCGTGGTAGCCCGACAGTCCAAAGCCAATGTTCTAAGGTTTTTTTTTTATCGAGTATACCTACTATAATTAATAGAGTGTTTCAACGCTGATGGTAGGTCAAAATTAAAATAGAGAGGTGATGTAATATGTTTTTTGTTTTTCTTCTACAAAAGCTTTTTGCATCGAATGCCATGATGAGATGTGTTATTAACGGTTTTTGTGCTAATCCATTTGTAACGTTTTAAGTTTTTGTCTACGAGGCTCGAATCGTGATGCCCAATTAGTGTTAGTTTACACAAACGTGTGTGACAAATATCAAAACATTTAATTCATATGACAAAAGGAGCAATTTATTGGAAAACAAAATGTCGGACTCTAACGTTGAATTATTTATTATTATTATTTATTTATTTATTGTACATACAACATATTTATAGAAACAAATCAGACAACTTAAGAAAACTCAAATATACAATGGGCAGCCTCTCAATACAATATCATGAGATTATAAAATATGTCACAAATTCATTTTAAAGTCGGCATGTTGATTTTGGTAATTGTATTCGTCGATACAATAGCTCCTTTATCTAACCCAACCCCTTAAGTGTGTTGGGCAATGGCTTTCAATATCCAGTAATAGATACGTATTAAACACATAAATACCAATATATCAATGGACTTTGAACCTTAATCCACACGACGAAGACAAATTAGAAAGCAAAGCTATTTATGTAACCAAAACAGTACAATAAAATGAATATCTAAGTCTTAATGGTTTGCTCACACTTCAAAATAGCACATAGTACAGCTGTAAATCAATTAGCAATCATTGATGTATAATACACTAGATTTGCAAACTGCATTAAATTGCGTCAAAAAAAGCGTAGCCGTTTCCGAAACTCAACGACGTAGCTTTGAAACCACTAAACATTGAAAAGATAAACATATATCTATCCCACTTACGCAAGTCACAAAAGCTACAGCGCAGTGAATGTACCGTCTCGCTCAGATTAGACTGGATTAGACATATCGCAAGGTCAAAGTACAATGGTGGAAGTGTTCCCTGCTCGTGAAATTTTACCCCATTTTTATTTTTTAATAATATATATTATTTTTAAATAATTATATTAATATTTTTTATTTCTTATTGGATGTATTTAATCAAGCTTAAAGATATCGTGTTTTGGTAATTAGGTATTACGGGCTGGAGAGCAATGCAAATAGTTAATAATTTTTTTTTATAAATAATTCATTTAGCAAAATTAAATGTTACTTATGCTTGGTAATAAAATAAAAGAGATTTTCGTATTATTATTATTTATTATGCAAAATTACAGGTGGCGAGTCTGTTGCCATGCATCGGCGACCATACGAGTAAACACGTCGTAATATACTTTGATAACTTGATGATTGACTTTAAAAATAAGAATTCAAAACTGCTGATAATATGAACAGATAACTTAGTTTTCTCTTTGTAAAATAATTAAAAAAATCGAGTCGGTAGATCCAGAGATTATTCCCTGCAACGTCATAAACTCGTAAGATCGCAAACTTTACCTTTGTTAAGTATAGATAAAAGCATCATTTACAATAACGATTGTAATTGCCTCATGAGACAAATAAACACGACCACTTTTGCGGCATATTTTGTCTTCATCAGGAAAGTGCTTCGAACATAATGATTGTCGATTTTGTTGGAAGCCAGTCTGTCTCCTTCCGCAGCAATCTGATATTTTTAATCCACCTATCCCGGCTTGCTGCATTTTTAGGCAACATTGTTACTATTTAACAACCTACATAAAATCACTGATTCCATGAATTACAACATTCTCCCATAAATATGGGAAACCAAAAATGAGTTTTTAATGGCAGCACTGGACCAATTTTAAAACATTTTACATTTTAATTAGTTTTTACGTAAATATGAGCATATAAAAACAAACTCACGCGTGGAAAGTAACATCCATGGTTTTATTATGTTTTTGGGACCTGGATTCGCACGTTTTGACTGCACATTTACCCATAATTAATTTTTTTTCCTCCCGATTCACTTGGTTGACGTCTCACAGAGCACTAACTGACATAAGCCTCGTATATGGCTGTGGCCATATGCCTAGTGGCTACGCTTTGACGCGGTTACTACAGATCTAGTGTATTATACATCAATGTTAGCAATGGTAAAATATGAGCAGTGGACGTTAAATATGACTGAACGGCATTTTCTCAGAGCTGCGCTAACTAATCTCGACATTAGAATTTCCTCGGCGCGTTCGCAATCGTGACACACGCATATCAAAAGCAGCATTGATTTGCATTACAATCAGAATTCGCGACCAGTAGATGCGCGGTGAATATTTACGTACTAAAACAGCTTAAAACGCTTCCATGTTGTGTATTATGAAAAACTGTTCACGTTCGATGTAAATACAACGGACTCGAGCGAAAACTAGAAAGTTGACGCACACACGCGCACGCAGCCGCCGACGCTGTAGCTGTGTGCGACCGGCTCGTTTCATAATTCAAAAGCTTATTAATATCACATTAAGATACACACAGTTACCTAGGTTTTATTGCATGCGAATAAAAATTTTGAATTTCTTTTTTTATTACAATAAAACTTACCGTATCTGTCTCTTCGAGAAAATTGGACTCCCACAACATGTTTTCGTTCAAACAGTTCACACACTTCAGTCAAAAGTTCTCAAGTAATTCAAAAATAGTTTCTTTTTCGTAAACAACTCAGTTCATAATCGCGCGCTAAACCGAAAAAGCTTGCATCCCGTGACGTAATGGAGGGCAAAATTTTCCGAGACGACAACGCGATGTGGCCTGGGCGGCGGCTCAATGATCTATGCGCAGTGGCAGAGATACGGCTGCGCACGAAGGCAGCCGACGTCACCCGAGCCCGCCCGAACGAGACGACCTACTTTGCTCTACTCCGAATCGCCGTGGTTGAGCGGCGATTTTTTTTTCGCATTTTCCAATGAAACACTGCCTACTTTGTGTAGATATAATAAATGGTCATGGACGAGAAAAAATCTTGACTGTTTTCCTATTAACTTCATTAATACTTAACGACATAGAGTTTACATTCTCTTTGCGGTTGTATTGATAAACTAGCGTCAATTAAAAAATATAAAAGAGTACGTGAAGTTGAATTTTAATTAGGATTTTATTGAAGCATGATTGTTATGCTGCTAAATTACCATAACATGATGTCAATTGCTCCGGCTTCATATAACTATAATTAAAATAAACGATATTTCATATCCGTATTTGGAAATTATTACGTAATAAAACTTTTCGCCGATTCTTAATACCTTTGACAAAAGTCGAAAATGCATGATTGGAAAATGAAATTGCGTAATTAGAATTTTGTTATAGAAAATGAACATAATTTTCCTCCGCGAATACATAATAAAAAAAATTCCAAGGTTACAATGTAGTTGACAATAGAGTAGCAATGAAAATAGAAAAAAAAATACTTCAGCCAACAACATTTCACGAATCTTCTCGTCTTTTTTATATTTAAATATTTAAAATTATATGTCTTATGAATTTATTTGTCTTTATCTACCAATTTTTTTTTAAATTTTGAATTATTTTTGGTAACCCGACAATCTCTACAGTCAACTGACTATTCATCAACTAATCATCAAAATTTTGATCAGTCGTCATAATTATGTATGTACAGAATATACACACATACATATAACGACTATTATCCCCTAAGGGTTAGTCAGTGACTAGGCAAAAGCACCGCTAAAGTAGTCCATTGCCGAAGTCCGCGCATCACCAAGCAGTGACTGCACTCAGCGTGACAGGTGGTGACGCCGCCGCTATAAGCTATTGGATGGTTGTGCAGTTCTAAGTCCATTAGTCGCAGTTTACGACACCCAAGGGGAGAGATGGGTTGTTAGTATTCTTTTAATCATCATTTTATCATCAGGGTCATATTACGGAGATGGTTACTTATCTTTATCTATTGTTTTTGTTTTCCATTCCAATTTACATGATTATGTCATGGCACGTATTTTTACTGTTGTTGATAGCGAGCGGGAGAGCGTGATGGTGGACTGTATGGATGTGGATGGAAACGGAAGCCAATTGAAGGTAACAGAGATTTATTAATAGGAAATATATACAAGAACGGCAGAACAAAGCGGTGATATAAAGAAGAGTGTCGGAAAGAATAAGTACAAATATGACAGTATCAAAACATAGATATATTGCTATAAAAATGTAGAGCCTTGCGGCCAGTCGCCAACAGTTGTATTAAACTATTGTATTAAGCTAGTATGATCTAGTTGTATAATTATATTGTATTTATGTAAATCTAGTATTATCATTGACGGTCCTTAAAAACAGCAAAATATTTTCTTGGAAGTTTCTACGGAAGCAAGGGCGGTTACCGGTCATGTCAAGACATGATCGATCGAGATAAATATGATAAACAAGGCCCCTACTAAATAAAACTCTGTGCGAGTAATACTAGATAAAATGTCATCAGAAAATGATTATAATATAATATTAAACTACGCCACAAGTTTGATAGATATATTCTTGCTTTAGTTCAAAGGAATTTTTAATCTCGTCTTGCTAGAAATATTCAAAATACTTTAATTTTACGATTTAGTAACTTTTTGACATTTTAGCCATAGTAATAAATGTCAAAATATCACCAAATATAGTTCCAATCTAGATTTTCCTACAAGTGGAACTTATTCAAGCAGAAAATTATACGAAATTTTTTACTTAAGTTTCTTTTCCTTTCAACTGATGTTAACATATTTTATTTTAATAATTAGCGCATGCAGAATTCGCAATAAAAGTATTGTTAGAAATAGGACTATCAAATTTTGTCACTTTTTAACTCAACAACGCAGTAGAAAAAAATACACAACATAATTTACACGCAAGTATGTAAGCAAAGTTATTTTAATTTAAAGGTAATGCATCCATTACATTTTGTGGTTTAATGAAAATCAAAATCTTGAAATGAAAATTAAGAACAATCTAAAGATTTTTTATTCGAAAATATTTGTCACATTTATGTAATCTACAATAAACCACAAAATTGTACCCAAGTGATTCAAAATTGTCTATTTTAATTTATGGAAAAATCAAATTTGGGGTAAAATAGAATGTAATTGGGTGACACACAAGCCCATAATACGTTTAATCATGACTATTTATCCCCTAAAGTTAGACAGGCATTAGGCAAAAGCACCACAAAAGCAGTCCATTGCCATAATCCGCGCTTCACCAGCAGTGACTGCACTCAGCGTGACAGGTGGTGAGCCCGTCGCCGCTATAAGCTATTGGATGGTTGTGCAGTTCCAAGTCCATTAGTCGCCTTTTACGACACTCAAGGGAAGAGATGGGTAGTATTTTTTAATAAGCCGCTACAACACGACAAGCCCATGGTTAGTATAATAATAAGTGGTTACCAAATAAAGATAGATACACACCCAATTTTTCGAGTCTTCAAAAATTCCTAGATTCAAGATTGTAGAAATAAATTATATTAGGAGTTACTTGATTTACGTAATCTACGCCTCAAGTCTAAGTAACATTAAAATTAACAGTTATAAATATTAAGGAATTCCCAGTTTTTCAATTAAAACAATATTATCGTATCTTGTTGAGTGTTAAATTGGCTTAGGAAATGGTTTATTAAATACTTTTAAATGGGGGCTGTTAACACGTCTGCCTACCACTTCGGGGAAGAAGCCGTGATGATATATTGTATGTTTGTACTTTTAAATGCATTAACCCAATGACAGCGATTTTTATTTTTACCTATCAAGGTTATAATAATAACTAACGAAGAACAACTTTTTGTTCCGGATTGCATCCCGGCATGTCAAGACAATAGATTATACTATTATGTCTCACGGCCGGAACTGAGTGGTAAATAATAAATTATATAAGATATATTTTTTAAAACTTGTTCAATGTTTATTTTCGGCTAAAGCCACTAATCCGTACTAATATTATAAGTGCGAAAGTTACTCTGTCTGTCTGTCGGTCTCGTTTTCACGTCAAAACTACTGAACCGATGTAATCGAAATTTGGTACACAGAGAATCTAGAGCCCGAGAAAGGAAAGAAAGAAAGAGTTTATTGGCCATACATACAAATACAGGAAGAACGGGAAGGACTTTTTATCCCGATATTCCCATGAGAACGAGTACCGCGTGGGTAAAACCACGGGAAGCCACTAGTATATAATTTCATGAAAATGGGAAAAATCTGTTAGCTCTTTCTAAAGTACACATTTTTTTATTTTAGCGACGTTTCATAGGTACGCTGGCGCCAGCGCTGGTCAACAGCGCCAGCGAGATTTAAAATTTTAATAACAAATGAATGTCTCGCTCAATTTTGAAAAGCCAATATAAAATTAAATATTTTTTAATCGCCAATCGAAGTTTATGAGCTTTGAATGGAACTTAATACATTTTTTAAAGATCAAAAACCAAATTTTGAGAACAATTTTATTTGTGAATCGGATTGTTAACACAATTTTCGGATCGTACCTTATTTTGTCAATCGGATCTTTTGTCGCCATAATAACAATGTTATAAGCATTTGTTGTGTTCCGGCAATCAGAGGTAAGATAGCTAGTTCCTCAGATGTTGAGGATTACAGGTGATGCTCGCCTCCACCTTCGGCCTTAGCGTCACTTACCATCAGGTGAGATGAAGGTCAAGAGCTTACCTGCCATAAGTAAAAAAAAAACAAATCAAAACGATGTTTAAGTAGAGAAATATCTTGATGAAATTGTTTTTGAAGCTACGCAACTGCAACAGTTATTGCAACCGTTTCTGCCCATCAACACGTATTTGGTAGCGTGTAGTGGTGGTAGTGGTGGTAGTGGTAGTAGTGGTGGCGTGGTAGTGGTGTCATGTGTTCCATGGGTAAGGCCTGTGTCCAGCAGTGGGACGTATATAGCCTGAGGACGGACGAAAGTAATTAAAATAAACTCTACCCACTATTGGATACAAATTCGAATCAAATAGCGATCGTGACTGAATCATAATGATTCTTATTGTGATCGAGTTACAATAGTTATCTCGGAAACTACAGTGACAGCCGAACCTGTGCATCCGCAAACTGATCCTTGTACAAAAACAGATAAAGCCCAAATGAATATTTATAATTCACTTAATACTAACATTTCGTAATGCGGATTTGAAATTGTTATATAAAAATTAATGCACTTGACTGTATCGTGTATTTAATACATAATTTATAAGATAGGTAATTTATTTTCATTCAAAATAATAGGTCTTTACCTATAAAATTGCCGTTTTGTATGTAGATTTTGGGGAACTCTGCATTTTCCATACTAACATTTTTTCAGTTTTCTTCATAACGACAAATCCAAGGAAGACAAATCCATTTGGCATGTATCATTAGACAAGCTTTAGTAATATGTGTGATATCACACTTTATAAAAATTATTTATCGTTTTTAAGTGAATACAAATCAAATGATGTATTCAGTTGTCTCCGTGTCAAATTCAACACAAATTAAACTCACAACAAATTATCAAAACAAATCAAAAGAGCTGATTAATGATTTATGAGCTAAAAAATATGATCTATTTTTAGAGGAGGTAATTATAATATATTTTAAGAATACTCTGAAACTTAATACTTACACACAAAATACTAAAACAGAAAAAAACGGCAATTTCATAGGTAAAGACCTATTATAAACATCCATGACTGGATTAATCACACAAACATTTGGCCTCACCAGGGATCGAAACCAGAACCTCTCGAGATGGCGACGTCATTGGTATAAGCTAGGTTAAAGTTTGTTTGGAAAAAAAAAGATTGGTAGAGTATTTTTTTAAAGTTTTATAAAGCTTTTTCTTATGTGTTCATGGCCTAACTAACCCATTGAGGCTGGTTGACAAAGACTAAAGACATGCAATTACGGTGGCTAGAATAATACCTACTGCCTTTTGGCTGGTACCTACTTGATTTTGCGGCAACGACAACTGGTTTTTTTATCGTCCTCATCCTTAGTAGCAAACATTATTATTATTAATTTTTAAACAAACTGCCAAATAGTAAGTGGCTCCTTATCATATCAACACGCCTCTTTCCCCGAAGGGGTAGGCAGAGGTGTTGACGCCCACTTTTCTACAGATGTTAAATCCCACACAGCGCATACAGCGTAGGCGGCGGTTTCGAACCCGCAAGTGCCGCGGCTTCTTAACGAGTTGTGCGCCGTCCGTCCCAACTCGGCTACAGCTGTCTTTTTTAACAAGGTTTTAATTAACTTGCAATCTATGTTTGTATGTAGGTATTGTAACTACATACATACATAAAATCACGCCTGTAATCCCCGAAGGGGTAGGCAGAGTCCAAGGAGCACTGTGTTCCTTAAGACCACATTTAGCCATACAAAAATTGGGTTTGGTAAAATGAAAAATCGTGAAAGAGTAGTAACAAGTGACTATCTCATCGCCTACACAATCACAGACCCAGTACCCAATACGCCCTTAGTCGCCTTTTACGACATGCTAGGCAAGCAAAGCAGTTGGTACATTATTTTTGTGTCCCGGACCAACACGAGACTGTCCCGGACCAACACGGTACATATTATTATATTATCATATTGTAACCATGTTCGGTTAAAATCTTGCTCCTCAATTTTGAAGCAAATAACTTTAACGGATTGAGCTGAAATTTTGCATGCATGTGTATATCGGATGACAATGCAAAACTTTTATTACTTTGTGAAATAAAAGCGAGTTACATTTTGATGGAACATTGAACATCTTTTGCAATCACATTAATATTTAAAAATATATTTTATTTTTTTATTACATTTCCCAATTTATTTCCCAAAGAGGTCACTACGTTGAATTGAACAGTAAAATATGAAGAGTGACTGCAGATAATTTTAGAATGACAATTATTGAATTATTTTGCCGACTACAAATAGCATTGCAGCATTGACTTCAGAATAAAGATACAAGTTGGTAGCGGACAATTTTTGATGACAATTTTTTGTTATATCAACTATTAATGTCTGTCGTAAAAATTGTGGCTTTTTCGATATTTTATGCTGCTGGATTCAACTTTCCTTTAAAATGTTGTACAATAAAAACAACACACCCAAAAGTAGTAAGATTTAATGGTATGATTAAGTTCTTAGATAAAATCTATCGGTAAATAGTCGATATTTTAAGGCGATTACAGTTTTTAATTTCTCAAAATATCAGATTACATTATCTTATCGAATTAAATAAATTTTCTACTGGCTTCTTACCTACGTTGATATTGTTATCGGTGTATTAAATCATCGTTATTTTGAGGTAATGATGAAACTATGAATTACAAAGAAGTTGTCTCTTACATCGCCAATTTGCGTAAGCATAATGCATTTCGCTCACAAAATTTTACGATATTAACCTAATCTCAAAGTAATATTCACTTGATATCAACTACAGTACTAGGTTCATTAAAAAATATATGCACGTTTTCACAATTTTTTAGCGCTAGTAAATAATAATAATTGGCTGATAGATAGATAGATAGATATGAGAATTACGAGTACATTCATTTCCACGACTACGGCAACCACATTTCCTCGTTTGAAATAATGTTGCCTATCAATAAGGTCTAAATCACTGTAATTTTAGACCTATTTCACATTATGTTAACTATGAGGTACTCTATACTACATTAACGGGAAGATATACATGGGCATTCGCCGCTTACAATTTCAGTACTTTCCCAAGCGAAATTAAACTATAACACTTTGACTTAAGAGCTATATGTGGATCAGTTGATGGTAATTCTACCTCATTGAGGGCGATACTTGGACCAGAAAAATGACGCATGCGCCCGCTGCGACCCCTGAAGCGATTTAGTTAAACTTGTATCTTATAATTGCAAAATAAGTAAGTAAGCATCGGTTTCTTAAAGTCATATGTTTGCACGTAACCTTTCAATGGCAGACATATAACTTACTGTTTATAGATAGATAAATATAATAGCTATTATATAAAAGCTTATTAAAATACTACTTTTGCAAACTCAGGGCGAAATTTATTGTTATCCGATTTTATTAGGATGCTATGATTACATACTTTCTTGTCGCTCCTCTTTTTTGTGCTATCGTATTCATATTATACATATTTATAGAAATAATTAAATTGTACAGATCAAAGGAAAATAATACATAGAAAAAAAATGCTTAAAATCAAGCCAAGGGGATGTAAAAAGAGGAAAAAAACAAAAAAAAAATTTTTGTTTCTCTGTCTGTTCGTTTGTTTGTCTATCTGTTTGTACAGGCTAATCTCCGAAATGGCGGGACTGATTTCTATGAAATTTCGCACGGTGATACCTTATTTCCCTGGTCAACATCATAGATACCGCAGTAACCGCGGACGAAGTCGCGAGCAACAGCTAGTTAACTACATTATCATTGCCTATACCGAACTAGCTAGGACACAGGTCAAAGCCGAAACCACACGCACATAGACTAAACACTTGCAAGAGTAATAGTGAGTAAACATAAATTATTAGAGATACACGCGAAGACGACTAAGGGCGAATTCGACCAAACTGAGATTAGTAACACGGGAATAGTAATACCAAACTGAGCTGAAACGATTGGTCGAATCTGCCCTAAGGGCGGAGCCGATTAGCTTTTGTCACAGCGCTCCCTGGCCCGTCTAGGAGACAGGATAGCGTTGCGAGCAGATATATTTACAATAAAAGAAATAAAATAGAAAATACAAAATATTTAATATATCAAGCAAAACAAAGAACTTAATTAACCGTCGGAAGAGGTAAATACGGGCTCAACATACATAAGTTTTGCTCTCTCTCCAGTATAATATATAATCTGTGACTTAAAACTAAAACAAAACTAAGTAAATCAAACAATGTCCTCACGAATCCTGCAACCATCCAGTCTTCTTATGAGAAGCAGTCAGGCTATACATAGGGCTTCCTAAATCTGCCTCTTGCATTACCAATAAAAATGTTATGGGTGACAGGACAAGCGTTACTTCTTTTTAACGTAGTATTTATAAGAGTTTGCCCAACAAAATAAACTTATGTTATTAGGACAAACAACAAATAAATGCAAAAAAAAAGAAAAATACCAAAATACCACCGCAACCCACCTGTGGGCAAAGCACAAAACTTACATCAATAATTTATATTTAATTAATTATATAGAGTTATCCCAAAACATCGTAACATGAATCAGCTGTTTATTAATAAATTACAAATACATACCCGTTCTTAAATCATAGGTCATTTAACATTATTTTTCAATAAAAAATAATAAATATTACGTGTTTAACTTGAACACATTTTCCAAATTTTCTCGAAAAAATTGCATGACCAACTCGATATCGTTCTCTGATCTCGTAAGCCGCGCCTGCCCGGCCGATCGTCTATTGTTTATCTTTTTTACATAGGGCTTCGAGATGAGAGAATTGAGCCAATTAAAAAAGCTTGAAATTAATTAATGTTTTTTCAATTTAAATAATAAAAAATGCAATGTTACACTTTCCTAGTTTTTTCTTGTTCGCTACACGCGAGTAATACTATTTTAACGGAGTACGCAGTTTTTCGCGCACGAATGTGTCAATGTCTCGTTTGACACAGGGCAGACTCGACCAATCGTTTCAGCTCAGTTTGGTATTACTATTCCCGTGTTACTAATCTCAATTTGGTCGAATTCGCCCTTAGAGAATGATCATTCTGAAGTAGATTATAAAATACTGAATAGAATACCCATTAAAAGGAATAACCACCTTATTGGTAATATATGTACGTAATTGCGTGGCAAAAAATTACTGTTATCGATAAAGCCGCTTGGAAATTTCCAAAATCTAACTTTAAATACACGTATAACGCTTATTCTATATCCTGTTTATATTTAGCTCTGTGGATGACTAACAATTGCAATGATTCTTTAAGGAAGATTTAATTGTGTTGTTTTAAATGCTTTTAGGGTTCCGTAGTCAACTAAGAACCCTTATAGTTTCGCCAAGTCCGGCGGTCTGTCTGTCCGTCCGCAGATAATTTTAGGGACCGTTAGTACTAGAAAGCTGAAATTTGGTAAAAATATGTATATCAATCACGACGACAAAGTAAAAAATTGAATATGAAAAAAAATGGTTTTATTAGGGTACCTACCTCCCCTACTCGTAAAGTAGAGAGTGATGATTTTTTTAAATTTTAACCCTAACATGTGATAATACGGGCTTACTAAAATCATATTTTGTTTACGTGAATATATATACATACATACATATAAGCACGACTATTATCCCCTAAAGGTTAGTCAAAGACTAGGCAAAAGCACCGCAAAAGCAGTCCACTGTCATGGTCCGCGCACATCAGCAGTGACTGAAATCAGCGGGACAGGTGGTGAGCCCGTCTCCGCTATAGGCTGTTGGCTATTAGCTATAGGCTGATGAACAGTTCTAAGTCCATTAGTCGCCTTTTAAGACACCCAAGGGAAGAGATGGGTACGCAGTATTCTTTTAATGAGCCGCTACCAGACGACTCACACGACGACACCTCCGTGAATATTTTCGGAAATAATCGCTCCAAAACAAAACAAAATTTGAAAAGTATAATTTTACTCGTATAAAGACTTTCTAGTAAAATTATTTTGAACTTGATGGGTTTATCGAGAGATCGCGCTGTACTTTGGGCCATTTTTACTATTAAGTGGGAACATTTAATGTGAGGTACGGGAAACTACGGAACCCTTCACTGAGCGTGGCCCGACATGGTGTTAGCCGGTTCTTTTTTTTGATTGGGACTGCGATAACCGATCGCGAAACACTCGTTCAAGGGGGTTTCCAGTTTCCCGTCTATACCTACCACTGAATTGTAACAAAATTTATAATAGATGTGATATAGCATTTTGCCTTAACCGGGCTCTAGTAATAGATTCGAAATATATTACGCCACTGTGTGTGTGTGTGTGTGTCTGTTAGTCTGTCTGTGGCATCGTAGATCCCAAACGGATGAACCGATTTCGATTCCGTTTCTTTTGTTTGAAAAATGAGTTCGTCGAGAGTGTTCTTAGCAAAGTTTCATAAAAAACGGTTTAGCCAGTTTAAAGATATGAGGAATAAAAGTAACAATGAAAAATCTTATGTTGACGAATATACCCGAGTCACGAGTCACCAAGTGGGTTATCAAATGAAAGGTCATAACTTACGTCACTTCAAACGCGTGAAGTATAAAAAATATATAAAAACTCCCTACCAAAAAAAAAAAAATTAAGCTAAAATAAAAGTTGTCCAGTGGGGGATCGCTCTAGAAGGGCAAACTTAGCGGATCTCCGACTTCACAACTATTGGTTGTTTTTATTTTTTTATTTGGTTGAGGGTTTCAAATTTCTAATTTATAATTATTTTTTGGCGGTTAATATTAATAGCTACTTACACCTCTAGAATAGAGACACAAGACGTGAGGATCATATTTTTTTTAATAATGACAGGTTACATAATGGTAAGTGACGATAAGGCCGAAGGTGGAAGCGAGCTTCACATGTAATCCTCATCAACTGAGGACATCATCATCATCATCTTACCTCTGATTGCCGGAACACAACAATGCTTAAAACATCGTTATTATGGCGACAAATTTAGGTAAGACGGTGGTAGCTAGCCAGGCGGGCTTAAAAGCCCTACCACCAACCAAACCGAGCAGAAAAACTTCTGCCCCATGTGTAATCGTACCCGGACCTGCCGATCAACACCCGGTGGTGTGAACCACTAGACCAGAGAGGCGGTTAAATATTATGGACTCTCTTCAGCTAGGACGAACTTCGGCGAATGTTCAAATGTGAATGGCTATTCGTCTACATTTGCCTTACCTACGCGGTATCTTCACCGCTTTGTATAGCGACAAAGCAGCAATAAATGTAGACGAATATCCCTCAATATTTGAACATTCGCCGAAGTTCGTCCTCGTTCGGCCTTAATACATTTTTGATAAGGAACAAATAAATAATTATAATAAATTACAAAAATATACATTTGAAGTTGCGTTGCTTGATATCTGGCCTAGTGTTTACCAATTCACTATTTTTGGGTTTAATAAAATTATTATACAATAACATAACAAGAACTCTGTCAAAAGACCTGAAAGCAAATGATTTCGTTATTAGAAGATCCGTTTTTCTCAACAAATTACTTTACTTATTACCTAATGTTCTTGCGATGCCGTCGTTTTAAAGACTGCACAGTTTATTTTCAATGTAAGTTTGAATCCGCTTAAAAGTCTACGTCTTGTGGTCTCTCGATGTGTCTAGTATCGAAACTAAGGTCAGGTTCCGTATTTCAGAATAGCCTAGAACGTGATGACGTTATGTGGGGTTGAATAGCGCCATCTCTTTCTAACTGTACTGTTACGGACTTTTTAGTAGCTGGCCGAGCAACCATGGACTAAACTGACGCGGACAGACGGTGACGGGTGACGACTGGGACGCGAGATGTAAATGTGTGATTTTGTGTTTAATTATTGCCTTAATATATTTTGTCTAGAAGACGCCTTTTTAGTTTCATGTACTGTAGCAGAGATCTATGCTTCAGTTTGATTCTGGAACACGGGCCTAAGGCTGCCTGACCTCTGAAGCGGAGAGGAGAAACTTAGCTTCAGCTGTGTAAAAATTTACCAATAGCATCGCTTCAAAACTCCGCTTTGCTGATCCGATATCTCGATTAACCAATAGCGTTGCTTGAAAGCTCCGATCCGCTCCCTCGCTCCGCGTTGGTGCACAGGCAGCCTAATAACCTAGACTGGTGAACAAGTGGTCTTGTCTTCGAAAGTTAGTAGGTATAGGTACAGTTTTGGATCCATGTTTCTTTAAACTTATTTCAATCACTCCCACCGAATGGGGTAAGATTTACCACATACGAGCTCGTCCCCATGCATCGGACAGAAAGTATAGTCATATTCCTGATGGTATGCCATTCGCCATTGCTATTTCAGATGCATAGATAAGCACCAAATGCTGCAAATGCCTTAACTGGCAGTGAACAGGGCATTGCTCGCATAGTACGTTTCAATCCAAGTTGCCAAAAAGTTAACAAAACGAAGGTAATGTTTCATCACTAAAATGTTTTGTAATGACTGTAGGTAATTGAAATCAATTGAAACGGACAACAATTGTTACCGTTAATTATATTTACGTGCCAATGTCCATGTAAAAAGTGTGATTATTGAATAACAAATTCGGTAAGTCAGCTTTTTTGTATACTTTTTTGGCAACTTGGTTTGAAACGTACTATAGAACTGACGGCCGTTGGGGCGACTACGTACTGGGAGGCTGAACTTAGGAAGGCTCCCAACGAGATGGACCGACGATCTGGCGAAGGTGGGTGGAAGATGTGGGTGGCGCAGGACCGTTGTGGAGGCCATTGGGGGAGGCTTATGTCCAGCAATGGACTTCAATGGACTTCAATGGACTGATGGATGGATGGATGGACATAAGCACAGTATTCGTGAAACAAAGAATGTATCGTATATCGTGAAACTAGAGATGCGCCGAATATTCGTTTTGTATTCGGTATTCGGCGTATTCGGCATAATTTCCACTATTTGTATTGGGCAGAATTATTCGGTTTTTGTGCCGAATATATTCGGTTGTATTTTCTTAGCTAGATGACCGGGTATAGAACAAAAAGACATATCTTCTTCTGTAAGATTTATGTTACTCATGTCAACATAATGACTTCATAGGCTATTGGTAGTTTAGTATAGTCAGCTTTTGTTTTAACATCGCCTATAGTGACAAGAAACATACATGTTGTCTTAGAAGTGTTCGTGGCTAAGCAAAGTAATTGTAAACCGAATAATTCGGCCAAATATCCGATTGAGTAAAGGCTAAACCGAATAATATTCGGTATTCGGTTATTCGGCGAAACCACTATTCGGCACATCTCTAATCCTGACATAATTAATATCTAAAATAATCCAATTGATTATACTATTGAGCTATTTCAATCACTCCTTAATTCTTCAAAGTACCAGATAGTAGAGTGCCTATCACAAAAATAAATTATATTATTAGAACATTAGCAAAAAATTGTTTGTCGGACATAAGTTGTCATAGCTGCGGTCAAACTCAAGGCCAAAACCTATTTATAATTAGATGTTTGTATAACATCTAAGGCAGTAGGAGCCGTAAACTTCATGAATGTACTCGATAATTTGGAACGCCCTGTGTCAAGATGGGATGACGATATTCGTAGTTTGGCTGGAGTGGGCTGGATGAGAACGGACCTAGACCAGTTACAAGCTTTTAAAGCCTATCAACAAGTTTCTCGGAGAGGTACAGTCAGGATCGAGCAGGCGAAACAGGAAACACATGTACTGCTTGAAGTTCACTTTATTTGAGGACTCTTCGTTACAACATGAGCGCGACGACGACGCGCACTTTCACGAACCACGGACCGACATACACTGTTTTTTCCTATGCTTCTATTGTCTTCCAATGACAATCGAATATTTTATTTTAAATTCAAATTGTTACTTTTTTTTCAACGACCCCGAGCCAACGCGCGAGTAGCAAAGAGTTCGCTACAGTACCCATAGGCGGAGTTGGTGTAGAGGTCAGTACGCTTTGGCTTTCGACATCGAAAACAAATCTACCCTCGCCAGGGTCAGGCGTTGGGTGATCATAACTTTGTGATCTGGAACTTCCTGCTTCGTACGACACGTTAAACCGTTGGTCCCTTAATGACAAACCTGCATTGGGCCAGCGTGGTGGTGTGTCAACCATACTCCTCATGTGTTTCTCCATGAGGAAGGCCTGTGCCCAGCAGTGGGACGTATATAGGCTGAGGATGATTACCAATAGTGGATTTGTATAGGTGTAGGTTGATGATGGCGATGTCATGAATCATTAAAAAAAATTCTTCGGTATTAATGAAGAAAATTCTGTGTTCACTATGATGAAAGCTTTTGTCTATTTTTTCAAATTAAAATAGAATTTGGATATTTGTGTCTAATTGTCTTTTGAATTTTCTCGTACCTTATTAAACAACTACTTACTGTGTCAGATCAGTACCTCTAGTATTTACCCTAGTACCCCTATTTTCATTGTAAAAAAACTTCTCACTTTCAGTTACGTTATGGTTTCATAACGTAACTCAAAGTGAGAGGTTTTTTTAATTGCATTCTTGGCAAATGCCAAAAATGGGAATCGTGAAAAGCGCCCCTACCTGAAACTACATAGTTACATACATACACATAATCACGTCCATTACCCCCTAAAGAGGACTCAGAGACTATGCAAAAGCACCGCAAAAGCAGTCCATTGCCATAGTTCGCTCTTCACCAAGCTGTGACTGAACTCAGGTGGTGAGCCCGTCGCCCCTATAAGCTTTTGAATGGTTGTGCAGTTCTAAGTCCATTAGTCGCCTTTTACGACACCTAAGGGAAGAGATGGGTTGGTAGTATTCTTTTAATGAGCCGCTACCACATGGCTCCATACACATACTTTAAAATCACTACTCAAAAATGTCAATAGAGAAATTGATATTTCTGATAATTTCTTAAAATAACTCAAAGTGAAAAGTATTTTTATAATGAAAATTACACCAGGGGTACAGAACGTTTATTCTTTTCGATTACTTTTAATTCAAATGAGAATTACGTCGCCTTTCTAGTTGTGTTAGCAAAGTTTACCTTAGCTGTGCAACCACGCACGGCGCTCTTAGGAGATCAATGGCGGCCGCTGATTCCCAAGATACGAGCTGATGAGATTAAAAAAAAATGCTAGATAACTATACAAAATTGGGAACCATACAAAAATAACAACGCCTTCTCAACAATAAAATAAATGTATTAAATGACAGTAATAAAAAAGATCTTAATATTACATTGTAAAGTGAACGGGGCCGGCTGGGGGAAACACAGCCTTAAAAATTATAAATTAAAAAAGATCACCATTGTTTTTACCTATTTTCCCAAATATATTGGTTAAGAATTTGAAGTTTGAATTATGAATTTCAATTTGAGTAAGAATCTTTACTCTGCTTTCCATTTCACAGGTAGATAAGGGTAGGACAGGTACATCCAATTTAAAATCTCAATTATATAGTCAACGGGCACTAAACGAGAGACAATAGAAACATCTATTGTTTGCGGACACCGGTGTTCGCGGTGCCCGCCAAGGGGTTAAGTTTTAGGATTAACATATTTATGTTCAGTGTTTAGGGGGCCTATAAACTTCCACTGGTCGCCACTCAAAAACTTTTCCGCCCCATGTGTCCTGCCCACTGTCACTTGAGGCTTATTTGACAGCCTATTTAAAATTCAAATAGTAACATAAAAACAATCTTTTCATGATATGAAGTTTTTAATAAACGACCTTCATAGTTGTTTATCAACACTACATAATCATGAAAATATTATTATCAAGTGTTGTAGAAAAATCCTACACATATTCCAAATTACAGTTGTTACTTGGAATAAAATTATTTAAGCTGTTTATCTAGTTACTAAGTTGATATGATAAATGAAAGAAATCTTTGCTGCAGTATAATTATATTTTATTAACTAAGAGTATAATACCTATGTGATTTTTTTTCATTAAATGTTTAGGCCACAGCTACAGTATCCTTTATCTTGTTAAATGCATGAATATTGGGTCCTTACCTATGAAATTGGTGTTTTTTTGCTCTCTTAGTATTTTGTTTGTAACTATTAAGATTCAGAGTATTCCTAAAAAATAATTACCTCGTCTAAAAAAAGACTATATTTTTGAGCTCTTTTGAATTCTTTTGATAATTTGTTGTAAGTTTAATTGTGTTAAAATTGGACACGGAGACGATTTTTTTTAAGTGCCTCCCGAATACATCATTTTATTTGCATTCACTTAAAAACAATTAATATTTTTTATGAAGTGTGATATAACACATATTACTACAGCTTGTCTAATGATAGATGCCTAATATTATTATCTTTGGATTTGTCGTTGAGAAGAAAACTGAAAAAAATTTAGTATGGAAAATGCAGAATTCCCCAAAATCTCCATACAAAACACCAATTTCATAGGTAAGGACCTAATATTAACGAGGTTATGTATGTGTAAATACGATACGGTCATACACAACTTTTGCCTGATTGAAAATTACTTTATTTATGTAAATAGAGGCCATCGGGCAGACGACTCACCTGATGGTAAGTGAGATTACCGCCGCTCATAGACATCTACAACACCGGAAGAGTTGCAGATGCGTTGCCGACCTTTAAGAAGGAAATACGCTCTCTTTTTTAAACGTTGGTGTTTTAGCATGATTCCAAGACTGACTTACTGAAGGTAACAAAAACAAAACACAGCTTTATAAAAATGTTTATTTCACTTCAATTTTCAATACAGAAGTTTTGATAAAGTTTACAATAGCAAGTAAGGAAAACAGTGGAAAAAGCGCGATTTTTATTTAAGAAAACAAGAAAATAACTTTTTAAGATTGTAAATGGTAACATTATTATAAATGTAGAATGTACATAACTAGTAGCACAGATATTGTGAAAGTATAGAAATCACATTATGATAAACATAAAATAACGTAGACACAAAATATAAAAGTTTTCTGACTATTTAAAATCACTATTTATGTACAAAACCCATATATCCTAATAAGTCTACAATAATTTTCAAATCTATTGGCATAATCAATGTATTTACCAAAAACTGACAAAAATTCCTGAGCACTTCTGTACCAGAGATTTATATTGAAATAACCTTTTTTGAACTCAGACGAGCATTGCTTAAATTAGTTAATTAAAATGTATTATTCTAATCAATATTGAAGTTTATTTAGACTATTACTATTTATTATTTGACAAAGTTAAATAAATAGCAACGGTGAAATAGTTACTTACCAAGCATAACCTAATTCTATATTACTGTTTATTCTCGTATAATAAATATTAAAACTAATATTCACATTTTTCAATGAAATTTTCAGAAAAGACTGATAAACAAATAGCCAATTTTTTTCTAGAATCACTTTAGAATTTTAAAGTATCGTGTTACATAATTAACCTAAGTTTTAATTATTGTGTAGAACTTTTTAGTGCAGTTTACATTAAAGATGGGAAAATGCAGTAGAAAATCTTTAACCGCCTTGGATATAAAATAGCAAACATAACACAAGCAATTACATATTTTTTAGACTATTCATTCGCTAGGTCTAAAGAAGGGTCTTACTTATGAATGAACTTTCAGAAAATTATAATTTCAATTTAAATGGACAAAAAATAATAAAGTCGTTAGAAACTATGGTAAAAAATACAAAAACCTTCAGGTTTCCATATTGTGTTTCATACCGAATAGCAATTTTAACATTTATTTTCGGTCCTTGAATGGCAATTTTTTTTTTTTACCTGACAATGGTCAGAAAACCAGACACCATCGAACACCGGTGATCGCGCTGACCCTCAAGGGGTTAAAACTATTGCTTGCTGTGTTTACCTGTAAATTTCTAACAATTTTGATTCAGTAGTCGTTTTCTAAGTTGAATATAACATCAAATATCCGGAAAATATTTTTCTTTTTATTCTAAATAAATACAACCCAAAGTGCACGTGCTTCAATGGCACATGTAGACTTAAAGAAATAATTAACTTAATGTAATTACAGGATATTTAGGTTTCAATTATTTACACAATCCCCTTAAATCATTATATATTCCTGTCATAAGAACTATAAATCTATACTATAGCGCTAAAATCACATTCTTGTGCTATATACTTAATTTACAAAGAAAAAGAATTCATTTTTCAATTGACTACATCCATTTCTCTAAGCAAGATTATATCAACGCATTTAGATAATAGGGTCATTAATTAATTATAAAAAAATTAAGAGGTACAGTGTAGTCTTAATGAAACAACGAATTCGGTAAAGTAAACCAAATATCGGTAGCCAGTGTGTCAGTTTGATAGTAATAGAAACTGAATACGGGTTGAAATTACAGGACCGACCGACATAGCGCACAGAATCAGCAAGCTAAGTGGCAGTGGAGGGCATATCTGTCGGAGAACCGACAACCGTTGGGGTAGACGTGTTCTTGAGTGGAGACCGCGACTCGGCAAGCGTAGTATGGGACGCCTTCCGGCGAGATGGAGTGATGATCTGCGAAGCGCTGCGGCAGATGCTGGATGCAGCAGGCCGGGGATAGGGTAAAATGGCGCACATTGGGGAAGGCCAATGACCAGCAGTGGACTTATGTGGGCTGAAGGGAGACGTGTTAAAATAAATAGGCAAAGGAATCCTAATTTTGCTAAATGTACTTAGAATATAATTTTTTTTTCTATATGGTAAAGGAAGAAATGTTGCGCCCCTAATAAATTGGGAACAGAACACGGGAAGAAGATATTTTTTGCTACAACATAGCAGTTTGTGCCCGCGTGTATGCTGTAAAATTTAACATTCCCTAAAAAGTTACCTTTGAAGAAGAGGTAAGAAGGAGAAAAAGGTGTCAACCATCTTTCGTCTGATCTTAATAAATAACTATGTACCTACCACTTGACAAACGATATTTTAAATAACATGTACTGTAGTATGAAATAATGAAATAATGAAAGTATTCTGTACACATTACAATCATGACATCAATGGCTACCTTAGGTCTCAAACTCTCCAGTCGGTTGGCTCTCTAACAATCAACTAAATATATACATTTGAGCGCTGTCAACACATAGTGCGTACTTTGACTTCTATCGCAAAAGTTTCCGAATCCATCAGACCATCTGGGTATGACCGTTCGAAACACAACCTAAGTAGGAACAAAATACTGCTCATATTTCTGTATAGAGAAAACGGTTTGCAACATTGGTTAATTCAGTATATGATTTTAATTTGTATACATTTTGATTCTTTCCTTCATTTAATTTTATTTATCAGCTGTTTATCGAGGTTTTTACGAATATAAAGGTTTATTTAGAACATAGTTATATAAAATACTCAATTAGGACTTTCCCATGAATTAACTCAATCATTTAAAATTACTTGTGATAATTTCTACCCAGGTTGTGTTTGTCCTTATCTCTACAAGTAGAGCTGCCTGCTCTTTGGCACTTGCTGATATGGTAACGATCATGATATACTGGACTCCTGTAATCTTCGTTAACATGTCCACCTTAACCTGAGGTCCCGGAGCCGTTGCTGTACACATCCGTAGCCGCCCTCTGTCCTGCTCGAATCACGCTTTGGACTGTTTGAGCTGCACCCTGGAATTATAACAAAAACAATTTAAAAAATATTCCTTGTTTTAAGATTCTACTTTAGACTTTAGATTTGAAATGCAGTCCATATGGACGGACTGCATTTCAGCTGCAACTAAACTACAGGATAGCAGGCAAATGGTACAATTGCAACGAAACTGCAAAACAGACCATGGAGACGTGCAGTTCCAACAATTTTTGCAGCAATAAGTTGATAATTATATTTTTTTGTTAAAATATCAGCCTATCTGAATTTCCACAAAAACCTCTCAAATAGAAATCTTAAAAAATGCTTTTAACATTTTAAATAAGGTGTTAATATAATGGTGTTATTACGGATGACTTGTTACTATTAGCAATTAAACATTAAAATAATAATGAGATTAAAGTACTGCCAATCTTGACCTGGAAAATGTAAAACACATTAAAATAAAAATTACCAATAAAAATGCACGACACATTATCATAAAACCTCAAAATTATATCTATTATCTAAATAATCATGTAATACATTTAGCAGCAGATATTTCTAATTTGTCAACAAAATAACTAATTGGGCAGCAACTTAAATGTTTTCTCTGCTGCCATATTGTGTAATATATTAAGTTTTGATGACACAAATATTGTTTTTATGGGTCATAGAAATAAATAACCTTAACCTAATATCTATCAGAACTCATTTCCTATGAATTGATCCTTGATCCTTCATTGATCCTTTTCCTAGATTTAATATATTTCTCTAGTTTATTGTAAAGTTTTACATTGGAGTCATTTTTTTCACATTAGTCCACGACTAGACATAAGTCGCCCCAATTTATTGTCGATCTTCTGTATACCCAGTTCAAAGGCAAATAAACATATTCTATTCAAATTTTGAAATAAAAAAACTAATTGAGTTACTTCAATAATCAGACTTAAATCATGCATGAGATCATACTAGATACCTGTATAGCAGCTCCTAAGAACTGTGAGAATGCCCTGGTGACGTTAATGGCGGCTGACACCAGCTGCCCCCGGCCAGGCGTCTGCTGTGACGTCACGGCTCTCGGCGGCTCCAGCGGTACCTAGCAAGCCAGCACGCTTATACACACACACATTGTTTTTATATTACGAAATGTTAGTATTGCTTGGTAAACAAACTATTATACAAATTGTCAAGAATAAAAATTTACATAACTCTTGCTTTCTGTATTCTTATTTGGTTATTAAAAAATAGAATGAATAATTGTTGTGGAACAGCATAGGGATAAAACATTCTTAAAATTCCAAGTGAAATATTAAATAGAAAGTCTTTAGAACATCAGAACAAAGAAATTTCCCAGAAGAATTCTATCCATACTAATATTATAAATTCGGAAGTAACTCTGTCTGTCTGTGTATCGTCTTTCACGTCAAAACTTCTGAACCGATTTAATCGAAATTTAGTACACAGATAGTCTAAAGCCTGAGAAAGGATATAGGCCACTTTTTATCCCGATATTCACATGGAAACGGGTACCGCGCGAGTGAAACCGCAGGAAGCCACTAGGCCAAGATAATGAAAACTAAAAAATAAACTTTTTTTACTAATTAATACATAGATACTTAACAATTTTCAGTCACGTATTTAAAAAACACAAAAAAATATACAGCCATTAACACGATATTGGTCATATATGTGTACTGGTGTTTAGAATTCAAATATTCCTGACAATTTGTATGTCTCATATGTAAAGCGCATATAACACACCTGAAAAGCTTTCCACCACCTTTTATGTCACGACAGAGAAGCATGCATTCGATAGCGTTATATGATTGGCATTAACTACATTGTATTTAATGAGGTAAGAGGCGTGAATGATTTAATTATTATGTACATGATTACATTTCTGATTGGTTATCAAGTGAAATACTGAAGTAATATTTACATATTTACATTAATCCAAAATTTACAGATAGAGTTTATAATACACAGAAATGAACGTAAGATTGTTTAAGAATTTGTAGTTAGTGTAAAAATAGAAAACAGTAGTATTTTATGAATTTATTAGAAATGAAAGTCGTTTAGATTAATCAAGATTTTCATGGAAGCGTTTGTCGCCATAGCGCTGTTTATAATTTTGTCTATTTTACTCACCAATGTTCACCAATGTTTTGCAACACCTACACGCTCATTTACTGCATCATGACAGTTATATTTGAAAACACTACTAAAACTGTGCAATTTGATATAAAAAGAAATTCCTACATTATTGAAATGTTCAAAAGTGTATACAGAAGTGGATATAATTGTTTACGTGTAGAGTAAAATTTATCTCCTTAATTGTGTGAATATTCATTGGTGCCACACAAAATTCACACCCGTTATTACTATTCAAAGCACTAAGGTGTTAACACAAGGGATTTCGCCTTAGTTAAATTAGACAAGGGATCTATTTTTTACATTATTATCAACTACTCGATTAGTGACATTAACTGCAAACAATCCATAATATAAACACAATTATACAATGTACAAATAACAAACCAATAAAAAAACAAACACACACACAAGAGTAAAAAATTTATTATACAAACGCTTAGCTAGCAAAAATAAGTATTTATGTACAAGCCATTGAAGCAAAACTTTAATAAATAATTATTCATTTGTCTAAAAAATTACAACTATACAAAAAAATAAAAATTACACTAAAGAGCTTAATTAAGATTCGTTAATTATTCTACATTATTCATTCTAACGTCTATGTACAATCAACCCTCTCCTAATTTCCCATATAGTACACAAGTTGGCTTAGATTAAATAGGAACAATTAATGTTTATGTCACTTGAAGCTTGGAATTGTTGTATTTAATCTAAGATCTGAGTCCATCACCTCACCCCCAATCGCACAGTCTAAGTAAAACGGATGTAAAACCCACTCGGTTGGATGAAGGTTGGTCGTCGGCGTTACCGACGAAGGGGCCTGAGCCGAACCAGCTAAGGCGCTGGCTCGTGGCTGCGGACGCGACGGACGCGCTGGGGGACGGACTCGGCCGACTGGGTCTGGAGTTCGGCGCTGGAGCCGTCTCCCGCCACTGCTGCCACAACCACGCCAGCCCGTCCAGGATTGGCCGTCTTGGAGACGGCGTCGTTGGAGGCGGCAGCGTCGCTCTCGCTTTAGGCGTCACTACCACTTGGTTGAGCAAAGCCTACGAGGTTAGAATTAGTCTGCATGATTTATTGGTTACTTTGACACGGATGAGGTTATCATTTACATACTGTGAAAATACAAATCAGGAGCTAATTTGAACTGAAATGGAGATTAGATTCAGATGATCAGTTAGAAATCAAATGAAATTCTCTTAGTGTTGATAAAAAAAAATTTAAATCGAGAATCGTAATTAAATTTTTTTAAATGAATTAATTGTTACTTAAGTGAACATACATAATGTGATAAAATTAATAAATACAAATAAAGCGTGCTTAAGTGAAAGAAATAAGACAACTAACAGAGAGTCGCAGTTGCTCGTCCAGAGAACTTGCTGTGGTGGGGCCGAAGCCTTGCTCCTTCAGTAACGCTGCCAGCAACGCGTCGTTGCTCTTCCCATACTCCGTGCTGAGAGACATAGGCGCTTGCGTCGCTTGGGACATCATGCTGCTAGCCTTAGTTTTCTGCTGATTTAGAAGAAGTTTCTTCAAGGCTTCGTCAGAGGTTTGCCCTGAAAATTTTTAGTGAAAATCTATGAATACTACTTGCCAGAGATTGTAAATCAAAATTATTCGTCTGTATGCTTTTCTTGTGCAATCCAGTTTCTTTTGAGGATTAATAATTGATGCTTACTGAGTGTTAATTAATACCTATTGATAATTTTTTTTTCTTTTTTTTATGTGTTATATTAGAATGAGTATCATAATTACCTGTAATAGCAAGCTTATTTCGATGCGTGGTTGTCTCCTGCGCATCCTGTAATTTTATCAAAGTTTTTAACAATTTCTCGTCATCTTGGTTAGTCTTCAAGAGACCTTTTACAGCAATTTTAGCACCAAACGGTCTGGCAGTCGTCTTTCTAACAATTGTAGCCAAAGGGTTGGCTGTGTTTGTAATAGTAGAATAGTACCTAGTATTTCTTTGTACTAAATTATTGTTTGTAAGCAATTTTAAATCAGTAGTGAATATTGGACTCACTTTTGTGTTTGTGTTGAGAGGAGGTAATGTTGGTATGTTGAACTGAGATGGATCCTGCCCCGTTGCTTTCAGTAAAGCTTGCAAGAGTTTTGTGTCTTCCTGAAATTGTTTGATGTCGTCTTCTAAAGACGGCGTATTAAGATTTGCTGTAGTTGTGATTGTAGGAATTGTTGTAGGACGAGGCGTTGTGGTTGTAGGACGAGGTGTTGTTGTTGTTGTCGTCCTTCTTGTTGTTGTTGTAGCTCTTGTTGTTGTTGTTGTAGCTCTTGTTGTTGTTGATGGTGTCGTAGTTGTAGGAATTACATTAATGGCATTGTTAGAAATTGCTTTGCCGCTGCGATCTGATGTCACTTGGTTGGATTGAATTTCATTTAGACTTCTTTCAACGGCTAAAGCGATAATTCGGTTAGCAAGTGCAGCCTCGGGGTCTTCATTGTTCGGGTTAGTCTTCAACACTGTTTTCTGCAATTTGATAAATCTCTGCATTAGATTTATTAAAATGTATTGCATACCTTCCTAGTTACAACAATAACCAACTTGTTGGCCAAATATAAAATGTGTACATAATTGTATTTATTAATATATTTTTTGTATTACTTAATTTTAATGTGTTTAAGTATTAGAATATACCTAGTTGAATTAGTTTCATTGATGAACTTACCAAGTTTTTAAGGAATGCCAAATCTTCCGCAACGGAGAACGTTGAGGTACTAGGCATTTCTGTAGTACTAGTAAAACCTAGATTCGGTGCCCGTCGACCAGTCAAATATGTCGTAAGGTCATTAATTCGTTCAGTCGTTGTCGATAATCTTCTCTCCTGATCAAAAGGAAGGAAAGTTGTTGAAATGCCAATATCTTCAGCTGTACTAGTCTGTATTGTATTCTTGGGAGCAAATGTGAATACTGGTGGTGATAAAGTAGTTTTAGTGTAAACAGGTCTTACGTTAGCTGTCGTAGTAGGACTTGAACCGAGTGATGTCGTGCGTGGATTCGATGCTATTCTTACATTAGAGGTAACTCCTGATATAATCGGTGCATTGGTATTATCAGTATTTTGCACTTGTGTAGCTTGTAATAGAGCTTGTAATAGTTTTGTATCTTCTTGCAATTGTTTTATATCATCATTTATTGTTTGCGTTGTAGTTTTGGGTAAAATCGTAGTGGTAGGCCTGGGCTTGGGTGTTGTTGATGTTGTTGTAGTAGTCGTAATTGTTGTTGGATTTGCCGTAGTAGTTTGGGTTGAAATTGGTGTGGTTGCTTTAAAGTTCAGCGTAGGTATATTAAAATTATCAGGGTTCTGCCCAGTCGCCTGTAATAATGCCTTTAGTAACTTAGTGTCATCTTCAAATTGGCGTATATCATCTTCAAATGATCTAGTTGTACTTTTATCATTGTTAGTGTCTATAAACTTTGCATTAACATTTGGTACATTTAATGTAGTAGAAGATTGGACCGTCGTTCCCAATAGTGCCTGTAACAGTTTTGCTTCATTGGAATCAATTGTTGTACTTGTAGCTACTTTAGTTGTTGGCTGAACAGTCGTTGTAATTGTATCTTGTGTAGTAGGAGATAAATTCGAAATAATACTATTTCGTTCGAAATTTTCTTGTAGTATTTGGTGAAGTAGCTTTGTATCTTGTTGATATTGTCTTTCTTCTTCAGTGGTAAACACTGAAGTCACTGTTGATGGTTCTGCAATCGTTGTTTGAACAGTAGATGTGTCTACTGTAGTGGTTGCTGGGGTAGTGATTTTTGTAGTCGGAACAAACTCAGTTGTTGTAGTAGTTGGCGCAAATATTTTTGTTGTAGTAGTAGGAGCCTCCGTCGTCGTTGTCGCTATCGAGGTGGTAGGAGCTGATGTTGTTGTAGTTGTGGTTGCTGCCAACGTTGTTGTTAAAGGCAACGCACTTGTAATGCCAATTGTGGTTGTTGCTACTGTAGGCACTTCTGTAGTCGAAGCAAACTCAGAAATAGTGGTAATCGGTACCGTTACGGTGTCTGTAGCTGGATTGACTGTTGTCGAAGATGTTTCATCAGAATCTTTAAATCGTGATAGTATTTCAGGAGTTTGGGTGTTTATTTCTGTAACAATCTTTGATGTTGTTGATTGTATATCATTTTTTTCTGTGTTCGAGGGTACTTTTGTTGATGCCAATTTCAAAACGTTTGTTTTTTGTGGTGCAACAGTCACCTCATCTATAGGTATAAACTTAAAAATTGCACTTCCATCACCATCGCTAGGTTTTTCCGTTCGAATTTGCTGTGTCTGGAATTTATTTAAAAAAGTTTAAAGTAAAATCTTAGTTTCAATTAATTTCTAATAAAAAGCATCGTCACATATCTTAGTCCAACACCACTTACCCGTACATCCATAAGGATAATACCTTTAAGACCGTGCATAAGCTTTTATAGGCTTTCCGTGAATAATTATTGAAAAAATGAAAATTTAAATAATGAAATATATAAAAAGTATGGAAGAAATTTTAAAATGTTAGAGTAATGTAAATAAGATGTAAAGAAAATAAATATAGACCGTTAAAATCATCGTTATACCTCCGGATCGATATCCAGTGTTAATATTCTTGGTTCGCTAGTAGAGCTCGTCATTGTTGATATTACCATTTCCTCTTTAGCAGCCGAAGAAATACTATTAAGCAGAATTTCATCAACAGACGGTAGCATTGTAGTTGTGCGTAAACTCAATACATGCGAGGCAGTGCTTTTTTCAGCAGGCGACTTATTTGTGGCAGTAGTTATACCCAATAAACTGCTATCTTTTATATTAAGTGCCGATGAAGGAATCTGTAATTATGAAATAAAATGTTATGCTTTTGCAAAGTTCATTGTTAGGAAGCATTACGTGCAGGTTATGCATGCAGAGCTTACGATAGAACCGAGGGCACTTCCTTATGCAGTTATTTTTTCTACTACTATGCGGCTGCGAGTGAAATTCAAGCCCCAAGCATAGCTTTCAAGCTAAACAACTAAAAGTCAATACCATCATTTGTAGGTTATTTACAGTATCGGTGGTTAAACGACTTTCGGTTCCGTTATTTGAACTGTCTGTAGATGTCACGATATTAGTAGATACTCGATTAGGGTTAGACTGTGGTCTGACAATGGCTGGATTATTATGGATGGGGCTGTATGGATTTCTCAAACTCCATGGACTGATTGGTAGTACGTCAATTTTTTGCATGATTCGTGGCACTCTAGTTCCATTAGGAAATTTCCGTATTATTGTGTTATTGGGCAGTACACCATAAACAATGTAAGGACTCGCTTCGGTTAATGTTTCCAGTACATCGTCGTTAGGATTTTTACGTACCACTGTATTATTTGGCAATATTCCGAAAATTACAAAATCTTTTTTTGGAGTCGATGGCTCACTGCTGCTGACTAGAGAATCAGCAGAAGAACCGTTTTGGTTTGTTTCGATCTTAACTATATCAGCAATTTTAGTTGTACTGCTTGAAACAACTGTCGATTCTGTGTTCTCGTTCTCATTTATTGTAGAATCTGTTGTATCTGTGGTGGTTTCAGCACTTATTTGAAATGTTGTTGTTTCTGAATTAATGTCAGTCGCAATAGTTGTTGACATAATATTTTCTTGATTATTATCACTTATATCACTCGTGACGTTATTGCCAGTTGATGCTGAACCTTCAAGTGATTCGTTTCGAGTTGCTGTAGTGATGTTCTGAGTAATTTCGTCTTCATTAAAACGAAGAGACAAATTATCGAAATTTGTCACAAGTTCAAACGAAGATGTTGTTGTTTCAGCTTTAACAAGTTCTAAATCATTATCATTCGCATCAATTTCACTGGCAGATGTAATTATTTGGGTTGAAGTAGACATGGGTATGAAATTATGGGAAATAGTAGTAGAAGAAGTAGAGTCAAAATTATTACTTTTCGTTATGTCAGTCGTAGTACCCATATTTGTCATAATTTTAGTCAAACGATCGGATAGAAGTTCATTGTTTGTATTGCTAATCATGTCAGTCAAAGGTTGTGCAGTCGCTAATTCGACGTTATGTTGACGTATAAGATCTTCAATCATTTTAAGAATACTAGCTTTCCTAGATAGCACCCACAGCTGAAACTTCGATACTTGACTAGGATCATCGGTATTAATATTATCAATAACACTTGCAGGATTATTTGGCAAAGTTCTTAAAGGTAGAGATTTTATAAGTTCTTGAGTATTATTGTTCTCAGAATTATTTTTTTCAGGAACATTGAAATCTTCAGCTCTATAGTTTGTTAAGAATGGGAAACGAATATTATTTACAGAAGTATTAATTGATGGACTGTTGGAGCTTTCGGTTCTATCTGTGGTTTCGATATTTTCTATCGCTATATCTTTCCTTAAAGAATCAGTAAAAGAACTTACACTTTCAGCCTCAGGTACAGATTGAGTAGTAGTTTCTTTAGCAGATAACGGTGCAGTGGCAAAAGTTAAAGCAACCGGTGTTGTTGAACTACTTGATACAGATAAAGTGCTTTGAGTAGTGTTGGAGCTATTTACAACTTGAAAAACGTCATCGCTTAAGGTACTATTAACAGTGCTATTTACATTATTAGTCGGTACACTTTGGAGGATATTGATATTTGATATTTCATCACCAAAACGACTGCTTATGTCAATATTTTCAGTGTCTATAATATCCTCCAAACTGTATGGAGTAGTGCTTGGAACTAAGTCTACGTCATTACCTAATGTCACAAGTCCGTCAACTGCCTTGGGAATTAGTGTCTTCAACATTTTAGCCATATCCAAAGTAATTCTAGACTTACTACTTTCGTCCATGTTTTGTATAATATTTTTAATATTATTAGTCAACATGCTAGTTAGTTCGGACGATACTACAGGGTTATTTAATAGCAAAAGATCAGATACAGTATTGTGTACCGTTGTTGAGTCAGTCGATGGTTGTATATATGGAGATATAGTCGATAAACTGTCTACTGTTGATTCTGTATCTGAATATAACACTTTTATAGCAAATGGTCTCCTGGCAGAAATAGGAGTTGTGGGAATTATAGAAGGAGTAGGAATTGGGTTTAATGTATTCACAAGATCATTTTTTTCCATTTCTGTGTTAAGTGACGATGTGGCACCATCCCCAACAGATAAATTATTAATCACAATTGGTGTTGTTTGTTCAGTGATTTGTACAGTTTTAGCATTTGTGTTTACATCAGCGGTCGTTGTCATAAATGTGTCTTGACTAGGTGAGCTTCCGACACTATTTACATTAATATTACTCACGCCGTTGAATGTCTGTATAGCATCGTTATTAATGTTTGATTTTTGCGTTACTTCTGTTGTTGTAGAGAGTCGGATTCTGGGTGTAGACGTAAGTATTTCAGCTAAAGCATCAAAAATTGAAACAGTAACTGAAGGCGAGTGATGTGATGCCTCAACGTTCATTGTGTGTGTTGATTTCATCAAATTTTCCGACAATCGTAAGTCTGCTGAGGACAATGTACTTCGTGTCTTAGTAAAGGAGATTGCATTTATGCCTGACCCTAAGTCAATTTCTTCTCCCTCTACCTGAAATTAGAAGTAGTCTTACCCATATAAATAGAATATACCCAATGACGTGCACAAAACGTAAAGTAATAAAGTGTAAATTTATCAAAAGAAATCATAGAACTGTGAAGAGAAATTCGTGCAAAGACCAAAGCCACTTTATATAAATTGGATTCAAGATGAAAACTAAAAAAGTAATTGTGTTAGCGTATATATCGAAAAGAGTGAAGAACTATAAAAATGACTACGTATTAAAACAAATAATAAAATGTATACAATTTAATGTAAATAAATGAAGCTAGTGATAGCTATAATACAAATCATAATGATGGTATTAGTAAGTGGCCGTAAAATGCTTGCGTTAATTATAAAACAAATAAATAAAACTCAAGCACTTTCCGGTAATGAAAATGTAAATGAATGTTGTATTTTGTTTCAAAGAGATGCTATTAATAGAACTTAATACTAAATATATAAAAAATCTAAAACAATTAAATGCTAAAATACGCTATCTCTTTAAAACTTTTGTATAAAATTGTAATACACTAAGTAGATAGTTTGTATAATTTATTGTCTAAATTATATTAAACTATTTGAGTCCATTAACCAGTTCTAAGGATGATTCATGAATGAATGGAGAAACGGTGGTCTGTCTTGACATCGACTCTGTCTTGACATCGTCCAAGTCGTAATCTTCGAACCAAATAGGCTCTTCTAGAGACTTTGTCAACAGTTGGTCTGTCACGAAGAATTTCAGCCAAGCCTTTAGCAATGAAAAACTTATCATTATTATATATACATAGCAATGAAAATAAGAAAAATAAGTCACATGATAACAATCATGTAAATTATGTTTCTGATCAAACAGAACAACTAAAGATGATAATGAATGAAAATGATTCTGTAATGGTTTGTGCGGTATGGTTGGTTAGTATTTTACACAAATACTTGAAGAGCACTCCTTGCACACAGAATTATGTGAATGATATATATTATGATTTTGATGATTTGTTAACTTTGATGGTTTATTATTCTAAATGCCAATAACATAAAGGGGCTTTGTCGTAATTTGGAATATTTATACGTTTGTCGTCGGGTTGTGTCTACCTAATTTGTAAATATAATAAATAAATCACAGTTTAATTTTATTTCAGAAATTATTAGAGTGAACTTACAGTTGATGATGTAATAGTAGGAACTGTTGCTTTGTAAATGGGTCTATCTACGCTTGGGGCACGATATTTCGAACTAAATCTGCCCTTAGTTTTTTCTGTTTCTGAATTAATCTGGAATTAAAGTTTACTGTGATTGAGAGGTCGTTCATACAATATTACAAAATGTGTAGTGACCATAATTTTATGTGTATATTTTGACAATATTATCATACTTACGCCATTAGTAGAAGCCTCTGTGGTCTTAGAAAATGACTCGCCAACCTTTCGGAAACTTTTTTCACGTTGCTTTGAAACAGGTTCAGGGTCTTCAGTTTGATCTGGTTTTGAGTATTTTCTTCCATACTTTCGAGTACGTAAATTTCGAACCGGTGGAACCGTAGATGAAATAACATTTTCTGCACTATTAGGCGCTATTGTTGAACCGACATCTTTATAATTGGCATGGTATTTAACAGTAGTCGGGATGGCATTAAAAACTGGGCTATTTTCATTTTCTTCAACCGCATTAGTAACTTCATTTAGAGAATTTCTTTCTTGAGATTCTTTACTTGTCACAGCAATTATAAACATTTCCTTGTCGTCTTGATTTGGTTCTGTTTCCAAATTCTGCATTTTTTCACTTGATGTATCCATATTTACTGGATTATTTAATAATGTGAATATAAATGGCATATCATCTTTCTTAGTCTGGCCTATTACTTTACCACTATCTTTTGAAGATTCAGTAGATGTTGTCGAGGTAGATGGAGAGTTTTTATTATTTCGCGAACGCGAATAATACGAAGTTCTTGGTAAAACATTTTTAACAACAGGTGAGTTTTCGGTTTTGTTAGTCAAATTTTTTTGGTTATCAGAAGTAATATTTGTTGTATTAAAATTCTTCCGCTGATAATATGAGGATCTTGTAAAAGCTTTTTTAGGTGCACCGTTTCCTTCGGCTCTTCTAGGTTTAATAGTGATATTTTGTTGAGACGATTCGGTAGTGGGCTTAAACTTTCTGTTGTACTTATATGGAATTTTTTCTGACCTGCGACTTGAAGAAGGCGCTGTTGTAGATGACGGGCTGAATTTTCTACGCGGAACGAAAGTTGCTCTTTGTTTTGATTCTGGGGCTTTCAATGTGGATGTTTCAACTGATGAAGATTCTGTTGACTTTTCTAAGTTAGTATCTATCTTTTCTTCATCGCCTTCTTTATTTTCTGCGTTCATCTTATTTCGTAACTGTAAATTAGAAATCAAACCCGGTAATTAAATATAGTAGAATGCTTCAATTCCAAAAAAAAATAAGAAATTTATGATATTAGATGGAATACCCAGAGAAATTAAGAGAAAATTAATAATTTCTGTCAAGCTTGTAGAGAGAAGAGTATAATGAATTTGGGTTTATTTAAAAATCGTTAGTACATTGTGACATTTTGTAATGTGACATTACCCTTGCGTATTTATTTATGGTTGTTCCAGTGTTAGTTGACTGTGAGGAAGCGGTGTATGTTGTGTAAATCTTTTGTGATGCTTTCACTGACAAACTCTCGCTAGGTGAAGAGTTCGTTTGTGTCTGAAAAATTAAGATAATGCCGCTTTACTGAATGGATGTGTCAATAGTATAGAAGTGATTAAATAGTCAAAGATTAAAATGATAAGAACAATTATTTTCATGCAGAGTATAGCATAGATGATATACAGTCAAACAAAATTGAACAGATAATTGTATGAAATCTAATAAAGTTATACTTACCGATGCACTTTTTGCTTGAATTAGTGCTTTAAAGCTCGCGGGATAATTGTCGTCTTCGCTTATTTCATCACTCTTTTTATTATTTTTAGGCAGTGGTTCATAATGTTTTGGCTTGAATCCAACTTTTCCACGCGATAATGGCCTTCTTATCGTTTTGTTAATTGTTAATGTAGAAGGTTTAGCTGTTGTACCTTCGGTACTGAACTGAACGCTATTGTCTGAGACTTCAGGCGCCGATGAAAGTGTTTTAGGTTGACTAGTGACATTATTTTCATTTTGACTAGATATTATGACTTCCCTTTGAGTTTTGAGTCCTTCATCAGTTAAATTGGTGTCAGTTTCCGACAACTGTGTCTTATACCTGAGTTTTCTAGAATTTCTCAAATCTTCAATTCTTGCAGTAATAGGTTCTTTTTCGGCGTTAGTTAACGTATTAGTAGTTCCAGATATTTCTAAGTCAAGTGACCTAGCGTTAGCTCGTGGGTTAATGCGGCCTCGTTTTTTAGGTGGCCCAACTCTTTCAGTGGTTGGAATAGTGGAGCTTCTTCTCCTAAATTGACTGTTAGCATCGTTGAGTTTTTCAGTTGTCGGCGTAACTTTCGCTAAGTCATCTAAAGTAGAGCTTATAACTTCAAGTTTACCTTCGTCTATTGTTGGAGAAGAAACTTCGACAGGTGGTAAAGTGGATGACGGGCGTCTTATGTTTGATCGAGATCGAGTTCGTATGGCATTGTCTTTATTTAGTGCAGCAGTTTCAGTTTGAACAGCTCTACTTGGCGTCCGATTTGGTAGCCTCCTTGGGTTCAATCGATCGTTGCGTCCCGTTGATATTTGTGGCTGAACAGAAGAAGTGTCAGGTGCTGCAGTTGGCCTACTCCGTGTCCTTGTTCGTACTGCATCTCGCGTAGGTTGTGGCGTAGTTCCCTCTCGTCTTCTCGTAGCTCTAGGCCTAAATGTAGGTTTTACGTCGCTCGCACTAGCTTCCGCTGGGCTATTTACTTCTGTGTCTGATGGCGCTGGTAATCTTCTGCCAGTCCTTGTCGCTCCATCTACCTGTAAAGATATAGAAAAATAATTTACAGACTCACTAAAAACTGCAACATCGTTGTTATACAGTAGGACTATTCAAACAACAATAAGGTTGTGACGCGCTAATATAGCTATGGCGCCTCGTTACAAGGTGTATTACGTATAAAGAAAGCAGTCACAAAGAAAGTATAACCTGATCCTCAATATAAACAATGCTCGGAACGGTAAGCGGCGGTCATTGGAACTGTTTTTAATTTTGTTACTTAACGTGACATAATACATGCAATTGTTGCATTGAGTTGAGCAGACTGTCTTAAATTTTGAGTAACGCATTGTAACTGTATTAAAAAAAATTCTAATCCTTCCGGAAAGATTAGGACACAGAATAATTGTATACTGATATACTGTCTGTTGTGACCTCTTTACTTTTTATATTCACGTGTCAGAACTTTGATGTATGTCAGTTTCTTGTTTATGAAATAAATTATATTATGGATTGCACGAACAATATTTTAAACTTTAATAACTCAATTCAGGTAATTAAAATATTGTTTTTGGTGGATATGGATCAACCCAAGGAGGTACGAACACTCTCGGACGGAGATAATGTGCAGTTTATGGTTTTAGCAACGAGTGGAGCTCGTAGCTGGGATTTTAGCAAGATAGTAGGGAGGGTTGGACAGTTACATTACATAATTGAGACACCATCTGGAGTTTGCCACCGTCGACACATCGACCAAATTAGGAGGGGAGGAATGTTGTGACCTCTTTACTTTTTATATTCACGTGTCAGAACTTTGATGTATGTCAGTTTCTTGTTTATGAAATAAATTTTTATTATGGATTGCACGAACAATATTTTAATTACCTGACTTGAGTTAATAAACTACCTGCCCGTTTGCTCTCTCCGTTTCAAGTAATAAAAAGACTTCTCTGGATTTCCGCAAGATCCAGTTACGAAGTCTCAAAGTTGCGTCTCTCAACCACTTAACAGGCAAATACTTGAACGTATGAAAGACGAATCAACAATTATATACGCCAGGCAAGAGATGACAAACATCTGCGCAAGAGAACGGTCTATTTTCAAAGTAACTCGTGCTCTTCAATTTCATAGACAATTAAGCGATGTAAAACCATTTATGGAACTAGTTTTTGTTGTTGACGTTGGTAAAACGACTTGTATGTATTGAAAAGTAAGCGTTTTACAAACAACTATAACGTGTAATTACCATTCCTGATTAGTAATTAATTC
The DNA here is from genome assembly GCA_910589355.1 of Parapoynx stratiotata. NCBI lineage: Eukaryota > Metazoa > Arthropoda > Insecta > Lepidoptera > Crambidae > Parapoynx > Parapoynx stratiotata. Next base: position 15,697,380 of record OU342460.1, on the reverse strand, counting down.
AATATTATAGTAAGTAATTCAAATATTATTATAATTAGCTAAATTCTGAAACAAAAATATTAGGAAAGTAGACGATAAAAACCAGCATAAAAGAATAAATCACTGAAATATTTTTATGCGCGGAATTATAACGTAAAAAATTTATTTATTCGACCTCATAAGAAAGCTGTAAAAAGATTAAGACTATAAAGTTAAAGAATAAAGTAATTTAAAGCCTAGCTAATTGTGCCGAACGGGCACATCTTTTGATAAATTCTTTGTATGTTTATATTTTTTAATTGATCTTTATTTTTTACTTTGTCTCTTAATGTCAAGTCTGTCGTTGTCTATTATACGTTAGAAAAACATCAGGATTTTTATTTAATAGGCAATACGATAAATTATAATTATTGTAAGCACGATCGTTTACACTAATCATTTAATTTTATTTGGAGACTCTAGCGCAAGTGGTTGACGAGATTGTAAATAATTTTTCTTCAATTAAGTAAAAGTAAGTTTTTCTTTAAGTAAGTAAATAGAATATAAATTCTACAGATATAAGAAGAAATAACAACTAAAATACCGAATTTAGCAACACTGTTTTCAAACTTTAACCGGAAATGCAGAATACAAAGACAAACAAACAAACTCGTCAACATTTATTTACTTTGGAATGATACGAAAATTTCTCAAATACTTTAGACTGACCTTCGGTAGTAAATGCGAACAATAAAACAGTGGTCACGAATATAGAGCTTAGTGCCCACCGCGACAATATGACAGAAATCACCCTATGTCTACTGACAAGGTCACATAACAAACAATTCGAAAAAAAATAATATTTATATTCATACCGATAAAAATAATAAATATATTATTCCCACACAGCTCTTGATTTTTTTTTTCATTATTTTTTATTTTTTCATTATAAAAAACATTACAATAAATACCACTTCCCCCCACAGGAAAACCTTTAAGATTTTTACACATGTATTTTCGAATCATTCCTCTATGATACACTTTCCTCGTAGATACACTTTTGAAAAATCTCCGCTTTTGTTCCTGTAAGATGCACTTTTTTTAAACGTTAACAATCTTTCCTCGTAGATACACTTTTAGGTATAGTTGTGGAATAAATTAATAACTAAAAAAAGTAGTGGTATTGTCAATTTTAGGATAATTGTAATTTATTTTGTTTTGACTTGTCAAAAGTGTATTTGATGGTACCAATTTGATTAAATGACTTTGAGTTTGAGTTTGAGTTTGACTAAAATATAGACAATGGGGTTAAATGAAGCGTACAAACAAGAGAATGCCTTATAAACAAATGAACATCGGAAAACAAGTGAATTCCGTAAAAACAAATGAACTTCGAAATAAAAAGAAAATAATGATTTTTGTAAAACTAAGTTTTTTATTTTTAGTACCTGTTGTTACAGCGGCAACAGAAATTTTAGCTGTCTAGCTATCACCGTTCTTGAGATACAGCCTGGAGACAGACAGACGAACAACGAAGTCTCAGTAATAGGGTCCTGTTTTTACCCTTTAGATACGGAATCCTAAAAAAACATGCGAATTCCGTAAAAACACATAAATGTCAAATTAAAGTTCATTGATACGTTTGGCTATTATTTTCATAAACATAATTTTTTTTTAGTTTGTTTACTGGTGATTGTATGACTTAGTACTTAAAAGCAATAGGGTATTTGACTGAGTAAGAAAATTTATATTGTATTCGTCTATAAGATTATCGAAAACTTTTGTGAAATTTTAAAAAATTACTTACAAATAAAATCGCGTTAGACTTTGGTTGTGGGGATGAAACAAAAAGCACCAACAAGCATCAATATAGCCATCTTTGAATTATTTAATTTTCAAAACATGCAGTAATACTTTTCTGGTTTGTTGTACTTGGCCAAAGTGTATCTTACAGGAACAAAAGCGGAGATTTTTCAAAAGTGTACCTATGAGGAAAGTGTATCTTAGAGGAATGATTCGTATTTTCTTTCTTTCTTGTGTTAGATTCTTAACCAAAACTAAAGCCAAGGCAAAAAAAGGTAAAGCAGCGGCTAAAGCTAAAGCAGCTTTAGCTGCTGCTGCTGCTTAAGTGGCTATAATAAAGCTGAAGCAGCTTAATTTTAGCCACTTAAGCTAGTATTGGAAACTACCTATACCGAAAACTCGATTCCTTAAAAATTGTCATGCCAAGTGTCCATGCTTATTAATCAATTTGCCGTCTCGTTTCAAAGACCTCCACTTATGCCGTTTTATAGCAATGTTGCGTGGTTGTTGGAACACACATTGTGATATTACAATTTTATTATTTTGACATTATTATACTTATTATTATACTTATTATTAGGTACTATTATTCTATTATTATACTTATTATTAGGTGCCTCATATTATTATTTGCATGCTATTTGAAATGGTTAACTAGTATTTACGCATATTTATCAAGATGAACAACCAATGTATGTAATCTAAGTACCCTAAAAATTGCAAGTAAATCAATTTCATTTCATTTCAGTTTTGACTGAATACATTTAAGTCGACTTTTAATCATTCTCAGACATCATCAAACCATTCAAATCGAAATAATAATAGGCTCTGTTATGTGTCAATTAAGTACGAATTCAAATATATATTGGGTACTTTTGCTTTTGCATTTAATTATAGACGCTTTAGTCGACGAAGCGGAAAGTGGTTCTAGTATTAAATAGTTGACTCAAATTACTATATTCGTCAATGTCAATACAGGCACGATCGGTTATAAATAACTATAAAGCACTAAGTTTAATGATTGCACCCATAGTTTCGCTTTCAAAGATAGTTTATTGTTAGATGTACGTAGATTTAAGAATATTTCTTTTCAGTTTTCGAAGCCTGTAAAAATTGTGTCAGAGCTCAGACTTTGGTAGATAACATACAAACCTACATATAATCACTAGGCAAAAGCAGCGCAAAAGCAGTCCATTGCCATTGTCCGCGCTTCACCAGAGCAGTGACTGCTCTCAGCGTGACAGGTGGTGAGCCCGTCGCTATAAGCTATCGGATGTAGTGCAGTTCTTAGTCCATTAGTCGCCTTTTACGACACCCAAGGGAAGAGATGAGTTGGTAGTATTTTTTTGATGAGCCGCTACCACACGGCAGCGGTGTCCATCAGACTTTGGTGTCCATTTACAAAGATTTACATCGGATACTGTTGAGAATATTCAAATTAAAATTGCCGAGTTTCTTGCCTTTTTTTTCATAATAAAGCCTAATAGTTTATATACATGATAAATTTTTATATGCATGAGCTTCTAAAAGCATTATTATTGTAATAAGAACAGTATTTGAAATATAATTAGACAAATATATAAATAGACATTGTCAAATAGGTTCTATAAATTTTCAGTAGCACACGTGTGCATATGTGCATTGGGGGCACGATTAGAGTGGCTTATCAGCAGGTTGTAGGCCAATCACCTGGCTCAGAGTGACACAGATAACAAATCATTCAAGCTAGACTAAGGGATGTTTGATAGCTACGATGGTCGCTAGCGCTGGCCGACAGCGCCGGCGAGATTTCCATACATTTTGACGTTAAGCGCGCGCGTGTGACAGTGAAACGATGTTACTATCTCGTGTTAACGCGCGCGTGGCCGGCGCTGGCGGCCGACGTACCTATGAAACGTCCCTAACATGTGATAGTGTATAAACGAGAACATTATTTAAATTTGTTCTGATTTAATGTATAAATGTATGTGCTTTAAAATAGTCAGTCGTTGTTACTCGAATGTGATTGTAAGGCTATTAAAAACTGAACAAAGCAACTGTTGCAGGACCGAACTCATTAAAGCTTTACGGATTAAAACTTCAAAAACTTCAAAAAATGTAAAAGAGTATGTGCTAACACTAGTAAGTGTAGAGATTTTTCTATTCACAGCACCAGTTAAACATAGCCATAATCCCTGTCTTGTGCGATTCCATTGCTAACACCTCTCTCGCAATCCTTGAATGTGTAGTGCGAATGAAATAATATCACTAAAATTGATTTTCTTTTTTATATAATATTTGTTCAATATACCTTATTATGTTGTAAGTACATTCGGCCTGTTAAATTTTTTTACGTTAAGGATAAAATAATACATTGTTATCATACTCAGCTTAGAAAATGCTAGCGTATGCCATAAAAACCAACAGACCATCCCAAAGCTTCAACATTAAACACTGGAACATATAAGTATAAGAATAACATCTAAAAGGGGAGACTGGGGTGTAAATTCACACATCGAAGGCGTTACCTCCTAGCATGAAATTATTTATTATTATTATATATTTATTTATTTATCCAAAATATACATCACATAACAAAAATTATATTATTATTATTTTTTTATTATTATGAAAATTATGTGTTAACACATTTCTCCCATTTCTGGGGTGTTTTTCATTTCGCAGACTTGTGGTCAAAACGAAAATTTTAGTTCAAACTAACGCTAATCGATTGATAGGAATTTGCGGACTATCCGGCATGTGTTTAAAATAGCGGCTTATTATTATTATTAATATTTTTTTTTATTTAATTTTTTTTATTATTATTTTCATAAATTTTTTTATTAAATGCGCGCGGGAAATGTGGATATGCCGGTATAGCCAAGTCTGGGAGATCAGCAGTATATCGATGATTTTGTGGCATGTTTCCGGCTTTTTAATGGTATTTTAAGGTTCGCTTCGTAGAGAAAAACGCCTTAACAACAAATTTTGACAAATACAATAGATCCGCGTTCATCTCTCGACCACAAACACCGAAAGGTTGATATGGCCATGGAAGGTCAGAGTACAAAGTAAAATTAAAGTTTTGAGCTAGTTTGACTTCTATAGCGGCAAGACTTTGAACTAGTTTTCTTTAAGCGGATTTAAGACTGCAGTTCTAGGTAATGTCTTAATAAGTGTCTTATAAGGTTTATCTTGCAACAGCAATAATGTTCTCAACCTGTATTTTGCGATCACATTCATCATTGTACATGTATGTAACAATATGTCGTCAAGATAAACGAGGGTTCGGTGTGCCAGTTACGGAATGTCCTGAACGAGTTTCAATCTCAAGATTATGGGGAATAAAGCCTATTAAGGTTTGATTATTTCGACTAAGGGCGTATTAGGTACTAGGTCTGTGATTGTGTAGGCGATGAGCTAGCCACTTGTTACTACTCTTTCATGATTTTTCATCTGACCAAACCCAATTTTTGTATGGCTAAATGTGGTCATAAGGAACACAGTGCTCCTTGGACCCTGCCTACCCCTTCGGGGATCACAGTCGTGATTTTATGTGTGTTGTATGTGTGTATTTCTCAAAAAAACCAAAATAAAAAAAACAAAAATCAAAAATAATTTTATTTCATAGGCCAAGTTTGGCACTTAAAATCGTCAATATTTACCATACCAATTAATATTACTATAAAAAAGTTTATATTCAAAAATCCCAACCCGCATTGGACTTGTAGTGTTCGGCCCATATACCTCATGTGTTTCTCCTTGTAAGGAGACCGCTGTCCAACAGTGGTACAACGAGGCTGAGGTCGATTAAAAAAAACCAGCTCTCTTTTCCGGAAAATCAAATAGCATCCAAAAGGCAGTAGGTATTATTCTAGCAACCGTAAATTCATGTCTTTAGTCTTTGTCAACCAGCCTCATTAGATTAGTTAGGCCATGAACACATAAGAAAAAGCTTTATAAAACTTTTAAAAAATACTCTACAAACCTTTTTTTCTCCATACAAACTTTAACCTAGCTCATATCAATGACGTCGCCATCTCGACAGGTTCTGGTTTCGATCCCTAGTGGGGCCAAATGTTTGTGTGATGAATCTAGTCATGGATGTTTATAATAGGTCTTTTTCAGAATATTCTTATAAAATAATTACCTCCTATAAATATAGACCATATTTTTGAGCTCTTTTCATTTGTTAAGATAATTTGTTGTAAGTTTAATTGTGTTAAAATTATAAACGAAAACAACTCTTTTAAAGGGCACCCCGAATACATCATTTGATTTGCATTCACTTAAATCGATAAATATTTTTATGAAGAGTGATATCACACATATTGCTAAAGGTTTTAAACCGCCTATCTGGTCCAGTGGTTCACACCACCGGGTGTTGATCGGGAGGTCCGGGTTCGATTCCTCATGGTGGCAGAAGTATTTCTGCTCGGTTTGGTTGGTGGTAGGCCTTCCAAGCCCGCCTAGCTACCGCCGTCTTACCTAAATTTGTCGCCATAATAACAATGTTATAAGCGTTGTTGTGTTCCGGCAATCAGAGGTAAGATAGCCAGTTCCTCAGTTGTTGAGGATTACAGGTGAAGCTCGCTTCCACCTTCGGCCTTATCGTCACTTACCATCAGGTGAGATGAAGGTCAAGAGCTGTCGTGTGTAAAAAAAAGGTTATCCAATGATACATGCCGAAAATTATAATCTCTGGATTTGTCCTTGTGGAAAATTCTGACAAAATGTCAGTAGGGAAAATGCAGTCTTCCCCAAAATCTCCATACAAAACGGCAATTTCATAGGTAAAGACCTATTATTAATATAGTATAATTTCTGAATATTTATATGTTTTTATCTATAAAATATATTTATCCGTCATCTAGTATCCGTAACACAAGCAGCATTAGTTGCTTATAATGGGGCTAGTTGATAGGTGATGTCTGAGGATATTTATTTATTTATACAACCAAGACTGCGACAATTTTTGCTTTAAAACTCATTGCGTCACTTTCCTTTACTTGCGCAAGACAGGAACTATTTTAAGCCAAGTATAATATTAAATACACAATTTTTTAATTCGGCATATAGAATATTGTAATTAAGGGTCCGGCGAACTGTGAATTTTTCATACAAACGTAATACCAAAATCATTTTCAATTTGAGAATATCTGGACATATCATCGCTGTTATTCGGATTAATAAAGTATTTTTCTATGTTCTGTTAAAAAAACATGTTCAAAATATTTATAAACTTATAAATATATGCGATTATATTTCGTAAATTTTTCGACGTTTTCGGACATATTTTCCGCTTATTTTTTCATATTAAAAACGAAACATAGAAAAATACTTTCTTAATCCGAATAACAGCGATGATTTGTCCAGATATTCTCAAATTGAAAATGATTTTGGTATTACGTTTGTATGAAAAATTCACTGTTCGCCGGACCCTAAGAAAAAAATTCCTTTTTAAATTATGCTAAAAGATCCAAAAAGAAAATACGACATACAAAGTATCTTAAAATTGTTATAATTTGCAAATTTTAACAACAAAGAGCTGTTTTCAAGGCCTATATTAATTTAGATATTTCATTATATCTTAAATATCCATGTTGGGTTGAGTTTAGTCACCTTGCCTTTCACCTGCTAGCCAGCATGTAACCTTTGTTCACTTCAATAAAACATTTTACATTGCCTATATTTTGTTTTAATATTTTAACCTTTAGATTTTTCTTTCATGGAATATCTAGCGAGACTACTACTAAAACAAAAAGGAAATAAAAATAATAGTTTAAAAACTAAAAAACACGCTTTTAGCACACACTAAAAATTACAAAAAGAAAGCGTGGAGCGTTTATGTAATCTTACTTTTTTGGAAAAAACGCTCCACGCTTTCTTTTTGTAATTTTTAGTGCGTGCTAAAAGCGTGTTTTTATTTTTTTTTAACTATAATTTTTATTTTATACTTTTTAGTCTTCTTATTATTCAAACTTAATTAACTACTTGTAACGGCCGCCATGTTGGATTTAGGTCACATGATATATTTTTTCGTATCCCATTCAGCAAACCCTTTCATTTAATACTCATATCATAGGGGTGCACTTCAAATAGCCAATCCGCAATCTTGGATGTCCGCCATGTTGGATTTAAGTCATGTGACTATTTTTTTCGTATTCCTGACAGCAAACCCTTTTATTTGATATCCATATCATGGGGGTGGATTTCAAACAGCCAGTCCGCCATCTTGGGGCGGCTGCCATATTGGATTTGTAATAACGTTTCTAAGCTAGTCATGTATTTTCATCAGAACTCAGAGCGTGTGTAAAATTTCATCCTAATCGAAGACCGGGAAGTGGGTCAAATTAAGATTCCAAATTTTGACGCAGACATACAAACAGTGTGAGTTAAATAAAAGCGTGTAAAATAGATGATCACATTAATAAAACTCTAATTTTGACGCGCCGTGACAGAAAAAATTTTTTTTAAATACCAACGCATATTCTTCATTTCTGTACTTGCCTATTTCCTAATTTTGTTTGGAGTCGACGCCTGTTTTTCGCTTCCATTTACTTCTATCACTTTGGAGTATATTCTGTTCTTCTACTCAATAAAACACGCCGAAACATATTCTAATTCTCAACAAATTCCAAGGCATAATATTGTTAAACAAAATATTGTTCACGATTGAGCTCTGTTATCAGTATCCAGTTGCCAAAAATGATTGTCGCTTACGTAATGATATCAGAAAGCAACCGGATCAGAAAGCTGAAAGCTGAGGTCGATAAGGGCTGGCACGGAACACATCACAATTCCCGATATAGTTCATAATAATAATAAATAAATATCTTTAGACATTCACACCTATTAACTAGTCCCATTTTAAGCAACTTATGCTGCTTGTGTTACGGATACTAGATGACGGATAAATATTTTTAATAGATAAATAAATGTCTAAAATTTACACTTTACATTTAAACATCCAAGACTGGAGAACAAAGGCCTGTATTCATCATACAAACATTCGCCCCAACGGGGATCAAACCCGGAACCTCTCGAGATGACCGGGGCTCACAGACCACTTGACCACGGTTGTCGTCGATAATATTGCACTTTTTTATAAACGAGTTAGATCATACCAATGACATTAATGGCTAAGTAAGGTTATGCAACTTTTCCTACGATATAAATAAATAAATATCCTCAGACATTCACACCTATCAACTAGTCCCATTTTAAGCAACTAAATGCTGCTTGTGGTACGGATACTAGATGACGGACAAATATATTTAATAGATACACAGAATACACATAATTATTCAGAATGTATAAAATTATACATATATAATGAACATCCAAGACTGGAGAACAAATGTCTGAAAATTCATCACCCAAACCCTTGCCTCCACTGGGTATCGAACCCAGGACCTCTCGAGATGGCGGCGCCTTGAGACCGGCGTACAGACAACTAGACCACGGAGGTCGTCGATATAGTGACCTACGTGATGATATGAATGTATCTATTACCTATTATCTATTGTTATGTATTGAATTATTTGCACAAATAGAAATAATTTCATTGAGCTTTATTTTGTGTCACTTTTTTACAAAAGTAATATTTAAAATATTTTTCTGTCATTCATCGACGATGTTAACAAGTGGTAACCCTATACCACGAATGGAATTTTTCACATTGGCAAAACCAGGAGGTCAAGGCACTGAGAAAGTAATTTAGTCTGAGTTGTATACCCAAACAGGTTTTTCAGAAACTCAAGTGTTTGTTTAAATAAAAATGGGTAATCCATTACCTTTTTCCCGCCGACAGTATTCATGTCGAACATAGAATAACATAACATAAAAAGAAGAATTTGCCCTAAACTTTTGATTTCGCAAGTATTTTTTTCTTCTGTTCATAATTTAAATAAAATTTTAAAGCTTAACTTTATACCGTCTATGAAAATATTTCTAAAAAAAAGCCAAGGGTACAAATAAAATGGTTTAAACGTAAAACTAGTAACGTAAAGAGCATTCACTTAAGTCACAAAAGGAAGCGATTGTTAATGTAAAACGACCTAGACACAAATTTAAGAGCACATTACTTAGATTATGTAGAATGTAATAACAAATTATCATAAATTTTGCAAGTGGCATTTTCGTTTATCTCTTCATGAGATCTCTTCATTACCTTTTTTTATTACATTAACACGTCTTTTTTTTCGGCAGTCGAAGTGCAATATAATTCGAATTCTTATTTCGATCTAAAATATAAATATCGAGAGGTACACCACTGTTTTCAAATGAATCAGAGGATTCAACCTTTATATTTCAACTATTTATTACTCAATTTCTGTTTCTCCTCTAACAATGTTTTGCTTTGACTAATCTACTATTTTATCATTTTCATGCACGCTCTTGTGAATTGGGCCATACCTTAATTGGAGTATCGCGAGCGTTAGATCCTGCTAGACTGCGACACCGCTAAACTCTTGTGCAATAGCCGGACCGGCGAACCGGTGACACGTTATATTCAACGAAACAGCCCATAGAGAAAGTGAATCGACTTTAGGGTTCCGGAAAAATGGTCAAAAGTATTAGAAAAAAACTAAAAAAAATATGTTCACAAATGCATAATGGTTTCAGATGTGTGTAAAAGGTGGCGAATTTTATTTGCTTTATAAAATATTGACCGGTGACCTCTTTGCCAGCTGTCGTAGTCTATGGATCTGAATGTTGGACAAAGCGATGAATGAAAGAAAACTGCACTTAGCAGAGATGCGAATGTTGCGATGGATGTGTGGAGTCAAAAGAATGGACAAGATCAGGAATGAGTATATTAGAGGAAGTTTGTAAGTAGCGCCATTGACAGAAAAGATTAGGGGCAATAGGTTAGCGTGGTATGGACATGTGATGAGGAGGGATGAATGTTAATTACAAGAAGGATGCTGAGCAAGTATGTGATATCCCATAGTCTTACCCTGTCTGGTATGTCTTTCTGTTCAGCGCTTAACATTTAGATCTATGAAAATGAAAAATCTGAGCGGAAGCAAAAAGTGTTGTTAACCTAGTACCTCATTCTTCAAAGTAAAGATGTAATACGTTTTCCATGAAATACTTGCACATAATAATAAACTTTGACAATCTACGGAACCATTTCTTCCGCGTCCAACTCAGGTTACTCCGATTCATTAACCATTGTTGAACGATCCAGTGACGAAATAATTAGAGCAGCTAATTAGACAATGATATTTTTAACAACAGTTACAATAAGTGTCTTAAATTGTATAACAATTATTAGGTCTTTTATTTTCAATCCGATAAAAGAGTGTGAATAACGGCGCTACGAATGTTCGCCGGTTCAATGCCCGCCTGTTCCAGTGAGTTTGAATAAAACAAACGTAACAACGCTCGGTGACGTTAGTACGCTTTGGCTTTCGATATCGAAAACAAAGCTACCTTGACCATGGTCAGGCCTTAGATGGGTGACCAAAAATTTGTGACCTCGAACTCCTCTGATGATACCGGTCACTATTGCAACCGTTTCTACCAACCAATCCACATTGGGCCAGCGTGATGGTGTTACGGCCCATACTTCTCATGTGTTTCTCCATGAGGAAAGCCTGTGCCCAGCAGTGGGATGTATATAGGCTGAGGACGTAGCTTAATGGGGGTGTAAACACTTTTCAGGGATCAGGGCGTTATAATTATGTTATGCTTTGTGGTGCTCTATTCTTGTAATGGCTGTGTATCGCCAGGAATCATAATTTATTTCCCAAGATAACGGGTTCATCTATCACTAATCACTGCCTTAAAGATTACATTAGGGTAAAGGTGTTGCACTCTTTAATTGATTTAAACATAACGACTAAATATATATACCGGCTATATATGAATCGGTTGTGAGGCAGAACTAGGCGAACATTCCTCGATTAAATTAAAGACGTTCTTGAGAAGCGCCAGGTTAAAAGTCGAAACCCGAAATCGCCGAGCATGTATGAGGACTGTAATGAGAGTTGATGAAGCGAAAGAAATATGCAGGGATCGTAGCAAGTGAAAGGATGTTATCTCTGCCTACCCCTGTGGGAAAAAGGCGTGACTTTCTGTACGGTCGCGGTCAGAAAATGTTTATCAGTTTTCAAATTAGATTCTTTATCACTCTGTTTTCAATAAAGTCTATTACAAATCAAGTTACTTATTACCCTTTGAAAATTAATAAACAATATGAAGTATGGAAAAGACAAAGAAAGAAATTACAGCTATCAAAAATTATCAAAACAACGACAACAACAAAATCACGTTCAAAGAACGTCTGTTTCTGAGATTGAAAGTCATTCGAACAAAAGTGAAATTTAAAAAAATAAGATGACAAAATTTTATTTAATAAAATAATGATTGTTTGGGTTTCTATTTTAAAATTATTTATAATTAAAAAAAAACTGAAATATTATAGAAACAGTTTTCTTTAAAAGGTTTATCGATACACGTCTAAATGTCGTCGATGGATTCTCGTGTTATTAAAAAATATAGGTATAATCTTTGCTTGAATCTTTGGGTATAATCTATGATCAATCAAATTCATACGAAACACGAAATTGATAGACATTTGTGATTACGACTTTTTTGACTTCAATATATGCAAGCAATTATGATACTTAGGGTGGTAAACATTATCTGACCGGGACTGTATGTATGTATAACAAATTGTTCGGAAATTTTCCAGTAAGAAAAGCAAGGCCTCAATTTTCCGCATGCTGAGTACCTTATTATTCATGCGTATTTTAACACAATAAGTGTTTGTTTGTCAAATTCCGTAAATCAAAATACTGTAACATTTTACGAAGAGTAAAAAATGTTAGCAAACAAAGAACATTGTTGCTTTCTTGACGTGAATATTGTGTGAGTGCAATGCAATTAATTGCAAGAAAAAAAATGATAATGCAAAGTAGTCTATTTAAAGTAAAGTTTACTTATCTATTAGAAACTAATGATAAAAGCACCACAGATTAAAGCATTTTTTTTCTTTTAACTTTAAAATGTTATTTGGTTACTTTTTGTTTTCTAGCCCCTTGAGGTTCAGCGCGAGCACCAGTGTTCGCAAACAATTGATGTTTCTATTGTGTCCGGTTTTCTGACCTTTGACAGGCTGCCTATGCTTACATTTTGTGCATGCATTGTTGAGTTTTGAATCCATTTTGATCTGAGACAAAAGGTGAACAACCCATAAAAAGGGTTCTTCAAGATGTCATTACATCGTTGCCGTAAGGATTTGTCAAAAATATAAGACTATTCAATCCTTTATTATTTCAAACATTTTAAATTAAAATAATAAAATAAATACTTGTTTCTTTTAATAATTTTCGGTATTTTTACATCAATGTTATATATTTTAAATAGTGTTTAGATTACTAAATTAATATTTGCTATTCAAAAAGACCCAAAACGAATGGTAAATTAAAAACATTCACGCATTTAAAATACTACCAAATGAAGATGAACAATCATGTCATTTTCATGATATCTTTAACTAACATTTGCATAATATTATTAATAACCTCATTGTTTTATTTCCATTCATATCTAGTATCATTTGGATGATAGCAATATAGCTTGTGTTTAAATACTCTTTACTTAATACAGCGTAAAACATTACTTCACTTCACAAATAAATAATGTTTTTATTCAATGACGATAATAGTATAATAAATATAAGTCTAGCTAAACCTTTTCCTATTTTATTATAAAAAATTAGAGCCCATATTTTTTTTGTCCCAGAATTGGATAAAAAGTTTGAGCCACCAACCAATTCATGGTTTACCTTTTGTCTCAGATCAAAATGGATAGAGTATAAATAGCAGCACCACGTTCTTAATCTAAGGTGCAACAGTATAAATTCCAGTCAATATGGTAATACCCGTTGGTATTCCCCTACGAATGATAAATCAACAATACATTTATGCAACATAGTACGAAATTCAGACCGGTATTCTGTAGGCCGTGACTGGCTTAAGTTATAAAATTATCACAACACTACAATAGGTTGGACATACCTGCCCCCAGAACCAAAGACATTTTACGGCTTTGGCTATAAAAATGTCACAGCTTCACAATAGGTTGAGCATACCTGTTACATACCAAATTATAATGTTGAAGCATTGTTATTCATTTTAAGACCGTCACACAATGCGTACGAGAACCATTATGTGTTTTTAAGACATTGTATAAAATCTTATAACAATCATATACGAATTTAATAAACCCTCTAAACAAACAACGTTAATCTCGAGACTGTGGGTAAGCCGACACGTGATAGTAATTAAAAGAAGGAACACATATTTATAAAGATAAATAGATAATTAGTTTTTTGTAAACCATTTTATGAAGGCAGGATCAGAATGGGTCTCCTTGCTGTACTTGGGGACTGAGTTGAACCTTGCATAATAATCACTGACTTGTTCGGGACTTGTTTTCTTAATTATAAAAATTATTTCCTTATTCTATGACGTCATTGTTTACCCTGCAAATTAAAGCACACATGTGCACCATATGTGGTAGTATTTTTTGACTCAGTAGTTTCATTCACACCGAGGACACGACAGATAAACGTTGATTTTTACTTTCCGGTAAAAGGACATTGGTAAAAGGTGTTTATAATAAACTAGCTTTTGCCCGCGACTTCGTTCGCGTGGAATGGTGACTTTGAGGTGGCGTGATGATATATAGCCAAAAGCCTTCCTCGATAAATGGGCTATGTAACACTGATTTTTTTTTTAATCGGAGCAGTAATTTCTGATAATAGCGCGTTCAACCAAACAAACAAATTCTTTAGCTTTATAATATTAGTATTTATATAAACTTTCATTCCCTATTTCATTCCCCTGTTTAATCCCCTTAGGGGTGGAATTCATCAAAATATTTTCTTAGGGGATGCCTTCGTCATAATAGCGTTATGCATGCAAAGTCTCAGCCCGATCGGTTTAAAATTGACAAAGTTTCTTACAAACTTTTATCCCCTATTTTATCCCCTTAAGGGTAAAATTTTTTAAAATCCTTTCTTAGAAAATGCCTACGTCATAGTAGCTTAATGCATGCAAAGTCTCAGCCCGATCGGTTTAAAATTAACAAAGTTTCATACAAACTTTCATCCCCTATTTTATCCCCTTAGGGGTGGAATTCATCAAAATATTTTCTTAGGGGATGCCTTCGTCATAGTAACGTTATGCATGCAAAGTCTCAGCCCGATCGGATTAAAATTGACAAAGTTTCTTACAAACTTTCATCCCCTATTTTATCCCCTTAAGGGTAATATTTATTAAAATCCTTTCTTAGAAAATGCCTACGTCATAGTAGCTTAATGCATGCAAAGTCTCAGCCCGATCGGTTTAAAATTAACAAAGTTTCATATAAACTTTCATCCCCTATTTTATCTCCTTAGGGGTGTAATTTATCACAATCCTTTCTTAGAGGAAGCCTACGTCATAGTAGCTTTATGCATGCAAAGTCTCAGCCCGATCGGTTTAAAGTTGACAAAGTTTCATACAAACTTTCATCCCCTATTTTATCCGCTTAGGGTTGGAATTTATTTATGCATGCAATGTCTCAACCCGATCGGTTTAAAATTGACAAAGTGTCGTTCGAACTTTCATCCCCTATTTTATCCCCTTAGGGGCAGAATTAATCAAAATACTTTCTTAGCGGATGCCTACGTGATAACATCTACCTGCATGCCAAAATTCAGCCCGATCCGTCCAGTGGTTTGGGCTGTGCGTTGTTACATCACTATGTCAGTCAGTCACCTTTGAGTTTTATATATATAGATTATCAAACTCGTAATTTTGTCACAAAATGAACGCCTCTTAACATTATGGCGGTTGTCACAGACATCTGACGCGCTGGTATTTCATTGTCACTTAAGAAATTTTACTGGGTTGAAATTTCTTTTAGTAAAAATGTATCTCTTCATTTATGGATGATAATAACAAAAATTATGCTAATGTATATTACACGTATTGAAGAGAACAAATCTATCTACTAATTAAAATCTATGTAATAAACCTAATAATATCTACTTACGCAGTGAGAAAATTATACGCTTGCATTGTTGACGCTAGTTAGATAATAAGAAGAGATGTTCCTACGTAATGAATCGTCATCTTATTATATATTTATGTAAATATTATGTATAATTATTTATGTAATTTTATATTGCATATGTATGTTTGCTATACAATATAATTTATTATTAAATTCATGTATGTGTTAATGTTAATTAAGCCGCCACCAGATCTCTACTTGGGCTGATGGTTGACTGTTAGAGAGCGACATTAGTCGTTAAGTCCGCCATGTGTACATTTTCTGTAATGCACAAAAGCTTAAATAAATAAAAGATGTAACTGAATGCTAAAATGATTGCAATTTGGTTCTGGTCACTTATAAGCGAAAACACAGAATGAAATATTATTAAAATTACTATAATAACTATAAATTGTTACTTCATAATGTCATAATAATATTTACAAATTAATTAGCCTCTTTAAAAAAAGCCTCTCAGTGAACTTTTTTATGGGTAAACGAAAGTCAATATCGCTTACGCACTATAACAGCTTTCTTTAGTAATGCAAGTATAATTATGACGCTTATCGGATACACAAGTCATAAGCTCAGTCGGCTCTGGTACACTGCTAGACAGGATCTTTTTTTAACGTTCTTGAAAGCAAAAACATAAATGTATTTATGCTTTTAATTATTTTTTATAATTTATTATAAGGTCATTTTTTTTTTAATTTACCAATTTTTATCTCGTGCCATCGAAAACATTCTTACTGGAATTATTCTTGTTACTGATTAACGCTGTAATTGTTTATTTATTTATTTATACTTTATTGTACATTCAACATGTATATAGAAACAAAACAGACAACTTAAGAAAACTCATATATCCATTGGGCCGCCTTATCGCTAAGAGCGATATTTTCAAGACAACCTTAGGATGAACAGGAAATAGATCATTAAGAAAGGAAGGCTGTAGGTGTCATAAATTAGAGAACATGGTTGCTTACATAATAATAATACACATACAAACTTAAATAATATACAAAAAAAATAACCAAACAAACATATATAAATACGAATACATATACTTGAAATTACTATGATACATTAATAGACCATTAAGTAGATAATAAACGCGTGGCGCCGCTTGATTTTTTGCGAGTTTAATTCGTTGGTTTCGAAATCTTACTGGCAAGTCACGTGAAGATTGATTAAGCCCTTTGGTGAATATATTAAATCAAACATAGAAACAGTTTGTTTTAAAGGGAACATTATTGTTAGGTAAAGTAATCGGCATTAATAATTTAAGTAGCAGTGATTATGAAATATCACCTGAGCAATTATGTTAAGTTCTAAAATACATCCAATATATTAGGTTGGGGAAAAAGTCTTTTCGCATTATAGTATGTATAAACTTGTAATAAAATCACTTTGGCTATACTATTTGTATCTGGCTGGTTTTGGTTTCACTGAAAGTTTAAATTTTAAAGAACATAATTCCAAATTCAAATTAGGAAAATGTGTGATTTTCATTTGTTTTTCGTACCGCCAAGATGAGTGAATCTAATGAAGAAATTCGATACATTTTAAAATTTTACTACAAAAAAGGTAAAAATGCAACGCAAGCCGCGAAAAAAATTTGCGATGTTTACGGACCTAGCGCAGTGTCTGTGAGAGTAGCACAAATTTGGTTAAGCGTTTTCAATCCGGAAATTTTGATGTCAAATATGCACGTCGCTCTGGTCGCCCTATTACAGATAAAATGGATGCCATTTTTGAAAAAGTGGAGCAAGATCGGCATGTCAGTAGTTACGACGTAGCTGAAGAACTGGGAAATGACCACAAAACAGTTTTGGCGCAATTGAAAAAAACTGGGTACACAAAAAAGCTCGACATTTGGGTACCTCACGAGCTCACTGAAAGAAACCTAATGAACCGTGTACTCATTTTTGATTCTTTATTACGACGTAATGAAACCGAACCATTTTTGTGATGAAAAGTGGATCACGTACGACAAGAACGTGCGAAAAAGGTCGTGGTCAAAGGCCGGTCAGGCTTCACAGACTGTGGCGAAACCCGGGTTAACTCGCAACAAGGTGATGCTGTGTGTGTGGTGGGATTGGAAGGGCATTATTCATTATGAGCTGTTACCACCAGGCAGGACCATCGATTCTGAACTCAACTGCGAACTACTGATGAGATTAAAGCAAGAAGTTGAGAGAAAGCGGCCGGAATTAATCAACAGAAGGGGTGTGGTTTTTCATCATGATAACGCTAGACCTCACACATTTTTAGCCACTCAGCAAAAATTAAGAGAGTTTGGCTGGGAGGTGTTAATGCATCCGCCGTATAGTCCTGACCTTGCACCTTCAGATTTCCACCTGTTTCGGTCTCTTCAGAATTCTTTAGGCAGTGTCAGGTTAACATCACGAGAGGACTGCCAAAACCACTTGTCGCGGTATTTTGACCAGAAGTCCCAAAATTTCTATAGCAATGGGATCATGTCCCTACCTACAAGATGGCAAAAAGTTATCGAACAAAATGGTACCTACATACTTTAGTTAAATGTAAATAAACTATATTAAAAAATGTTTTGAATTTTCTTAAAAAATGCGAAGAAACTTTTTCCCCAACCTATTATAATTGACAAAAGACAACAAAATCACAATTTTCTAATGCAGCTATTTCAAGGACAACCATTAGTTGTCAATAACTTAAAGCCCTAGAAATTAAATTCACTACATTATGTTACTTTAATTCAATCATCCCGCTTTCTCCTATCACTTGAGCCACTCGGCTTCAGTGCACCATTCAAGGGTACGCGCGCCGAAAGCGTCGGAGCCTTGGCCGCGTCGACGTTGACACTAAAGCGGAACTGACAGGGTTTGCCTACAATACGCTTATTATCATTAATATTTTTAAATGATTACGCTTTCTTCCTAAAATTGTATATACACATTTCCTCATTTCTCATCTTTTCAATACAGACATGTGTGTTATTCATAAAAAATATTAAGGGCTTAATAAACCCATTTTAGTTAAAAAGAGATATGTCACTTTCTTTCTAAATTAGATTTGTGTTTGAAACAAGAAAACAGGTTTATTAAGACTTTTTTATTTTTCATGATAACACGGATAGTATGTATATAGATATATTTTAAAGGAAAACGCAGGTATTACCATTATAAGTAGCGCTTTTTTTTTACAAATAAACCAATTTAGCTTATTTTGCGAATAAAGCTTATTTTGCGAAACTTCATAAAAATATTGTAAATATGTTTGCAAATATGGTACCTTGTTGCTCTGATTTCGATTTAAGCATAATTACGAAGGATTTTACACTGTTATTAAATGCAAAACAACCTCATAACAGGTTTCCAAGGCTACATTTAAATAGTGACTCACTGCAAAATAAATAAGATCAAAATTTTTATTTTGTCGTAATACAATGCAATTTTCAAATTCTTACCAGAATTTATTATTTCTCTTTAGTATTTCTCGGCTATCTTTTGCAAAAAGCAACGCGCTGCATTTGACGAATTAACTAATATTAAATTTCTTGTTTCTTCATGTCTGATTATCGTTTACATTCGGCCTAAAAGCCCATTGCTGGACTAAAAGCTTTTTCTCTCTTTGTCGAGTTATAATAGTTATAACTTTCATATTTATAAAAGGAAAAATAATCAATTCTTTACAATAATTATGACGTTATGAAATAGACACTCATCCATCTAACGATAAGGAAAACATATCAAAAGGTAAAACAAGTGACGATCTCAATATAAACACGACTTTTACTCCTAATCAAAGCCGTGACAATTTGCCTTTATTACAAACGTCATTAGATCTAGATTAACGTATCAGTCGTAATAGCAACAGTTAGACATTAGACAAGGTCCCCAGCCGGACCTTGGTTCTTTGTCCACCAACAGATCGAAGCTAATCCGTTAACATTGTGTAAGCGAACTCAGCTATTTTTAAAGCTTATGAATAAATTTCTTTTGTGCTATGTTCTACATTTAAATGCAAAAATTACTGGTTTGAAGTAAAGTTTGAAGTTCTCTGTTAGAAAAAACATTGTGCATAATGCCCATGCCCGGCGCATGGCAACTGATTTGCCACCTGTTGCATGGGGACTTGTTTAATTTTTGTTTAACACCTCTGCCTACCCCTTTGGGAATAGAAGCGGATGATATGTATGTATATAGAAGAAGATTATGGACTTTTGTCCATATTGGATTCTAATTGAAGCATTTTTAAAAGGATTCTTTATCGCTTGCTCGAGCTTCACATTCAAATGCCTGTGCTTTTGTGCTCGTCCTCAGCCTATATACGTCCCACTGCTGGGCACAGGCCTTCCTCGTGGAGAAACACACGAGGAGTATGGGCCGTAATACTACCACCACGCTGGCCCAATGCGGGTTGGTGGGTGGAAACGGTTGCAACTGCGACCGGGACCAACGGCTTAACGTGCCTTCTGAAGCACGGAGGAGCTCGAGATCACAAAGTTTGGTCACCCATCCACGGCCTGACCATGGCGAAGGTAGCTTTGTTTTCGATGGAACGCCAAAGCGTACTAACCACTAAGCCACCGAGGTCCTCTTCTTTCTTTAAAAATACATAATGGTAAGTCAAATTACGTTAGTAACTATATTACCTACTGATAATCTATGTCATTGCTTCTACGAGTAGCTAAAAGTATAAAACTAACTGCTCTTAGGTTATGAGCGCCCACCACGATAATATTAATATTATATAATCCGACTAATCCTAATTAGCATTCGCAAGTACCCCGCGCTCTCCCGTGTTTCGGTCTGTATGCCGTAAGGCAGGTAAGACCATGGGTTGGTGGTGGGTAATCCTAATTAGTATTGCAGTAAATGTAGATTGATAAAATTTCTGCCACTGGATTGTTCTTTTATTTATTTATTTATTCATTATGCACGACGTACAAATGTGGACCTAATGCCTTAAGGCATTCTCTACCAGTCAGTCGGAAAGCGGAGTGAGGCGAGCTAAAACGACGGTAAAAGATAGAAATAACCAAAATATTTATGAATTTAGAATATAATATACCTACACACAATGTAATTATATACAACATTAATATACATATACTACGTATATAAAAATACATAACAATAATAATTATGCATACTTTATTACTAAAACATACACACAATAAATAATTCAATAAAAATAATTAAAATGCATTAGGTGTTTTAGATATGTCACATAATAAGTGCTGACGAATTAAGCGTTTGAATGGTAGTTTACTGTTACCCAATTGTTAAGAGCACAAAATGCCTGGATTAAATCGCAGATAACGCCTGGTGTTATAAAATTATTTGCACCTTTTGGTGAAGATTGGTCGTTATGGGACTCCAGACAGTCCAGTGCTGCAAACATTCTAAGTGTTCCGAGGATGTCATTTTCCCCCGGGGTAACAACCTAGGCAGACGCGCTCCTTGCGGACTCAGTTTAAGTCCTGGGTGTAGGTTGCCGAGTCCAAGCCAAACATTAGTTTAAGGGTGCCTTTCCACCAGAGCTATGCGAGGTATCTATGCTGTGAGCGAGGACAAAATAGACCGATAGGATGACACCATTTTGCGAGTCACGTAAACGAAGAACGAAGCAGATATAGGGAATTCTATAAAAATCGTCAGGATTTGCCTACAAAATATAATTTACGTAATAAAAAAAAGTTTCCCGATTACAACTAACTTCAAGCACATTTAATTCCTCAATAAAAATTTACAATAAATTGCCGGATATATTAATTAATGAAGAAAATAATGAAAAATTTATAAAATTATTAAAACAAATTTAACTTCTTCTTATTGGTCTATTTTTCCCCACACACGCTGTCTCGCATAGCTTTGGTGGAAAAGCACCCTAATGCGGCACTCATCCCGCGTACGCGGGGCGTCTTCACTCAGGACCGGGCTACGTAAGTGTCCCTGTTCATGCCCAATAGAGCAATCGGAAGAAAGGGGGTTGTGTGTAAGTACGCCAGAGTCCTGGCGAATCTCAGTTAACCGTGGCGGAACGCTCGATTCCTCCAAGTACCCATAAAGGGCTATCCCCACAAAAAATAATCATAACCCAAAATATTGACAAAATGCAACCGGATATCCTATTAGAGCCAGTGCGGTGGCGTTACGAACAACACTCCTTATAGGTTTTTCATGATGATTCAGAACAAATATTAATTCTATGAAAGGCGAACTAAACGATTCTGGTCTCAATATCTTATTATACGCAGAATAAATTAAGCATTTGTAAATGTCAAAAGACATTCTGATACATAATCAAGATAGTATCTGAAGTGGTGTTTAAATCGGTAGTGTATTACTCAGAAACAGACTTTCGCCTGATTCCTTTATGGAACTGGTTCGTTTTCTATTATCTAGCTCAACAACTGACAGGGACAAGAGGTAGAAAAAATAAGTGTGCATAAAAATATACTGTACAAACTCATTTAGAAAATACACTCATATATATATACATAATTTAACCGCCTCTCTGGTCTAGTGGTTCACACCACCGGGTGTTGATCGGGAGGTCCGGGTTCGATTCCCCATGGGGGCAGAAGTTTTTCTGCTCGGTTTGGTTGGTGGTAGGGCTTCTGAGCCCGCCTGGCTAGCTACCACCGTCTTACTCAAATCTGTCGCCATAATAACAATGTTATAAGCATTGTTGTGTTCCGGCAATCAGACGTAAGATAGCCAGTTCGGTGGTGAAGCTCGCTTCCACCTTTAGCCTTATCATCACTTACCATCAGGTGAGATGAAGGCTAAGAGCTTACCTGTCATACGTAAAAAAAAAAAAAACACGCCTCATTTTCCGAAAGAATAGGCAAAACTCAAAACACCCATTAACCCTGATATGCTTATCATGATAACGTCGTGAACTTTTTTTTAAATATAACAGGGAAGCTCTTGGCCTTGACCTCACCTGATGGTAGGTGACGATAAGGCCGAAGGTGGAAGCGAGCTTCACCTGTAATCCTCAACAACTGAGGAACTGGCAATCTTACCTCTGATTGCCGGAACAATGCTTATAACATTGTTATTATGGCGACAAATTTAGGTAAGACGGTGGTAGCCAGGCGGGCTTAGAAGACCTACCACCAACCAAACCGAGCAGAAAAACCCCTGCCCCCGTGGGGAATCGCACCCTGGACCTCCCGATTCACACCCGGTGGTGTCAACCACTACACCAGAGAGGCGGTTATATAACTTGAGGATCATCTTGTCATGTTGAACATATCTTATGTGGAATGAAGTACAATATGGGTACAATAATAATTATCTCCACTCTAACTAGTCCACAAAACGAGATACCTACAATAGAAACATCTATTGTTTCCGAACACCGGTGTTCGCTGTGCCCGCCAAGGGGTTTAGTGATGCGAAACGTGTACATTTTACTAACGGGTTTATGTAAAAGCCAAAAATTTTGCAAAGTGTCTTCAAAGCCTTTATTTCAAACTATAAAAACTATTCATAATCAAAACATTGGCTGTGAACTAAAGATCGTAGGTTGCGATAGAGTCACGGTCAGCTATTTACATTGTTTACATTTTTTAATGTGATTATAACAATGGAGATAAATAAATTAATATAATTCCATTATTTACATAAGAAAACGTATCAAATTATTTTTTTTGTGTGCCGACGCTGTTTGCTGGTTAAACAATAAAGAATTCTTTTCTTTCTTCTTTATGTATATTTTATAAACACATATGTACCGATGATGCTTTTACGATTACTAAATATAATTTTTCGTTGTAATTAAATCAAATTATTTTATACAATTTATACAAAAAACCTATGCGTTTATACCACTGAGCACGGAGGTGTATAATTTATGTTATGTATATATAATGTTACATGTATCGGCGCATGAATCTAAGGAACTTCGGGTGTATTTACATGGCTGGCGCAAATACAAGCACTGCGCGTGTTCGAAAACCCCGACCAAACGTCGGGGTTGGCTGCTGCTAACTAGTCTGCGTGCATTCGAATGCCTGCAAAAACTACAAGAATGCTTCTTTTTACGGCTGCGACGTCACAGTAGACGTTAAAAAGTTGACACGCTTAGCTTCAATACATATCGTTATACTTGCGTTATCTCTGTAAATTTATATTTGTATTTGGGTGTATGTTATTTTGTAAATGGAATAAAGGAAGAAAGGCTTAGCGTCCATGGTCTGACAATGACGATGAAATAACCATAGAGTCAGGCTATCTCATTTTATAACACAATCTTACATAAACTAAGCGTACAAAAGTCTTGAAAATCTTGTTTTAAAACTATTAACTTATTTCAAAGCGTAACATTTGGAAAACTGAGCATTTTGTAAGCTGTCACAACTTTCTTCTACATGCATTAGAATAAGCGGTTTTCAAGTCATTCCTTTGTTTACTTACAACACTTTTTTTCTATAAAGACAAATGGTGCATATTATTATGCGCTGCACATTTTGTCCGACAATTTACTTCAACGACATTTCAGCTTTCCGAAGTGTCATAAACATGCAAATATTGCTGTCAACCCACAAAAGATATTGTCATATATTTTTGGGTAATACAAAACTAGAACTTACTATTATGTAATTCAAGCCTTGTAACCTAGGTCTACCTTTTTTCTTATTTAGGTCACAGACACATCTTTTGTATCTTCACAATGCAACCGCTGACATTCTTATAGGTATACATGTATTTTGTTCGTATATGTTTCTAACTCCAACTTATTGTTCTCAATTTCAATGGTATCGATGTTACAAAATCGAAAAGCGATTAAGTGGATATATTTGGAAGTTTTCAATACAGTAATTAGCCTCTTGTAATTTGAGCGTTATTAGCGTTGCAGAAGTTTTGTTTCACAATGTCAGATCTAAGATTAGTGTCAGTAAGATAGAGGTATTCTCTAAAGCACAAAAGCTAGGAATTGAAAGACTTCTGAAAAAAAACCAAATTCTTCGTCTGTAATTACAGATTCTTTTCTGGTCAATTTTTTTTTAAATCAACTTGCCATTTTAACAATCCATTTTAAGCAACTTATACTGCTTATGTCACAGACTCTAGATGACGGATATATCTTTTTATAAACATCCAAGACAAGAGAACAAATGCCAGAAAATTAATAACCGAAACATTTGCCCCCACCGGGGATCGAACCCAGAACCTCTCGAGATGGCGACGCCTTGAGACTGGCATACAGGTCACTAGACCATGGTGGTTCATTAGATGGAGAATGGAAGTCTAGGAGAGACCGTAATAATATACGTCTCTGGATTAGCTATACATACTTTAGTACTGCATCACAATCTTCCCAGCTTAGGTAATAGATTACACTGCAATTTATTTGGAAAGTAATTAATTGGGCAACCATTAAATTATTTGGTAAGCAACAAAGAGGTCAGCCGAAATATAATTTGGTTAGCAAACAAATATTTAGGCAGCAATATAATTATTTTGGCAGCAATATCATTAGTTGGTCAGCAGTATAAATATTTAGTCAGCAGAATAATTAATGGGGTAGCAAGATATTTATTTGGGCTGCAAATTAATTATATGGGCAGCAATATATAAAATTTATAAAATCTATGATGGATCAAGGATCAATTCCTAGGAAATGTATTCTGAAAGATATTAGGTTAAGGTTTTTTTATGACCCATAAAAATAATATTTGTGTCATCAAAACATAATAATTATGTTAAACGATTTGGCAGCAGAGAAAACATTACTGTTACTGCCCAATTAGTTATTTTGCTGAACAATTTAGAAATATTTGCTGCCCATAACATGCTGAACAATTAGTTATTTTAGCTGACCAATTGTACATTTTCTCTGACAAAAATTCGAAAATTTTGCTGACTGTTTAAATAACACCCAATTTATTTTGACAAAGCTGTACGAGCATTTGAATCATGAATATACTCACGTACGCATTACACGTGAACCCTCTACCCCTAGATCCCAAAACAGAAGCTTGAGTACATACTTTCGCCTATGCTAATTGGTCCATGCTTATGAAACAATATTTCTTTTGCCAATTTCAATTTTTAAATACGGTACTTAAAATCTTTACACCTCATTTTAGAGTAAGAAGAGATCTCTTAACCATAATCCAGCCATTGTGTAAAGCTGCGACTCTAATACGGTCACACCTGCTTTTAAACTGGTTTAAGCCCCAGAAAATAGGGTATTAAATTCTGTGAAAGCCGTCACGTGGAAGCACTAAATTGAGGGCACTACCTATACTAAAATCCCCGTGACACAACCTGCTTACAACGAATTTGCTCATTAGTGCGTCCTTTGTTGCACATATGAGACATGCGTAGGATACACTTAAGATCAAGACAATCATGGATGTCACTTTCGACATCTATAGATGCGCCTACGCAGACAGTTTCGTTTTCAAATGTTTTTCAACTGAATTTTGTAATTGGGTTATTCGTACAGCGTTAAAAGTATAACACGGTTGTCATGTTGTGATATAGTACAATTAGCCGCTGTTTCTTAGATTTCGGAGAATAGTAAAAAATTTATCGCTTGTTCCTCACCTGCCAAATTATACTACAAATTAGTGCCTACAGAGCCTTAGTACAAGAGATTCAATAAATAATGAATATAGAAATAATTAACATCATAGTTTTTTTCCATTTATTCAATTGACTTTTAACTTTATAATTACTATAAACTCTTAAAGTTTCTCAACATTATCCTCATTTCCAATATAAAGAAACGTAAACTATTTAATCACGTCTTCGTTCAAGATAATTGTATTTTAAAATGTCACTTGACACGCCGTTCCATCCGTAAAAAGGGAACCAGTACATTTCATCCACATTCAACCTTGAAAATAATTATATTTAACTTGAAATGGTTCCGTCCACCATAACGAACTTTATTGAAGATCATCGGAGTATTGTTTATGGACACTTTTCAGACTTACACCAGAATTTATATAATTAGTGACGCACACACAAACGGCTTTGTAACTGCAATTTTAGATACACATGAAAAAAAAATAATTATGCTCCCTATTTATGCAAAACTATATCATCACAATATCATCACCGTGTTAATTATTAGGTCCTTACCTATGAAATTGGTGTTTTGTATGGAGATTTTGGGGATGTCGGCATTTTCCATACAAAAATTTTTTCAGTTTTCTTCACAACGACAAATCCAAAGATAATAATATTTGGCATCTATCTTTAGACAAGCTTTAGTAATATGTGTAATATCACACTTCATAAAAATTATTTATCGTTAAAAAGAAAGAGTTGTCTCCGTGTCCAATCTTAACACAATTAAACTTACAACAAATTATCAAAACAAATCAAAAGAGCTCAAAAATATAGTCTATTTTTAGACGAGGTAATTATTTTTTAGGAATACTCTGAATCTTAATAGTTACCGACAAAATACTAAGAGAGAAAAAAAACAACAATTTCATAGGTAAGGACCCAAAATTAACACTTAATTTAAAAACAAAGAAAGTGATATATGAAGGTGGGGATTTAAAACAAGTGAACATCGGTAACAGCACATAAAAAATGCAGCAAAAAATGAAACAAATATAATGATGCCATATTGTTTTTCAAAAACATATTGTCTGTATTGTCTTTCATAAACATGGACATATCAAACGAAATGTGTGTTAACACTTTTTCCATTCCAACCCTGTCGAGGAAAAGGTGCGATGGTACGAGTATGTATGTAGGTCTTCCAAATAAAAGTAAAAGTCCGCAAATCACCAGAGAACCCTAAAGCCAAAGTAAAGCAGCTTTTCGAGCGAATATGCGACCATCTGATGGTCACTAGTTCACCTTTAAAGTCGAGAGCGAATCTAGTTCAGTGCTCAATTACTGTAAATATCATTGGCAATATGGCATGTACTCGTATATAAATAAAGTAATTAGCGAGACTTGAGATCAGACATCTTTAAATGTTACTATGTAGAGACTGAAACAATATTAGCTGTACTATCATCGTCAGCCTATATGTCCCACTACTAGGCACAGGCCTTTCTCATAAAGAAACACATGAGGAGAATAGGCCGTAACACCACCATGCTGGCCCAATGCGGGTTGGTGGATAGAATCGGTTGCAAAAGCGACCGGGACCAATAGCTTAAAGTGCCTTCTGAAGCACGGAGGACGTCGAGGTCACAAAGTTTATTTATTTAACAATTTATTGTACACAAAATTATGATCAGGAAAACACATTAAAAGACAAAAGTACAAAAGGTAGCGCTTATTTCTATTAGAAATATCTATCAACCCAACTGCTATAGGAGAAATGCTGCAAAAAAAAGGTTAAGTCGCGTGTACTAAATAATAATACTTATAAAATATATAATATAATATATGTATGCATATTAAGAATATAAATATAAACAAATATGTACATAGACTGTATACTTTATATGAACTGGATGTGGGATGATTATGAATCACAAAAAAAGATAATAAGATATATAGAGAAAAATAATTAAGGAAAATAGAATATATTTATTATCCTTTAGCTGTTTTTCAAAAAGTTCTTGTCATCCATCCAAGCCTGATCATGGTGAAGGTAGCTTTGTTTTCGATATCGAAAGCCAAAGCGTACTAACCACTACGCCACCGATCTCTCGGCTGTACTTTCTTACAGCGAATACGGTATTGCTAAAACTATTTTTAGTTTTTTTATCTTTGAGGAATCATAACAAGCGATTATTGTGAAAAAGAAAACAAATGACGGTTAAAATAATCGTTTCGATTCATGTAAAATAAAATATAAACGAAAATATCGGTATTGGGGGCCATCATGTAAAATTAATGGTTTAAAATATTAATTTTGGAAATAAGTACAATGAATTCCAACCAAAAAGTCACAACTCACTAATAATTCAATGAGGTCAATAATTCTTTTCCTTAAAAGGTACATACGCGTTGCGTGTTCTTAAAAAATTTTTATATCAAATGCTTTTTTGTCTTGAGAATGATCAATTAGACACGTGGCCATGAAAAATACTTTAAAAGTTCATCAACACAATTATAAAACATGTAAATGAATCATCACCAAAATAGTTCCAATATCGCCATAACAAAGACAGTTTGATAGCATATCCTCCTTGACATTTCTAAATATGGAGTAATTGCTGTAAAATGTAAACAGAATTTTTAGTATACACAAAAAATTAAAATATCGTTAATTTGTGAGCAGCAGTGTGATGAGAGGTTAAAACTCAAATAAGGCACTCATCCAAAACTTCGTCGCTCGTTCAAACCGAGATTCAATGAAACTGATACATGGACATCACTCGCTTCACTGTGCTGTGAACTAGACTTTACACAGTGAGGTCTCCAACCATCCATCTATTTCAGCCTGCATTAGTACACTACTGGACATTGGCCTCGGTGCGGTGAGGAGCTCGGTGTCGTAGTGGATAGTACGCTTTGGCTTTCGATTGAAAACAGAGCTACCTTGTGACCAATACTTTGTGATCTCGAACTCCTCCGTGCTTCGGAAGGCACGTTAGGCACGAAAGCACGTTAAGCCGTTGGCCCCGGTCGTGCAACCGTTCTGACCCCAACCCGCATTGGGCCACATTACTGTCCATACTTCTTATGTGTTTCTCCATGAGGAAGGCCTGTGTCCAGCAGTAGGACGTATAGGTATAGGCTGAGGACGATTATATTATTAGAGTAGAATATAGCGTCATGCTATGAAAATTAAGAAACCAATAATACCGATAAAGATTGCCCTTAGAGAATTTGAGACGACACATCTAATGTTTAAGTTTTTACTCGTAGTTGGTAATTTTCAATACATGCTCGGGTGCTTTGTGGTTTTTTTCACACATCCAAAGTATAACCAAAGAAATCCAAAGTATACCGAAAGCTATACCAGATACAAAACTTTCGAACCACCTGTATGGTCTATACAAATTATTTCAATACAATTTTTGCACTATGTTCGCAAACCAGCAGACTATTTCACCTCAGTCGAGTACAAAAAACATGTATACACATTTTAGAGGTGGTCTTTATTTTCTTCTAGTATGAGTCATTGTCAAAAGTGGTTACATATTTTTGGAGTCGAGTGTACGTGGCTTCAGGCATTTTGTTCAAGCTTGCAACTCGAGGAATCACAGTGTACCTACGTTGATAATTAGTGACATAAGATGATAAGTCCAGTGCTCATCTGCGTTTTCACATAACTTTTTATATAAGTTTACATACATACGTATTTTACATACTTTTTACATACGGTTAGGCTGTTATTACGGCTTTTTCCCAAAAAGTGTTTTTACCTAAACAAAACACCATTAATGATTAAAATATATCTACAAGTTCTACATGATCCGAGTTGGGACGGACGGGGCACTACTCGTTCGAAGGCCATGGGACTCGCGGGTTCGATCCCATCGCCTGTAGTGACTGGGTTTGAATAAAACTTATGTAGGTACAGTTCATTGCGAATATCGCTTGCCTCACATTGTGCCCGGTGCATGGCAACAGGCTCGCCACCTGTTACATGGGGACTTAAATCTGGCTAAGTGTGGGTGTTTACATCTCTGTTTACCCCTTCGGGAAAAACAGGAGTGATAATATTATGTACGCTTTTTATGTAAATTGAAATATTAAAACAAAAATATTAAAAGGGTTATTTATTTCAAAAAGCGATATAATAATATACACGTACTTAATCTTTGCACCCGCGCCTACCGTATTTGCGTTCGAAAAGCTTGTATTAATCGCACAATGGTCTGCCCCTGTCGGAATTTGAATCCAGTATCTCTGGACTCCTTGACTCCAACGAAAAAACCATTCGGCCATGGAGAATCACCAAATTACATGATGTCGATGTACTCAATAATGCAATAATAATAATATCACAAATACATATTTTGAAGCTGTTCGGTGATGCAACCAAATTACACATCTTAAACTATTATAAGTTTTCGCTTTCAATTTTCAAGGAGTGTTAATATAAGCTCACAACCTTGATTGTGATCTGTCCGTCTAGAACAACGCGTTCTCCCACGTCTGTCCATTTATAAACTTTTTTTTTAACATTCAGACCTATCGTCTAGCCCCATTTTAAGCAACTAATGCTGCTTATGTTACGGACACTAGATGACGGATAAATATATATTTAATAGATAAATACATATAAATATCCTGAATATATATAAACATCCAAGACTGGAGAACAAATGCTTGAAAATTCATCACCCAAACATTTGCCCCCACCGGGGATCGAACCCAGAACCTCTCGAAATGGCGACGCCTTGAGACCGGCATACCGACCACTCGACCACAAAGGTCGTTGGATTGACTGAATTTTTAATTTAGTTTGATTTTGAAATAAAAGCACGCATTTTTATTTCCTCCTCACCGATTTTCTGTAACATTTATAGAATTATCAATTCAAAGTCGCAAGCCCTGGAAAAAAATTAAAAGTACATTAAGTAATTAATGGAAATTGAAATTCAAGTAGAGCTATTAAAAAACACTCGGTTTTAGAAGGCCGCAAGCAACGCCTCCTAGGTGTCACCCTGCCTATTTAATAAAGTCGGTAAAGCTTTTTTAATAAACTTTCTACAGCGGTAGGTACAGTCCGTAGTAACTCAGTGGCGTAGTGATCCCCTATCGAAATTAAAAACAAAGCTACCTTCGCCATGGGCCAAGCAAGGGTGATCAAAACTTTGTGATCTCGAACTCCTTTGGAAGGCACGCCAAGCCGTTGGTCCCAGATGCAACCCACCAACCCGCATTTGGCCAGCGTGGTGGTGTTACGGCCCATGCTCCTATGTGGTTGGTGACACCTTACATTGAAAAGTAAACTGCCTAATATATATAGCGCGGATTCCCAGTTAACCTATGTTGCTTCGCATCAGGTAAAAACAAAAAACAGTATTTCTGTTGGGTATTGCCCATGCAATAAATATGCCACGCAATAATCAATGTAATAAATCGAATATTACCTAATTACCTTAACATTTTTCTAAACGTAAACACCTTTCAAACCTTCCAGCGATCAGTATGAAGGCTTGCATCAATATGCAATAATTCCTTCTAATTACAGCTCGTCTAAATTATCGCATAATATATTGCAGCAATCATAAGAACACTGTTTTAAAAATGAATATCTTTATTATATTATTTAATTTAATAACCAAGAGTAGGTGTAATAACTTTAGATTTGATTTCATGCTCAAAGCTATATGTATTAATTAACTTGTTTTGGATGCCTAGATATAAATTTCGATTGGTAACACAATCTCTGGTCACGATTTAGGAAATAAAACAAGTACAGACACTAGGTCATCACTTAGCCAAATCGTTCACATCGGAAGTTATATAATCATATAGTTATTTAAGATAAAAACTGCCCTTCTCTTGTTAGTGATGCTTATATAATTTTCATCGAATATAACATAACACATAATTTTTTTTTCATGTGCTAGCATAAATACTCAATAGATGAAAGCTTGTTTCCAAATAGCCTGAAATGATTTAATATTAATTTATCCAGCTACATACATTTTGAGCTGTAATTTTTTGTTGAAAGTAAAAATGAAATTATAAACTACAATTTGTTTTGTTGATAGTTAATATCGAAATTATGAACGACTTACAACCGAATACAATTTTTAAAGGCTGCTTGCAGAAAATTTAAATCTAGTTTAAAACACATTTAATGATTATTTGACAATTTGACTATGGTCGAAATGTAAAAAAACACTAAATCGAGATTTAAATTTTCTGCAAGTGGGCCTTAGTATTCAATCTATACATGTAATAAAACTGTTGAGGTCGAACGCTTAAAACCAAGTCAGGGGGATGTAAAAAGGGGGAAAATAGAAAAAAATGATAATCTCCAAAATGGTTAGACCAATTTCGAAGAAATTTTGCATATATCCCTGGTCAACATTTAAGAAACATTTTATTCCGGAATATAAAAGGGTATCCGTGGGATACCTTAAAAACCATAGTAACCGCGGACGGCGTCGCGGGCAAAAGCTAGTATTGTAATAAAAACTTTGCGAGCAAAACGCAAAAGTCATTGACCTGACCATGTTTATATTCTTCATATTATTAGGAAGTAACCACAGTTAGGAACTAGCAGTTGTTACCAATGTTACTTGGTCGTAGTAGCAATTTGTAATAAATTTTATTACATATTTTATTTTGTGGGAATTTAAAGCTTAATCACAGGGATTACACCTAGTTAGTCCCAGAAGCTATCCAGCTTTTCCTATTTCTCATAATTCCGCATTGGACTGATTGTTTGCTTATTGTCTCTGAAAACTACGTGTATGTTTTCTATTTGTTGGAAACTGTATGCACATGGGCCGATTATGAAAATGGGGAATTCACCCGCAGAAGAATCTACGTCTCCTTAACTGAGTTAAGAATCAGAGAACTATTTCAGACAACCGCTGATAAGAACTATGCACAAAGTAATAGAACTAAGTAATTCTCATGATATGAAATAGCATGTAATATTGGGTCCTTACCTATGAAATTGGTGTTTTTTTCTCTCTTAGCATTTTGTCTGTAACTATTAAGATTCAGAGTATTCCTAAAAAATAATTACCTCGTCTAAAAATAGACTATATTATTGAGCTCTTTTGATTTGGTTTGATAATTTGTTGTAAGTTTAATTGTGTTAAAATTGGACACGGAGACAACTCTTTTTAAGTGCCTCCCGAATACATCCTTTTTTTTTGCATTCACTTAAAAACGATAAATAATTTTTATGAATTGTGATATTACACATATTACTAAAGCTTGTCTAATGATAGATGCCAAATTTTAGTCAAAAAAAAAATTTTAGTATGGAAAATGCAGAATTCCCCAAAATCTCCATACAAAACACCAATTTCATAGGTAAGGACCTAATATTATTACGTTGTCACTAACAGTTACAAAATTACAGTGATAGCATCGTCTGCAGCCGCAATATTAGGAGCTGGATTTTTTCAGTAGAACCTTATGCGGTGTTGATAAAAGCTAGATTTAAATAGCACACAGCGTTGTCCATCTAACAATATCACGTTGTGCGTCAATAGCCTCGTCACTGAATTGAGTGGATTACTCTTATAGTTTAGTAAAACCGTGACATAATCTTTCAGGCGGATGCGACATTGTGTAATGAAGAACTAGATGTGTGAAAGGATTAAAATTAAAGGCCATCGGACATTGGAATTACTCAATAGTAACTAGTAACGCATTCCCCTTTCTAACGGTTAATAAGCGGAGATTTGAGAAGATATAGACAAAATTAAGTCACAAAACAACTGGAGTCTTATTTTTTAGCTAACACTAGTCATTAATTATTGTAGGCTGCCTATCTTTCCCACAACTGTTCCTGAAAAATAGGATGTATTATGTATTTTTCATGTTAATTTTGTTATGATTAAATAAAAAAATGTTTTCTATTGCTCGTACCAATTATCCTAGCAAAAAGAAAAACTGCAAAGGTTGTTATGAGGTCTAATATATTACCCTGTTAACCAAAACATATAAGTAACAGATGGCGTAATATATTTTTCATAGATCATACGCATATTTTGTAATATACTCCTATATTATTTAATAACCAAGTTTAAAGAATTGTGTACTTTTTTCAATCTAGGACTCAAACGCGTTCGGCGTTGAAAGTGGTCAAACTCGGTCACGATAGCCGTCAATATCAAAGCCTCCTCATTTAATAAGTCTCACGTGTCCTAAAGCTACAATATTGATCCATCTGATAAAAAATTGACATTTAAACTTATCTCAATATCGACTCGTGACAACAACCACAGCAGTGAAACAAATTATTATTTGGCCTAGATCGGACTTTATTACTAAAATTGAGTAACGCCCACCAACATTAACATTTATGTAAGCTCCCCATTAAGTTATATTAAATTTAAAATCAATACAAGTTTCTATTAATAGATCGTTGACGCATTAAAAAACCTTGTCTTTGTCACGATTTATAAAAAAGAAATGATTACATTGAAAATCTGTAGATCCATTTATTGAATTTTTTTGGTGGATTATAAAAGAATCCTTAATCTTGAAAAGATTATAATTTGGCCTTTCTATTATGTTCTCATTAAAATTGTTATGCTTGTAGGATTTATTGTTCAATGAAAGATAGCGTATCTTTCAATAGTTTTATAACTTTTAAGAACTAAACCGACAGAATGTTAAATTGTTGCTTGTTTGTTAAATTGTGTAAAACGTGCATACTAACACAGCCAGAATCATCCTTCCATCTAAAACCAAGGAGAACCTGACTATTTTTAACATAAATTCTTAAACACAATTTGAAATCCGATGCTATCTTTAAAAGTTGCTACACAAGACATTTATTTCTGTAGCCGCTATTGTATGAGATGCAACGAATGGAATAGCCTTAACTAGTCCTAATTACAAACCTTAAGTTTAATTGACTAAAGAATCCGGCCTCCAATCTTTAGATTGTACCGGTCATCTTCGACAAATGCCGAACGTGGTAATGCCTAGGGGCATTAATATCGAAGCATCACGTTTTGGATCTAGACTCTATTGCTTTAATCGGTTTGTTATTGAGTCGGAAATTCTTTTATATAATTTTAGTGTTCACAGAAGCTGTTCACAAGGTACTTTTCTGTACTTTGAAAGGCATTTCAAAACGTTTCTATAGTGAGGCAAGTTCGCGCTCAGTCTGTAGAGTTTTAGATGAATGAACTTGATTAAATTACATATAATTCTTGTGACATTAAGAAGCAAATGAAGGACCTTGACTTTGATGACCTCCGTGGTCGAGTGGTCTGTTCGCCGGTCTCAAGGCGTCACCATCTCGAGAGGTCCTGGGTTCGATCCCCAGTGGAGGCAAGTGTTTGGGTGATGAATTTCCAGACATTTATTCTCCAGTCTTGGATGTTTATATATATTTATATATATTCAGGATATTTATATGTATTTATCTACTAAATATATCTGTCCGTCATCTAGTATTCGTAACACAAGCAGCATTTAGTTGCTTAAAATGGGACTAGTTGATACGAGTAGGTGTGAATGTCTGAGGATATTTATTATTATTTATTATTCTTAACGATGAATGAATGATATTTACTTTTATATTTATGAAGGATTTTTAATTCTTAGAGATAAACGTGGATTATAATTCTTAAATCAGATTTCAAGTGCCCGAAATCATACCGAAGTCATTACTTAATCAATCATTAATAACAAGAAATGTCCATAACGTACTTATAGGACAATGGTCATTTGTGACCCAGGCCCGACACGAATATGTATAAGTAATTTTTATAATTTTTATATTCAATATTAATGGCTAACATATAATTATGTTGCTTTGTATTTTCCTCAGGCGTAATATGAAAAAGATAGATGGAAACTATTTTTTCTAGATAGTCTCAAGTCTGGAAGTCTCATGATAATGCCCCAAATGCATATTACAGCCAAAATAACAAAAATTCGTTTCTTATTTCAGTATGTAAAATTGAGGAAAACATAGAGCAACGATTTTTCTTCAGGCGCAGTATAAAAAAATATGATAAGAGAATTTTTGTTGGTTGGGCTGTAGTATGAGTTTCAGATGATAACTTGTTACCAGGGGCATCATCTCAAATGACTAGAAAAGTTTCCTTATATCATTTTCATACTTCACCCGAGGAAAAACAAAGCTACATATTAATATGTCAGCTACTAATATTCTATATAAAAATTACATATTTATGTTACACTGAACATAACAAAAACAATGATAGGCTCATTCTTGTCGGACCCGGGTAAATTTTGTATGAGTCGTGACCATTCTCCTGAAAAAAAAAAGACGATGAAACAGTGTAATAGTTACAACACTACCGCTGAAAGGTGACGAGACGTGACCTTTGATTTTTACTAAGATGCACCTGGCAAAGAATGATTATTAGAAGGCCGCATTCAAGACAGTCAATTTAAAAATTACTCAATAGTAATGATATTAATGTGAAAGGATTCCGTTATCTTTTCGCGTCCAAAGTGTTATGGAAGTGTTTGCGTAATGATTATTTTTAGACACAAGCAGACCCCTCTTTTCCATTGGGTGCTTTGGGCAAGTGCTTAGGGTCCCGCGGTCGATAGGGGCCCCCCTCAGATCAAATAAAAGTCCCTTGTTCCTGTCAGATCACCAAACGATTACCAATATTTATTACCAAAAAACTCATAAAAATATAATTCGAAGAGATGCCAAAAGAGTTACTTTTGTGAACTATATTACATTTATCTATTCGTTTCATGTAATTGTTAATAAAAATAAATATTTAACCTTGTTTATCTACTTTCTTTGTCTATTCTCTACTCTCCAGAGCTTCCAATAGGTTAAAGATGGCCCTGAACACATGTTTTTAGGTTACGAAGTCCAATAATTAGGTACTACTTTCTTATTCAATGTTGACAAACATGCTCACTGCTCGCCAGATGGAAAGCGTAGAGGAGATGTTTTTGAAACACCCAAGTTTTTGAATTAGAATTTCGAATAGAATTTCGTTATTCACACCCCTCGTTTCCGCTCAGGAAACTCTATTGGCTGTTGAAAAACATTACCTCTCCGCTAGTCTCGTCTCCACTTTGTTGAGTCCAGACTACTTTCAGAGTTTACAAGTAACAGCGATGTTTGCTAATCTTTGGCATAAGGCGTAAAAGCTCATTTTACTGCCTCTCTTCTGTCAACCATGTCACTACAATGCATGTACTACACATGCGACAGGCCTTCCTCATGGAAACAGAGTCATGAGGAGTATGGCCCGTAACTCTACCACGCTGGCCCATTGTGGGTTTGTGGGTAGAAACGGTTGCAATAGCAATCGGGACCAACGGCTCAACGTGCCTCCCGAAGGAGGAATTCAAAATCACAAAGATTTTGCCACCCAGCCACGGTCTGACCATGGCGATGGTAGCTTAGTTTTCGATATCGAAAGCCAAAGCTTACCAATCACTACGCCAACGAGCTCCTCATGTAAAAAATTACTATGGTGTAATATGCAAATTTTTCAATTTGTAATGGATGTTGACACAGCCGGTAAGGAGTGCTCTATCACTCCAAATAACAAGTTAAAATAATCTCATGACATTTAACAGTAGTTTGACATTTGCGTCAATGACGTGTGATCGACGAACATACAATTACAAGGAAATTATTATTCTCCTGTAGTAATTATGATTGTTCAAGCACGGCCTATCATCGTGAATTGAAGACTCTTCAATAGATATCAAAAACTTATACGCCACGTTTGATGGCTTAAAAGTAAGATTCAAAATCAATGAAGAAATTGATACACGTTTCAAAAGAAACATTTCTCATATTCATTATTTTTTATTACTGGTTACCTCTCGTAATAGGTTATAAAATCTGAATTAAAATTCTTTACAGATACATGCGCCGGATATTACACACCTATTCCGAGATAAACAACGTGATCTATACATAAAATAAAACAGTAGAGGTCGAATATCTGTACATAGAAAAAAAATTGTTAAAACTTTTTTTTGTTTTTTTGTTTCTCTGTCTGTTTGTACGGGCTAATCTCTGAAATGGCTGAACCGACTTCAATAAAATTTTGCATGATGATACCTTATATCCCTGGTCATCATCATAGATACTTTTTATTCCAGAAAATTAAAGGTTTCCCGTGAGTTAAAATCGTTAAAAATCATAGTTTAAAAAACCATAGTAACTACGGACGAAGTCGTGGGCAACTATGTTTATTACAGATTACCATTCTTTATCTGTATTTTAACAGTTTTCAACTATTCAGTCTCACTTTTTATAGCAAAAGCCGCGATCCCATGAAAGAAAGAAGATATTGGGTTATTTTATATAATTCAATTTATACACACACCATCGCGTTTCATGGGGACTAGTTCCCAAAATATAATGATAATATTAAATATTTCTTACGTTCAAATAAATCAGGCCGGTCCAATGAAAACACTGAAGGATGTTATTGAGGATGGAAAAGTGTGAGAAAACGCTGATGTAACAAATTACAATTGTTTCTATCAAAACGCCTGACTTTCTGTATACAAAAACCTTAAATATGACATACTGGGAATTTGGAATAACGTCCAAGAAGGTTACATGGTGCTGGTCGCCAACAGATGTGTTATGTGACGTATGGTTGTGTATGCACATTATGATACGTAGATATTAAATAAATATTAGATAAATTACAGGAACCCAAACCAAACATATAAGCCCTAAACAGCAGATTTTGCATATCCTCTAAAAGCGGAACATTTACGAGAAGGGGAAAACTTATATAATAAGCCAAGTCATTCAAGAAAAATATAATAATTTCTTAGTTATGGTGCTAATATCTCGGCAAACCTGTCAAACTGGAAGAAATATACAACTTACACCTGTAAAAGTGTCTATCTGAACTTGTCGTGAAAGCCGAGCAAATGCTAGAGTTATGTTGTTTGACAACAACAACAAGTGCAACCGGAGCAACAACTTGCTATGAATTTTTAAGTGATTCCATATTTTAATGATAGTATGCACTCTATGTACTTTTAAATAAAAATGATAGAGAATATTATAAAATACAAATAAATTTTATGGAACAGTGTGTAATACATATTATTATATACACTGCCGTGCTAACGATAAAGGATTTCGAAAAAATGTTGAATGCGCCCTTTTTCGATATCATGACCACCCAACAAAAATGTTATAAATTATTATTATATAAATTATTGTAAAAAAATCACAATGTCGTTCACTAGTTCTAGATTTTGTAATGAATCAAGTTACGTATTACAAAATTGAGAATTATTGCCCTACTCACCTTTAAGTTTAACATGTCATTCCATTGCATCAAATATGTTTTCCTAGACTGTTTGCTTTCAATTATTTTTGGACCCATTCCACTTTTTGAAAGTCGCCCTAGCCTCGTCTCGTCCTCGTCGTTTGTGAAGGAATAAAGCTCTCATTAAGAACAAGTGTGTTGAAAATAATATTATCATAAGCAGTAAGTATGGAATTCATTACCACAACGCTGCCCCAATCCGAATCCGTATGAAGAAATGGTTGCAAGACCAACATTCATGAGACCAACCGCTAAATATGGCTTACGAAGCACGAAAGTAGTCGAGAACCTGTGATTCGAAATTAAATACAATCTTTAATAGGATATTTCAGAAAAAGACTTGTTCTCTTATAGTAAATTATTTAAATTACATAAAAATTAAACCACCTTCGCAATGATTGAACATGGAATTATTGGGTTCCACCGTGTTTCAAGATCACATGCTAGCCGTTGATCCTTTATATGGCAAACAATTTACAGTCATTTACAGTAGTTAGTAGAATTTACAGTATATTGAATATTGAATATTGCTGATATTGAAGAACTCTGTGGCAGGCAATAAAAGATATATTTAAAGAATAATATGATCGTAATACAAGCAATGTTTATTTTTTATCACTGACATTGACAAATCAAAAAATATTCAACTTAAGTCAATATAATTTTCGTAGCGACCACGGAGGTCCGCTACATTACTCCCCTTCCTGGATTCTTCATTCCAGAAGAAAAGCAGGCTTAAGTCTATCAATGGAGACATTCTCTGGCGTTGATTTGATTCTCAGAGTGAAATATTTTTCATGCTTTTGCATCACTTCATAAGGGCCTTGATAGGGTGATTCTAATGGCTTCTTGACTCTATCAACTCTCACAAAAACGTGTGTACAATTTTGTAAATCCTTTGGTATAAAAATATTCTGGGGCATATGAAACTTGACTTGTTTTGGCTTGAAATTCTCAAATTGTTTTAATAAATTTTTGGTAAAATGATCTAAATTATTGGTATCTAAATTTGGAGTATCAAAAAATTCGCCAGGTAATCTTATGGTTTTTCCATATACCATTTGTGAAATAGAATATGACTCCTCGTCTCTAATTGCAGCACGTATTCCCAATAAAATAGTTGGTATTACCTCTGACCATTGGCGAGACTTATGACATTTAATTGCAGCTTTCAATGTTCTGTGAATTCTTTCGATTTTTCCATTAGCTTGAGGATGGTAGGACGTTGTGTGTCGTAATTGCGTGCCACATATTTTAGTAAAATTTGCAAATAAAGAAGATGTAAACTGTGTTCCTCTATCGGTTATAATGGTTTTGGGTACACCAAATCTTGTAACCCAGTTGTTATAAAAAGCTTTTGCAACTGTCTCTGCGTGGATATTTGCAATTGGTATAACTTCAATCCAATTAGTAAACCTGTCAATACATGTCAGACAATATTGCTTGCCATTAGATGGTGGCATTGGGCCTATAAGGTCTATATGTATGATGTCAAATCTTTCATCAGGTGTTTGAAAAGCTTGATGTTCAGACTTGGTATGTCGAATAATTTTGTTTTTTTGACAATCAATACAACTTCTTGCCCAAATTTTGATATCATTTCTAATGCCTTTCCAAATAAATCTTGAGGTAACTTGTTTTACAGAATTTTTAACGCCAGAATGATTGAGGTCGTGAATTTTGTGAAAAATGATCTTCCTGAATTTCAAAGGTATGTATGGTCTTATGATGTCAGTCGATATATCACACCATAATGTCTCTTTCGTAGGAAGTGAAAACTTTTTGAATTTAAGGGAGCTATTGTTCAATAGCTGCTGAAGTTCTGTATCATTTCTTTGTTGTTCTGCGATTTTGCTATAATCGATTATATCTATAGCTTCTATTCGTGACAAAGTGTCCGCTACTATGTTGTCCTTGCCAGAAATATGTTGAATGTTGGTTGTGAATTCGGAAATAAATTGCAGATGTCTTAGCTGTCGAGGAGAGGCTTTGTCATTCTTTTGCTTAAACGCGTAGATAAGTGGTTTGTGATCAGTAAAAATTGTAAATTCTCTACCTTCGACATAATGTTTGAAATGTTTGATTGATTCGTAAATACTGAGTAATTCACGGTCATATGTGCTGTAGTTCTTCTGAGCATCATTTAGTTTCTTTGAATAAAATGCAATGGGCATCCAATGATTATTTTGCAATTGTTGCAATACTGAACCAATAGCTTCATTAGAGGCATCAGTAAATAATGCTAAAGGTAAATCTGGATTAGGTATGGTCAATAGGGTTGCTTCTGCTAAATCTTGTTTGCATTTTTCGAAAAGCTGTTTTGTTTCATTGTTCCATGGAACCAATCTCTTATCATTCTTTGTTGCTCCTCTAAGGTAATCATGCAATTTGGCTTGAGTTTTAGCGGCATTTTTTATATGTCGTCTATAAAAGTTCAAAAGGCCAAGAAATTGTCGTAAGTCTCTGAATGTTGTTGGCAATTTAAAGTCCAATATAGCCTGAACTTTATGAGGCATCGGCTTCAGTCCATTAGGTGTAATAAGATGGCCAAGGAATTCCATTTCTTCTAGACCAAAAACGGATTTTGAAGCATTGACTCTTAATCCATATTGGTTCAACCTTGTAAATACTTCTTCAAGGTGAAGCTTGTGAGCGTTTTCGTCAGGAGACGCTACTAAAATATCGTCCAAATATGGGAAAACGTAATTAAGACCTTTGAGCACTTCGTTGATGAATCTTTGGAAGGTAGCTGGAGCGTTACGTAGTCCAAAGCTCATGACATTAAATTCGTACATACCAAATGGTGTCGTTATTGCAGTTTTATGCTTATGCTCTTCAGCCATCGGTATCTGATAGTATGCTTTCAAAAGATCTATTTTGGAGTAAATTTTGGTGTTTGTGAGGATATGCTGAAAATCTTCGACCCTTGGGAGCGGATATCTATCTGGTATTGTGAGATCGTTAAGGCGTCTGTAATCGCCACATGGCCTCCATGAACCATCTTGT
Source organism: Parapoynx stratiotata (assembly GCA_910589355.1). Taxonomy (NCBI): domain Eukaryota; kingdom Metazoa; phylum Arthropoda; class Insecta; order Lepidoptera; family Crambidae; genus Parapoynx; species Parapoynx stratiotata. The sequence goes on along the minus strand of OU342460.1, from coordinate 15,654,737 downwards.
TTCGGAACCATATGCAGAGGACTAGACCATTGTGATTTTGAAGGACGAATGATTCCATTATTGAGCATAAATTCGAATTCTTGCTTTGCGATTTGTGTCTTCTTGCCGTCTAATTGTCGCGGTCTTGAAAACACGGGTTCGCCTTTTGTTTCGATGTAATGTTTAACATTGTGAGTTGGTTTTCCTGGCAACAAATTTGGTGTGGTCAACTCAGGAAAACGTTGTAGAATTTTGAAATATTCGGAACCTTTGTCACTTGTGCTTAAAATTTCTGTTTGAAATATTTCTGTGATTTCGCCTTTGATTTGGAGCTTTGTTGTGTTATCAATAAGTCTTCTGTTGTGTAAATCAATTATCAAATTAAATTTGTTCAAAAAGTCTGCTCCTAATATTCCTCTTTGGATTTTGGCACTCACAAATGGCCATTGAAACTGACGTCGAAGTCCAAGATCTAAAGTCAGTATCTTGATACCATAAGTGGGTATTTGGGTGTTATTTGCGGCAAACAATTTAAAAGAATCATCGATCTTGTCTTTTGACTTCGCTGGGATCAGTGAAACATCCGCGCCACTGTCCACTAAAAATCGTATACCGGTTACTTTGTCGGTGATAAAAAGTCTTGACCTGCGGTACTGAAGTGTGTCTGCAGCAGAGCTTACCGCTAGTTCTGTTGCGACTTCGAGTTTCCCGAACTGTTCCAAGCGCACGGTGGTTTGCATTTGTCGGCGTGGCAGCGTTTCCCAAATTTAAAATGGTAGTAACAAAATTTGCCGTCTGGGTTGTATCGTCGCCTGGATTGACTGCGACTTGGGCTACGATGCGTGTTTCGCGATAGAGATCTTGACCTGGATGTGGTTAATGTTTCGATTTTCTTCTCTAAAGCTTCTATCTTTGTTAGTAATTGATCAAGGCATCTGTCGTTACTGCCTGACGGTTTGACGTCTGCACTACAAATGTCGGAATTTGTTGACATTTCTGCCATTTTGTCGGCCATTGCTGATAATTTGTCTAGACTTTCGTCGCTGCTTATGAGGATGTTTTTGATTGTAGGTGGCAATTTATCGAGCCAAAGAGTTCGAAGAATTTTGTTGGAAATCTCTGGGCTTCCCAAAGTTTGCATTTGGCGGAGGAGTTGGCTTGGCTTAGAATCCCCAAGTTCGATGCCGGTCAATAAGCGTTTGAGCTGTTTTTCTTCGCTCTCTTGAAAAATGTTTAGTAAGCGTTTTTTAGCTTCGCTATATTTTGATCCGGTTGTACTCCCAACTATATCCCAAATGTTTTCAATAAATTTTGGCTCCAATTGTGAAATGAGGTAATTAAATTTTGTGTCTTCGGACCTAATGTTATTAATAGAAAATTGGGCTTCTACCTGAAAGAACCATATCTCGGGTTTTTCTGTCCAAAAGGGTGGTAATTTAATGGAGATCTTGTTTAGCTGTTGATCGGCATTATCTTCGGAAGTCATCCTTGATTTTCGGGGTCACCAATTGTGGCAGGCAATAAAAGATATATTTAAAGAATAATATGATCGTAATACAAGCAATGTTTATTTTTTATCACTGACATTGACAAATCAAAAAATATTCAACTTAAGTCAATATAATTTTCGTAGCGACCACGGAGGTCCGCTACAACTCTATATTATACGTTTTTCGAGAACAATATGCTATTTCTATATAAACTATCAACACCTACACAAACATATTAAACATCGAATTACATATTTAAGGCTCCGTACTAATTTGATCGAAAGTTACTCGCCCAATACATTTACCGGACATAAATATTTATGTTGTAAAATATCGTAAATAACTAAAACCTACGTGTTTTGAACCTTTTAAAGTCGTGTAGGTATGAGGAAATAAATGCGTTTCCTGCTAGTAGAAAATAATTATACGCCTCTTTATTAGGTAAGAGGGTAATACTAAACACCTCTCATACCTCATACTAACTGATATTTTCGGACAGTTTTGTGTATACTTTCATACTAATTATTAACCGACTTCAAAAAAGGAGGTCTCAATTAGTCTGAATCTTTTTTTTGCATGTTCCCCGATTACTAGAAGATGCTTGAACTGATTCGGAAAATTCTTTTTTTGTTTGAATAGTATACTCGATACTTCAAAGGTGGTGCCATAGTCATGAAGCAAAGATATGATGATGGAATCCTGGATAAATCGGAACTCTTCAATTTTTTTTATAGAGACTTGAAGCGATTTGGGTATTTATTTTAATTAGCTTTTCGAAAGCATTAAGGGGTTATTTAAAGAGGTAAAGTTGATCAGTTTGATTGTATGTTCGGGGTGATAATTATGTAGTTTATATGTAAATTTCAGTGTGAACCTTGATAAAAAATAACATTTGTGTGTAATTTTGTAACACCTTGTACAGGTAGGTACGCCACGCGCAGATTTAATATAAAAAAGACAACTTCTTTGCCTATAAGTGTAGTGAAATAAAAAAATAAAAAAGGAGATTTGGGCGGCATTCAACTATGGCGGACGTGATTTTTATTTCAGTGATTGTAATATTGTTTCGGAGTGGATCTTGTTGCGTAAAATCAGTGTAGTTTTGTGTAATAAGTGTCAATAATGATGAGCAATGTGGAGGATCATTGAAATAATCGTCAAGTGGTGTGAAAAACGATGAGATTTTTATCGTGGTAATCCACCTCATCGAAGTAGCACCACAGCGTCTGCCATCGATTTTTGACGCCAAACTCTCCCAAGACGCATTGAAATGTATTGCACTAGCCTTTCAATGCAAATACTGAAGACATTATAATACCGAAGACTTGACTGTATGGGCTTCGTTCTCTTTGCCTTCCCTACATGTGAGAATTTTACAACAACAAAAAAGAAAAATTGTCTTTGACATTGATCATACTCGTATAAATACCTCTGCCAGAAACGAGAGCCAGTGACGAGAGCAGATGTACTGTCAGCTGTTTTTGTCACATTTGAGGTTAACTTTTTTGTCGACATCAAAAACCAAACTGAGTTGATATTTTGCATATTTTTTTCAAACTGCAAAATTTTTAACTTCAACGCGGTTTGTAATTATCGTGTTTTTACAATTACCTTTGAAACGTTAAAGAAAGAAGTAGATGCGAAGCCATTAAAAGTATTTTCCTTTACAAATGGCTCGAGACGCTACTGGGAAGTACAGAAATCAAGATTCAAGTGATCTTTTGACGAGGACAACTACACTTCTTTTTTACAAGGTTCACTATCTGAAACTGGACCGTTTTTTACATACGAGGAATTCGTATTAGTGGTTCCGCCCTACGAGGTTGGGTGCGGAATGTAATTTTATTACAATTATGTAAATACATTAAAAAGTTTAATTACATTGATCTTGTTTATCCATATAGGTGATTTTATAGTCTGAATTAAATTACTTTTCATTACAGATACAGAAGAAAAATTTAATTCAAAATTATATATTTCTCACACATATTTAGTCCTGTGTTGGTCCGGGACACAAAAAGAATGTACCAACTGCTTTTTCTTGCCTAGCATGTCGTAAAAAGCGACTAAGGGCATATTGGGCACTGGGTCTGTGATTGTGTAGGCGATGAGCCACTTGTTACTACTCTTTCAAGATTTTTAATCTGACCAAACTCACTAATTGTGGTCTTAAGGAATACAGTGTTCCTTGGACTCTGCCTACCCCTACGGGGATTGCAGGCGTGATTTTATGTATGTTTAGTAAATAAAAATATCTTTCTCGTATGAATGTATCATATTAATTACTGAAACGTTATCAAAAACTATGCATAATGTTATTGAAAAAATGTTACTAACAATCAATTACGCATTTTTGGTACTTAGTTTTTGTTTGTACAAACAAATATCTCATGAAAAGAGGATAATATTCCAAAATCATAAAGTTACAAAATGGTTCCTTTACGTTACAAAAATGGGTCAAAGGCACGGCTCTCGGGCTTCCTCATACTCCAATTATCACGGCAATCGAGTAATTCGATACTTGAATATGTAATTACAGTATTAAACATTAAATGAAGGTATTGAAGACCGTATTGGCATGTCACGTATAATCAGAATGTTCCAGTCTAGTTCGGATGATGGATGAAGACCATGTTATTAGATTAGCCTCGTTGAATAATACTGGGCAATGCTAGGTTAATCTTAAATTTAATCATGATAACCTCTTTCGTAATCACGCGAGAATAAACAGTAGTAGTAGTTAAAATATATTTTTTTAATTCGAAAAATGTAGCAAGGAAACATACAAGCTATCTTATAGAATAAACAGTCTATATTGCAGCCTCATAAAGTATATCATATATGAGGAGCTCGGTGGCGTAGTGGTCAGACTTTGTGATCTCGAGCTCCTCCGTCCTCCTCCAAGGCACGTTAAGCCGTTGGTCCCGGTCGCATTTGTGTCCGTTTCTACCCACCAACCCGCATTGGGCCAGCGTGGTGGTGTTACGGCCCATACTCCTCATGTGTGTTTCTCCATGAGGAAGGTCTGTCCCAGCAATGGGACGTATATAGGCTGAGAACGAATATATGAATAGATAATACATACGAAATCTTTATTTACTTTAATATACGAGTATAATCAAGTATACTTTACCAAATAGTTTATCCAGTGTTGTAAAAAAATATTTACCTGAAACAAAAAAATATATTATTAATATTAACAACCACATTTTGAATAATATACAATACATATTGTGTCAGAAAACTATAACATGATTTTGATTGATTAGGATCAGAAATATATGGAAACCCAAACATCGAACCGACTGACGCCCCTCTTCTCACATAGGGTCGCCCTATCTATACTAATATTTTGATGAAGAAAGGTATGATTGTTTGTATTGAAGGCTTTGAAACTACTTGAACGATTTGAACAATTCATAGCTTCCTAACCTACACTATCCCCAGGTGACATAGGCTTTATTTGATCCCGATATTTCTACAGGAGAGTGTACCACGCGGGCTAAATCGTGGAGAGCCACTAGTTTCTATAATAATAAAAATAAAGACCCATATTAAAGCAAAAAAGTTTTTGTATCTAAATCAGATCTAATGAAAGATCCGTTGATTATCGACTATCTCTAAAATAAACTAGTACTCGTAGCTGATAGTAAACCAAATAATGCGTTCGTAAAAGTACTCGTAGACGCGATATTCCTATCTCACTTTTCCCCCTTTTGACCCTTTCAGGATATAGGCGAGATAATATGTATGTATGTTATAATATGTCAAGGGTGCACTGCGATCGACAAATGGAAAGAGTCGCAGGAAAGATCCGGGGTCGCTTTGCACAGGACCGGAAGAATTGACATTAACAGGCGTGCTTTATACTTAAGGTTTGGGTGTAGGTTTTACTAATGGACTTAGAACTGCACAACCAAGCAATAGCTTATAGCGGCGACGGGCTCACCACCTGTCACGCTGAGCACATGTGTGGTCACTGCATGGTGAAGCGCGGACTATGACAATGGACTGCTTTTGCGGTGCTTTTGCCTGGTCTATGACTGGGCTATTCAGAGCTAGAGCTAGGGGATAATAGTCGTGATGTGTGTGTGTGTGTGTTTTATATTTACAGGATCAGCTGACAAATAATTAATTACTTAACCTTTCGGCAATATTTTGCACATACCACCAGTAGTATTCAATGTATCAAAATATAATCTTACATCTCTTTGTCATACTGATAATCCATTGAAAGCATCTATTTTTTTACCACTTCCAATATAAGCCTTGTGTCTTGTTTATAAGATTGATTTTATAGATTTATTCCGAACACTGAAAGGACAAGGCGAACAAGGAGCCATTAAATACCTTCATTTGATAAATCTTAATTTATATTCTTGTGTATGTATCTGGAGCTTGTTTTTCGTTGTAAATGTCAATTAGATCGTAAGTTCTCGATATCTTGTCGGTATTTAACTACAGGATATATCTTGATGTCCATATACATAGCTTGAAGCATTGCTTTCGAATTATATTTATGTTCGTTCGTCCTCAGCATATATACGTCCCACTGCTGGACACAGGCCTTCCTCATGGAGAAACACATGAGGAGTATGGGCCGTAACACCACCACACTGGCCCAATGCGGGTTGGTAGGCGAAAAGGTTACAATAGCGACCGGGACCAACGGCTTAACGTGCCTTCCGAAACTCGGAGGAGTTCGTGATCACAAAGTTATGGTCACCCATCCAAGGCCTGACCAAGGCGATGTAGCTCTTGTTTTCGATAACCACTACGCCACCAAACTCCTCAGTCGCTACGAAATCGCCGTCTGTTTGTTCTAATAGTCCTTAGGCATTTTCTCTGGCATTCAAATCCTACATAGTTTCGACTATAAAGATTTTATAGCTTCAAACTACGTAGAAGAAACCCGTGTTGGTCCGGGACACAAAAAGAATGTACCAACTGCTTTTTCTTGCCTATCATGTCGTAAAAGGCGACTAAGGAAGTATTGGGCACTGGGTCTGTGATTGTGTAGGCGATGAGCTAGCCAATTGTTACTACTCTTTCACGATTTTTAATCTGACCAAACCCAATTTTTGTATGGCTAAATATGGTCGTAAGGAACACAGTGCTCCTTGGACTCTGCTTACCCCATCAGAGATATGTTTGTGTGTAAGTATGTATGTTTACAATTTAAGCTTTCCTTGATTTCAATAGCCGGATTCTAAACTCCAGGTGCTACCCCTATTCTTATAATATATTAAAAACAAATAGAGCTTTTGAATAAGAAAAATGTATAACTTACAGGTCAACAGGTATCTACACAAAAACAAACTGCCTATAGTTCCATAATAGCCGAATTCCAAAAATACAATTGCGTTGTAAAATCCCAAATTTAGCGTAACAGTGATAGACCATTGAACAATTGAAGCGGAGCCAATTGTTGCGCAACAACAATCGGGCAGATCAAACATTACAGTTTTGTCACGCGTCGCCGGCTGCGTTCGCCGGCAGCGCTGCGTTGGGCAAGCGACATGCGTCTTAGGCTAAGCCGTACAGTAAGCAACATAAGTCCATGATCACCTTTATCAAGTTGCGCAGACTATGGCAGTGGACTGCTTTTGCGGTGCGTTTGCCTTGTTTCTGACTAACTCTTATGGGATAAATATTTTCTTTATAGAGCTTAATATTTTCTAATTATAATCAAATTAGTAATAAGATATCACAAAAAGCCATCGCAAAATCGTACAAAAGCCAGACACCTCATCAATAATAGCAATTAAGTTATTATCTCAAAACAATGCGAGACGCAGCCACTTGCGTTACCATCGTCTCGCTTCGTCGGAGCCGTTAATAATTGTTGACGCAGCGATCGTCCACGCGAGACGAGAAAAGCGTTGAGGTCTCTACCCACTACAACGAAGCATGTTCGTGCTAATACCGCCTCAGGGAAATAATATTGTCACTAGCCAATACGTCCTACAAAGGTGTGACGTGGTGGACCGATAATAAATGAAAGTCCTTGTTGACGTCACTTATTATTTATCGGAAAACTAAGGCACACTGGAACAATTTAATAAAAAGGGTAAATTTCACAAATCACTGCATCTAAAACTTAAAGATATTATCAAAGGTCGTGCTACTTACAATAGTGCCTTTGATAAACTTATAAACTTCATCAATAAACTTTAACTTGTAACTAATTTAACTTTTTCAATACAGATATGTAATTTTGTTATTATCACATTTAACAGTTATAATAATATAATATGTATAATAATTTACAGTGAGCCAACAGCTCCAGACGCTGACGCTGATAGGAATAACATCCGAGAAAGATAGAAAGAGACAGACGGTAAATTTAAAAACAGAAACTAGTGACAATAACAGTAAAGAGTCACTAATACTGCTATAGCGCCTCGTTACAAAGGGCTTCCTAAATGGAAAATCGCATGAGGAGTATGGGTCATTCCAGCACCACGCTGACCCCATACAGATTGGTGGGAAGAAACGGCAGCTTCAGCTTCAACGATCTTTCGCCATGGTCAGTACCTGGTTGACTAAGACTTTGTGATCTCAAGTGCCTCAGAAGACAAAAAGCCAGGGTGGTGGTGAGCGGCCCTGCTTTACGTGAGCCTCCGTGTATAGCGTCCAAGAATACCTGAGCCCAGCCGTGGGCGTTTTATACGCTAGAGACTGAAGGCCATCGTCACATCACATAAAATTCAAAGTCAAAGTCAAATAATTTATTCAGTTTAGGTATTTACATACTCTTATGAATGTCAAATTATGCCAACCGTTCACTAGCTACCAGGAGGCCTTGTTCTGAGAAGAACGGGCAAGAAACTCAGCAAGTTGTTTCCTCCCTTTACAATATAAAGGTTTTGGATGTAACGTCTGTTATAATTATACCAAAACATTGTAAATGAAAGCAACCGGAACTTAAGACATGCGAGAGTACGTATACAACAGATACAAGTTATTCAATGCCAGATAAAATTAAACCATATGGGTTTACATATAGAACTTACAATTGGGTTGCTGATTGACAACCTGCTAGTTGCAATGATTAGGCAGTAAATCATATTTACATCAAGTATTTTTTTTATTATTTTTCCATCCGTTTTCATCTAACTTGTATAATTATTACTCGTAATACAATTTTTTTGTGTGATTGATAGAATTATTTTCTTAAATATGAAGTTATGAGAGTTCCCTATCTTTAGTACTTATTTAAAAGAAAGCCGAAAGTCATTGACTGCACATAAAAATATCATTACCGCTTTCGCTTTTTACCGCATATTCTTTATAAAAACAATCTCTTCCCAATATTGTATTTTGGACCTTAAAAACAATACTTCTATAAAGACAAGAAGGCGGATATTGTCCAACAAAGACAACATAAAAAATATAAAGATGGTTATTTTAAATGACAAACAATAATATTTCAGTGTCCTTATATTAAAGTAAGATAAAAGCTAATTTTATTACTCAATCAGACAATAGGCAAAAGTGAATGTACTTTTTCACATAATTATCTGATTAGGCTCTACTCTAGATTTGAATTAAGCCATTAGCATTATGTAACAATGTGCATTTTATTATCAAATAAAGTTATGATGATGATAATGAAGTTGCATTTAAGGTAGTACACACGCACGGAGCAAAGAACTCGCGACCCCTGATAAAATTCCCAATGGAAGGGTAATTAAGGAAAAAGCAATAGTGACAATGTATGTGTAGATAAAGAATAGTTACTTGAGATAACATGGAATCTAAATCTGTAATAGACGAGTAAGGGCGAATTTGAACAAATTCTGTGTTACTACTAGGGGGTTTGGACACCAATAAATGCTTTTATTGGTCGAATCCGCTGTAATGACAGAGGCCAATTTTAGGCCGTATACGCATTTGACGCTAAAACAACAGTATCACTACACCAGGTGTCGCTAATCGAAATTTATCTATAACACAATACTTGATGTTAGAAATCTCGTCAGCACAAATACTCTTTTCTCCTGAAATTATGTATGTGTCAGGTTTATTCGGTGTTTTAAAATATAGCTGTCTGATTTGACGTGTTCGACGAAAAATTATTGTTTGTTCTGTTTTATAGCTTATTTTAGTAAATACCGTATATCTTCCTCTTATAGTTTTATTGACTAGTGTTTACGCCATTAGCAGGCTCTAGGATTCCCAACACTTGATGATATTTGATTTGGTAACATTTGGAATAATACTTATTTTCCTATTTATTTCAAACTACCTCAGTATCAACACAAATTAATTTATTAGATCAAGTACATGGAGGTAACAATGCAATTAGGTTTCGCAAGGTATAGCCGAAAAGCAATCGTTTCTGGAATTTCGTAACGTTATCAAGATAATCTGGTATATTTTTGTAATAACCCTCTCACTACCTGCGATCAATTTGAACATTAGACTTTATTGTTAAAGTTAAGTTAAAATGGGTTCATTAAAACTTTCATGATTACAACCATCTTTATAAACGAGATCAATCTCGAATATCCGCGCAAAATATTATAGATAGTTTCTAAACTAGGTATGGAAACAATCTAACACAGTATTGCCTGTCAAACTTCACTTCCAATCAAGAATGGTACAGTCTCGCTTCGGCGTAAAATGAAGCAGCCGCTGGCATAGCCGGCGCAATGTCGCGTACGTTCTAATAGCTGCTACGCAGACCCACACAGTTATGATCAGAATATACATTTACATACATAACGCAAGTATAACGATTTGTATTGAAACCAAGCGTGTCAACTTTTTAACGGCTACTGTGACGTCACAGCCGTAATTTTGAGACGGGAGATCCAAAATGATTGAAAGATACCGATGCCACCGCCAATTATGACACAGCAAGGCATTTTTTTTTGTTTTCGAGCCATTCGGACGCCTGCAGACTGTAGTTAGCAGCGGCCAACCCCGACGTTTCGTCGGGGTTTCGAACACGCGCAGAACATAAATTATCGTCATCTATATAAATGCACATTTATGGTTATTATGGTTTGATTGTTCTGTAAGTGACACCGCCACTGGATTGCTAAGTTATTATTGTAACATTGAGTTAAACAGCTGCAAAACTCGTCCAAAATTAAATCGGGTATCACTAATATCTTATAATTTATTATAACTATTGTTTAAACTAAAATAATTTTAAGTATTAAATTGTAGGGTTATATCTTTACCGTGTTATTCATAAAAAATATTAAAGCCATAATAAACCTATTTTAGTTAAAAAGTGATTTTTTAAGAAAACAAAACACTCTGTAACTAAAATAGGTTTATTAAGAGTTTATTATTTTTTATGAATTACACGCTTATTATGTACAAAATAATTGTTACACATAGGTAGTTACAATTTTGTACGAGTATTGGCCCTCACGTCCCATTGCTGGGCACAGGCCTTCCCCACTGAGAAACAAATGAGGAGTATGGGCGTAAGTATTAATTGAAAGAGATAAGTTTGTTACCATGTCTGTAAAATCCTGGATATATTGGGTCCTTACCTATGAAATTGGTGTTTTTATTCTGTATTAGCAATTTGTCCGTAACTATAAAGTTTCAGAACATTCTTATGAAATAATTGTCTCTTCTAAAAATAGACCATATATTTGAGCTCGTATTATTTAATTTGATAATTTTTTGTAAGTTTAATTGTGTTAAAATTAGACACAAAGACAATTATTTTTAACTGCCTCCCGAATACATCATTTGATTTGCATTAACATAAAAACGATGAATAATTTTTATCAAGCGTGTTCACACACATATTACTAAAGCTTGTTTAATGATACATGCCAAATATTATTATCTCTGGATTTGTCGTTGTGAAAAAAACTGATAAAATGTTAGTATGTAAAATGCAGACATCCCAAAATCTCCATACAAAACACCAATTTCATAGGTAAGGACCTTGATATTATATTAAGGTAAGTAAGGATATTTGATTTCAGTGCATTAGTAACTGACAAGCTGAATTTGGATATGATTATTATTTATTAAATTATTAATTCTGTATATCTAAGACCTAAGGTACTCAAATAGCAAATAAACAAATTGAAATCGGCATTACAACGCAGACACGACGACGCGAGACATCCACTTGCGCACGCGTCTACAAGCGCTGGTTGCGCAACAGACAAACGGATCAAACTCAGTCACGACTCGTGATTGATCCGCCCTACATATGGTAATGTCCGTCTGCTTTTATTGGCTACTTAAATATTATATTATTGATCGTTATGAATATTTTTTTATATTTATTAAATATTTTTTGAATGTGAGTGAAAATGGCATTCTTAACTCCTTGAGGCCCACGCGAACGCCGGCATTCGCGAACGTACGTCTCTGTTTAATCATGGTTATGTTCGACTCAAACATGTTGACTTCCTATTGGAAACTGACCGATCCCGAAATTCTACGTGCTTCGGACGTTAAGCAGTTGGTCCCGGTCGCTATTGCAACTGTTTCTACCCACCAACCCACATTGGGACAGCGTGGTAGTGTTACGACCCATACTCTTCATGTGTTTCTCCATGAGGAAGGCGTGTGCCCAGCAGTGGACGTATAAAGACTGCGGACGACGAAGTTTCATCCAAATTCCCAGAATTTGAATGAAACTTATGGACCCCAAACTAAGATGATCTCTTGGACAAGATATATCCCACCACGTTGTCGCTGCTTTTAATAATTGTCACTTTAATTACTTTCTGGTGCCGGTGAAGCCGTTTTGTTGCAGCTCAGAACCGTGTGGTAGCGGCTCATTCAAAGAATACTAGCAACAAATCTCTTCCCTTGGGATCGTAAAAGGCGACTAATGGACTTAGAACTGCACAACCATCCGCTGAAACGTCCCTTAAAACCAGTAATGTTTAATAATGACAGCGATATAAGGGGACTAATCCTGTATACTTCATCTTTTTCACAGTGTCTTATTCAAAAGTGACTGTACCTAGATTCTAGACTTAGGCTGTAATTACCGACTGGACAGCCTTGCAACGTTTTATATTTCCACGAAGTAATCTGTAGTTCACTTCAGAAATTAATGCAATGTATTAAAAATATATCGTGTAATATGAAAGTGAATTTTTTATGTAAAAAAATCTCAAGGGTCTCTCGTGACTACCAGTCATCGATGTCGTAATAGGTGAGTAAATTTATTTATTTCTTAATGTGTATTTAACAGAATATACATACATACATTCATATAATCACGACTATCCCTAAGGGTTAGTGAGAGACTAGGCAAAAGCAGTCCATTGCCATAGTCCGCGCTTCACCAGCAGTGACTGCAATCAGCGTGACAGGTGGTGACCCCATCGCCGCTATAAGCTAGTGTACAGTTCTAAATTCATTAGTCGCCTTTTACGACATCAAAGGGAAGATATGTTGGTAGTATTCTTTTAATTATAAGCGCGAGCTCTATGGGTATAGACCAATTAAAAATGACCTAAATTATTGGTTGCCCGACGAATAATTCATTATTTATTGATGTATACAAAGTACACAAACTAATCTATGCCAGAGCTTCGACTCTTAAGGGTCGTGACTCCACAATCATCTTTTCGTGCACTGCTGCTTTATATTTAAATTTGATGATTCTCTTCATATAATTGCTAAATAACACTTACATAATAGGTAGAAAAACAAAAAAGATTTCATATGATATAAAATCACGATTTTATACTGGAACCTTCGTAACTGATTATATGAAGGAATAAAATAAAACTTATTAGTTTATTTATTTTTTATTTAAAGTGTGGTTTCATGGGTACCCCTAAACTTTAAGGGTAGTTTCATACGTACGCTAACTACCAGTGCCGCAGCGAAGTTGGCATTGGCAGTCATTGTACCTATGAAACGTCCCTAACCCGTCTAAACGTCATCAAAATTAAAATTAAGTGGATATCTAACTCTCATCATTACATATTGGTTTTCAAAAGATGTTATAAATACATCTGTATGTAACTGCATCCAAAATATAATTTAAGAGCGCAAACAATTTGACCTATTGGATCATCTGTTGCCTAACTGTAGAATGCATCTTGCTACACATCCATAAAGATGTAATTGCCTTGGACAGGTTGAGATAAAATATTAAGTTATTAATGGACTAAATGTGATTATACGGTTACATTCTAACAGATGAGTGATGGCTGAGTGCTTTTTTGTTTACAGCTTACCTATAGTTTTTGTTTCTCATTTCAGTTAAGTGGAACAGTACAACAGTAACTGCATCATTATTTTGTAACACAATTTATATTATCCGTGCTTTATTGGTCGATATACGAGTATTATTAACTTCACAAAATTAAAAAGCGGATATCGTAGAACATATTCTGGAACATTTAGGGACTATTGAGTTTTTATCCGTATTAATAGTTAAAATCTAGACCAATAGCGTCAACGGAAACGCCGAAATGTGTGACGTCAGCTTGATAAATTGTTAAGTTTGCGATAAAAAATTGAAGCAATATACATCAGCTGTGCCGCCAGCTGCCATCTTCGTAATCCCAGCATCGTGTTGTGGTTAAATTGTCTATGATTATGTAACTTCAGTTATATTTGAAAATTCAACTATTGGACAAGGACAAGCTGTCATATCACGACATCGTACGTTTTCGCCATTGCTCCTTTTTAACCTACAAAAAACTGACCCTTATTCAGCTCCATTCAGCGTTTTTCTCTTTGATTTTATATGTGGTGCTTACACGAAACAGATGCTGAAGCTGATGAAGCCCCATACAAAACTGGCGTTTTCTATAGACATACCCTAGATATAATACAGATTGTACTAAGTAATGTCATCTTTGGCAATTTTAGATTACAAGGCTAGTGGAATCTTTGTAATATCGAATTCTTTCTTGGTGGTTGCATTCAGGATTGACGGTTGCTTTGATGACAGGATCCAGGATGACAATGTAAAATGTTAGCTATTCATAAACAAATAGATATAAAAATCAAATTGTTAGTGGAAAAGTTTAAAAACAATGCAAATCTGTTAATCTGTCGATATTCAACAAAAATGTGATCAGAATTAGCCTGCCCTTTTCCCAATTTTATTTGGGACCGACGCAACGAGTTTTTCTCCTCCACTCTCTCCTATAACACGCCATATCAACATTCACTCCCATTCTGGCCACGTTCTCATTCACACAATCTATCCATCTCTTCTTCGGTCTTCCTCTCCCTGCATTACCATCCACTCTCATATTTATAACTCTTCTAGTTACATGCTCTTTCTCTCTTCTCAAAATAAATCCATACCACGATAGCACCAGTGATAGTACTGGAGCAACTTTCAGCCATCCCCTTTAAATAAAAATGAGATATCATGGATTATTTTAGTCTATCTACATATAAACGGATAAAATGTTCATTACCTGAACAGCAGCTAGTCTACTCTTAAACGCAATCCCGATTGATCGACATTGAGATTGTGGTGTTTCTTACTCTTCAGTTGCGACACTAGCGCCATAAATGGATTCAAATCGTGCGGATATTGAGTGACTTAAATGACATCGAGTTTTGCTAAAATCGGTACTCGTACCGCCCCTCTCGTCTCGATATTCTGAGATATTGGATTGTGTTATTATTGAGTTTTAAACGAGATTGCGTTCAAGGGTATGCTAGCAGGTAGTATATTGTATATTCATAGAAAGCACCACAAGTTAATTATTACACCAGCAAAACATAGTATTCATAGTATTCCCATCGCTTAAGCGGAATTTTCCTTCCAGATATTTTCTCTCGAGTTAATTGACTGAAAATTATAAGGTTTCTCCTTGACTTTAATATATAACTTTCGCTTGAAGCATTTATTCAATTTTATACTAATAATATGGCTTTTAATATGTATTTGTTTTATTTTAAATTAGTTATTTTGTTTAAAAAAGATACAATAGTTAATGCTATGAAATATTCATCCACGGCTGAGTTATAAGGTTATTTAGGTATTCTTCAAATTAAAAGATCATCTTCGTTTTATTTTAGAGTATAAAAATCTTAATACGTAAAATCTTGCATCTCTAATGCCTCTGCAGCCGCTGCTGGCAACATAAAGAAATATTTGAGGAGCAGTTGGCGGTCGACCAGTGTAAGACAGTAATTTCAAAAGTTTTATATCATGCAAAATAGACCAATTAAAGATGTTTCATTTCAGTCGTAAATTACAACTTTAACTTTATTACTTTTTAAATAATGCTTCCCAAAAATCTCTATTGGTCGACCGCCAACTTCCCCGACTGTACCTTGACATACCTTCCGTGACACGGACGAACACGAGATCACAAAAGTTAGTATTACCTACATAAAATCCAACAATATCAAAAATTGTTTCGGTTATAACATCGGTTCAAACCACTACGTCACAGAGCTCCTGTGAATACAATATCCAAATCCAGGGTTAAAATAGTCACTGTATGTCATAAAAGTTTTCTAAAATTCTCCCAAAAATAATAAGAACATCGTTAAAAATGCTATAGATAGTGAAACCTGTGAGTCAGCCGTCAAACGCAGGCCATGACAGGACACGCCGGAGGCATACTAAGCAGCTCGTCTAAAATAGGCGGCGCTTTCACGAGTCGCTTGTTTTGAACTGATGTAATTACGCTTTCTTCGCAGTCGTATTGTTATATGTTCCTATTTGTTTAACGATTTAAGCGTAAATTTGAAGTGTCGAGGAACAAATGGAACGAATTGAATTTTATTCAGCTTTGGTTAAAATGAATGAAATATCAACTGGTTGGGTGTAAGGAGTCTGGTGGCGTAATGGTTCGTCGCTTTGGCTTTCGATCCAAAACAAAGCTTCGCCATGGTCAAGCCGTGGATGGTTGACCAAAACTTTGTGATCTCAAACTCCTCCGTGCTTCGGAAGGCATGTTCAGCTATCGACTCGCTCGCTTTTGGCTGTTGCTGTTTTATTTCAACTACAAATCATTGAAGCTCTAGTTGCAGCTTTCATTTCATTTAAGGACGTACCGGTCAAATGACAGAAGAAAACTGAAGCAGAATATATACCGATCGGGACGGGTTTGATTCCCCATTAGGGCAGAAGTTTTTCTGCTCGGTTTGGTTGATACTAGTAGTGTTTGATAGGCTTCCAAGCCCGCCTGGCTAGCTACCACCGTCTTACCTAGATTGGTCGCCGTAATATCAATGTTATAAGCATTTTTTGTGTTCCGGAAATCAAAGGTAAGATAGCCAGTTCCTCAGTTGTTGAGGATTTACAGGTGAAGCTCGCTTCCACCTTTGGCCTTATCGTCACTTATTATAAGATGAGATGAAGGCCAAGAGCTTACTGGTAATACGTAAAAAAACCTATTCTATAATTCAATTGAAATCCGATAATGTTTTCTTTTACTCAGGGCAAGAATCTTATTCTTTGGCCGTTGGTCCCGGTTGCTATTGCAAACGTTTCTACCCACCAACCCGCATTGGGCCGCAGCTTGTTGTGTTATGGCCCACACTCCTCATGTTTTTCTCCATGTGGAAGGCCTGTGCCCAGCAGTGGAACGTATAATAGGCTGAAGAAGAAGAACTTACTATTTGGAAAATATCAGGTCCTTACCTATGAAATTGGTGTTTTGTATGGAGATTTTGGGGAATTCTGCATTTTCCGTACTAAAATTTTTTTTTAGTTTTCTTCACAACGACAAATCTAAAGATAATAATATTTGACATCTATCATTAGACAAGCTTTAGTAATATGTGTAATATCACACTTCATAAAAATTATTTATCGTTTTTAAGTGAATGCAAATAAAATGATGTATTCGGGAGGCACTTAAAAAGAGTTGTCTCCGTGTCCAATTTTAACACAATTAAACTTACAACAAATTATCAAAACAAATCAAAAGAGCTCAAAAATATAGTCTATTTTTAGACGAGGTAATTATTTTTTAGGAATACTCTGAATCTTAATAGTTACAGACAAAATACTAAAAGAGAAAAAAAAACACCCATTTTATAGGTAAGGACCCAATAATAACAAAAAATCTTAAGGGTTTAGTAACAGAGTTTTACTCTCAGAGAACCTTCACACAAAATACAACAAGTGCTACGTCGGCTACGTTTACGCTCATTTCAAAAACAAAAACTAATCAAAATCGAATTTGGTCATCCATCCGGAAGTAAACCACACCTAATGCATAACTTATACGGTTATAAGACAGAACACGACCATATATCACGACCACCGCCTTAAAATATTTTTGATCGGTGATATTCCATTACATAATATGAATACTAGGTTATTAAATTGAGTTCTATGATATAATCATCAATAAATTTTGTTTTGATCCTAACTTACATAATGTAAGTTAGGATCAAAACAAGCCAATTGAACTTTGGAGAAGAAATTTTTATTACATCAATATATTTATTCAGCTATTCAAACTGTTTTTAGGTCTCCGTAGGCGTGAAGAGACGCAGGGAAAGTTATATTGCGACAGTTTCTTACGAGTACATTAAGGCTATGAATTTTCAATTTTTACACTTCCTTATTACATCCCCAAGATCACTCACACTGACCTAATCAAATACAAGAAAACACTCGGAAAGCTTCGAAACTTAGCAAAAGATACTAGAAAAGGATAACAAAGTTTCTCAAGCTCAACCTGTGACCTAATCTACTATATCCATTTACAGGTGTAAACCTCCGCCCAAAGGTGGCGTAAGAAAATTATTATGCGACACGACTTTCTTGATCTGATCTAGTGACCTCACTCTTTCAGACTGCATACTAAATATTCAGTGGCAGATGATGTGTGTTTGTCACTTTACAAGCTATCTTTACAAGACCGACTGTCGACGGAGAGATGTCACATCGAAACGAAGGATAACGGATATAAGTATATAGGGATGAGGCTGTATGCCTGGTAGCTCCTGTGTCTAGATTAAATCTATGGCCTCTTATGAGGTAAACTGTCAACTATTACACTATCGCGGGCTTGCTGGTCATAGAGCGGTTAAGATGGAAAACTGGGAAACATTCTGATAAGTTACTCTAAGATTCTATGGTTAGAAATACAACTGTGATAATTATGTTGGATGCCGATTAGGTATTGTTATTGGTAGTCATTGCGAGTTAGCTGGAGACGAAGGAGCGAGAAGAGACGATAACGAGGAACTTCCTATTGGTTGGAAGGAGAGAGTGCGGTGGCTGTCGAGGTGGCACTCATCATGGGAAGCGGGGACGGGACTTCTTGTTTCCTTGTTTCTTAAAATGATAAATACTATTCATTGGAATGACATCTGTTGGTTTGGTCCAGACGTAAGTATAGCTGATTGATAATACATAAGATAGACAATGCATAATGAGGCAACACCAATTTATCAAGGCATTAGGGTTCTCTATATCCATTATTCCATACTTTTAACCTAACTACCTGTTTACAAAAATTCTATGTAGGATATTACCCATATATTATGTAACTACGAAATCCGTAATTACATTTGGTAAACAGTGCGCATGCATCGATGGCTCAATGATGTCTCCTTAGCATAATACTCTACCTATAATCTATTGACAGATTTAAGTTATATTGCAGGTAAATTATAATTCAAATTAAAATGTTTAGTTTAATATTAACCGTCTTACCACAAAAAACTTTAAATATCTGTTAAGCAAGTGTTTTAAAAAAACGTTACCACAAGACCGTGTTTAACGATTGTCTAGAGCTAGACGCGGCTTAAACATCGTCTAAACAAAAATTAAACTGGCGTTAAACGCGTACTTAAACTTTTAATAGTGTTTAGTTAAACAAGTGATAGACAACTGTTCAATTTGTCTCTTGTGGTAAGACGGTAAGTATTTTTGAAAACGCACATTAATAACGCATGCGGTGATTGTCTGTAATAAGTAGCATAATTAGATCTTAGATATATGCATTTATATATTATGAACATTGTGACTACTGTTGACAAACCTAATAAGATAATCTTTTTTATTATTTTTTTAACCGCCTCTGTGGTCTAGTAGTTGACACCACCGGGTGTTGAACGGGAGGTCTGGGGTTCGATTGCCTCCGGAGCAGGAGTTTTTCTGCTTGGTTTAGTTGGTGGTAGGGCTTTGAAGCTCGCCTGGCTAACTACCCACCATCTTACCTATATCTATCGCCATAAGAACAAATTGTTCCGGTAATTAGAGGCAAGATAGCCAGTTCCTCAGCTGTTGAGGAATACAGGTGAAGCTCGCTTCCACCTTTGGTCTTATTGTCACATACCATCAGGTGAGATGAAAGGCAGTTCACGTGATGGAAAGTCATAACTGATAACCGCCACTAATGGGCATATGCAAGAATCTCCAGAGTAATTACAAATACGTAGTCGGTTTCTTACTTATAGTATCTCTGCATATTTGGTATAGGTTTAGCGTAGCATTATCGCTTTAACTTCTTATTGTCGTCCTGTCGTCCTCAGCCTATATACGTCCTACTCCTGCACACAGCCCCCCCCCCCCACCCTCCCCTTAAGGAGAAATACAAGAGGAGTAAAGCAAAATGATGTAAAGAAAACCCTCATACTGGACATAGATCTCCCCTAACGCACGCCACTGCTCTCGATTTTCAGCCGTTCTCATCCAGCCAACTCCAGCCAACCTACGAATATCGTCATCGAATGTCACAGGGCGTTCCACACGAAAACCAAGAAAACCCTAACAATACATAAATTGTGTGATTTTTATCTTCTTATCTGTGTTAAATTAGACATTGTAAGTTTTCGTAAAAGCTACGCATGGATGAAGTTCCCGGTCTTACAAGCATTCTCAGGTCATGGTACATAAAACAATTCATCTGGTGAACACAAAGTCTTCAAATCCTTATAAGGTTCTTAACGACCAATGTCTTAAGGTTATATATTGAAGATTTTTTACAGAATTGTATAGTTTGATGTGCTGTCGAGTACCACATATCGTCAAGGTCTTCATTTCCACTACCAGTGTAAAAAAAAACTAATGAAGATGAGAAAGACGTAAAAGATACGAATCTGGCTAGTACCTGCACTATTGCTAAAGATGCTCCGTGAGAGGTCAAGTGATCGTGTGAACTGTTTACCAAATCATTTTACGGCACCTTGAACAAATAATCCATAATGATTTGGCTTTAATAGAATATTAGGCAGTTTAACGACGTAATCAATCAATAAATACATAATAACAAATGTTTATACAAATTACTTAAATTTTATTTAATCGTGTAGATACGTGCAGTTGAACAACATATAGGATTGGTTGAAATTTAAAAAATATATACCAACGAGAATTTAAAACGTAATTACCACTTTTTAATTACTTACTTCAATATCATGTGGGGTGGTTGGATATTTGTTCCTAATTTCAAATTTTCCACGTGTGAAATTTTGCAAATAAATAATTAAGGTATGTTGACATTTTATGTTGACTTTCTCATGAAATATTTTGATTTTTCCGATTTCAAATTTACCGAATGCGTTATTTTTTAAAATAGAAAACAAACTGTATGAATTCGCATTTTAAATAAGTACATACATAACGATTAAAAAGTTTTGTCGTAGTTGAATTTCTTTTAATTAGGCTTCGGTACAGGTGGTCCCGTTTACTCACTAATACCCATCCCCGGCTTGACCCCAGGTCCCTACACGATGGTACTTTGCCACTCTTTCTACATAGACCCCCTGTGTAGAACACATTAAAAATTTTCGAAATGTGTGATAGCTCGTCTGCTTACCCTTTCGGAATTACAGGCATTTTGTTTTGTAATAATCTTGATGCAGATGATTGCGATATCTCTTGTTTTCGTTTGTCAAAATTGTGACAAACGAAAATAAATTACATTCTGTCGATGATGATTGAAGAATCAACCATATCTATATTAGATGATTCAACCATTATGAACATCTGATCATTATGTAATAAGATTTGTTTTATTCTTACTGATATTGCAGCTACTGCGAAGAAAGTATCTCAGTAATTTGATAATAAACTTTTATAAAACAGAGAAAGAAGATGGCCATCAATAAAAATAACAGCAAAAATAAATTAAGAAATGGATGACCTACGTAATGCTATTACAGAAGGAAGGGAAGCATTTTCCTTATAGAAAGTTGAGAAAAATGTCGAAACCATTATTACATTAGTAATTAAAAACTTCTCATTTGAATGAAAAGTAAATTGACATCTATGATATAATAGTTACATCACTTTCATAATTATCGAAAATTTTCATCGATCATTCATTACTTCTGGCCAATAGTGCCAATGAAACTAGCAAACTAAATGGTTTTGCTTTAATAAGTCATATAAAATTTATATATTTCGAACTTATTAATAAATTATTACCAATTTTACTGTAAAGGCGTGCTTGTTTTAGTTCTAATCGGAATTTTAAAAAACTAGCTACCGTAAGTGCTAGTTTTTTAAAACCGTACTATCAACCGTACTATCAACAGAAGTTAAATATGTCAATAAAAACAAAAAACCACAAATATATTCGGGCGATCGTGTGAACGTGACCGAATTTTATATCGTTTTGTTCACTTTTACTTTCAATTTCCATAAACTGTTGTGATACACCTTACTCAGCCCGCATAGTGATCATTTTCGAATAACAGAAAAGTAACTTATAGCAAGGCTTCTACACTGTTATTTATTTATTACAGACAGTTGTAAATAAATGCTCGTAACAATAAAAGGCGCAAACACTTTCTTTTACGTTAAAATAATTATGGTCATATTGACAGCTCCTCAAAAATTACAATGGAATTGTATACAAAAAGCTATACTTTTATAGTTTCCATTACCTTTGTATTAATCGCAAGGCTAAATCGTATTGAAGTGTTGAAAGTAAAATTTTATTGCAATAAAGGTATTCATTGTCAAAATAGTATAAGTAATGGTTTGGGTGAAGAAAGAAACGGAAATAATATTCAATGCAAGGAATCTGTCCCGAGTCCATGAACTCTTAGACAGCGAGAAGAGAAGGCTATAAAGATAAAAAGTGATGCGCATCAACTAGGGCCGTGATCACGTGAAATATTAGGTCCTTTACCTATGAAATTGGTGTTTTGTATGGAGATTTTGGGGAATTCTGCATTTTCCATACTAAATTTTTTTCAGTTTTCTTCACAACGACAAATCCAAAGATAATAATATTTCGCATCTATCATTAGACAAGCTTAAGTAATATATGTAATATCACACTTCATAAAAATTATTTATCGTTTTTAAGTGAATGCAAATAAAATGATGTATTCGGGAGGCACTTAAAAAGAGTTGTCTCCGTGTCCAATTTTAACACAATTAAACTTACAACAAATTATCAAAACAAATCAAAAGAGCTCAAAAATAAAGTCTATTTATAGACGAGGTAATTATTTTTTAGGAATACTCTGAATCTTAATAGTTACAGACAAAATACTAAGAGAGAAAAAAAACACCAATTTCATAGGTAAGGACCCAATAAAAACCTATTTGCCACAACGAAATCAGTCGAAAACTTTATAGCCCATCCTCACTTCACGGAGGACAAGAGGTGGTGTTAAATCATTTGAAAGAGTAACGCAAGTACGAAGTGTGTGTGGGCAATAAAGTTTTCGACTGTGATGTGGTTGGGGTACTTACTTTCGTAATTAACGCGATCGGGGCATAGCTCTCTTCTAAGATCGATCGCTACACAAAAGGCACACATTTGGTAAGCTTTTCCGTTTTTTAGGGCACAGCATCGTAATTTGTAATACCTGCATAACGGTGACCCGTCAAACTGGACACGCACGAGTGACTCGTGGTCATTGATAACCGTATATCACCGTAACAGTCGTACCTTTTGTGTTATAAATACGAACTTTAATTAAAAATAGCAATAACATTAAAGTTGTAATTAAACCTGATGCAACCCTACAATTTCTGGTTTATAGGAAGGGGAAAGCCAGTACAGGACGATCAGAATAGCGCATTTGAGAGCTGTCTAAGAATTTACTTTATTTTGATATTAATAAGCGCGACAGTTTTTCTTTAATACCGCAATTGAGGTGAAACGCCGAATCTAATCGTTTGCGCAAAATACTAATGAACCCATAAACAAAAACCATAAAACCATTAACAAACCTCTAACATTACACTTTCAAATTAAGAACATTTACGTAATGCTAGTTATCCACCAACCCATGAAAACAAACGCTGATAATTATTGCGTTAATTAGCAATGAATTTGCAATGGGTGACCTTGGCCGAAAGTCTGAACCTTGTTAACATATCGGGTAAGATGACGCTTGAAGATAATATGAAGGAGACTTAATGGTCCTTCTATTGGCACTAGTTATAAAGAATGAGAATCGCCTCAATAAATAATAATACATACATACATATAATCACGACTATTATCCCCTAAGGGTTAGTCAGGGACTAGGTAAAAGCACCGCAAAAGCAGTCCACTGCCATAGTCCGCGCTTCACCATGCAATGATTGCACTCAGGGTGCTGAGCCCATCGCTGCTTCGCCTTTTATGACACCCAAGGAAAGTATTCTTTTAATGAGCCGCTACAACACGACTAACACGACTACTGTTAAAAATAAAACTCGTAAAAAATCTTTATACTCGTTATTGCATACACAAGAATATTAACAAATAATTAAATAACAAATGCGAACTGATCTGGCTTAAGTACTTCTGATCCAAAAGAGCTAATAAACTTTTAAATAATACAACAATGGATTAAGACACTATTGACAAAATATAATATTGATCAAAATTTTAATGTAAACTCAAACAATAGGAAATCTGTGTAGGTTAAGATGAAGAATAAAATAAGGACCAAAAATATCAACATCTCTATTAAATATGTTAATAACACGATAATCTCTACGATGTAACATGTTAAAAACGCTCTTTTAAGTTAATATACGGTTTCAATTAAAACGATTTAATTATACAGTCTACATTACTTGATCTCGAGATAATCCTTTCAAAAGATTGATTACTTAAGATACTTTAATACAATTCTTTTCGGTCGAAATCCCTTTTACGAGTTTTATCACGAGATTTATCTGTTAGATATTACCGGCTATTGATAGTGAAATAATAATTAGTTTTTGCTCAAGGTTACAGAAGGTACAGTTAAAAGGAACTAACTAAACAGTGAGTGGGGGTAACAATGGTTTTAATTACGCACTTAAGGTGTGTTTAATATAGCCATTACTGCTAATTAAGTATTATTTGGTTTGCGGCGCGAGACCGATTGCTATGGAAATTTTCAGAGGCCTACGTCCAGCAGTGGTCTTTCGGTAGATATGAGATGATCATGAGGTTTTTATTTATGATAATTAGGATAACTTTTTTTTACAAGTTGACAAATAAACTTGTTTTGATAAGTGGTTTCAGCCTCCTAGAACACATGTAATAACCGTAAGTACATTTGCATGTCAATCCTACAGGCATCACTACACAATAGAAGATGTGTAAATACTCCTTATTTGACGCGACAGGACATCAAACCGCATTTGACTTTTGAACTAAGAAATTAGGAAATACCTTTCACTTGACATAACTGGGCATCGAACTCTAGGATTGATATAATTTTTTACGCAATAATACGTCAAATCTGCATACGGTGTTAAGTCAAAAATGAGAAAATTATGGAAATTTAGTATAATAAATTTCGAAACTATAAATTCTACCCTAATTATGTAACTGATAGCTGTCGTAATAACTTTCATTTGAATGATGGTGTGTATCCATTGCCGTTCAATATAATCATTAATCTGACTACAGTGTTTATTGACCGGCAATGGATGCTAAATGACATTAATGAACTCGTAACGAAAGGTGTTTTGCAACGCGACACTTCCGTGCTTGCTATCATGTACTATTTCTTTCACTATCGTTAGGACTGTGACCACAGAACCCAGAATTCTATATATAATCCTACATTTGCGCGCATTATCAATTTCTTAAGTGTGTTGTTGATATTCTTAAGTGTGTCACGGCTTAGTAAAAAATTTAATTTCAATTCCATTCTATCATCGGATGACACACCGAACGTCATCATATGAAAACGTAGTGATAAGAGTATGTTATCTATCATTATGTAGTCGATATTTCATCCATTCACCGATTTTCATAACGCATTCGAATCACGCAGTAATAATTAATAATCTCCCTGTGTCCGTGTTTCCGAATAAAACATATAATAATGGGATTATAAGACTAAACAGGCATTAATTCGTTTCGTCGTCGTATCTCTGTGGTGCACCTGCGACCACAATGTCGCTTTCCATCAGTCGAAATTGTGACACAGTGCTGGAATCGTGTGTAAAACCTGTACGCGCGCTCCAAAATGCAACCTACAGAACACTCATAAACTTGTTGCAATGTTCGAGATTCTGAAGCTTGTTTATCGTTTTGGTTAACTTTGGAGGTTCAGAATAATTTAGTATGTAATGCTTCAGATTCACCTTTGATTCTAGACGTAAACTTTGGTACATACATCGTCAATTTACAGTATCATTTTATTATAAGCTTGAGTAATCCTGAGGTAAGCCTCAATATAAGTCCTAATATTACAGCAAGAGCTTACAAAATTTGCGGTAGTTTCATGGGTATGTACAGTCAGCAACAAAGAACATAATATTATGTAAGAATATTATGCTATAAATATAGGTTATTTACCGCCATGACTTATGTGCATTCGGTCGTTCCGAGACCGAATAAATCAAATAAATGTACAACAAGATGTGCAATGAAAAATCCAGCAACTCTACTTGCTGACTGTACCATTAAAGTACAGAAGCCCGGGTACCTATAATCAAGCTACCAGCTACCGCAATCAATTTACTTTATAATTAATCAATTTTATTAACAACGATTGTTCGTTGCCCAATTTTCAGTAAATGGCATTGTATTAGCGGCCCATAAAGATAATGGCTACTTAACGTGTTTTGTTGTACAATAACATAAAATTGACTGGTATGGCTGTCACAAACTTGACGATTTTGTTTTTTTTCGTAGCATTTCGCATTTTTTTATTATCTTGTTCTTCATAATTCGTATTTTAATTCCGGATCCTGCATAAATTGGAGGATCTTTTGGGAAACAACAGCTTCATTGGTGCATTTAATTTGTTCACAGTCACAAAGGGCTTTCACGCCATGCCTTTTTCTACCAGCTATTTAAATTTAAAGTTCAACACCTCTATCGCAGGCGGATTTCGTGTAAGCTTAAAAACACAATCACCTCGTCCTCAGCCTATATACGTCCCACTGCTGGGCACAACTCCTCCTCATGGAGAAACACATGAAAAGTATGGGCCATAAAACCACCCAGGGGTTGGTGCAACACGTCATCACGTTTTTAAGATCCACATGTTCTGTCTCAAGTGTATTGGAGACCTAACAGGTCTAAAAATGCATCATACCGCATAAACCGCATACGCCGAGACGATTACTTGATTACGGTCACGTTGCAACAACGCCGAAGATAGAGCAATGTGAGACCCAATGGGAATGCGGTCCGATACCATTTGGAGATGCCAGTGTTATAAATCTTTAATATTTAATATAGGGTCCTTACCTATGAAATTGGTGTTTTTTTTCTCTCTTAGTATTTTGTCTGTAACTATTAAGATTCAGATTATTCCTAAAAAATAATTACTTCGTCTAAAAATAGACTATATTTTTGAGCTCTTTTGATTTGTTTTGATAATTTGTTCTAAGTTTAATTGTGTTAAAATTGGACACGGAGACAACTCTTTTTAAGTGCCTCCCGAATACATCATTTTATTTGCATTCACTTAAACACGATAAATAATTTTTATGTATTATTACACATATTACTATATTACACATATTACTAAAGCTTGTCTAATGATAGATGCCAAATATTAATATCTTTGGATTTGTCGTTGTGAAGAAATCTGAAAAAAATTTTGTATAGAAAATGCAGAATTCCTAAAATCTCCATACAAAACTCCAATTTCATAGGTAAGGACCTAATATAAATCTATTAATTACACCCTTATTCATAAACGCTATACTAAAGTTTTAAGCAATTGTTTAACCATAGTAAGCTTTACGTTGCCTCAAACTTAAATAGCGTTAATGAATAAGGGGGTTAGAGATTGTTTGGTTCGATTCCCCACAGGAGCAGGAGTTTTTCTGCTCGATTTGATTGGTGGTAGGACTTCTATGCCCGCCTGGCTAACTACCACCGTCTTACCTCAATTTGTCGCCATAATAACAATGTTATAATTCATTGTTGTGTTCCGGCAATTAAAGCAAGAAAGCCAGTTCCTAAGTTGTTGAGAAATACAGGAGAAACTCGCTTCCACCGGCCTTATCGTCACTTACCATAAGGTGAGATAAAGGCCAAGAGTTTGCCTGTCAAATGTGAAAAAAAGCACGCAAACCTATACGCCATTCAAAGACAACATGAGCCGGAAGGAGGGAACAATATATCAATTAATATCAAATAACTTGTTTTCGTACATGCGATTATAAACAAAATACACTTTAAAGAAATAAAAGCATCGATACGAAATTAAAATTAAAACCTGAAACACACGTGGGATCAATACATTGTCGGATTTTTATTACAAAAACATCAAAACAAAAACAGCAAAAGCAATGAAACCGTAAAAAATCTTTTGAACTTAATAGATATTACCTAGACTACTTTCTATATCGAATCATTAACCTCATAAGATTATAACATGATATAACATTTAATAACATATTCTGTATATATCTGCAAGCAATAAATATAAATTTTGCAAACGTAACAGTTAAAAATAACACAAGATTATCGAAAGTAATTCAGAATATCATATTTATATAGCTCAAAGAACTTAAGTGCGACTTTCCTTTTCATTCTAATATTTGCATAATCGTGCAAACGCATGTGCATAATATGAGCCATTTATGAAGAAACATAAACATTCAAATTAGGATTGCATCGCTGACAATCATGTAATACAGATAGTGTTAAAACGTTTCAATTGACTCGCACAAGAATCGCACACAAATATCTGCACGACTTCAGCCATCTACTGAATTTAGAGACAAACGCGCAGATAGTTGGCCTGTAATTTAAATTATTATTTGCAAATATAAATATCTTATAGTTTTAGATAACTTTTTTTTGTATATTTATTTCCACTTTAAAAATTTTTTTAAGCTATTGCATAGCTTCTATCGCGGGCCTTGAGCGCGGGGACCGAATCCAGAAATTCCGTAACGAAAAAACCTCACGCTCCCCACTCCGATGCGCAAGGAGGTGTGGCTTTGTGGATTGCTACTGTTTTCCGCTTGGGGCGCTTTTTACTTTTTTCCATAGCGAGAGCGAGAGAGAGAGAGAGAGAGCGAGAGCGAGAGATAGAGAGAGCGAGAGAGAGAGAGCGCGAGAGATAGAGAGAGAGCGAGAGAGAGAGATACTGGCGTACGTTTTAAGTTGATACAAAATGCAATAGCTTTACCGCGGCAGTCCCCGAGTGCCATACGTCTTTTTTTTTGCTTTTTCACCATGTGCATTCAGCTTCTAGGCTAATCAGATCTGTATATTAGAGGGATAATGACGTTTTGGGGTCTGCATACCCAACGATATAGCAACCCATTAACATATTATTAAGATAAAAGTATGTATCAGATAGTGGCCAGTGGAATTCCTTTAAGCCTTGCAACGTTGTGGCTGTTGTCCAGGAGCGCCAGAGCTAATTGGTTCTTATGACCCTTCAGACGATATAATTCTCACTCGACTGTTTGATGACATTTTTGATTTTTGGAATTTGAAGATAGTCGTGGACTTCAGTGTTTTTTATGAACCAAGGTGCACTGCATATGATTCTCAGTGCTGAGTTTTGGAAGCGCTGTAATATCTCAACATTTGAGTGGCTAGCTGAGTCCCATAGCTCGATTCCATATGTCCAGACACGTCTAATTATGGTTTTGTAGATGAGAATCTTATTTTCCAGGCAAAGAGTCGAATGTCTTCCGATTAGCCAGAGAATTTCCTTCAGTCTCATGTTTGCTTGGTCTCTTTTGCTCTTTATGTGATCCTTCCACGT
This sequence comes from Parapoynx stratiotata, assembly GCA_910589355.1. Taxonomy (NCBI): domain Eukaryota; kingdom Metazoa; phylum Arthropoda; class Insecta; order Lepidoptera; family Crambidae; genus Parapoynx; species Parapoynx stratiotata. Next base: position 15,625,230 of record OU342460.1, on the reverse strand, counting down.
TAGTTTTCTGTCCAAGTGAATTCCCAAATATTTCCCACTTTAATAATTTTTTTATTTTTTTATTTTGGAATTACAAATTCCATATGTTCAGGGTGTTTGTAATGGGGTCGGCACAACATTGTCTTCATTTTCATTCTGTAACTCGTCAGTTCAGCATCGACTTTCTTTATTCTCATATACTTCACGCATTCAATCCATGGCTTGATAGTTATAAAAATAATATCAATTCAAAATCTTAAGACTTACTAAAACGTCACTGTTCAAACGTGCAAACCTAATTCAATATTTATTTATTTAATCTTTATGTACGACGTACAAAGGCGGACTTAATGCCTTTAGGCATTCTCTACCAGTTAACCGGAAAGCGGAGTGAGGAATGTTTGGTGGTTAATTAATAAACTATCTGCAGCAAAATCATATAAATGCACAAAAAATCGACAGCCATAGACGCCGCATTTGAATATAAACCTTACCCTTGCTAATTAAGTTATCTTAACAATTATGTACAATTTTAATTCAAAGATAATTTCTTAGTAAACACAGAGTAATATTAGTAAGTACCATCATAACACATCGCGTGACATTCGACGAGCGAGCCTAGAATCCACGTGCGTGGTCGAAGAATTACTCGGATAACGTTGCCCAGGTAATTGGCTAAGAATTGTGAATTATGCGAACGTTGAGCCTATAGAAAGTGAGGTTAATGCTCTGCTATTGAATTTTAACGCCTGTTAATGCGACTATAATCGGCGTTAGTTGGTTATGAAATTCAGTGAAAATCTAGTTACTGAGACAAGTATTATCGATGTTAGATCAGCGACCAACTTCTGAACGAAGCAAAGATTTTTAGATGGATGGTACGGGCCTCTGGAAAACTTTGGTAGGTCGTTAAAAAATAAATATATTTCAGTTCTTGCCTAGTCCTTGGGAAGTATAAAGTAATAATTATCAACGTTAGGCTTGTATTGACTTCCGAAAAAAATATATTCGAATGGTATATCTATCAACTAGTTCCATTATAAGCAACTAATGCTGCTTGTGTTACGGACACCAGATGATGGATAAATATATTTAATAGATAAATACATATAATATTCTGAGTTAATATAACACGCATAAAAACATCCATGACTGGAGAACAAATGCCTGCCCGAACAGATTCATCACACAATCATCTGCCCCCGCCGGGGATCGAACCCAGAATCTCTCAAAATGGCGACGCCCTGAGACAGACCACTCGACCACGGAGGTCGTCAAACATACATATAGTAGTTAAATTTATGTTTTTTAGGGTTCCGTACTCAACTAGGAACCCTTATAGTTTCGCTCAGTCCGTCTGTCTGTCTTCATCAACGGATAATTTCAGTGACCGTTAGCACTAGTAAGCTGAAATATCCTACCAATATGCATATCAATCATGCCGACGTAAGTAGGGGAGGTTTTTTCCACTTTTAGTGATAAATAAAAAGTGGAAAAAACCTCCCCTACACATAAAGTGGAAAGTTATTTTTTGTCATTTAAACCCTAACGTGTGATATATCTTTAGAAAGGTGTTTAAAATAAATAGGGGTTTACTTAAATAATTGTTTGATGTTGTTCATATTTTGTATTTAGTATACTTTATATACACGCGACAGATTTGTTTCTTGCCATAATATCTCCTATCGCAGATGGGCTGGAAGAGCTTTCTTTAGGAATAGACCACATCCTTTGTACTTAATATTGGGTCCTTACCTATTAAATTGGTGATTTTTTTCTCTCTTAGTATTTTGTCTGTAACTATTAAGATTCAGAGTATTCCTAAAAAATAATTACATCGTCTAAAAATAGACTATATTTTTGAGCTCTTTTGATTTGTTTTGATAATTTGTTGTAAGTTTAATTGTGTTAAAATTGGACACGGAGACAACTCTTTTTATGTGCCTCCCGAATACATCATTTTATTTGCATTCACTTAAAAACGATAAATAATTCTTAAGAAGTGTGATATCACATATATAGCTAAAGCTTGTCTAATGATACATGCCAAATATTAAATATCTTTGGATTTGTCGTTGTGAAAAACTTAAAAAATGTTAGTATGGAAAATGCAGAGTTCCCCAAAATCTCCATACAAAACGCCAATTTCATATGTAAGGACCTAATACTTAATGCAAATCGAACAATATTGTACGGACGAGTATGAAATGAAACGTGTATGAAATGTGCGAGCATGAAAGATCGGAAAAGCTCTACCTAGGGACAGTCGAGGTAGTTCTCCAGTAATTTTTTACACGTGACAAAGTAAAGGCAGTCAATTATAATTTAAAAAGAAACTATTTATGATCTTTACTAAAGCTTGTCTTATGATAGATGCGAAATATTATTATCTTTGGATTTGTCGTTGTGAAGAAAACTGGAAAACTTTTAGTATGGAAAATGCAGAAATCCCCAAAATCTCCATACAAAATACCAATTTCGTAGGTAAGGACCTAATATTTAATTTATGTGTTCTGTATTTTAGTTGTCTGTTTGACGTAAAATTATCATAGAAATACAAAAAAAGGTACGATTATTTCATACTCATAATAAAGTACGTTCTTGGGCATAGATTCGTACAAATTGCTTTGACATACTTTTACAAGTTTGCTAGCAAATGTACAGTACAGATATTAAGACATAAGATTTTAAACGAGCAAAACGAGCGACAAAGTGATAGATGAAGTTGTTTTTAATAAAAAAAATCAGCAAATCAATGAACTGATCACCACAGGTGTAATATCTGAACGCGTCAACGACGTTCATATTTTATAAACCAATATTGCTAGTGCAATAGAATAAAACAATATACCTAGCGACCACTTCCCATAAGATTGAAGGGTATGCGGCAACGCAGATATAAATTTTATGATACTTTAATTGATAATCATAAATGATATCCATGAAACTTAATAGCCTTGATCCATCAGCTATTCAAGTCAATAGCCACTAATTAGTTCAGCGTACTAACCGTAAATGCTTTAGTTCAGATGGCGTAAAGCAACATACTCTATAACTAACACTACTCATATTCTTTACTGCAAATTCTAGAGTCTATAGTTTAGGCCGGGCAGCTTATATGTTACCAATATAGTATTCATTAGATTTTAATTCACATCAGGCCATTTTCCCGGTTCTTTAATTTGGAAAAGCCATGTAGTGCACGTTCATAATTTTCACTAAACTAATACGCAAAACTAAGCCAGTCAAATATGAATGTCGTCTAAATTAAGGTAATCCACTGTTGGACAAGCCAATATAATGAAAAGATGAGGTTTTGTATTCATTCAGGTGTATTTCTTTATGTTTTTTCAAGTAATGTCCTGTCCTCAAAATAATGTAAAATAAAGTCGTTTTTCTCAGAAATTCTATGCCATCCCACTCTATCTTAAGTTCTCATCAAGCGCACGTCGTACTTTTTAGATAATTTACCACAAAAGACATTTGAACATGTAGGGTAAAATTCACAAACATTTGAACTTCTAACAGTTGTTGATACTCGTATACGATACGAACGACTGGATGCAGCGCGAATGGAGCTAAATATGAGACCTACGACCTTGAACAACGGCAGGACACCTCGTCCGAGTTAGCAAGCGACTGCGATTTGTTATGAATAGTGCAAGACTAGTCTATTTTTACTTAGACGATGTGGCATACATTTATAAATCTCGTGCCTCTAACCTCTCACCGAACACATGCGTGTATTATATTTTTATTTTCGGAGTTGCTCAGCAAATCAAGCTAAGCAGTGCTTCAGATAAAGGTAAATTGCAGGTACCCACATCGACAACTCAGTACTGAGTATATAACGCTCTCCTCTTCTCTTTAAATTTGGCGATACTCGACAGGGTCCATAATTTTTACCTTATGTTATATGTAACACCTTTTTGTAAACATTATAGTTGCAATAAAGTATTGAGAATTGAGTCTTTCTTTTGTCTTAACTGCATTGAAAACTTAATGTTTATAATAAATATGTAAAATTAAACGGAAGCATTTTCCTACACACAATAGTAATGTTTTTATTACGTGTCCATATTGATAAAGTCGCACGTATCAATATACGTGCGCACGCGCTCATAGTCGACAATTACCGCCTGTCAAAAGTTGACCGAGTTTTTTTGTTGTTGTGAAGTCTGTGAGTCACAAACTTTAAGCCTTTATAAAAGTTTTTGAACAATTACAAAAGAAAATTTAATTTTGTGTGACTCTTGTTAACTCAATCACCAAGCTCTTATTTACGATTAATACTACTGATTAGTTGTTTAAGACTTAGTAGACATTTTCTCATTGTCAGTTCCTGTTAATAATGTTAAAAACATAACTTTTAGGGGCTTAATAATTACTTTACGTTTTATTTAATTTTCGTAAGTTTATAGTTTTTATATTTCATGTTCATTTTTGTATAAATAAGTTCGTTACTCTTTACCTATACTTAAGACAATTAGTTTACTTCATAAGGCGTCGTTTATACTCCACAAAATCGTAATCCTCGATTTCAACTTCAACTACAACACGAGATTATTATTAGGTACAATGTTAACCATGCAACACGGCAATATCCCGTTAAAATAATTTTATTTAACCACATAATAATTTAATGGACGGCCTGGTTTACGATCAATTACATAAACTACAACTCAAATTTGATTAGCGTAAACAAATCGGTCCGACAACCGTACAGTCGAGGTATCAATGGTGATTTAATCCACAAACATTGATTTGATTTGATTTGATGACACAAACGTTTTTATGGGTCACAAAATATAACCTTAACCTAATATCTATCAGAATACATTTCCTAGGAAATGATCCTAGGTCCTTTATTGATCCTTTGCCTGCATTTTATACATTTCCGGTAACATACATGTATATTGTAGCCCAATTAATTATTCTGCTGACCAAATAATTAGACATGGCTGAGACAAATATTTGTGTATCGCATTTGTTTTGGATGTTTAATTCCAAATATGTATTGATAAATAAAACTCTTATTTTCACTTTTTGTATCAACAAAAGTTTTTAAAGGTGATAACCACATAATTAATGATAATTGTGAAGGGTGTTTTTATAGACACATTGTAATCAGATCATAAGAGATACTAATGCTAGCACAATGTAAGCCTTATTAGGGAGGGATGACAGATGGTCATAATACTTATTAGGTAACATAAGTAAGTATATTTTGATAAAAATATTTATCAGTCATGACTCAGGTACAGGGGACCTCATGTTTGTCTTGACATTATAATACAAGCACCTACGTAAAAGTTTACTAAGCCCCACCTACAGATAACTACTATCCAAAAGATAAATTAAAGAAGAAACAGAATTCAAATGAAATTATCTATGAGTTAATTTAGCAAGAAATTTACAGGAGGTTGTGGAACACATCCTAATTTTTGTAATGTTTGAGAAAAATATAAAAATAAATCGTATGCCTGTATTGAACGCAGAACAAATTAAATTAGTAATGCATTGGGCATTCTATTAATTCTAAGAGCTACATTTAGAAAATGACAATCACGTCACAATTGTAGTTTTACGAACAAGTAAATTGCGGATACGAATTTTCTTTAACCTTCATAGGTAAAGCTCAAACACCTGGTGTACTAATACACAAATGGTTAGTAATTGTTAATTTTAAAGCAAAACCAGCTCAATTTTGTTGAAATAAATAAAGGGACCGACTAGTAACTGAATAATAGCTGCTGTCGTAACTACCTTAATACGAAAGCGATATGGTTGAATTTAGATCACGTTGCTGACTTGATATGAATGCGTTGACCCTGTTCCTTTAGGCCATGAAATGTGCGGGCATAAACTTTAGATGTTGGCCGTGACGTCAAGCGCTGGATTAGCTCAGGATGGGTAACATGGCGACAGGTTACGGGAACTTGCGACCCCCGTATTTCCATAAGATAAAAGGGAAAAATTTATAAATCTGTAATTGGAACTGGTGTCGTATAAGGATCAGAATGTTAAGGTGGATATGTGGCATGACAAGAATTGATAAAGTGACGAATGAATATATTAAGGGAAGTCTGAAAGTTGCCCCGATTGCTGAAAAACTGATAGAAAAACGACTTTCCTGGTACGGCCATGTAATGAGGAGAAATAATGATCATGTCACCAGAAAAGTTATGGATTGAAAGCGGATGGGCATGTAGAGAGAGTAAACCAAAAAGGATGGATGGATTGTGTGAATGATGATATCAAGAGGAAGGGAGTGAGTGTTGACTTGGCGAGTGATAGGAGAGAGTGGAAGAAGGAGACATGTTGCGCCGACACCAACTAATACAATCGGAAACAGGGCAGGACAAAAAAAAATGTTTGTAGGTAGGTATGTAATATTTGATCTGTTACTGAATCTTTCATATTCTAGATTGGTGTGTCATAGAAAAAGAGTTCAATATGATAATTACTCTGTAATAAAAAATGTTCCTAAGCTTGAGTATCGACGCCAGGTTATTATTAATTATAGTGACGTATGAGAATAAGTAACTATATTTTACAACATTTATAAGTTCTGTCAACTAGATACATACTTATAGTATTCATATTTCTGCATGACTGTCAGACCAGATAAATCTTTTCTATATGCATGATAAGACAACATCATCATTTACAAAGCTTAGGTAACATTATCAAACAAAATGATATGGAATATTATCAAATTTTAAAGTCCTACAAAATATACCGAAATGTTAAATAAAGTTTCATCTGTTGTTATAATAGAACTGAAATGAAATTAGACAAATTCAAAAAATTTTACGGAAAAATACTGTAAAATAATAATAGAGATTATATTCAATATATTATATTCTAATATATTGATTGATATATAAGTCTCTGATTAAGTCAGAGACTAGGCAAAAGCACCGCAAAAGCAGTCCCAACCATAGTCCGTGTGTGATTCAATACAGCAAAATTATTATCGCTTATCTCGTAGCCACAATATGCAATGAATACGGAAGCCTATTACTATCCGTTCAATGGCGCTTACAAAAAGACTTTCAATTATTAATATAGCAAAACTTATAACTTTCAACAAATTCGTGTCATTGTTACAGCTTAGCGTACCTAATTCTCTATTCAATATTTGCTTTTATTTATAATTGTGTAATTTATAATTTAATTGATTCTCAGGCAAAATAGAATAAAATTAATATTGAAACTTAAGACAATGTTGACGTTATCAATAGAATATTTTGTAGGTATAACACAGCATAAAAGACTTTTAAAACATCTGAGCAATGCCTACGAATTTGGCAATTTCAAATAAAATTTTTGCTTGTGCCTACTGCAAAAATTAAAGTTATGAAAAGAAAACCCGTAAAAACGGATTAAACAAGTACACATACTCTCCAAAACAGACTTTTTTAACATCTTTGATTTAAATTACTTAATAATTAATGATTTGATTGCATATAAAGTACTAGATTTAGATGGCTATACAATAAGAATATATAATAAACTAACCTGTGAGGTCCTTAGAGCGCTGGCAACAGCTAAGAGCGCCAACGCCGCTATACTCCACCATACGGCCCTCATCGTATGCGCTGCAACAATGGAAAAACAATCTTATATTTATTGACGAAGTTTCAAAATTAATTGAACTTATCAGTTTGTAAATATGAAGACATCATTAAGTAGAAAATCGTCACAAATCATGTGAATTAATAAAATTAGGAAGTAATTTGTTATTCTTTACTCATTTTCATGTTAAAGCCAATATAAAAATATGACGATGCAAATAATGACATCGTCACATTAAATGTGACAAAATTAATCAACTATGATGCGAAATCGATTCAAATTTAGCTATAACGATACTTATAAAATATCAGTGCTAGCATATTTTTTATGAAATGATTTTAGTTCAGACCACTTAGCATGTAATTGGTAGAATTACAGTGATGACCAAATTCAATTGTCACAAAATATCAACGTATTGACATTTAAAGGTTACAAATCATTTACAAATGGTCTTTATCGGAAAATAACAATCAAAATCAATTTAAAATACTTATTTTTAAATATTTTTCATGTGTAATGAGTTTAACGAGACAAATTGAACATAAAATCAAGGGAAAGAGGCCATAGAATATTAACATTATTGTGTTTAATACGTTTTTAATGAACTTAATAATAATTTAACGAAATAACAAACTTTTGACATTCACCAATTATCAACTGACCCAATTTAAGCAGCTTTTGCGCTTGAACTTCCGAATGAAACGTATATATTTACTAACTATACAAAATTATAAATGTTCACGACTGCCCGAATTCATAATTGTATAAACATTTGCCCCCACCGGGACTGACACCTTAAAACGAGCCACGGAATATAACACTTATTCTCATTTGGCATAATTTGGCATAATTATGCCAAATGAGAACGGTTGGCATAATTTAACATTAACAGTATGTAAATACCTAAACTGAATAAATGCTTGGACTATTGATATACAAATAAACACTTAAGCGTGTTTAAAAAGTATGAAGCAGATTTTCACAATTTCTTTGTTTATTGGTGTATGAATTCCATTAATCACCATGTCAATCAGAATTTACGATCCTTTTGTAATAAAACATGTGAAATATTCACAAACATGTCGAACGGCCGGCTTAAAGACTTTACATCAATCTTTTATACAACTTTCGCTATCAATGGCGAAAGCTTTCGTTAAACGCAAAACCGTTTTAGAAAACTGAAGATGCACCGTTTCTCATATTTTCTCATTATATTATGCAATTCTTAGTTTCTTGACACAACGTGGAAAGGTTAATAAGTAAACGAATTCTACAAACTCATTACTTAATGCAAATCGAACAATATTGTACGGACGAGTATGAAATTAAACGAATATGAAATGTACGAGCATGGAAGATCGGAAAAGCTCTACCTAGGGACAGTCGAGGTAGTTTTCCAGTAATTTTTTACACGTGACAAAGTAAAGGCAGTCAATTATAATTTAAAAAGAAACTATTTATGATCTTTTATTTATTATGCGAGTAAAACGAATGACTTCTTAATATTCTTCATAATATTTCCCTCTGGCAAAGAGGCGTGAAATATAAGTGAAGTCTCATCCAAAAATCTCCACAAATTATCAATCTTGCGCTGCCCTCGTCTACTGATTTCCGACAATCCGACAAATCGTCGGTCTACCTTTTGGACACCTTAACAAATTATTTAGAACAATAATATGGAAAAGGAGTTCGTTAATATTAAGAAATCTATAATATGTAAAACAAAATAGCCTAATGGCTTTCTAAAGAAGCCTAGATATCAATAAGGCTATTTTGGTTTTACGATGGTATGGCCAATTAAAAAAAAACTGTTATAGTATAGGACATTTGATAATGTTCGAGACTGTTGTTACATAAAATATTTTTATTTAAACTACATCACTTTGCATTCTCAGTTCTACTATTACGCAATTTGCATCCTAGCTTTTAAGCTCTATGTGACACCATTTATCAAATTTATAGCTTAGAAAGTTGAAATGATCTTCATAAATGCCATCACTGAGTCAATGGTGAGGTTACAAAATGTCTACACCTATTCCCAATTTTATGGCGTAACTACAAATGCTGCATTCCGAACGTAACATGCATCGCAAAACAATGCGCACGCGACGCATGCCGTGCTTATAAATTTTTGTTTAAATAAATACGAGTACAAATTGGAAATTGGAGTGCTCTCGATTTGAATGGCTGAATGGATTTGAAGTGGGTCACGATTCTGTATGTGTGTAATAAAGTTGATTCTTTTTTCGGCAGCGGTGGACGAGTTGGGACAGACGGGGCACTACTCGTTCGATCCCACCGCCTGTACCACTGAGTTTGAATGAAACTTAAGTATCCCATAGGAATATCAGGATATAAAGTAGCCTATGTCCTTTCTCAGGCTCTACATTATCACTGTACAGAATTCCGATTAAATCTACATTTGTAATATTAGTATGGATAATCACATATAATATAAGATGCCTCCAGGCACATTGAATAAAAAATACATATCATGATAATTTCTACTTTCATCAACGACTACACAATATGACTCTTAAAAACCATATCCAAAGATATAGAAAGTGACGTCACTGATATATCGACAAAACTTCTGTCAATACATACAATGATGATCAAAATTATCTGCAGTCAAACCGTGACTTGCCCATAAACTAAATTACAGTCGTTTCATAATAATATAACGAGAAATCATTATTGTAACTTGTTCTTGGAGTCAACGTGATAGCTTGCTAATGTTAAGCTAATGCATCTTTAATATGCACATACATACATATCATCACGCCTCTTTCCCCGAAGGGGTAGAAAGATGTGTTAACACTCAATTCTCGCCAGATGTGTTAAGTCCCCCGGTAACAGGTGGCGAGTCAAACGATATTCATAAATAACTGTATATAAGTTTTATTCAAACTCAGTGGTACAGGCAGTGGGATGGAACCCGCGATTCCCGCCGCCTCTCGAACGAGTAGTCTTTATTAAGTAAATAATTTTTTATTTGTAGAAACAATCAACAATAAAAAAGTTCAAGCTTTCTTACTGAATGTTTAATTGAGTAAGAAACCCTGAAATTTTTAATGTACACTAACGTGCAAAAATTTGCATACACATTTGACAGGTGACAGTCTTTATTCCTTTCTGTTAGGAGCCACTAACTGTCAAAATTGAATACATATTTATGCACGTGACTGTACATTAAACTAACAAATGAGACAAGCGCTCAATCGGTCGTTATATGTTCACGCTAAGGACTTTTCATAATCAGAGCCCGTAGACAAGACGCATTTTGAAATTCGTTATCGATATCGTAAACCCAAAGGAAAATATATTATGTGACTTGACACGAGTTTTCGCTTATTAGTTTGAAAGCTATATATAGTTTGATTTTTATTGAAGAGTCAGCAGTGAAAACCACGACTTTGGTCTATTCACACAGGACGACAAGGAATAATAGAGTGTGGCACTGACACAGTGTGTTCTCTTAAATGTGCCCACATTGACAGCAAGTAGTTTCAACTATTTTCAAAATACATCTAGTTGAACACGGGTACCATTTATCTGATATTCAGGTCTCCGAATAACAAAATCGACAGGCTTCTCAAATTCAACAGGCATATTGTAACGGAAGAAATATATTTAACAAATTATATTAAAGCTTTATTCGTGCTCATTGGACATTTACAGTCCGAGTAGTGCAGTTCTCCTATCTGGGCTGTCGCTCGCAGCAAAATATTTTGTTTTAGATATGACATGTAAGCTCTTGGCCTTCATCTCACCTCATGGTAAGTGACGATATGGCCGAAGGTGGGAGCGAGCTTCACCTGTAATCCTCAACAACTGAGGGACTGGCTATCTTGCCTCTGATTGCCGGAACACAACAATGCTTATAATATTGTTATTAGGGCGACAAATTTAGGTAAGACGGTGGCAGCTAGCCAGGCTTAGTAGCCCTACCACCAACTAAACCGAGCCGAAAAACCTCTGCCCCCATAAGGAATCGAACCCCGGACCTCCCGATGTACACCCGGATGTGTCAACCACTAGACCAGAGGCGGTTATTGTTTAAATGACTTCTCAATATCGTGTAAATAAACAATGCTGTCATCTCATGCATACGGTCTGATAACCTGACATCACCGCAACGCGCTCACAATTATACAATTACCTAGACGCTCTACAAAGCAACTGGGCGCTGTGGTCACCGGCGAAAGTGCACTTGCAATTGCAACAGATCTATAGATATGCATGCAGGTACTGTCGATCACGTACAACGCATAACACTGCTGTCTTATTCCAAAGTCCCTAACATCCATTTTAGTCTACGACTGATAACCGATCGAATCGCATTGCTTACGCTGAATACTAATTTGAAATTTAAATTTTTTAATACAGTTCATGTTAAAGAATATCAGAATAATAAAAATTAATATCAGAAAAACATATTCTTTCAGAATAATATCCGAAAAGATTTTCTGTATGACGATATCGGAAGCGATTATCATAATGCATCTTAACTACAGGATCTGACATTTAATTCAGTTATAAATAACACGCGTTCAAATGCACACAAACGTAAGAGCCATTTTAGAAACGTTTATAATTTTTCTTGAGTGCTCTACTTGTCCTGTCACTTGTTCATCAAGGTCTCGTGATAACGTTTAACAATAATGATCTTTATTGACTTGATTAAGTGGTAGGCTCTACGGCCTTGGCTTCGAAACAGGCGTGTGCGGAGTTTGATTAGATTCATTTTCGTGTGACACTGATATGTACATTACTGTTGGATTGGCTAAGATTTTTGATGTAACATTTTATAGAGAGGGAACCTCCAACCTGTCTGTACATTATTCCTTAAATGAGTCTTCAATAATAATGTTCGCATCCTAAAAAGCTTTAATAATTATGACTATTTTTTATTTCAAAATTAATGGATTCTGTCCCTTACTTTTGTCATAGATTCGTCATCGTCATCAGCCTCTATACGTCCCACTGCTGGGACAGGCCTTCCTCATGGAGAAACACATGAGGAGTATGGGTCGTAACACCACCACGCTGGCCCAATGCGGGTTGGTGGGTAGAAACGGTCACAAATGCGACCAAGACCAACGGCTTAACGTGCCTTCCGAAGCACGGAGGAGCTCGAGATCACAAAGTCTTGGTCACCCATCAACGGCCTGACCATGGCGAAGGTAGCTTTGTTTTCGATCGAAGCCAAAGCGCACTGACCACTACGCCACCGAGCTCCTCCTTCCACCGAGCTCCTTGTCATAGATTAGTAACGTAGGTACACTTAAATCACTGTGAGAGTTGTAAGAAGAATTATACCCAATATAGCACATGCACTGTGCTACTGTAATCCACTAAGGATGGTTTCAGAGCGACGCTGGCGGCCGGCATGGCGCGTGCGCACGCTTGCACGTCAAAATGTATGGGTATCTGGTCGGCGCTCTAGATGCATAATCTACTTAATTGACAACTGTGTGGAAAGAAATTACTATATACTATGACTTGACACCTTATGTTACAAACACTTCTATCCCTGTTTTGAAGTTGTAAGCAGACGCAATGGCTTGAGTTTGGATGTTTAGGGTAAACCCCTATACCTACTCCTGACCCAGTATTGAAAATTGGAAAAGAAATGTCCCTCAATAAATAAATATCCTCACACATTCACACCTATCAACTAGCCCCATTTTAAGCAATTAATGCTGCTTGTGTTATGGATACTAGATAACAGATAAATATATTTAATAGATAAATACAAATAAATATCCTGAATATATATCAATATATATATTAACCTCCAACACTGGAGAACAAATGCCGGGCATACTCGACCACGGAGGTCGTCTAAATTTAATAGACTACCTAATTTATTTTAGTAAATGATATTAAAAGAAACAAAATTTCACCCGTACATCCAGGGCGGATGCGTAATAAAAATTTTCTGTGCTTAAAATGTTGCATTTCTAACTACATAGCAATTTGAATACTTTACACAGAATAACATATTGTGGCGTGCAAAATGACACGAAGCTTCCGTAAGCCGCACGCACGGTGATATATTACATAAAGATTGTGAAAAGCACGATATAGCAGTTCGCTCTAGTTGGTTAGCGCCACGCGGTCACTCGGACGCAGCTTATAGATGTAAAAAAAGCTCCATGTTTTTGTCATATTTTATATCTATATTTGGGAGGAGTGATTATGAGCAATCAGTGGTTTGTTTGTTTTTACACACAACAATTCCTTTGTATAAATATGCAGTTTTTTATAACTGCGATGCGATAGTTCTGCGATTAATATAACCTTCTCAAGATTCGGGAGGAGCTCGGTGGCGTAGCGGTTAGTACGCCTTGGTTTTAGATTGAAAACAAAGCTACCTTTGACATGGTCAGGCCGTGCATGGGTGACCAAACCCTTGTGATCCCGAGGAACGTTAAGCCGCTGGACCCGTTCGCTATTGCGACTGTTTCTACCCACCAACCCGCATTGGGCCAGCGTGGTGGTGTTACGGCCCATACTCCTCATGTGTTTCTTCATGAGGAAGACCTGTGCCCAGCGTGGGACGTATATTTTTTAACCGCCTCTCTGGTCTAGTGGTTTACACCACCGAGTGTTGTTCGGGAGGTCCGGGTTCGATTCCCCATGGGGGCAGAAGTTTTTCTGCTCGGTTTGGTTGGTGGTAGGGCTTCTAAGCCCGCCTGGCTAGCTACCAACGTCTTACCTAAATTTGTCGCCACAATAACAATGTTTTAAGCATTGTTGTGTTCCGGCAATCAGAGGTAAGATAGCTAGTTCCTCAGTTGTTGAGGATTACAGGTGAAGCTCGCTTCCACCTTCGGCCTTATCGTCACTTACCATCAGGTGAGATGAAGGCCAAGAGCTTACCTGTCGTATGTAAAAAAATATATATATAGGTGAGGGGGGATGTGCATTCGAAAGATTCATAAGTAGGTACCATCATCATTATCATGAGCCTGTCCTTTTCCCAATTTCATTTGGGGTCGGCGCAACGAGTCTTTCTCCTCCACTCTCCCCTATCACACGCCATATCAACATTCACTCCCATACTACCCATGTCCTCATTCACACAATCTATCCATCACGTCTTCGGTCTTCCTCTCCCTGCATTACCATCCCCTCTCATATTCATAACTCTTCGCGTTACATGCTCATTCTCTCTTCTCAAAATATGTCCATACTACGACAGCCGCTTTTCTCTCAACTTCTCTATCACTGGAGCAACTTTCAGGCATCCCCTGATATACTCATTCGTGGTAACATATCTGATACTTTATAAAACTCAAGTTATTAAGTATCATAAATGCTACCTACTTGAGCTGAAAGGCGTAAAAAATTTAACACGAAAGCGCCCTATTTACAACTATTATTACGTTATCTATGGACGTTACTGTCAATGCTACACAAACATTTAGGCCGGAACATTTCTCAAATATGTTTGTTCCGTTTCCCAATAACTGCTCTCTCCTGACACACACACGCAAAGGGAAGGCGTATATAATATCCGTTATTGTGTCAGCTGGCTACGGCTATTTACAGTTATATAATTAAACAATTAAATAGCATGCGAAAGGAACATAATAATAATTAAACAACAATTAGAAACCTTAAATATTCTCACCATTGATGGAAACTAGTAATTATTTATATATAATTAAGTATGTACAGTGTCTTGTATCAATTAATATGGGTCTCTTAGACGTCTAGTGGCCTAAATATGAATTACTACAAAGAAGCTCTTCTAGCCTTAAACTCTATAGATTTACCAATTCCTAAACTGTAACAAACTTATGTCTAATTAAAATAATTAAAAAAAATATGGGGTGTTAAACAAAATAACAGCTTTTAAAGCTATTGTCGTTATTAGTTCATGCACACATTACGCAAAATCTACTCGACGGAAATGAACGCAGTTTTCTTCGAGAAAAACATACAATATTATACAAATACCTCGTTAGTTCATTCTTGCAATATTATTGTACAGTCGTGGAGTAAAAAAGGTTCGTCACCTTAAAGTCCACATTAATTTGCATTGACGTATTATTTAAAAATATAAAACTAAGGCCCACTTGCAGGAAATTTAAATCGAGATTTAAAACTCGATTTTGTCAGTTTTTGGCAGTTTTACTATGGCTCTTATGTCAAAAATTGACAAAATCGAGATTTGAGCTAGGTTTAAAATTTCCTGCAAGTGGCCCCAAAATGTCTAGATTGAAGTTGTTTTAATCCTTGATTTCTTAACAATTAAGTCTCATTTTGAATGCAGTCATGCTCTTAGCGATTTAGTTTCAAAAAGCATTTGATTTCTATGGCTAAGAAATGATTGTACATGTACATGTACAATGACTGTACATAATAAAAGAAAATGAAATATTAGTTAAAACTAATGTACTTGGTCTTATACACATTGTATTTATTTGAATACCTAACGATAATTTGGTTGCAGCACGCACAAGAAAAGGTAATTTTAAAACAAAAGAGAATCGCCCATGCAGATCCCGAGTGCTTAATAGCGGTATTTATTTCACACCTTGGCTATTGGCCGCGTCCATTAAGCATGCCAGTCTCAGCCAACCATACATAATAGACACGATCTTACCTATATAATAATTTAATGAAAACTCTTTTTGCGTGTGTATTTAAAATTGTCAATTTTTTTTTCATGAAATGATTATTGGAAAAAATTTCTAATTTTAATAAACTTTGTACGCTGTACTGCTTCTCGCTATTGTACTATATCTTATACTTCTATTTTTATTTCAGTCAGCAATTCTTTTTACGTATGACAGATAAGCTCATCTCACCTGATGGTAAGTGACGATATGGCCGAAGGTGAAAGCGAGCTTCACCTGTATTCCTCAACAACTGAGGAACTGGCTATCGTACCTCTGATTGCCGGAACACAACAATGCTTATAACATTGTTGTTATGGCGACAAATTTAGGTAAGACGGTGGTAGCTAGCCTGGCAGGCTCAGAAGCCCTTCCACCAACCAAACCGAGCAAAAAACTTCCGCTCCCATGGGGCATCGAACCCGGACCTCCCGATCAACACCCGGCGGTGAACCACTAGACCAGAGAGGCGGTTATAAGTAAAGTAGAAATCTTTATCGTCATAACACCAGCTAAACTTCACTACTAGTCATGAAAAATAAAAGTTAGGACTTTTTACTGACAGTATAACATTAATTTTGAACCAAAAAAATTCGATCTAGTTCTTCATAAGACATGTTAAGCCATGTTTTTCTCATGAGACCGTGTGCTTGTTTATGTAATATGAAAATAGTCGAGTGACACAATAAAAAAAGCCTTTTAGTTTTAATTTGTAATAAATTCCAGTAAAAACTACGGAGACTGATTACTACGGCCTGGGTACGTAAAATAAATATGTAAATAAAGAAAATTGCTACATAGATATATAAATTAACAAATAACAAATCAGTTTAGAAGATAAGAATCGAAACGCTACAGATTAAGTAGACAATAAAATTGAAAACCTCGTTTTATCAAATTGACCTTCGATCTAATCACTAGCATCGGAAATTGGTCGTTCCGATTGACCTTTGGTCAGACTCCGTTAGAAGGTCCTGTCTATTGTTTTAAAAAAAGTAAATTTAGACTGGTTTTTTGCTTCATAATAATTTTATTTAACTAATCATAAACCCTTATTTTTGCGAGGATTTACATACATACAATCACGCCTGTAATCCCCGAAGGGGTAGGCAGAGTTCAAGGAGCACTGTGTTCCTTAAGACCACATTTAGCCATACAAAAATTGGGTTTTGTCAGATGAAAAATCGTGAAAGAGTAGTAACAAGTGGCTAGCTCATCGCCTACACAATCACAGACCCAGTACCCAATACGCCCTTAGTCGCCTTTTACGTCATGCTAGGCGAGAAAAGCAGTTGGTCATCCCTGCGTTTTTGGCAGATACCAACCGCAGGAGAATTAAAGGACGAAAATATTAATATATATATATATATATATATTATATAATATATTAGAAGTAAAATTTTGTTTTCATTTTCCAATCCGTAATCCATGATTTCACCAACTAAACACTAGGCACTCAAACAGACAGATAAGGGGAAATCATTCACAGCCCCGCTTGAGTAAATAGTGAATTAATATAACGAATACGTCATGAAAGCGATGTACGACTATTTGATTATATAGTATCATATCATCGTCATCACCAGTCCATATACATACCAATGTTGGACACAGATCTCATTACATAAAAGAAATTTATAAGGAATTCTCTTCCATGAAAGCTTATGTAATTAAGTGGAATGTCAGTATCGACAATATAAATATAAAGCTAATGTAATTAAGTAGAATGTCAGTATCGATAATATATATATATATATATATGTTTCCACATAATATCATATCGACAATATGTGGAAACATTATACAATACATAGGAGAGAAATAAAGCAATATGCAATTAATTATGCATAGGAAAGAAATAAAGGGGAAAATAATTTTCTACAACGCTGGAAAAATGGGCATACCTACCACAGAAAAAAAATGTCATGTATTGTAGAGTTATAGGTCCTTGGAGCGGTCCTTGCGCTGCCCGCATCCAGCAACTTACTGCGAAGAACACCAGATCATCGGCCCACCTCGTGGACTACCAACATCGTGAATACCAGTGTGTAGGTATGTAGAATTGATGACAATATCATAACAACAAACCCACACGTCACATATTTAAGAAACCGCCGACAAGTGCACCAAAATTGGCCTTGACTTTATTCTGAACAAAACAAGATCAAGTTTGACAATTCAACAATAAGACAGTACAACATTGTATGGTAATAGTCCTGATGATGTTTGGGGAAGTAGCGTGTGGATTTGAATTAAGTTGTTGATTGATAAACACATTCACAATTATGATTGTTATTTGTATTTGCATAAAGCCCAGTGTTAGATGCTACACAATAGAATTGAAAATGATTGTACTGTCGACAGCACATCAGACTCTACAAATCTGTCCACTTCTACTAAAGACACAATCTTAACATGTTTGACAAAACATAAAAAAAATATCAATGATTTTTGCCTGTCTAAGAAACTGTTGACTGTACGTTCAGACCTTTTTACAAAGAAAATATATTTATGTTATGTTCCTTCAGTGAAATATGACTCTATGGGAAGAAGCGACTACTATTTACTACATTCAGCAGAGAGGTTACCGTATTAATAACATTCTCCAATTACTTCAAAATACTTGGATCTATGTGGTTTAATTTTCGACCTTATTTGTATAACCAAACAGTCTTAACCACTAGCTCTAGTACCAAAATAAAAGCTATCAATGTAAGTACACTTTCTACGCGTGCCGGCTCTGTTTTAACGTATCAATGACACTTTCGCTATAATACAGTGGAATAGAGAAAACACGCGACACAGGCTTAAATTATTATCTTAATAGTGCAATTTTGTATGAGGGAGCTATTTTGTAAACGTATGAGATTATAGTTCAGTCACCCTGACTGCAATATTGTTGTAATGTAAACTGACTTAAATCGTCTCTTGTTGAATCTCTCATTCCTATACGTATCTTTTAGAATTAGTAACATGAGCTCAGAATGAGTCAGAGTACGTCCCACTGCTGACTGAGCACAGGTCTTCCTGTTGGAGAAACACATAAGGAGTATGGGCCGTAACATCATCACGCTAAGCCTGGCCCAATGCGGCGGCAACCAAAAAGCACGGAGAAGCTCGAGATCACAATGTTTTGGTCACCCATCCACGGCCTGACCATGGCGAAGGTCGCTTTGTTTTCGATCGAAAGCCAAAGCGTACTAACCACTACGCCACCGGGCTGCTCTGCACGTTTCCCAATTCACAAAGTAGGGCCTTCGCTGCGTTAAGCGAGTGCACGCACGGTGTCATTTCATAGAGCAGCGCTGCGTGAAGCAGATAGTCGTCGCAGCGCTGGTCTATGAAATGACATCTAACAAGCACGCGGAGCCGACGCACGCGCCGTGCGCCCGCTTAACACAGCGAAGGCCCTTAGTAGTCTTATTTTCTTAGGCTAAACTGAATTACTTTACCTTAATCGAAGATCGCACCTTTTTATACCCGTATTAAAATTCCTATAATTCCCGTGTTTGTCCAGGACACAAAGAGAATGTAACAACTGCTTTTCTTGCCTAGCATGTCGTAAAAGGCGATTAAGGGTGAATTGGGTACTGGGTCTGTGGTTGTGTATGCGATGAGCTAGACACTTGATACTACTCTTTCACGTTTTTTCACCTGACCAAACCAAATTTTTGTATGGGTAAATGTGGTCTTAAGGAACACATTGGTTCTTGGACTCGCCTACCCCTTTTGGGATTACAGGCGTGATTGAATGTATGTATGTTAAGTCTTCTATCTTACCCATTAAACGGGAACACATATAAGTACTGCAGAGGCATCATTACCGCATTTTGCTCTAGCAGTCTTCTCTACTATTAACTTTAATCTTAAAAAACCGAAACTAAGCAGTAATTAATAGCCTCCCATTAATTACGTTTATTTCAGTTACAATTAGTACAAATGTTTTCGTGCATCAACCGATTATACCTGTAGTAAAGATCTCGTGAGCCCGCAGACTAATTACAATGGCGTGGTATTACTAAATCGTTACATGTGGTCACACTAAATAATCGAGTTATTTAATAAGTGTCATCGACAGTGAAATACTCGTCTCTTAACCAATGATATATGTTTTCTTTGCGTGTTACAGGTTGGTCAAGATACTTGTTATAACTAGCATTAGTGTAGTGTATTTCATGCTTGCGTTATGTTGTTAAAGTAATTTAAAATATTGATTTATATGTTGCGTCTTTATAAATTAATATTTTTGTAACAGAAACAGAGAAAAAAAAATCTCATTGTTAAAATAAAGAGTTTAGTGTAAATATAGAATAAGAAACCTTCGTCTAATTATATTGTTTTATCTATTGTTCTTTGCGTGCTTTCCTAAATACGGAAGAACTAGAAAAACTCAAGATTGTTATCTCTCATTCTGGGTTTTATTCTGACGAAAAATTATAAATTTTCAATATCGAAACAAATATACAAAATTTTTTAAAGATTTCAAGTTAAAAAAATGGTTTTAAAAATTTAATTCAAACTGTCAAATTATAGAATTTCAAAGACAATAGACATAAAGTTATATCAATAACGAGTAATTGACATGAATGCTACAATGCGAGACGAGATCCGAAACTTGTTCCTAATCCACTTTCTACCCAGACCTGAGACTTGACCCACATGCAAAGCTTGATCACATTAACAAAGTGACTAATCCTTTATGATAAATGGCAATATGGGATAACAAAATAATTGCTACAGACTTCTATCGGATCAGGATCAAGGAGACATGTGACCTGGATTTATCGACAACAAAATAATGGTTGTTAAAGACATGAACTTCTATCTTCTTCATCCTCCTATTCTCGTCTCTAAATGGCGTCAGCTTTATTTTCCTCTTGCGCTCTTCTCTGTAGCATTCATTATTTCTCATTTTAATCCACACGCATTCAATCCATCGCTTCCTTGGTCTTCATCTCATTCTAGGTCTATCCACATCCATAATAAGCATTCTTCTGTGCTCAGCCTTATATACGCTCCACTGCTGGGCAGCATTATAACACCACCACGCTGGCCTAATGCCTTCCGAAGCACGGAGGAGCTCGAGACCACGAAGTTTTTGTCACATCCACGTCAAATCCACGGCCTGACCATGGTGAAGGTAGCTTTGTTTGTAATCGAAAGAGCTCCTCAAGCATTTTTCTAGCTATCTAAAATGTTACATTGTCTATACCATAATTATATGCAATATAAATTTATGAAAATGCATTCCATAATATTGTATTGTTGTCGCATAACTCTCATTAATGAACTACAGAGATATGTTTAAAAATTTTCACGAACAATAAAACCAATTAATTTTTAAAATCGTTCCCTTATTTTTTTTATAAAAAGCATAGCAATTGACTCAACACCACCTGATGGTAAGCAGTAGGAGAGTCCAATTGCAGATAGCGGGCCACAGAGAACAGAAGAGAAGTAGCTACTTCCACCTTGCTGGTCCATGACGTGCTTTTTCACGCCTCTCTTATATGACCCATGTTATTGCCTTAACTTCTTTACTTGTCCTTACTACAAAACAAAACGGTCATCAAAGTCAAGGCGAGCTATACAATTCAGCCTCATCGCTACAGTGGTGCACTTCAACCAAACCAGACCACTACCGGGAGGCCTTGCTGAGAAGAATGGACAAGAATACGAGAATATCGTTGTTGGTAATACGATCACTCTTATTATCAAGCTCTACTACATAATTAAAACAGGGTCGTTTTCCTGTAATGCGAACGACGCAGGTATTTTGGATCGGATTTTGCATAATTATGAAATTTTTTACTCGAAAAAGAGTTTTCTAAATTAGAGGTCTTACTTTATTTTAAAATTATTGGCATGGTCACTGCAACTGTATAAAAAATTAGTAAAATAACATCGACAAGCAATTGGCCAGCTTCAATTTTAAAAAGAGAACGTAGGTACTGATAAAAAATAGTGTTTAAAATTCAACCTGCTTGCTAATTGCCGCATACCTACCTATTGCTAACATCTAGTAATCGCAGACACGCATGACTTCTCTGACCGCCATACAGAGTGGAACGTTTCACGGCGAATTCATATACAAATTATGCTTATAATTTTTAAATGTGAGATATAATTTTTATCTGCAACCATTGTGAACGTGAGGTGCTTGAGAGTCCCATATCACAAACGATAGCAATCAATAAAGACTCAAAAAAACTTTAAGGAACATTAAATTAAGCGGTTAAAGTTCTTGGTAAAATAATTGATATAGTAATATAAAACTACAAATAAACCTACAAATTCTACTTCATTTTTGCATACACAAATTCTTTCAACAATACACAAAAACAGGATAAAGCAAAAGTTCCAAATGACAATTTAAGTAATAAAAAAAATTTGAATAAAAATTCTGTAAACTATATTCTTACCGTGTTATTCATAAAAAATGTTAAAGGCTTATTAAACCTATTTTAGTTACAGAGTGTTTTGTTTTCTTCTTTCAAACACAACTGTAAAATATAGGTACATTCACATTACAAAATTACATTTGACATCTCTCTAGAAAAAAAAGCCAGCATGGCTTACACGATTCACAATATCCTTTTTTATTTTAATATGGCCACCATAAAGGCCGAATCACTACAGTACGCATTTAAAACTGTTTACTCAACTACAATATAACACGTACTGGAGGAGTAACACATAATTAAAGAATTTTTAATGAAATAAAAAGAAAGCAGTGAAACTGAGTTGTCCTTGAGCGCGGTGTCAAGTGTACAAAGCGCGTTGATGTCTTTTGTAAGGCGCGAGAGTGCGCCCGCGGCTTTATCATTATTCTGACTTTTCTCTTATTTTTAAACCGTTTGTACACTTTATTATACTTCTTAAGTCCATTGTTATAAGAGTTGTTATAGAAATTGATACTATACCAAATTTCACAAATAATATTGGACATAAGCTGTTTTTTTTGTTTTGTTTTTTTAAGTTATAAATTTTAAACAATAACGATCATAAAAATCAATTGAAGACCTTTATAATAACATACTGTCATATATTGTCAACTAAGGCTCAAATGGAGAAAAAGAAATAGTGACAATTGATGTTACACTATTCCTTTTTCTCAATTTAACGAGTAGCTTGAAGATTTTCATTTAAGTCTGTCGCAAACTTGAATCAGACAACGTTAATCGCAATTAATTTACCTACACAAGGGCCCGATCGCGCAAATTACGAACGTATTTACCACAACCAAATGTCCGTCGAAAACATATTGCTATTGCTACCGTTTCTACCCACCAACCCGCATTGGGCCTGCCAGGTGGTGTTACGGCCCATACTCTTCATGTGTTTCTCCATGAGGGAGGCTTGTGTATAAGGTGGCGTATAAAGGCTGAGGACGATCCCTCCTTATCAGATATCCGAACCACGCTTTTCGGCTACGCTTACGTGAGCTTTTGTTCGATTTGCAACAAATAAACTTGATGGTTCTTTTTTCTTTGTTGTAAAATTCTCCCATGTAGGGAAGGCAAAGGGAACGGAGCCCATACAGCCAAGTCTTTAGTATATATTTCTTCAGTAGTTTGCATTGAAATGCTAGTGTATTGCATTTCAATGCATCTTGGGAGAGTTTGGCGTCAAACGATCGATGGCAGACACTGTGGTGCTACTTGGATGAGGTGGATTACCACGATAAAAAACTCATCACTTTTCACACCACTTGACGTTTATTTCGATAATCCTCCACATTGCACATCATCACAGACACTTATTACACAAAACTACACTGATTTTACGTAACAATATCCACTCCGTACAATATTACAATCATCGAAATAAAAATCACGTCCGCCATAGTTGAATGCCGCCAAAAACTCTCTTTTTTCTTTCTCTCCTCAGTAAAAAAAGAGTATATCATCCTTTTGATATACTCATTAATTTCTACCTCTAATATTCAAATTCACTAACAAATGCTGCCAGTAAACAAAGAATCTATTACACAGTCGATTTCGCAGTAATATTTTCTCATACTCGTATTTGATTTAGCGTACTCTAAACCAAATATTTGTCTCGTGTGCGTAAGTGCGAGACGAGCGTTACTACTTGTCTTTTTAATTACGCGTATTATTTCAATGAGCGGTCATTGAACTGTAATTATGAAAAGTAATGAATGACATATTGATGAATGAGTAATGTATATTTCAGTAGCACAGTCGTATTTGCTTTTGAACAACGTCTACTAGTATTGAGAGGTTCTTATTAGTAGGGCTATCAACATCTTCATGTGATTGCAATTACACTTAAGTGAGAGTTATTAGGTTATTATTATTATTATTCCTCGTAGGTGGGGATCTCAGGTGGGTTGGTAGATATTTTGTTTAGAAATAGTCTCTCCTTTTGTAAATTTCTAAGTGTACAAAACTTTGTTTAATAAATAAAAAAAACATTGTTTATTCATTGTTAATTTTCTATCTACTTCTCAAATAAAATGTCAATAGATTTCAGTTTTCCGTCAAAATAGATTTCATTGGAGAGCTTATTTAAAAAAAAATCATAATTTACGATCCATTTATTCAGCGCTGGTTAACCTTAACACCGGAGCTTCACAAGACTTAAGTGAACAATTAATATAGTGGGCTAGTAATGATGGTAAATCTAACTGCTCGTTATACTTCGTAAAGAGTTTGTATTTAAAAATAGAAGCTGCAATCTAACCAGTATCTCGATAAATTCATAGTCCCCCAATTAACTCGTCATTCATTGGCATGCGACACATTCAGTGAAATGTTATTGCGTTGTCCAGCACGCGTTCACTTTCTACTCCAGTCGGCTCTGACCGCGAGGAATGCTGCCGTTCACACCACTTTTTATTTATGCTAATGCAGAATCTTCGATAACATTCATTTGTTTTATAAACGGTGTTAATTTGTGAGCTAATGCATCAAAAATTCATATTATATAACTTAATTTTTAATCACGTAATATTTGGAATATTATTATGTTTAAAAAGACCGCCGTCTTTTTAAGTATGTTAATTTTCGATGATGTAAAAGAAAAGGATCTTTTGATTTTATGTTGCAAACAGTGTTCACATAAATTTCCCAAAATTTTTATTTTTTGTAAAAAATCAAATCGTATGTACGTAAAATCTTACCTTTTGATTAGATTTAGAATTGCATAATTGTAAGTTGGATATCATTCACCTTTTTTTATTTGCAAGTAATCAAGTTTTACAAAGGAAGAAAATGTTGATAAAATTTTAATGTTTGTGGAATCTCCATAAGTGCATTTGAATTATTTTGTTACGAGTGTTTTATGTGTTTTTGCTATTACTTATTTATGAATTTTCTAAACCAACAATATTTGAAACTGACCTGTAATATTGTTGAAATATGACTCAAACTTGGCTGCCTCTCGTATCTGTAACACTATCTCATACAAGGTACGTAATCTCATTGGAAAGTTAATTAATACGAAGTACATCTGCATTAATCGTTAATGTTATGATGTTTGTAAGTTTTCTTCTTTATGTAATTCTGATTTTATTAAATCATCATCAATATTTTTAATAGAGGGCATCTCTGCTTAAATTAATTAATAAATATCTTCAGACATTCACACCTATCAACTAGCCCCATTTTAAGCAACTGCTTGTGTTACGGATACTAAATGACGGATGAATACATTTAATAGATAGATACATATAAATATTCTGAATATATACAATACATATTTAAACATTCAAGACTGGAGAACAAATGTATTTATCTGTATTTATCACATAAACATCTGATCCTCGTCATATTTAATTCAAATAAAAAAGTGGTTGATGTTGAGAGATTTGGTGATAGAGGAAAATGGATGAGGAACACATACTGCGGCGACGCAAATGATTTTAAGAAAAAGGTTGGTAAGCGAAGATAGTCAGTATTATCTAAATAACTAAAACAGGCGAGGAGTATGGGCCGTAACACCACCACGCTGGCTCAATTGGTTGGTGGGGAGAAACGGTTGCAATAGCGACCAGGACCAACGGCTTGACGTGCCTTCCGAAGCACGAAAGAGTTGGTCACCCAAAGTTTTGGTCAACAAAGTTTTGTTCACCCATCTAAGATCTGACCATGGCGAAGGTTGCTTTGTTTTCTAAATCGGAAGCAAAAGCGTACTAATCACTACGCCACCACGCTCCTCAATACACCTCATGTGATTCTCCTGAAGGTCTGTGCCTAGGACGTGTATGAGCTGAAATCCAAGGAATGAACGAAATTGAGAATATACGTTAACGGCATAACCGTAATTAATAGGACGGACACGCGGACAGGGTACTACTCGTTCGAAAGGCCGCGGGAATCGCGGATTCGATCCCACCGCCTGTACCACTGAGTTTGAGTAAAACTTATGTACAGTTCATTGTGAATATCGCTTGCTCACATTGTGCCCGGTGCATGGCAACAGGCTCGCCACCTGCTACATGGGGACTTAACATATCTGGCGAAATGTGGGTGATAACACCTTTGCCGACCCCTTCAGGGAAAAGGTGTGATGATATGATAAGTTTATTAATGACTAATGGACTTTATGCGAAGTCAATGGCTGAAAAAATGCAATATAGA
The DNA here is from genome assembly GCA_910589355.1 of Parapoynx stratiotata. Classification (NCBI taxonomy): domain Eukaryota; kingdom Metazoa; phylum Arthropoda; class Insecta; order Lepidoptera; family Crambidae; genus Parapoynx; species Parapoynx stratiotata. The sequence continues at coordinate 15,598,433 of OU342460.1, read as the reverse complement.
GTACGTAACAAGCAAAACAGTCAACCAATCCAGTCATATTTCACTAACCAACCTATTCATCTAGTCAGATAGCTCTTTATAGCACCACTTTTTGCTAGGTGTTACAATCGGCTGTCCTATTGCTAGGCAGCTATATTTTCCAGACAATCTGTCGAAGAGTCTGACTTTCCACATAGGAATACATCTACTAATCCATACTTCCATATTAATATTATAAATGCGAAAGTAACTCTGTGTATCTGTCTCGCTTTCACGTCAAAACTACTAAACCAATTTAACCAAAATTATGATGAAAATGTACACAGATAGTCTAGAGCCTGAAAAAGGACATAGGCTATTTTTTATCCCGATATTCCCATGCGATCGGTTGCCATGAGGGAGAATGTTAATAACGGCTCCCAGAAAAATTAAGGACAAATCTACGCCACTATGAACTTTGCTTCTAATAAAAGAGTAGGAGTAAATTTTCAATTCCACCAATTGAGGCTACTGTTCCAATTTGAAAAAATCTTTCAGTGTTGAATAGCCTACGTATTTAGGAAGGCTATAGGCTACATACCATCGCACTATCTCAAAGTAACTATTCTACGCGGACGAATTGCGGGCAAAAGCTAGCAATAAATATTTGATAAATACACTACCAAAACATTCCTATCATGTTTAAAAGCTTATAGTAATGAAAACTTATATAACGAGAACATTACGATAAAGTTTATTTACTCACAATGTCTGAGGCCTATTCATTCTAAAAAAAATTTATGATTGGCTATTTAAAAAAGTGGCTCATGAGTTTCTTGAAAAGCCTCTCATGAAAAGCCTTACTCTCGGAATCCGGCCGCTTGTATCGATTACAACCTCAGTCAACGAAGTACCTGTACTGTCCTGTGGATGTACTTGTTACAAGCGCTCGCGGTAATGAAGTTTAATACAATGGTATAATTTAATACTGTAATTTTAAAATAATTTATAATAAACTATTTATTTGTAAAATGCATAATATTGTAAAATGTTGACGATTTTAAGTGCCGAACTTTGCCTATGAAATAAAATTATTTTTGATTTGATTTGATTTGATTTTGATATATTCATAATAAAAGGTATCCTAAACGAATCTAAACAATTTACAATGCAATTCTTTAGAAGTGAATGAATAAACTTGAAGTTGGGCCGAAATTCGACACGTCCTAGTTATACCGCTTAGGCATTGCATATTATGTTGCTGGCTTGTGATGCTGTGAGAAAATAAATAAGTAACCGCAGAATAAAGAATATAGTGTCACTGATATTGTACAAACTTACTTCAAGTATCGTCTTTAAGGAGACGGAAAAATACCTACAATCATCATTATCCTGCCCTTTTCCCAATTTCATTTGGGGTCGGCGCAACGAGTCTTTCACCTCCACTCTCCCCTATCACACGCCATATCAACATTCACTCCCATTCTAGCCATGTCCTCATTCACACAATCTATCCATCTCTTCTTTGGTCTTCCTCTCCCTGCATTACCATCCACTCTCATATTCATAACTCTTCTCGTTACATGCTCATTCTCTCTCCTCATAACATGTCCACACCACGACAGCCGCTTTTCTCTCAACTTCTCTATCACTGGAGCAACTTTTAGGCATAAAAAAAAAACCTACAATAAAAGTATTTATTCAGTTTTCGGTGTATCTTACAAACTTGTTTTGTAATCTATGCTATTTCTTACATTTGTTAGTACTACTGGGACAAAACTTTTTTGTAATTCTAATTATTGATTTTTTGGTTTCATCGCGCATAAAACTCTACAAGCTAGAAATTATATTAATTCTATTGAATTAAATTTAGTAGTTTGTAAAATAGTACAAATCTACATAATTTAACAAGAATATGAAAACGAAATGGATTTTGATTTTCTTCTTCAATCAACCCAAATACAAATAACTTTTAGTTAATTTTTAAACAGTATTAAATTGCAAGCGAATGACATTTGTCACTACTATAGAACCTTATCGCTTGTTATTACCCTAGTCCCAATTATATTGAAACAGTCAGCAACTGTTTTCTATGACCTTATAGTTGGTTTATTCAACTTAGGGAAAAAATATTTAACGAACGGAGAGCAATGACCAAAGATTGGCGACTCCGGACTTATCAAACGAAAGTAAAGGTGTAGTAAACAAAACAAAGCAAAACGACTTATCCATAGCAAAACCGAAACATAGCAGCTGGGAAGTTATTCAACCAAACCTAAGACGACTCTATACTTAATTCTCAGTACATAAGTCAATAAATAAATAATCTAAGCGATCTTAATCTGACGTAAATTATGTAATGGTTAATTTAAATGAATGTTCACTTTTCCTTCTGGAGTTAATCGAGTGAAATGTAGCAAGGCAACTGCGACTGCACCGAACAGTTTTACTTTCATAAAACAAGTTCTCCGCTAGCTTAAAACTACTCCCCCGTTAATAATGATATCACAATATTTCTTACAGATCTGAATCAGTCCACGTCGTGACTACTGCCAACACTCATGGTCGACTATTTAGAAAGCGAAACAAACTATCATCGATTGACAATGCCTAAAAAATTACATTAAAGTACTTACCGAAAAATAAATTTCAATTTCACAAATTTCAACTTTATCACTAAGACTTATGTGGAATCCACCATCGTTCACATGTGGGTACAATCACCAACACTGTTCTTCACTGTTCAAATAACTTTTATAACACCCTTAAATTCATAATACGAAAACGTTCCGATACCGATTTTATTCGCAAAGCGTTGTCAGCGGGCCCGATGCAATTTTAGCACTGGCCAGTTTTGCGGTTGAGTGGTTAGGTTCGCAATTAGAGGAAATAAATAAATCGGTTTCGGAACGTGAGTTCGTAGTTTGAATTTGGCGGGTGTTACGTTGCGAGCGTGCGTGCGTGGTTGCGCGGAGGCCTGTCGGTGCGCGGATAGCGACTGCGGTCAGTTTGGAGCCGTTGGAGACTGTCTGCCCGCATGTGTAATGTTAATCCACGATATTCGCAGAGCACCACCCCTTCATGCGCTTACGGCAACGACACTTCGACTTCATTGTCCTGATTCTGTAGACATTGCGTTAACACGAGTGTTCATCGTGTTTTCAGGTGACGATGACGCCTGCGTAGGACTCTTCTAAGTATTTTTAGTTTTATTTCAGTAGGTAGGTAAGCTTATAAAAAAATACATTTTGTAAAACGATCGATATCATTACTTCCCAGAAATCGATCCTTATTAACAACACTTTCGAATGGAGTAATAATACAGGTGTGTTTTTTTTATTCATTGAGTTCGATTCCTGGCTCGGATTATTAATTTTTAAAAAATCCAATGATGCAATTTTTGTTTTCATCAAAATCGGGCTCGCGACTCCTTTGAGTATTTTTCGATATAGTTTAGGATTTGGCCTTGAAGGCCCTCTTGAAAAATTCAACCTTTATAATTTTCAACAAAGATGTAGCGAAGTTCAGTATATATAGGCATAATTTTCAATTTGGGAACTAATTTATTGTAGAGTACATTTTAAGTAAGGCAGCGGTAGCCGAGTTGGGACGGCCGGGGCACTACTCGTTATCATATATAAAAACACGGAATCGATCCCACCGCCTGTACGTACCACTGAGTTTGACAAAAAAACTTTAGTACAGTTCATTGTGAATATCGCTTGCCTTACATTTTGCCCGGTGCATGGCAACAGGCTCGCCACCTGTTACATGGGGACCTAACATATCTGGCGAAATGTGGGTGTTTAACCGTCTGCCTAACCCTTAGGGGAAAGAGCCGTGATGACATGTTAAGTTATGTTGTAACATTTTAAATTATAGAGTTAAATATTATAAAAAAAATTTACAAAAATAAAACAGGCTCCAAAAATAGTCCAAAACAAAAAGCACTCAAAAGTAAAAAAATAATTGCTGCTAAGTAACTCTGTTGTTGGTACAATTAATTTAAATAAAATTGAGAAAAATATAATATATATTAGGTCCTTACCTATGAAATTGGTGTTTTGTATGGAGATTTTGGGGAATCCTACATTTTTCATACTAAGATTTTTTCAGTTTTCTTCACAACGACATATCCAAAGATAATAATATTTGGCATCTATCATTAGACAAGCTTTAGTAATATGTGTAACATCACACTTCATAAAAATTATTTATCGTTTTTAAGTGAATGCAAATAAAATGATGTATTCGGGAGGCACTTAAAAAGAGTTGTCTCCGTGTCCAATTTTAACACAATTAAACTTACAACAAATTATCAAAACAAATCAAAAGAGCTCAAAAATATAGTCTATTTTTGACGAGGTAATTATTTTTTAGGAATACTCTGAATCTTAATAGTTACAGACAAAATACTAAGAGAGAAAAAAAACACCAATTTCATAGGTAAGGACCCATTATTTAAATTTAACGATTTATAAAGGCGGTGCCCAGCCGACAGCTGTGAACATTTTATTCTAACGTAACAGTTATGTTTAATTGATGCAAATTCAGTTCAATCCTCATCGTTTATGATTTAATTCACTGCTTATTTTCTCTTTTAGTTTATTACTTTCATGTTCATTCATTATTTATTTATGTTTTGTCTTTTTATTTACAGGTATTACTGTATTTTTTATTGGCTGGTCACGACACCGAAAGCACACACGAAACATACGTGCCTATAAACTTTGAAGGATACCCTAAATTTCTCCAGGATCCCATTATCAGATCCTGACTTCATGACAATAGAAATCCTAAGTACTTAACCATAAATGTCAAAGATATTTAAAGTATTATAGCTGTACTCGTAATGGTTGAGATGTTATACCTTCCATCATCAGCTCAGCACCATAATTTGATGACTATCAGACGCAAATGCTCGAATAACATTAGAAAATTAATACATTTTGCCATTCGTGCCAATAAACTTTGAAGAATGCCCTGGATTTCTCCAGGATCCCATCATCAGATCCTTACTTCATGACAATGGGACCAACTAGAACATATACCCTTTCAAACACAGAAAAAAAAATTCAAATCAGTCAAGGCGTGTTCGAGTAATCGGGGAACATACATAAAAAAAGGAACAAAAGTTTTCGTCGAATTGATTACCTCCTCTTTTTTTTGAAGTCGGTCAAAAACAAGTACTTATTAGGTCCTTACCTATCAAATTGGTGTTTTGTATGGAGATTTTGGGGATTTCTGCATTTTCCATACTAAAATTTTTTCAGTTTTCTTCACAACGACAAATCCAAAGATAAGGCATCTATCATTAGACAAGCTTTAGTAATAATTATGTGTAATATCACACTTCATAAAAATTATTTATATTTTAAATGAATGCAAATAAAATGATGTATTTGGGAGGCACTTAAAAAGAGTTGTCTCCGTGTCCAATTTTAACACAATTAAACTTACAACAAATTATCTAAACAAATCAAAAGAGCTCAAAAATATAGTCTATTTTTAGACGAGGTAATTATTTTTTAGGAATACTCTGAATCATAATAGTTACAGACAAAATACTAAGAGAGAATAAAAACACCAATTTCATAGGTAAGGACCCAATATTAGTCGTTAAGCATGACTTTGTACCTCATACGTAGAACTTAAAGCCAAGTTGTACCTAACGGTAAAATATTTTTAAAAGATGATTACATTTTATATAAAGGCTATAAATGCACGTTAGTTTCTTTTACAACAATTACTATAACTACTATAATTATAATTGAATGCCTCAAGAGAAGCAATATAGAAGTAGTTAAATGTTAATGTGTGCTTGCGGGAATCGAACCCATGATTTCTTGAACGTCATTGATGAAAACTTTTACCCCTTGACGGGCAATGCGAACACCGGTGTACGCAAACAAGAGATATTTCTATTGCATGTTGTTTTGTGTCCTTTGACGTTAATCAGTTTTGGCCTTTCTTTAAGTACACTATTCTTCAACAATATGTTTTTGGACACGTAGGCAAAAACATTATCCTGTAAAACAAAACACGGACAAATATAAACACAATGTTGGTAGAACATAAAAACCTTCTGCATCTGCAGTATAACATAAATATTGGGTCCTTACCTATGAAATTGGTGTTTTTTTTCTCTCTTTAGATAATTTTTGTAAGTTTAATTGTGTTAAAAATGGACACGGAGACAACTCTTTTTAAGTGCCTCCCGAATACATCATTTTATTTGCATTAACTTAAAAACGATGAATAATTTTTAGAAAAAGCAGAATTCCCTAAAATCTCCATACAAAACACCAATTTCATAGGTAAGGACCTAATATCTTCTAATCCTACACTAGATAATTACAATAGTGACGATACCATAATAAATTAAGATTCACCACAGTTAAACGTGAGTCGTGTGGTAGCGGCTTATTAAAAGAATACTACCAACCCCCTTGGGTGTCGTAAAAGGCGACTTATTGGCTAAGAAGTGCACAACCAACCAACAGCTTATAGCAGCGAGGGGCTCACCTGTCACGCTGAGCACATGTGCAGTCACTGCTTGTTTAAGCGCGGACTATGGCAGTGGACTGCTTTTGCGGTGCCTTTGCCTTGTTCCTGACTAACCCTTAGGGGATAATAGTCGTTATTATATGTATGTATAGTTAAGACCGTGACTCGGTAAACGTGTATTACTGCCTAAGTAGCATAAGCAACACGATATCATATTTATCACGTTTTTATCACGTCCAGTTGTCAAATTCCACAGTACTTTGACAGTTGAACGCGATAAAAACGCCATACTTATCCAAATGCGGTGCGCATGCTAAGAGGGCAGATGACCCAAGGTCTACTCCGTGCGATGACCAGATAGGGTGACCATTGACCATGGGGATGACGATATTCGTAGATATAATCTATATAATCTTTATATTTAATCATTTAGGTAACAAGTAGTTACTCTTGTTATTGACCAACTTGTTATTGATGATAATTCATCAATCTTGCTAAAATACTATGGATATTACTACTTTTGTTGCTGAGTGTACAAAAAATTTACATAATAAATATCTTCAGACACTCGTCAGACCATAATTAATAATAAGCCCCAATTTAAGCAACTTATGCTGCCTATGTTACGGATACTAGATGACGGATAAATATATTATGTTAATACATTATTATTAATACTACACTCGACCATGGAGGTCGTCAAACATAAAAGAACGTAACACACCGCACATCTAGTTTTTAAAAGTAATAAATGTTTTAGGACATTGAAAAGTTGAGTTAACAATGTCAAAACTTCCCGTTTATATGAATGTCTTGAGCTATATAGCGAGGTCTTCTCAGATGTTTGTCTGAGATACGGGCCTGCGAGGAGTACCTCTTCGCCTGAGCTGCTTCTCGGGGGCCACCTGTACCCATATTCTAAACTTTCACGGATTCGATTCGGAAAGTCACGTCCCGTCTCGCTCCTATCCGACGCAATAAAAAGTGACAGGAATAGAGATTCCATGATTCGTTTAGTTGCGGACAGTTTAGAATAGTGGGGCTAGAAAACCCTGGTCACCAAAACACGCGCCGCCCGCAGGCGAGTGGGCTCCGCGTCGCCCTCCGAGTTCCGAATTTTTTTTCCTCAATCTACGGTGCGAGTTGCGAGGCCCTCGGGAGAGAGTGCCACTGTCATTATAGTATTCAGTGCAAATTCGCGCCTTGATTGCAAAGACGTCCTATGGTCAGTAGTGCCTTCATTCCCGAAAGGGTAGGCAGAGGACGTTACCCATAATTCGCCTGACAAGTTACCTCAGTCCCGATTTGACAGATGTTGAGCCATTTACTATGAACTAGGCATAGCGTGAGGCAAGCGATATTCACATCAAACTGTAGGACAGAACCCACCACCAGCCCATGGTCTTACCTGCCTTACGGCATACAGACCGAGACACGGGAGAACGCGAGGTACTTGCGAATGCTCTTTCCCACACCGCGCTTGTTCTATGCTCCATGCTCTATGCTTCATTATTATTATTTTTTTATTTATTAAACAAACATTGGTTTACAAAATAAATACAGAAGTCCCACAAAACTATTTACACAGTTTGTCTGTGGGATCAAGAATGTCTATCTTACATTAACAGAAAACAAAACTCAAAAGCTATACTAACACCCAGTTGCAGAAACGAACTTTAAAATTTTATGTCGGCATTATCCCTAATGCTCCATTAAATTTATTTATTGAAGTGTCAAAAGAACACCTTAGCGTAGTTTTTACGTTGCACAAAACGACATTAGCACCCTATCAATGCTAAAGAGACATTAGCTAGAACTATTTTGTGTTCCAATTTTAAATTTAATGAACTTTAAAGTTTTAATGTCTCATTACTAAATGTCGTCTTTAAAAAATCTTTGTGCAACTGAGCGTAAGTTAGCTAAATAATACTTTTTAAGATTTTTCTCCAAACACACGCGGCGTATGTCCTACATAAGTTTTATTCAAATTTACAGTAGGTACAAGCGGTGGGATCGAACTGACGACCTACTGCACGAGTAGTGCCTTCCATCCAACTCTGCCATCGCTGCCTAAACATAATATTATTGTTAGATTTTCGTTTGTTCTTCCTTTTCCCGGAGATATACATGCCTACGTAACTTGTTTACATTTTTACGTTAAGATCATACCGTGTATGGAACGTATGTCATAATTCGTTGCGTGTATGCCGATGCCGGCTGATCGGCTGACGGTTCGCCTCACGTTTGCCTAGTCAATTTTCAAGTCACACACAAATATAAAATCTGATTATTATTTATAATTTTAATTAAATTCATACAGGATATAGAAAAATACAATCTATGTATATTCATAAGAAGAGCTCGGTGGCGTACTGGTTAGTACGCTTTGGCTTTTGATATCGAAGATAAAGCAACCTTCTTCATGGTCAGGCCCTCAGATGGATCGCCAAAACTTCGAGATCTCGAAGTCCTCCGTGCTGCGGAAATCACTTTAAGCCGTTGCTGGTCGCTATTATAACCGTTTCTACTCACCGACCCGAATTGGACCAGTGCGGCGGTGTTACAGCCTAGCCTATACTCCTCATGTGTTTCTCCGTGAGGAAGGCATGTGCCCAGCGATGGGACGTATATAATCTGAGGACAACGATGTATAATCATTGAAACTTAGTTTAAGATATTCTATTTAAGATATATTCTAATTAAATTTGAGCATCCTAAGATTTTCTTTATATAAATTATCTATACCGATCGGGATATGATAGGTAAACGTTAATATATTTCAAAATCCGACGGTCCGATCGAAAAAAAAAATGTATCTGTAGTTAAATTATATTTCTGACCAGTAAAATAAGACAATCTACGCTTAGGTAACATTGCCGCTTATGATAATATAGGTGCTTCTTGCAAACAATCATTGCAGCATAAAAATGTTTTTCGATCCCGTGATATTTTTTTCTAATTACACTTAATTCTGCGTGTTTAATTTTTAAGCAATCATTTTTTTTTATATATTATTTGTTGGATGTATAAACAGAATGTCTTTGCCGTTATTTGTTTCACAGCTGTCAGAAAAAGCGCGGGAACCTTGAAAAAGAAAGGCGCCCAATTTTAAGTTTCTGATTTAAATATTTTTCCCACCCTTGTATTTGCCTGTAAATTTGTATTTCTTTGTGAATAGTGTAGTGCGTAAGTTATAAATATTGAATAAAAACATGGGATCAAAGAAGAGGAAAAAAGCAGAACCTCCGGATGATCACTTAGCCGGCCTGGAAGCTTCCTCGGACTCTTCAGACGACGAAGGCACCAAGAAGTACCAGGTTTTTAAGGTTCCTGGGTACTCTAGGAAGTACCCAGAAAATAGCCCGAAAAGGGAATTTGTTGTTTTTTTGTCACATACAAACGAAACTAAAGTCTTCTCGGACAAAGATCGGCTAGCAATTTCTCATGCAATTCGCAAGTATTGTGTAACAGGCATACTGCATTTGCGTTCAATAAATAAATTTAAAATTGCCATTACTTTCGATCTGTCGAATAATGCAAATGTATTTTTACAAAATAAAAAGTTACTGGACGAGCTAAATTTAAAAGCCTCCATACCCGCTGCAGACACCGAGGTGACTGGGGTTCTGACTTCAGTCCCTTGTGACCTATCTAATAAGAGAATATTTTCTTTAATAGGCAGTTCTAGGAACATTATTCAGGTCAGGCGATTCATGCGACGTGTGCGCGCTGAGGCGGGCGGCGTGGTCTACCAGCCCACTCAGACCGTCGCTGTCACTTTTGCATCAACGGAACTCCCGCAGTACGTTTATCTCGACTCGTGGAGGCACGAGGTTAGCGTGTACGTTCCTCCGGTTAAACAGTGCTTGCACTGTCTTAGATTTGGGCACATAGCTAAATATTGTAGAAACGCAGAGGTCTGCTCCATTTGTGCGGAAAACCATAATTTTAAGTCGTGTAAGGTAGATACAAAAGACGCTAAATGTAAAAATTGCGGTGGCAATCATATTGCTATATCAAATTTATGTCCCCAAAAAAAATTAAAAATTGAGGAAAATAAAATAAAATCTAGAGCCACAACTTACTCAGGCCTTTTTAATGAAAAAGATTTCCCCCAGTTAACCATGTCTAATATAGAGACACAAGTAAAAAATCTTTCTAACTCTGATTTTTTCTTAAATTTATTAACTCAAGCAATTACTAAAATTATTTTAAATCAAAAAGACACCCCAATAAATTCAACTTCGATTAAACAAACCATACAGCAAACATTAGTAAATAGCTCTTCCTTAAAAAATAATGGATCTTAATATAATGCAGTGGAATGCACAGAGCATATCTAGCAATAGAATTTTATTCACGAAGTTTTTATTTGATCTTAATATTCATATAGCAATCATATCAGAAACTTGGCTCACCCCTTTAAAGGATTTTACAATAAAAGGTTATCATATAGAAAGGAATGATATTGGCAACAAACGTAATGGTGTAGCTTTATTTATTCATTCAAGCATACAATATAAAAACATAATAACTTATTCTGATGCTTCTCTACAAAATATTTGTGTAAGAATTACTGTAAATAATAAGTCAATTAGTATTGTTAGTTTTTATTGTCCCCCGAGGTGCAATCCTTCTTTCAGTAAACAGAAATTTGAGACTTTGATAAGATCTATCCCACAGCCTATGATATTTGGCGGCGATTTCAATGCCCACCACACATCATGGGGATGTAACTCAATTGATGCGAGAGGTAGAGATGTTTTAGAGGTCTTGGACGATAATGGTTTAGTTTTGTTGAATAACGGCGACGTTACGACTGTTGGCTCATTGTCGTGGCGTCCAAATGCTTTAGATTTGACTTTTGCATCTCCATCAATGGCTCTCTGTTCAGATTGGTCCGTGCACAACGATCCTCTCGGAAGTTATCACCTTCCTGTAATTATAAAGGTGTTTGTAAATAGTGTAAATAGTAGTTTATTAAAGGATAATAGTTCTATACATCTGCCCATCCAACGTAATTTTAAAATGGTGGATTGGAAAATGTATAAACTTAATGTAGATTTAGTTTTGCCAAGCATTCAGGGTCATAATTCTTCTCCATTAGAGGCATACGAAAGGTTTTGCGAAATTCTGCATTCTGCAGTTGATAAATCTTCCCCTTGTCGTAATTCATATGTTGATTCTGCACAAAATACCTTTCCCAATAGTAACTCTCACAGGAAAGACATGAAACGCACACCCCTTCCATGGTGGAATAATAAATGTTCAGAAGCAGTTCAGAACTCTAAGTCTGCCTATCTAAATTTTAAGAATAATCCTTCAGATGAAACTTACATTGAGTTCAAAAGACTACAGGCTCTTAAAAAACTCACCTTAAAAAGAGAGAGATTGAATAGTTGGGTTGATCTGTGTAGCTCTTTTACAGGTGTACTCCCTTGTCGAGAATCTGGAAATTCATGAGAAAATTTAATAAATCTTATTCCTCTATTGATAGTGACGACAGCTGGATTCCGGACTTCCTGAAAAAGTACACTCCTGATTATGTTATTGATAAACCTAAATTGTATTGTACAAATGACATAAATTCTGTAAATAGTTTCTTAATTAATCCCTTCACACTGCAAGAGTTAGTTTCAGCTTTGTTTTCCAGAAGAGACACTGCTTTTGGTTTGGATGGAGTCCCTTACCTTATGTTAAAAAACCTTAGTCAAAAATCCTTATTATACTTCCTCGTAATATTAAATAATTTGTGGCTTAATAATGATATTCCCTCGTCTTGGAAAACAGATTGTTTGGTACCCATATTGAAACCCGGTAAGCAAAAAGCCAATCCTGACTCTTATCGTCCTATAGCTTTAACGTCTTGTGTAGGAAAAGTCTTTGAGCAGCTTCTAAAACAAAGGCTAGAATTTTACATAGAAAAAAATAATATTTTACCTTCAAATCAATTCGGATTTCGTAGGGGTATGTCATCACGTGAAAGTATTTGCCAATTGCATCTTGATATCCAAAATTCCTTAAATTCTAAACACTCCCTTGTATCTGTCTTCTTTGATATAGCTGGTGCCTTTAATAGTGTCAACATTGATGTGCTTTTTGCAGAACTGCTTGCCATTGGTATTCCAAGCAAAATAGTTCATTGGGTGTATAAGTTTTTGTCAGAAAGAAAGGTTCATGTCAAATATAATGGTAAAATTTATGGCCCCAGGCTTGCTTCTCTTGGTACCTGCCAAGGATCTATTATTTCTCCTCTCATTTTCATTTTGTACATACGTAGATTAAATTTGATTTTAGGTCCTAATGTTAAAAGTCTGCAGTTTGCCGATGATCTAGTTGTATATGCAGCTGGAAATAATTGCACAAACTTAATAAATAATCTTAATAATTCCTTAAAGGGGTTGCATAATTACTTTTCTTATTTGAATCTCAGTGTAAATACATTAAAATCTAATTGTGTTATTTTTGGTAAATCTTGTAATGCTATTTCTTCTGTGCATTACAATAATGTCCCAATCCCTGTTTCCAATGAGGTAAGATTTCTAGGAGTCACTTTTACTCATAATGTTTCTTGGAAAAAGTATGTTGAACTAATTACAACTAGAGCTAATCAGGTTTTCAATGTTCTGAAAACTTTGTGTAAAACTTCATGGGGAGCTGATCCAAAAATATTATTGCTTCTATACAAGTCTTTGGTGCGGAGTCACTTCGAATATGGTTTCCTATGTTATGCTGGCGATATGAAATTAATAGATATTTTGGAAAAAATTCAAAACAAATGCCTAAGACTCATTACTGGGGCCTTTAAGAGCACTCCTATAAACTCTATGCAGGTTGAGTGTAATCTTCCCCCTTTGAATATTCGATTCACTTATTTAAAAGAAAGATTGTTGTTAAAATTATATAGCAGGAGCAATAATCACCTGTTCCTTAATTTAAAGCATTCATCCTCTATGTTGTCTCATAACTCTGTATATATTCTAAAAGGTTTCACTCAGTTTAATAATTTTCTTGAGTCACTGCCCATATACAGGTCCACTCTTCTTCCGTGTTATCAGAGAGACTTCAATAGTAAGTTCCCTGCAATGAATATCATTATTGACAATAAGTTATCAACCAAAGAAGAAGTTTATAGTAAATTTTCTGAGTTTTTAAATCATAGGTTTTTATTCACTGATGGGTCCAAGACTGAGTCTGCTGTCTCTTTTGCTATATTTGATAGCTCACTTAAAATGGGTAATGGTTACAAAATAAATTCAAATTTAAGTATATTTACAGCTGAGGCTGTGGCTATACTTGCAGCCTTAAAGCATATTCAGCTTAAAAATCAAGGTCATAAGGACTGGATTATAGCTAGTGATAGCATGAGTGTTCTAGAAAACTTAAAAAATAACAAATTTCATGCTAACACTAGCTATTTAATTGCATCTATAAAAGAAACTTGGGTAGATTTGTATCACGTCCACAGCATCAATGTTTTGTTTATTTGGGTCCCATCACATATTGGTGTTTTGGGGAATGAAAAAGTTGACTTCCTTGCTAAAGCTGTTACCAATTCTCCTGATATTGTACCTGATTCCAGTAGCTCTTTGAATGTAACAATTCCATTTTCGGATGTAGTCCCTCTCTTGAAGAGAAGGTCTATTGAAGTATGGAAAAAGCACTGGAATCATGTTTTACAATTTGAAAGAAAAGGGTTATGGTATGCTTCATACAATGTTCCTATTGGTTCCTCACCTTGGTTTTGCAAAAATAACATCTATTTTAGTCGCAAATTTTACTCCACTGTCTTAAGGCTTCGTTTTGGTCATTGTCGTCTTAATTTTCATCTATTCCGTTTAAAAATGGTGCCCAATTCATATTGTGATCACTGTAATTCACAAGCAGAGCAGTCTTTATCTCATGTTTTCTTTGATTGTTCGTCCTTCGGCATTCAGCGCCTTGTGCTGTTGGATGAGCTGATTGAAATTTATGGAGATTCTAGCTTGGTACCGCGCTCCATTCAAGCTCTTCTTGTAAATACTTGTACATACACCGCGTTGTATAAATTTATTGTAAATACTGTTGGTCAAATTTAGACGGTAGTCTTTCTTTGTGTAATATTTTTTTATAAAGTTTATTTTTGCTTGGCTTTTCGCTGTTTTCTTTATCAACATAGTATTTTAGCAATCTTATAAATGTGTTGTTTTATATGTTTTTGTGTTTGTTTTGAATGACATCTCTCTGAATGACAATGACATTTGTTTGGGCCGCTCGTTGCCCAATGCCCGATACGAATTGGGATTTTGAAAGAAAAGAACAATTATGTTGTTCACTCTCGGACTAGAGTATTAATGAATTGTTACAGATTTGTTTAAACATTCAACCAATGACGTTAAATTACTTTATAATACTAATGAAAAAATAATTGACTAATGACTAGGCAGCATGGTCCGACGACCTTCGCCTGTTCCACAACGGAACAAAAAAAACCAAATTCACAGCTGTCAATCGTGTCAATTTATTTTTGCTGACAGGCTGACAGCGTCTAGCTGTTGTAAACATTTTCAATAATAATAATTATACAAAACATTGAAAGGTAGTGCTTATTATTAAACTTAATTTTTAGGTAATAAGACATTGATCAACAGAACAGTCATACATCGTAGCTGTTCATTAAAAGACAAATAAAAAAAATGTTGGCAATACATAAACAAATAAATAAAAAGTTATTTATATCCCCCATTATTTGTTTAGTATTTTATTTGTTTAATTTAAGTATTTGATAATATTTCATATCATTTTTAACCCAGATTAACAGAGGTATTAAAAGATGGACTTTATTGTTTGTCAATAAAAAACTTTATAAAATGTTGTTCACCACTGGCCGTTAAGATTGTTACGTCACGAATGAAGTCACGCAGTCAATGATTTTTTTATGGAACCCTGAGTCCATACCAAGTACCTACATACATAGATCAAACACATGAATCAACTAACAACCAAGAATTTCTCAGGGCCTTTTTCCACTTTAGTTCGAACAGTAAATGGAATTAGACCTAATACAATAGTATTAAAAAGAACACGCAAACAAACTGTGCAATGTGTTGAAAAGTTTAAGTAATAAGTAAGTAGCTAAGTATTTCGTTAGGCGGCAATAATAAAGCCTTGAGATTTTAGCCTTGTGTATTGAACCATGCACTGAAATTGTCAACCCGAGTCATTCCGCCTGCAATTGCATCCAAGTGAAGTGATCGTCAATTGTTTGAAATAACAGTGTTTAATAATAATACACGTATGACGGTAGCAAGTGCGCTAATGAAACTGAATACGCGTGTAGGTGACAGTAGTGATATCTTATCAGAATAGATTATGTGCACAACTGTTGGATGTTCTGTTTGATGAAAGAAACATTAGCACTCAATTGTTTGGACATGTTATAGCAGACTAGTAAACAGTGGAACGTATGGAACGCAGTGATCTATCCTTAAGCTTTCATAATTTAATCAGACGAGGTAGAGTTCGTGCAAAATATATTAAATGTGTTTTTCAACTGTGATGTGTAAACTCCATCTCTATAGAAACACCAAGGTTATTTTAGTTTTAGGATATTTTTTTCAGTTTCTTTGTGTTACTTATGTTAAACAAATATAATTACTGCTTGGTGACCATAAATGATGAGACATAATCAAATAATAATGTAATTTAATTCATGTTTTTAGCCAGTGGAATGTGACTCATCTAAATTATTAATACAATCTTAAATTTGTGTTCAAACATATAACAGAACAACAATACATGTATTTTACATTGTTTCCAGATTAAGGAAACTCATAACATAAATTGAATATCACTTAAACCTACCAACAATCAAAATATAAAACCTCAGTATCCTATTGTGCAGTAAAGTGTTTCAATGGTAACTTTAAAATGTCCGCTTTCACAGATGAAGAACTCTACGGTTACACAAATTACGCCATGGACACACCAACACCAAGCAATATGCCAGGTGACTGCATCCCAGGCCTATTTCAAAGGATGGACTCCTTGTCACCCGGTCTCGATTCGGACTTTGATGAAAGTTTGGCCGTACCGGAGTCACTATCGATTATTGACATAGAAAAGACAGATTACAAGGAGGTTACTGATGGAGGTTAGTAACTAGTTATATCAGCTTTGTATATTGTAGTTTATATTCTAATTATAGTTGTGTAACTTAGATGTTGTACCCTAAACCATTATCCATAATACCAGGAATTAGTTTTTGATCATCATTATGCTTGTAATAAAAACTAATATAGAACAATTGTTTTTAGTGATAAATATATATTGTTTGTGTAAGGATGGAAGTTCATTATCCGAGGAAACAGGATAATTTGTCCATTCCATATTGTATATCCATGGTATTTTAAAAACCAACTTATAGAACTCTTACTCCTTCAATTAAAAAACTCATACAGGTCTGATCAATATACATAGATCCTGTACTATCTTAAAACTAAAATCTTGTATTCAATCTATTTTACTTTACTCTTGTGAGCTCTCTTGTGTTCTTTACCCTAGAAACTCATGAAGATTTAGTTTTAGTTCCTCCATTTATATAATTGTTTATATACAGATAGAAGATGCCACAATGTTCAACAACAAAACTGAACAAGTCATAGAAAGTATAATTATGATAAGTACTTTATCATTCATCTTATAAAAGTTGATTTATTTTCTTTGTATTTTGAGTACTATAGGTTTAAATAGTTATATAATCAGTCTGAGATTTCTAGTAACTGTATACCCCACTTCAATAGCTAATTAGAATACAGAATTAAAATAAAAAGAAAATCTCTCACAAATATACAGGAAATTTAATTCACCTACCTAAAAACACATACATACAGGAAAAAAATGACATAATGAACTAATTACATTTTAAATGTATGAAAAAAATATGTATCACAAAATTTTAAAGAAAACCCATTGATTAGTATTTTATCTATATTCTTAATATTTATAAGAGGTCAACATAGATAAATTTAGATATTAGAATATGTATATGCCCTTTTTATCTCTGTAACTGAGACTGGTCATCTGTAGGCATTTAGAATTGAAATTGTACACAAGAGTGTAAAACTCATGTGTAAAAATAGACTGAATATTACTGTATGCTTGCTACTGTTGTTGTGTATAAAGTCTGCTAGTCTTATTGACTTACGTTTCAAAATAGTAGTATTATTAATATTTTTAATACATGTTTGCTGCTTCGTCCTCAGCCTATATACGTCCCACTGCTGGGACAGGCCTTCCTCATGGAGAAACACATGAGGAGTATGGGCCGTAACACCACCACGCTGGCCCAATGCAGTTTGGTGGGTAGAAACCAACGGATTAACACGCCAGGGGAGCTCGAGATCACAAAGTTTTGGTCACCCATCCATGGCCTCACCATGGCGAATCTAGCTTTGTTTTCGATCGAAAGCCAAAGCGTACTAACTACGCCACCGAAGTCCTCATCGCCCACCGAGCTTGCTGCTTCACTTCAGTTAAATATTTTGTATAGTCAGTCAATGATGTAGTTATCAAAATAGTCAGATGTATTCTATGCAAAATTCCATAATGAGTAATACAGTTACTATCTCGTTTTGTTATATTTGGTCCTTACCTATGAAATGTGTGGAGATTTTGGGGAATTCTGATTTTTCCATACTAAAATTTTTCCAGTTTTCTTCACAATGACAAATCCAAAGATAATAATATTTGGCATCTATCATTAAACAAGCTTTAGTAATATCACACTTGATAAAAATTATTTATCGTTTTTAAGTGAATGCAAATAAAATGATGTATTCGGGAGGCACTTAAAAAGAGTTGTCTCCGTGTCTAATTTTAACACAATTAAACTTACAACAAATTATCAAAACAAATCAAAAGAGCTCAAAAATATAGTCTATTTTTAGACAAGGTAATTATTTTTTAGGAATACTCTGAATCTTAATAGTTACAGACAAAATACTAAGAGAGAAAAAAAAACACCAATTTCATAGGTAAGGACCCAATATAAGCTACTATCAGAGTTTTCATTTGTTGTTGAAGAGAATTTGTTACAGTTCAATATTTATAGAATATTATAACAAAAATCTTATATTATTAGGTACTGTGACTTTACAACTTATGTCAATGGTCTCCAAAATACACTGTTCTCTTTATAAGATGCAGCAGATGTTACTGTTACGTTCGGAATCACATATTTGATGGCCTGTCTACTTGTTTGCTAACTCTGTTAATTAAAAGAAACCGTTTTAGTAAACCAATGACCTTAAGCATGCCATGCATGACCTCTTTATTAAGCTCTGTTGTTATTCAATTGCTTGTTTTTTCCTTATACCAATAAATCTTTTGAATTTGTTTGTAATAAAGAATTTAATTCCTACATAATGTACACTACGTATCTGGTTACCACAAGGTAAATTCCACAATAAGCTTTGCACTCCACTTTCTAATTATTGAGGTTCAAAATTGATTGAAGAATTTACAATTCAATTAGTATGCTCTCTAATGAATGTGTTTATTATGGGACTCTGTATATCTAAATTTTATGTAGCATATTTAATAAAATAGGTACCAGATATATTGATCCATGTCAGTTGATAGTAGTAAGTAAGAGTGGGTCCAAATCAAAGAGTAGTGAAACTAGCCTTCTCAGCCTACATACTGTATATTTTTAAGACAACTAATTTTAAAAAGAGCTATGTACTCTTTAAGGCCGACAACGCATTTAAGACTTCTCTCATATTCCAAATGTCCATAGGCGGCTAAAAGTCATTAGCATAAAGAATCTTAAGAATAGGCTGTATGGTTAAAACCTTTTGTCTATCCTAAAGGAAAAAATTAAATTATTAAAAGACCTGATGAAAATTTATTCTTTGATTTACAAAAGTTACAATACAAACTTACGTTGATATAAAAATATGTTCTTATATGTGTTTTAATTTCAGATTCGGAGCCTAAAGCGGTGCCTTTCAAAGAAATTCACTCCCCACCAATCAAGTTCAATTCAGTGCACAGGAAAGTGTTCTGTCCTGGCGTTGAAATAAAGGTGAAATTTATTGAAAATGAGAGAAGTGTCACAACCCACCTTATCAACCCTAACTTGTGAGTTTGCTTTCAGTACTACTACTACATAATACTACTATAGTGTGACTACGACCCCTGTACATACCTCGCCCTAGCACTGCGCGGCGGGGTGGGAGGCCGGGTAGGAAAGCGACCTCCATCAGCGATTGACGAACTGACGGCCGATACTTAGACGGCTGATCCTTTTCCTAAATTTTATTTATTTCCGTAATATATATATTGCTGCCCAAATAATTATTTTACTGCCCAAATACTTATATTGCTGACAAAATATTTGTTTGCTGCCCAAATGATTTTTCGACTGGTTTAGTTTTTCTGCCCAATTAATTACTTCCCTTAATTAATTAAACATCGAATGTTTGTTTCTGTAATCATTGTTATATCGAAAACTAATCCCATTTAAGTTGATCTTTATCTCTGAAGGCTCTACGACATTTTTCCTTCAATCTCTGTTAGCAGTTACTGGCAATCCTTAATGTTAGTTACTGCCGTATAACCGGTCCTATTACTTAGGTCTAATCGCTAGTTACTGATCAAAGTTGTCGAAATCAGGGATGTATTTTATATTGCGAATAAAAAACATAGTTGTTAAAATTAAAGTTAGGCTCCTGACCTTATCAAGATTAAAATTTTATGTTGCTCAACGTAATACCGTAAGCAGATTCTAGTTTTTATAGAATTTACATTTCGCTTGCATCAAACTGTGACCGGCGCATGACTACAACGAAAATGGTGCTCAAATATCTCTTCCTACCCCTTCGTGATGATATATGTGTTGTAAAAGGGAGCGCATGTTTTCGCATAACGTCGATTGTCATAATATCGTTTGTCATACATCGAATGGCATAATCATCAAATAGCATAACAATCATGTCGCATATTCCTTCTTACTCATAACATTTAAGTGGCATAACTCTCTAAAGGCATATTATTATAAAGCATAACTATAGAAATTCCTAATTTCATTTAGCACAACATTAGGTAGTCCTAAAATGAATCGAATAATCACCCAGATTCGAAAGAACCAATCCCAAGGAAATGTGTTCTGATAAATATTAGGTTAAGGTTATTTTTTTTATGACCCTTAAAAACTATATTTGTGTCATTGAAATATATTTAGTTAACAATTTGGGGCAGAGACAAATATTATGCGTTGTGATCATTATGCTTTTCATTAGTTGTGCGTTTCAAACTTATGCCTTTTAATACTTATGACAAACAATTTTAGCCGATACAATATTAGGACTCTCAAAATTATGCGTCGCAATTTTATGCGTTTTGATGATTATGCCTTTCAATATTATGGATCTTCATATTATGACAATAAACGTTATGCTTAAAATTACGGAGCCGTTGTAAAATTCTCCCATGTAGGGAAGGTAAAGGGAACGAAGCCCATACAGCCAAGTCTTCGGTTTTTTTTAATGTCTTCAGTATTTGCATTGAAATGCAAGTGTAATGCATTTCAATCCGTCTTGGGGGTTTGGCGTCAAACAATCGATGGCAGACGCTGTGGTGTTACTTCGGTGCGGTGGATTACCACGACAAATACCTCATCGTTTTTCACACCACTTGACGCTTATTTCAATGATCCCCACGTTGCTCGTTAACACAGACACACATTACGACACAAAACTACACTGATTTTATGCATCAAGATCCACTACGCCGAAACAATGCGCCATAGTTAAATGGCGCCAAACTCCTCGATGATATATTAGGTCCTTACCTATGAAATTGGTGTTTTGTATGGAGATTTTGGGGATGTCTGCATTTTACATACTAACATTTTATCAGTTTTCTTCACAACGACAAATCCAGAGATAATAATATTTGGCATGTATCATTAGACAAGCTTTAGCAATATGTGTGTGAACACGCTTGATAAAAAATATTCATCGTTTTTATGTTAATGCAAATCAAATGATGTATTCGGGAGGCAGTTAAAAATTATTGTCCGACGGAAAGTTCGGTTTCGGTTTCGGCCGTGTTTCGGCCAAAAATCTAGTTTCGGCTGCAGTTTCGGTTTCGGCCAGAATTGGCCGAAACTTTTGCCGAAACCGAAACTGATTTCGGAAGTTCACGCACGTTCACGTTCGCCAAACTTCGTTTCTCGCGGCAACGCGATGGCGGACTCTAGCGGTCCTGTTCGGGAATTGTCGTGCGCCGTTCGGTAGCTGCTCTGTAGCAACAAAACCTAGTCAGTGCGTTACTGCCCGACGCAAACATTCTTTAGAGGTTATGTTTTGATGGAACTGATGTAAGTTTTGTTTCGTTTCTGGTACTTGAATGATTTATATAGTTGAGTTAATTAAATTTTGAGTCAGTAACTTTGTTTTGTTGTTATTAACAATTAATATGTAAAAAAGAGATTGTAAATTAACAATTTGAAGCGTTTATTTTGTTTAATTACGTTGTATAAGTAAACTTATTTCAAGATTTTTCATTCCGATGACCTATTGATGTAGTTTTGTTGTATTAAGGTTATTAATATCGTTTTATAATTGTTTCAGGGTAAAATGTTTACTGTAGTTTAGTAGTTACTTGATTCTAAATTAAGTATGACTGTCCTACTGTGATCTTGGTATCTTTGTTAATTCTAAATGTATGATTTTTTTATTATCTTTGTTGAGACTGGAACTAAGAGTGTAATAGAAATTTTAGTACCTAATTATACCTAACAGAGATTTATGATTCTTCTAAGTATAAATACAAACCAAAGTATTAATTAGTAAGATTTTAAAATACCAATACTTAGTATAATGGGTAAAATGCACCAAATTTCAGTATTTTAAGGTATTTTATATTTGGCCACAAGAGTTTCGGTTTCGGTTTCGGTTTCGGTTTCGGCCGAAACTCAAGCCATGGCCGAATATTCGGTTTCGGTTTCGGCCGGAAAACCAGTTTCGGTCGGACTCTATTAAAAATCCGTTAAAAAACCGTCTTTGTGTCTAATTTTAACACAATTAAACTTACAAAAAATTATCAAATTAAATAATACGAGCTCAAATATATGGTATATTTTTAGAAGAGGCAATTATTTTATAAGAATGTTCTGAAACGGACAAATTGCTAAGACAGAATAAAAACACCAATTTCATAGGTAAGGACCCAATATGTTTTGTTATAATACCATAGAACACATAATTTGTATCAGATACACAATCCACCTCCAACATGGGGACTTCACGTGGACAATCAAGAAGAGGTACAAGCACATACTGTACCTACACCAACAGCTGACTCTGTACCGAGCGACGCTCAAGATACCCTTCCCTACCAAGACCCACAAGTCAAGGAGAGCCAGCTTCAAGGCTACAGTCAACACGGAGGTGTCCGCTGAGAGGATGGCATTAGAGGCACTGCCACGGAGTGATACGAAGAAGAAGGAGAGCAGGCCGAGGAAGAGAAAGGGAGCTTTACCTCGGTAAGTTGTTAGTGGCTTTAGATTTTCCTTTGTATCGATATTTTCCGCGTAGTCCACTTGCAGGAATATTTAAATCTAGTTAAATTTGAACTTCATTTTAACAGTTTCGCCATACCTAATAAAAATGTTTTTAAAAAAATGTTAACAAAACTTAGCATTTATGTATATGACTTCTGTATTTTTGTTTATAAAAATATCAAAAAGTTTTAAAAATCTTCATGAAATCATAATATCAATACCCGATATAAAAACAGATTGTTGATACTCCCTTCAAGAATGAATATGCTATCCTAGAGTCCACACAATATGGTGTAAAAATATTTAATAAATTACCGCTTACTTGAAACTAAACTTTCTTTGAATTTGACTTTGAATTTTGAATATTTACTACAAATCTTAATAATCTCCTGATAGACCGGCACAGGACCGGTCGTTGTGGAGATCATTGGGAGAGGCCTATGTCCAGCAATGGGCGTCTCTGGGTTAATAGACAGTCCTTATGTATAGGTTCTAACTTGATCGTTTAAAATATTTCTGGGTAAATAAACAAAATTACTCTTATAAATATTCGAATTGTAAGTAGATTATAATGAGAATAGATTAGCAGCATTCCTATCAAAATGTACTGAAATAACTCCTTATCTTAGTCCTTTGCGTCTGCGTACATAAGATTAACTTTCATCGACTTAGCACTCTTTTGTTTACTAAGATTTATACGTCACGTGTCGGCTCGATAAAGACTGACATCTCTACCGATTGTATTGGTTGATATAGTATGACTAATTAAAAGAAAATATTCTCGAGCCCTTGACAAATCGCCAAATAATAAATTTAAATTAAATGGGGCATTATCATTTTTATAGGTCATTTACAACTATGACGATCGTGTCTTGTCAACGCTTGTCATAAAAATAATAATTATTTGAAGTGATTAAAATATTCTTTTTAACTTTGAGCATTATGGTGCGTTAATAAGGTATATTTCTTAGGTAAACATAAATTTGGCGACCTAAATTCATACGCAAATTTAAGGGTGCCTTTCCACCAGAGCTATGCTATACATAGCAAGGAAAAATTTACCAATAGGATTACTTCGTTTCACGTGACTCGCAAAATAGTGCCATCCTATTGGTCGATTTTTCCCCTAACAAAGTGGAAAAGCACCCTTATTCTTCTTCTTACAGTCACGTCCAAAAATATGTATACACCTTTGACAGTTAGTAGCTCTTATTAGAGACGAATAAAAACTATCACCTGTCAAATGTATAGGCTTATTTTTAATGAATCAACGACCTCGCAAGAATAGATAGCTAATAACAACATTTATTCTAGAACTTTTAATTATTTGACACATTTTACTTTCATGCAAAAATTAATATCAATTTCTGAATGTTCTTAGCTCTGTGCGCAACGCACAAGGGAGCGTCGCACTTTTTCCGCAAAAAAAAAAAAAAAAATCGTTGTTATGTCGGGAGACCGCTCTACAAGTGCATTCAGGTACTTAGCGGACCCCCGACTAGACAACTATTTATTTATTTTCTTTTTTTTCTTTTCGTCGGGGGCTTTTACATTTTAATATTTAACCTAACAAGTATAGAGCTAAATAAATATATATCTTGTTAGGTTCTTATCTTATATTTAGCAGCGATATTTAGCAGCGATAACAACTGTTTTTATTTACCATTTAATGGCTTTATCAGTTATTTCTGATTATTTGTAATGGTGATTGTCCTACGTAGCGTAAATTACATATGATCAAATTGTTAACAGAAAAACTTTATATGACAAATGAAATGTTAAATGATAAATTAAATAGAAACTAAATTATTCAAAATATTGATAAATAACAAATTTTTGGATCTTCACAAGAGCATCAGAACCATAAAAGTCCAAATACTTTTTATTCGTATCAACTATAGAGTGGTCTATAAAAGTGGTTGCAAGTTTGAGTTCATCCATGTAAATTATTTAATGAGCACACCGTTTATTCCATAAACGAGAATGACAGAATTCAACAAGGAATTCAAAACGTAATTGACAATTACAGACATGATCTCTCCTCGCCTCGGCTAGACTTAATTTTTTATATTATTAAATCTATAGTAAAATTATAATCAAATCCATAGTAATATTATAAATGAAACTGAATGAAAGTAACTCTGTTTGTCGGTCTCGTTTTCGTGTCAAAACTACCGAACCGATTTAATCGAAATTTGGTACACAGATAGTCTAGAGCCTGAGAAACAACATAATTTTTTTTCTGCCTCGATTCCCTGTTTGGGTAAGCTTTCCTGAGAATTCTGAGAATGCAGTTATGTTTCTTTTTCAAATTAAAAGAAAGTTTTCTTTGTGTATACTAAGCAGTTTCAAATATTTCGGGTTCTTCTCCAGGGCCATAGTAATTTTTATATTATTTTTATCCATACGTATTTACTAAATATTATTTTAATTTTACAAAAAAAAATATGGGGTTTTTTCTTCTAAAACCCCCCTATATAAAAATTACGTTAATGGATTATTTTGTTTATAGATTTCCAAAGAAACCAGAGGTAATGGTCACGTATGAAGGCATCCAGTTACGTATGAAGCAATTAGAAGAATACCTGTTTAATCTACTCAACATATCTATATACAGGAACCATCATGAAACGGTATGTTAAATTTTAGTTTTATATTAGGTCTTTACCTATGGAATTGATGTTATGTATGGAGATTTTGGGAAATTCTGCATTTTGGTGTTTTGTATGGAGATTTTGGGGAATTCTGCTTTTTCCATTCTAAATTTTTTTCAGTTTTCTTCAATATTTGGCATCTATCATAAGACAAGCTTTAGTAATATGTGTAATATCACACTTCATAAAAATTATTTATCGTTTTTAAGTAAATGCAAATAAAATGATGTATTCTGGAGGCACTTAAAAAGAGTTGTCTCCGTGTCCAATTTTAACACAATTAAACTTACAACAAATTATCAAAACAAATCAAAAGAGCTCAAAAATATAGTTTATTTTTAGACGAGGTAATTATTTTTTAGGAATACTCTGAATCTTAATAGTTACAGACAAAATACTAAGAGAGAAAAAAAAACACCAATTTCATAGGTAGAATAGAAATAAAACATCCATTTAAACAATAGGTAAGAACTACGCAGTCGTAAATTTTAGTAATAAAATGAAATTTGTATTTAATTTTGTACAAAACCATTAATTCTTATAAGTTACTAGCTGTTGCCCGCGACTTCGTCCGCGGTTACTATGGGTATTTAACTTTCCCACGGGAACCCTTTAATTTTCCGGAATAAAAAGTATCTAAGATACACACCAGGGATATGAGGTGCAATAACATCCCCCTGACTTGATTTTAAGCATTTTTTTTCTATATACCTACAGACATTCAACCTCTACTGTTTTATGATATGTAGGTAGAACCCTCATATTATATTATTTTAAATCGACATTTTAAGTTCAATGTCCTTGACCCTTGTGTCACGATGAAATTTGACGAATAACCCCTGACTCATTTGTGTAATTTAAAATTAATTTCGCCGTCTTGTTTTTTTTATCTCTACACCGGCACAAAGAAAAATCGGATAAAATGATACTCTGTTGACATCAGCAATCTATACATATAATAAAACTGTAGAGGTGGAATGTCTGTACCTAGAAAAAAAAAGCTTAAAATCAATAATTTTTTTTATTTTTTGTTTCTCTGTCGGTTCGTCTCTTTGTCTCTTTGTATGGGCTAATCTTCGAACCTTATGTCCCTGGTATCTTATATACTTTTTATTCCGGAAAATTAAAGGGTTCCCGTGGGAGAGTTAAAAAACCAAAAACCGCAGACGAAGTCGCGGGCAACAGCTAGTGTTGAATAAAATGAGCTATGTATGAATCAAAGGCCATTTATACAAACATAGAACCTCATCTGTATTGATATAAACTATGACGGTTTTCTAAGTTCTTACAATAAATAATGCACCATTTAAGAACACTTACCATTTAAGTCGAACAATCCTTGAACAAATAAAAATGCGAAGAAATATATATAACAGTCAACATCAAACCAGCGCCATGTCGTCAAAACCTCTTTACTACATTTTCAACCTTAAGCCCATACATTTAAAGTGCAATAATAATTTGAGGAAATTCAACGGACAGTGATTGTGTTGCGAGCTGCAGAATATACGTAATAGATAGACACGTGATCATATATTAAACTTATGACGTTTGTTTGAGCAAGATAGGACTGTATTGAAATACAACGGCTACTGCAATGGTCTTGTGATATAAAGTCGAATCCATTTTAATTGGTATTTATTTATTAGTCTGAGGTTTAACTGTCATTTACTTTTGAAAACAACAAAAACATACCTTATTTTACTGAACAGCTTTAATCCATGCTTTGCATATGTCGAATAAATCTGTGATTTATATTGTATAAAAGCAATAAATATTGTGAATCACTGAATTGACCACTTTATATTAAAATGCATGATTCACACCAATGTCCACAACAAGTAATCACGAATTAAATCATTATCTATTACAAAATTAAGCATCACGGTGTGCTTATGTTATATATTCCAGATAACGGACTAAAATAATATAGTTTCAAGTTGATGAAATAGTCCGTTAAAAATTTAAAATGTACTGTATAGGCAGCAGTAGCCGAGTTGGGATGGATGGGGCACTACTCGTTCGAGAAGGCCGCAGGAATCTCGGGTTCGATCCCGCCGCCTATACCACTGAGTTTGAATAAAACTTATATACAGTTCATTGTAATATCGCTTGCCTCACATTGTGCCCGGTGCATGGCAACAGGCTCGCCACCTGTTACATGGGGACTTAATATATCTGGCTAAATGTGGGTATTCTTTGCCGACCCCTTCAGGGAAAAAGGCGTGATTATATGTTATGTGGATAAATGTACTAGTATTTCAATACTGGAACTAATCCTGGTCAGAGTACCAAAAGAGTGAAAATTCATTTATTAGATAGAAATCAACGATAATGAACTTCCACTCTTTAAAAAATGTCGGTATCTGGTGATACCTCAATTCTTATCCTACTTCTAATACCTATTTTAGTATTCGAAGCAATCATAGGTCAGGAAAATCCTTCTTCTAGTTCTGTTTTTCTTGCGCCCTATACGCAATACTATTTGGAATAGGGGAACATGGCTTCTTCTTCCACCCTCTTCAACCACCACTCAACCTCTTTTCAACCTCTTATCAAAAGAATATTCGTATCACAAAAAACACAATCCGTCCATGTTTACTTAACTCCTCCTCGCCATTTCCATAACTTAATAATTTCCTCTGTTATAGGTTAAATTTTTGGAGGTGTCGAATCTGTCGTTCGTATCGGATCTGGGAGGCAAGGGCAAAGAAGGCATGATATTGAAACGAACTGGGTCCACGCAGCCGGGGCAAGCGGGATGCAACTGCTTCGGACTCTTGGGGAATATGGTGTGTGTCAGGTGAGATGCAACTTTTTTTATTAACAGAGATACAGGAAAAGATCGGTCAACACCGGTAACAAATATACATTTATTTTCCATCTCTTTTCTTAATTTTATTAGAGATCAACGCAGCGTGTCTTTCTCTTGCATTCTCTTCTATCACTCTCAATATGGTCTATCCCTGGCTTATAAAGTTAGGGCGTCTTAGTACGAGTATATTTCTATGTAAATATTACTTTTATACATAATTATATCAGACAATTTAAATTGGTTCGCAGATACGCAGACATAAAAACAACAAACGTAGACATAAAAGTAACAGTGAAATCCGAAATGACGATTGTATATTTGTGACGTAGCTTTACCATGGCATGACGCATGCGTCGTTTGCACGTAAACTGTTCAAATAAATTTGACCTTGCGTTTAATTACTTTGGAAAGATAAGGAAAAGAGAATTAATGGTTTTATGGCATAAGGATGTCGAATAAAGTGCTGATAGGATACACCGTCGGAAACTAGGTATAGATTGTGATTACCAATCACATGAAATTTTGCAACCTTCTGTAGATAAAATAAATCCCAATGTGATGAAATACAGACAATAATAATTTCCTACACATTAACTCAACCAAAATAAAAAAATGTATTATGAGTAATGTGATGGATATAATACCTAATTATTACATTACATCACGTCTCTTTCCCCGAAGGGGTAGACAGAGGTGTTAAAACACCACATTTCGCCAGATATGTTGTCCCCATGTAACAGGTGGCGAGCCTGATGCCATGCACCGGTCACAATGTGAGGCAAGCGATATTCACAATGAACTGTACATAAGTTTTATTCAAACTCAGTGGTAGGCGGTGGGATCGAACCCGCAGCCTCTCGAACGAGTAGTGCCCCGTCCGTCCGAACTCGGCTACCGGTGTCTAATTAATACATATATAATAATTTGTAACAAAACTCCGTTCATACGGGAGTAGGTAGCGAAATACCGAAGCACAGTAGCCCAAAAACGGTATAAAATGGCGCACTTTAGGAGAAACCTTCAGCTGTGGAGTCTGATGATAATATAGATTATGGAGAATCCATCTTTACATTTAGCGTACAAAAACGTGCCCCCAATTCTTAAAACCCCTAAATAGTTGCACGATATAAAATTCTGTTTTCATTGCCAGATGTAATTACTTCTGCACTGGCCTAGTCTGCGCCAAGTGGCAGGAGCGGTGGCTTTTCATCAAAGACACCTTCTTCGGGTACATACGGCCGAGTGACGGCATCATCAAGAGTATAATGCTCTTCGACCAAGGGTAAGTTTTCTGATAGATTGTTTAATATATTTTTGTAGTTTCTACAGGATGGGAAAAGATACTAGATTGCAATTACTTCCAACTTACTTTCGCCCTGCGTTTTTGCTTGGAAAAATCCTAATGACCTTACTACCCCTGGTAAGGCTATATGTGGAATTTGCCATATCATAGAGGTGCTGCCTATACCCCCTAAAACTCCTCGATATGGGTATATAAGTAGCAGTGGCGTGGCGTGAAAAAAATAGTTAGGCAAGCCGCAGTAAAAATTAGGACCCACAAAAAATGGGTAATTTGGTCTGTGTATGTAGTGCATGTGTTTGTGTGTGTGGACGGGTCTACAGTGTGCGATAAACAAATAAACACATACCATTTACAATACTTTAACAATACCACGATTATCCGAATATATACTTTCGTCCTGCCCGCGAAACGCTAATTCTTGTTTACCTAAGAGAACAACTGTGTCTTTGAAGCGTTTGAACAGATTTCGATTACGTTCGACTTTGCGGTTATGAGCCTCAAAATTATTGTTAAAATAGTTTTCTATTATACTATTTCCAAATTCATGCAACGCTAAGCAACTACGTATATGTTTCTCACTTTGAACATGTTTTTGGCAGAGTTTGATAAATTATTAACATCAGAAAATCCCGTTCGATTCCAAATGCTGCTTGAATCAGAAAACAAAAAACACGCAAAACAAAACATTTTATTTAATAAGCAACTGCCTGTAAGCCAACTATATTTATCATAAAGAGAACTGTGAAAATGCTTGAAAAAACCGTCTCTACGCTTGTAATCTATTGACATGTTTGGACGAGCTCGACCTAACGAGATTTAGAGAGAGAGTGATACTGACGTACGTTTTTCATACAAATTGACTTTCATAACATAACTAAAAAAGTCACGAGTTTTACAATACCAGGGGTGGTGACGTGAAATAAAAGGGGTGCTGGTAAGTGACGAATTACGTAAATATGTACATGTCAGAATTTTATAATTTTAATCTTTAGACGTTTTAGTTCAACTATTAATAGTCAACATTTCCCTACATAAGAGGTACAAATCTTAAGTT
Source organism: Parapoynx stratiotata (assembly GCA_910589355.1). NCBI lineage: Eukaryota > Metazoa > Arthropoda > Insecta > Lepidoptera > Crambidae > Parapoynx > Parapoynx stratiotata. The sequence continues at coordinate 15,567,593 of OU342460.1, read as the reverse complement.
AAGCATTTTGTAAAAAAACAATAAATAAAATTATATGTTGATACAAAAAGCTATGCAATAGCTTTACCGCGGCAGTCCCCGAGTGCCACACGTCTTTTTTTATTTTCAAGCAAGAAGCAAGAAATCAGTAAGACAACAATCTATGTGCATCAAAGCGGCCATTATTGTGCCGAGAGAGAATAAACCAAAATTAATTTAAAATTCTGGATTCGGTCCCCGCGCTCAAGGCCCGCGATAGAAGCTATGCAATAACTTAAAAACTAAAACCTACCAATTAAATCCCTGCGGAGCTACACAATTCACAATACACCTTTAAAACAACAACACACAGGCTAGTTAAATTTTACTATTTCACTGAATTACTGCTAAAAATACAATAAAACTAATTAATTACGTTAAGTTTATGTGAGTGCAAGCGAATTTCAAAACAAAATAAACTATAATATAATGTCCACTAGGCCAGAAAGAATGAGACGGTAATATACCGGCTAAGTAAGACAGAATATCTACAACTCGGCACGGCATCGGTATAAACCGCAATTTCATACCGAGGCTAGAAAGAGTGATCATTATAAAACTGGCTGAGTTAGAAAGAGAAGGGGGCGATACAAGCCGGTCGGTGGCAGCATTTCAGGCGGCGAACGGTCGCGATATTAAATGAGTTTCACGAAAGAAATTCCGCACTTATGGCTATTGTCATAAGATAAAAAATATTTACTTCTTAAATTTGCATTCGAAACGTATGTGAGAGTTTATTACTAATGTGTGCGTGTGTCGTAGTGTATCGATGGATAGGCTCGTAGGCCGCGAAAAGCCGGCATGTTAGGCAATCTTTAGGTACTATTTCTCTATTGCGTGCATCTATGAGAGACCTACACAGACGTGACAAGAGAACGCTTGTCTGTGTGCGTGTTGTATCGCAGGCGTCCATAACTCGAGATTTTACGAGTTAATTGAAGGAATCTAGAGAGCGGGAGCGATGTGTGAGTGATTGGAACTTGTGCGTATTGTTTCGAGCGCATGTTTTACTGTTACATGATAAGATTTTTTTTTGTTTATAAAATGGTTTTGTACCTGCATTATAGTAATGAAACAAGTCAAATTTTGTTTATAGTTAGGTATTTTTTTTATGCTCGCTTGTTTGGTACGGCTGTTGGGAATCGGGTTATACGGACGCTCCGCCACTGATAAGTAGGTACTTAGACTTAGACCTCCCGTGAGAACCTATTGGGTTCTGTGTTTACAGTTTTGACTTTGAATTGACAGAACTTCGTCAATTCAAAGTTTAAACTGTATAACCAATGACGAAGTGATGAATGGTTCAATTTCCTTATCTATTGATTTTTTCTTTAATTCTGATGTGTCAATTGTATTAGATAATATAGATATTAGATATTATTACCTACTGATGATTATATTTTTCCATGCAGCGTAAGGGACCGTGAGTATATGCCAAAAGCAAATGTGGCTAAAACAGTAACATTTGAAGTGAATTGGTTTTTGTACACTTAGAATAGTTTTGCATAAAGCATTGAACTTCAAATTCAATTCTCAATGTCATGTTTGTTTGTCAAGTATAAATTTTATTCATTCTGTACATCATCACGAATAAATAAATCTTATGCCGCTGGGTGCGGAAAAAGCAGTTTCGAGTAGCATGGAAAACCCTGGGGATGTCTATTAGTAGACTTCTATCAGTGGATATGATAATGCAACTATTAAAAATTTTAAATAGATTATGTAAATAGGAGCGAGTATAGCGAGTGCAAAAGAGAATGAAAAATGAATATGGGCCGACCCCAAATAGGTAGAACATATCAGGAGAAAGAAAGGATATAACTTTTAAAATAAAATATAACATAGAGTATGAAGAAGTACACAATTATAATAATCAAACACTGATATACGAATTGAATTTTGAGTGTCAAATAGATTTCGTGCAAGTTTCAGGCCATTGTTTATTGCAAATCATTAATTAAGATCCTCAGCTTAACACACTATTATAAGCTAATACATGGTGATTTTAAAGTCTATATCGGCATTTACATATTCACCTCCGCCATAATATTTCATTGTTTTTTCTTGAAACCAACAACATACCTGTACTACCATAAGCTGTTTTATAACTTAACACTAAACAACTAAAAATCATTTGAAAATCGGACAAAAATATCACTAACATAGATGTGATTGTTGCTTGACGGTCAAGGTTTGAGGTGTCAAGCGGGATGTACTCGACGGGAATGAACCACGGACTGCAGATCCTGAACCAGAGCAGGCAGATGGTGATCAAGTGCTGGACCAAACGGAAGAGCAAGGAATGGATGCACTACCTCAAGACTATTGCTAACCAGTCAGGTATTGATTCTTGTGTATAAGGGCGCTTTTCGCAAAATGATTTACGGCGCATTTTTTTACGCTCTTATGAAACATTTAAATATTGAAAGTTGTGTATTTTGAGGAGCTCGGTAGCGTCAATGAAACGAATCAAATCAAATTATTTTTCATCCCTTCTATTCGAAAAGAGTATTTTTGTTCCTCAAGAACTTTTCTTTTTAGCGGGCGGGAATGAGATCTGCATTTAGAACATGTATCATTCATAGAAATAAAACGAATTGTACTGGTTTGTATGCAAGAACCATGAAACGAGTAAAAAATTGGAAATTAGTGATTTTAGAAAATCGCGAGCGTTGCGAGGGATTCTAGCGTCCTTTGCTTCACTCGTGCTTCAAACTAGCGCCCTCGCCATAAAAATTTTTTTGCTCCCTTGTCATACAATCTGCTACTTCATCCATTCTATTCGAAAAGTGTCGTTTTGCTCCTCGATAAGCGGGGAGCAAAATAGCTCTTTTCTGTTAAGACCTTTTTGCGGGCGGAAAAGAGATTCGAAAAATCATTCATAGAAATCGAACACATGAGAGCAATAACTAAAAAATGAAATTAATTAGTGAAATGAGTAAAGGACAATGGGCAAAAATGTATGGACCGTGGTACACACTCCAATAGCCATAACCAATGTATAAATGGAAATACATTTAGATGAAGGAACACGTCTGCCATGGGGCCAGTTCCAATTCACGTTTTGAAATTAGCAGGAATGATACCAGTGTTTCTATGAATTCTGCTTTCACCTTCCAATAGCTATGTGTGCTACATCTTCGAATAGGTATTTTGGATCTGAATAAATGTTACTATGGCACCAAGTTCCAAATCTTAGTCATTGAGAGTTATTCTTTATTTAACATGGTAGTTATATACGCGTTGTGCAATATTGGTGTATGTTTATCACCGAAAGCAAACAGATCTGAGAATGGTGGTCAAAGCATGTGTTGTTCGTCTTGGAAAGACCTTTCAAACGATACCACCAGCTAAGCTATTGGAGCCGGGTACCATTCTGCCCATAGTCCTTTAAAGACATTGTCGAAAATTTTGAAGTTGTCGAATCAGTGAAATGAGTGACCGTCTATAATTTATTTTCTCATAGAAAGGGGGTGAAAAGTAGAGTATATAACTCGGGAGCAAACTATCAGTAATCCGTCTATCTATAATCCGTCACTGCGCTCAGGATTCAAACAAGCGCACTCGCCGTAAAAATACTACTTTGCTCTCTTGTTATACAATCTGCTATTGTTGCATAGCTGACCTCCGAGGTCGAGCGGATGTTTGAGCTTTCAAGGTTTCATTATCTCCAAGGTTTCCGGTTTGAGTCGGAGATTTTTATGATTAATACTAGAATTTGTTTTTGAGTGCTAGCTGTAAATATACCTCCCACTGCTGAACGTTTAACGAGAAAGAATTCTGTGAAGCAAGGGCTGTACACCACTGCTTGTCCGGTGCGGATTGGTTGGTAAAATAGATGCTACACTAATTTCATATTCCAATATTCTTACATTTATTCTATGAAAACATGATGTGTCAAAATTTAATTTACTAGTGGCTTCCCGCGGCTTTACCCATGCGTACCCGTTCCCATGAGAATATCGGGATAAAAGCCTATGTCCTTTCTCAGGCTCTAGGCTATCTGTGTATCAAATTTTGATTAAATCGGTTCAGTAGCTTTGACTGACAGACAGATAGAGTTATTATCGCATTTATAATATTATATTTGTTGGATTATCCGTAACAAAAGACTCGTTTTTGTTTATTGGAACGCTGCAAAGACATACTTTTTACATGTCCAATGTTTATTTTCAGCCCGCGACTTCACCTGCCCAAACGTCCACCACTCATTCGTCCCTCCCCGACCAGCCACACCCGTGGGGACCTTCGTCGATGGCTCCGCATACATGTACGCCGCCGCCGACGCTATGGAGTTAGCCAGAGAAGAGATATTCATAGCGGACTGGTGGCTCAGCCCGGAGATCTATATGAAACGACCCACGCTTAATGGTGATTACTGGAGACTGGACTGCATATTGAAGAGGAAGGCGGTAAGGAGTTAGATTACTTCGTTTTAGTTGGGAACAGGTGAATAGTACGTCTTAATCTAAGTTGCCAAAAAGGTAAACAAAACAAAGGTAATGTTTCATCTCTAAAATGTTTTGTGATGACTGTAGGTAATTGAAATCAATTGAAACAGACAACAATTGTTACCGTTAATTATATTTACGTGCCAATGTCCATGTAAAAAGTGTGATTATTGAATGACAAATTCGGTAAGTAGGCTTTTTTGATTACCTTTTTGGCAACTTGGATTGAGACATACTATAGATTTAGGTAGGACCATATAACTTCTCACCTTCGCCTTCAACCTTCATTGATGGCTCCGCATACATATGCACCATAGAAGAGACCATTAGTTAAAATTTAAATACTCTATTATAAAATTTGCAGTGCTATTGTTTGACATTTCTTTATAAATAGTCTTATATTTTTTTCTGTTTTTGCAGGCCCAAGGAGTAAAAGTGTTCATAATGCTGTACAAAGAGGTGGAGATGGCGCTTGGAATCAACAGCTTCTACAGCAAAAGCAGATTAGCCTCCGAAAACATAAAGGTAATATTAATCTTTCCAAATCACCTTATTTTCTTCAAACCTTGTGCTGGACAAATAATATCTAAAATTACTGGGTACAGTTATATGACAACGTATGTCACAGTTATGTTTTTTTTAAATGTGTTATTTTTTACAGTAAATATTCCACAAATGCTCTTGTTGTGAAGAGATATGTTTCAGAATCAACCATTTGTTCGCCTTTGTTTGTTAGAAAATAACCTTATGCCCATTATCACAACGTAGGTTTTCCGTCACCCAGACCACGCGAAGGCGGGCGTGTTCTTCTGGGCTCATCATGAGAAGATCGTGGTGGTGGACCAGACCGTGGCCTTCGTGGGCGGCATCGACCTCTGCTATGGCCGCTGGGACGACCACAAGCATAGGTCAGTTGGTATTCTATATCATAATCAGAGATCGCAAAATGTTGCTTCATTATTCGTCATAATATGGATAAGACACCAAAACTAAGATTTAATTTTGACTTTATTCAATAAGTGCACAGTTTTGCGTAGTGAGGCGTAATTATGTTTTGTTACGTGTTCAGTTAATAACATAGGTTTATTTAAAAAAAATAGTACTTTTAATAAATTTTTTTTTTGTTTATTTTTATATCTCTATCGAAATAAAGTCTCAAGGTAGGGTAGGCGAAGTTCCTTGTTGAAACTGGGCACAATTCAAAAGTACAGGGAGTTAAAGATACGAAAGATGTGTGGCAGGATCGAAGCAAACAATAATTCCCGTTTGCTGACAAAGTGTGTATAAGAAATTTCTATGATGTATAAATTATTTCTTCTATTTAAACAGACTAACAGACCTCGGCAACATATCTCAACCAAAGTCTACAATTAAAACTAAGAAGAAGACGTCGAGTTCTCCAAGCGGCGGGCTATGCTTGCCGCAGACGAACGGGATAGAGGCGTGCATTGAACTGGCGCAGTCGGCCAAGGACTTGGTGATAGGGCTTAACGAGTAAGTTATTACACCAAATGAAACCCACACTAAGATAGGTCCAATTCATAGGTCCTTACCTATGAAATTGGTGTTTTGTACACACCAATTTCATAGGTCCTTACCTATGAAATTGGTGTTTTGTATGGAGATTTTGGGGATGTCTGCATTTTACATACTAATATTTTATCAGTTTTCTTCACAACGACAAATCCAGATATAATAATATTTGGCATGCATCATTAGACAAGCTTTAGAAATATGTGTGTGAACACGCTTGATAAAAATTATTCATCGTTTTTATGTTAATGCAAATCAAATGATGTATTCGGGAGGCATTTAAAAATCCGTTAAAAACCGTCTTTGTGTTTAATTTTAACACAATTAAACTTACAAAAAATTATCAAATTAAATAATACGAGCTGAAATATATGGTCTATTTTTAGAAAAGGCAATTATTTTATAAGAATGTTCTGAAACTTAATAGTTACAGAAAAACTGCTAAGACAGAATAAAAACACCAATTTCATAGGTAAGGACCCAATATATCGATCCTCACATACATACACAACTTTTTAACTTATTACTTCTAATATCATCATCATTAGCCTGTCCTTTTCCCAATTTCATTTGGGGTCGGCGCAACGAGTCTTTCTCCTCCACTCTCCCCTATCACACGCCATATCCACATTCACTCTCATATTACCCATGTCCTCATCCACACAATCTATCCATCTCTTTGTCGGTCTATCTCCTATCATATCCATAACTCTTCTCGTTACATGCTCATTCTATCTTCTCAAAATATGTCCATACCACGATAGCAGCTTTTCTCTCAACTTCTCTATCACTGGAGTCATCCATAAAAAACATGCTCAAAGGAAGCACTATTAGGCTGCCTGTCCACCACCACAGAGCGAGGTAGTGGAGCGGAGGTTTCAAGCAACGCTATTGGTTAATCAAGATATCTGATCAGCAAAGCGTAGATTTGATGCGGTGCTATTGGTTAATTTTGACACAGCTCAAGCTCGGTTTCTGCTCTCCACTCCAGTGGACAGGCAGCTTTAAACCAATAAATGAAATAATTTTATTTCATGCATAGCTCATAGGAAACTTTATACCTGTCAGTTTTTATGGCGGCCAATTAGAGATAGTAGAGATTGTGACTTTCGACATCGAATTCGTGAAGAGAACTAACTGGAAGCTCTCACTTGAATGGTCCCAATATGAACAGTCTTCTTTTCTGTCAGCGGCAGCCGAGTTGGGAAAAACGGGGCACTACTCATTCGAGAAACGCGGGTTCCATCCCATCGCTTGTACCACTGAGTTTGAATAAAACTGTTGTAAATATCGCCATTGTGAATATCGCTCGCCACTTGTTACATGAGGACCTAACATATCTGGCGAAATGTGGGTGTTTAACACCTCTTCCTACTGCTAAAGAGGCGTAATGATGATATATATATATATATATATATTGTGAAGTCTTATATAATTATTATTTGTACTTTGTGTTTTTGTTCTTTCTTTGTTTTTAATTCTATGTTTGTTGGATAATAAATGTTTTTCTTTCTTTCTTTATTCTTTTCTAGCATAATCACACATTATGAATGCAATTTAAATTAAGCTTATAACATTTTCAGAGTAGATCCAATGCCAGAATCAGCTACAAATGGAATAACGAACGGAGATGCCGGAGCAGAGACAGTCAACACTCCCGAACCCAACCTCCCAGTATTAGAACCTGGGGACAATTTACTTATAAACCCAAACGGTCCAACCCAACCTCCAGACCTAACTATGTTCGAAACCCCTGAATCGAACAAACGGAACGTACTTAACAAAATCACTGACAGAGGCAAAGATATCTTCAGTATAATTTATCCTGGGTTCGAAGATGAAAAGAACGAACAAAAGTTCGATGATTCTGAAAGAAAGAAGGCTCAAAAATACGCTATGTCGTGTGACCAAATCCTGCTAACTGAGACTATGGGATTGGCGTCTCTAAACATAAACCGAAACGTAAGTCAACCGACGCCGTTGGCTAAAGTTGTAGAAGGAAGGGTACTAACGGAAAGTTCGAAAGATTCGGCGTTGGAGGGTATTGAAGGAAACTCGAAGCTTTGGATCGGAAAAGATTACACGAATTTTATTGTTAAAGACTTTAATAATTTAGATCTGCCATTTGTAGGTGAGTTAATAATTTATTTTTACTAATATTATTACCTATATCGGAATTTTAAACATAATAGAAGATCGATAGAAATCATACATTTCTCACAATACAGATAAAATTATTTATTTATATTACTTAATAAGAAATTCGGAGGAGCTCGGTGGCGTAGTGGTTAGTACGATTTGGCTTTCAATTGAAAACAAAGCCTTCGCCATGGTCAGTCCGTGGATGGGTGACCAAAACTTTGTGATTTCGAGCTCCTCCGTGCTTCGGAAGGCACGTTAAGCCGTTGGTCGCGGTCGCGATTGCCACTGTTTCTACCCAACAAGTGGAGTTACGGCCCATACTCTTTATGTGTTTCTCCATGAGGAAGGCCTGTGCCCAGCCGTGGGACGTATATAGGCTGAGGACAAGGACAATAAGAAATTCAAAAGTTCATTGAAAAAGAGAGAATTAATATTTTGTTTTACTATAACGTTATGTTGCTTTCCATTTCAGATTTAGTTGATAGGTACTCAACGCCTAGAATGCCTTGGCATGATATTGGCGTCGTTGTGCAAGGCGCCGCTGCAAGAGATATCGCCAGGCATTTTATTCAGCGATGGAATGCCATCAAACTGGAAAAAGCTAGGTAATTTAGTACCCATAGAGTTGGATATTCTTTATAACAATCAACCTTGTATTTAAAATAATATTTCATTTCAGACAAAACGCCAGCTACCCATATTTAATACCGAAAACATACAGTGAAATCAAACCCCTACGTGACCTAGATGTGCTCCTTAAAATAGACATCAACCCAGCATCATGTCAGGTAAATAATGCAATTTCATGTTTATTACGTAGACTGAAAAGTGCATTTTGCAAAAGCGTGCTCGAATTAACGAAATTGAATTAGCGAATTAAAAGTTTCAACGTTTATTTACTTGGTTAAGCTATTCAACGGTTTTTTACGTTTATGATAAAAATATATTGTTACCATATTTCATTTGGTTACTCTAAAAGCCTCAATCCTATGCATTTTCGGCATTTGCTGATATTTATGAAACAGTAATTCAAAACACGTGAGGGCAGGCAGGCATATGTCCAGCAGTGGACAAATGTGGGTTGCTGATAATGACAGTTTTTTTGTGTGTCAACTCAAATACAAAGTGGGAGTGTCGTTTTTTTCTCTTTCCTGTCTTTCATTTTGTTTTTACACATGACAGGTAAGCTCTTGGCCTTCATCTCAACTGATGATAAGTGACGATAAGGCCGAAGGTGGAGATAACCGAGGAACTGGCTATCTTACCTCTGATTGCCGGAACACAACAAATGCTTATAACACTGGTATTATGACGACAAATTTAGCTAGCCTGTTATTTAGCTAATCTAGCCAGGTGGGCTTGGAAGTCCTACCACCAACCAAACCGAGCAGAAAAACTTCTGCCTCATAAGGGAATCGAGCCCGGACCTCCCGATCAACACCTCCAATCAACGCAACACTTTTTCTTCCGTTCATCCCTATCACTTTATAATAATATTCATCTTTATTTGCAACAAACATGGTACACAACATAGATGTTAAGGTAATTTAGGATCAGACATGTTTCACCACTGTCAGGCATGCAAAAACTTATTTTACCATTTCTAGATCTAATAAATTTTAAAATGATAAGCACCTATATTTTCATAGATATACTATCTTTTCTTTTCTATCTCTTCTTTGCTTATGAGCAGCACTCACTCGCCAGTGTAATGTATATTAACAGACGACCTCCGTGGCCGAGTGGTCTGTACGCCGATCTCAAGGCGTCGCCATCTCGAGAGGTCCTGGGTTCGATCCCCAGTGGAGGCAAGTGTTTGGGTGATGAATTTCAGACATTTGTTCTCCAGTCTTGGACGTTCATTATATATGTATTATATTATGTATATCTCAATAATTATATGTATTTATCTATGAAATATATTTGTCCGTCGTCTAGTATCCGTAACACAAGCAGCATTTAGTTGCTTAAAATGGGACTAGTTGATAGGTGTGAATGTGTGAGGATATTTATTTATTTATTTATTATATGTCGGGTCAGGTGCTCCGCAGCGTGTCGTGCTGGTCGTGCGGGTTCCTGGACCCCGACACGGTGGAGCAGAGCATCCACGAGGCGTACGTGGACACCATCACGCGCGCGCAGCACTACGTCTACATCGAGAACCAGTTCTTCATCACGCTCTCCAGGACCAACACCTATGTTAGGAATCAGGTGAGAAACACACGCTTTCACTATCAGATATTGTATGAAAAACAGCTTATGCCGCTCGTTTTAAGGATACGAGGTGGCGGAGCGGCGCTACCTTTGCCATGGTCAGGCCGTAAATGGGTGACCAAAACTTTGTCATCTCGAACTCCTCCGTGCTTCGGAAGGCACTTAAAGCCGTTAGTCCCTGTTGCTATTGCAACCGTTTCTACCCAACAACCCGCATTGGGCCAGCGTGGTGGTGTTACGGCCGGTACTCCTCAGTCCTCATGTGTTTCTCCATGATGCCCAGCAGTGGGAAGTATATTATGGAACGTTGACACTAACGCACAAACCACTCGTCAACGGCCGTCCAGCGGCGATAGCGGCGGCGGCTATATGTGTTATACCTATGTATAAATGGCTTTCCTTTACAGATCGGCGAAGCGCTTTTTAACCGTATAATGCGCGCGAACCGCGCTAAAGAAACTTTCCGTGTGTTTGTGGTGATGCCGCTTCTACCAGGCTTCGAGGGAGAAGTGGGGGAGCCGTCTGGTACATCACTACACGCCGTCACGCACTGGAACTACCAGAGTATATCCAGGTAATAACTAATGGGAACTTATAGATGGGTCGCGCTAATGAGACTCCGAGTGTTTGTGATGATGCCGCTCCTTCCCTGCTCCAAGAAGTGGGGGGAGAGGGTCCGGCACTTCACTACATGCCGTCACGCACTACTACCAAAGCATATTCAGGTAACATATAGTTTTTTTCCCATTCCAATATTTAGATAGGCCAATCTTAGATTACACGCGAAGTGTAAGACGTCCCCGGCAAGATAAAGATAAATTATATTATTGGATATTTAAAAAAAGTGGCTCATGAGTGTCTTGCCTGGTTCTTCTCATGAAAAGCCTTACTTTCGATATCCGGCGGCCTGTATCGATTACAATCATAGTCAAAGCGCTGTGGTTGTACTTGCTGCAAGCGCTCACGGTAATTAACTTTAATATTATACCTTTTAATCATTATTTATATTGTAAGATTATGTAAAATAAGCGTGTGGTATTAGAGAGGCTCATTAAAATAATATTACTAACCCATCTCTTCCTTTGGGTGTCGTAAAAGGCGACTAATGGACATAGAGCTGCACAACCTCCAATAGCTTATAGTGGCGACGGGCTCACCACCTGTCACGCTGAGTACAGTCACTGCTTGGTGAAGCGTGGACTATGGCAGTGGACTGCTTTTGCGGTGCTTTTGCCTAGTTTCTGAGTTACCCTTAGGGGATAATAGTCGTGATTATATGTATGTATATATGTAAAATGTTGACAACTTAAGTGCCAAGTTTGGCCTATGAAACAAAATTATGTTTCTTGTTTTGGTCACTCATCCACGGCCTGACCATGGCGAAGGTAGCTTTGTTTTCAATCGAAAGCCAAAGCGTACTAACCACTACGCCACTGAGCTCCCTGCCTCGCCCCTCTGCCAGCACGTTACTGACTGTTTTTACCTTCGCACATTAGTTCCCAAAGTGGTCCAGGTCCACGGGAGACTCGACGGGGGCCTTGCAGTCTTTACATCTTCACATTTTGGTCGAGTTTTGGGAATATGGTAGAAATGTAGCTGCAGGGTGTCCACCGGAACCAGATAAATTTTGAAAGTGGTCTATGAGCAAAAATAAGTCTGCTTAACCTCTGCGGCCTAGCACCTCAAAGTAAAATGTAAACTTAAGCTATAGTCTTTAACTAGCTGATGCCCGGGACTTCGTCCGCGGTTACTATAGATTTTTAACTATCCCACGAGAATTCTTTAATTTTTCGGAATAAAAAGTATCTAAGATATTGACCAGGGATATAAGGAATCACCATGCAAAATTTCATTGAAAGCGGTCCAGCCATTCCGAATATAGCCCAAATAGTACATATATAGTACAAACAGATAAACAGACAGAGAAACAAAAAATCTATAAAATCATTTTTTGGTAGTTTTTTTATATCCCCTTGACTTGGTTTTAAGCATTTTTTTTCTATGTACAGACATTCGACGTCTGCAGTTTTATTATAAGTACAGATGTAGATAATCACCTGACCAATACAAATGTAGCGTGTGATCCCATAACAGAAGCCGCGAGGCCATCCTCACTCGTCTGTACGAGGCGGGCATCGAAGACCCGTCCGAGTACATCACGTTCCACGGGCTGCGCACGCACTCGGCGCTGGACGGCGAGCCCGTCACCGAGCTGGTCTACGTGCACTCCAAGCTGCTCATCGTGGACGACAAGACTATCATCTGCGGCAGCGCGAACATTAACGACCGGTCTATGCTCGGGACGAGGGACTCGGAAATCGCTGTTCTGTTACAGGTATGGATGATGCTTTAGAAGATTAGTTCCCAAAGTGGTCCAGGTGGTCCTCAATGGGTCCACGGGAGACTCGATGGGGACCTGTTGTCTTCACGTCTTCATATTTTTGTCGAGTTTTGGGAATATTTTAGAAATGTAGCTGCAGGGGGTCCACCGTAAGCAGATAAATTAAGAAAGTGGAGTGGAATAAGTCTCGGAACCTCTGCTTTAGAAGATTGTGTTATTTAAGTAATTTTTTTCTTAAGGTAGCAACTACGTTGCGAGGAATCAATTCTAAGATATGTTCATTGTTGCAATTCTAGGTTAATAACATTCTTACTAAAAATTCAAAGAATCCTTTTTAGACTAGCAATTTTTTTTAAATAGTAATGAATAGCGATGTAACAATATCGATACATCGGTCGATATAATTGGCAGGCCGGTATATCAACGTCGCCGATTATAATACAAGCAATATCAAATGCGCGCGAACCTGAGCAAGAAGAGATAGACTCTTATATAAGATATCCAAATATACCCATCAAACAAGATCCAAGAACACAAAAACACAACACCATGATTAATATGATAATATACATAGTTAACTATTTATTTGATTGATTAATTACTCAGGGTGAATTCAACCATGTTTCGATTACACTTGCGTTGTAATACCAAAAATGCTTTACTTGACTGATACGTACTCGGCCAAAAATCGGTCGTGTACGCAGATATCCGTCACTAGAGCGGATTTGATCAATAAAATTTTAGCATTTATCGGCGTCCAAACCACCGTGTACTAACACGGAATTTGGTCGTATTCGCCCTGAGTCATCGATATCGGTAATGTATCGTTACATCTCTAGTAATGAACTCTTAAAGCTAATTAATCTCTTTTTTTAAAGTACATAGTAGGAAATTAGTATTAACAGAGTGAACGACTACAACTTGCTGATGCCCCTTGGTAGCTTTGTAATCGGATGGCATAGCACATTTTAACATTCATAAATGTATTCCTAATCAAATACCTACCTAGTTTGTACATAAATAAAATTAATTTAATTATGTATAATTCAAGCACACAATTGTCCATTCAAATGTGTATTTTGTATTCCATACTAATATTATAAATGCGAAAGTAACTCTGTCTGTGTGTCTCGGACCAATTAAACCGAAAGGTAGACAGATAGTCTAGAGTCTGATATAGGACATAGGCTACCTTTTATCCAGAAATTTCCATGGGAACGTGCCAAGCGGGTGAATGTTACAAAATTTAAATAACGTCTCCCACAAAAATGAAGGTCAAATTTATACCACTGTGAACTTTGCTTCTAATAGTAAAGTAGGAGTAAATTTTCAATTCCACCAATTGGGGTACTGTTCGGATTCGAAAGAATCTTTCTAGCCTATTTATTGAGGAAGGCTACAGGCTGCATACCATCACACTCTCGCAAAGTAACTATTCTTCGCGGACGATAGTAAGAGATATATTAATAAAATTCAACCATTTTCTCCTACAGGATGAACAATTCACAGACGGCACTGTGAGTGAACAAGCATACCCTTGCGGTCGCGTAGCAGGAGCGCTAAGGAAGCGTCTGTTCCGAGAACACCTGGGATTGATGGAGGAAGACCTGGAGCGGCGGGGAATCGACATGGACGACCCTTGCTGCGACCAGTTCTATAGGAACGTGTGGAAGGCTACCTCGAAGAACAACACTGATGTTTATGAAGAGGTAAGAGTTAAATATTCGCGTGGGCTTGAATTACAGTTGTGACGTGGACCGACGATGAAAGAAAAGGCGCAGGTCGTCACTTTAGTTAATATATTTATATTGGGTCCTTACCTATGAAATTGGTGTTTTTTTTCTCTCTTAGTATTTTGTCTGTAACTATTAAGATTCAGAGTATTCCTAAAAAATAATTACCTCGTCTAAAAAAAGACTATATTTTTGAGCTCTTTTGATTTGTTTCGATAATTTGTTGTAAGTTTAATTGTGTTAAAATTGGACACGGAGACAACTCCTTTTAAATGCCTCCCGAATACATCATTTTATTTGCATTCACTTAAAAACGATAAATAATTTTTATGAAGTGTGATATTACACATATTACTAAAGCTTGTCTAATGATACATGCCAAATATAAATATTATCTTTGGATTTGTCGTTGTGAAGAAAACTGATAAAATGTTAGTATGGAAAATGCAGACATCCCCAAAATCTCCATACAAAACACCAATTTCATAGGTAAGGACCTAATATATAAAACTAAGGCACTCTGCCACAATTTATAAAAGGTAAATTACAAAAACACTCCATATAAAACTTAAAGACATTATCAACAGTAGGGCTTCTTACAATAGTTCCTTCTTACAAAGTTATTCAGATACTTTAAATAACTGCTCTTTTACGATCAGCCTACTACGATAGTTGCGAGTTATAAATGTAGTAGGTATATTAATTATTATTATATCTTGCTTTAAAAGTTGGACTGTTGGAGACCAATCAATGAGAAGACAGACAGAACAGATGGTTCGTTTTTTTAAAAAGAGACAATGAGGGAACAGCAAAGAGTCGCTTCGCTAAAACTGGTATAGCGCCTCGTTACACAGTCGTTTCAGAAGTCTAACGCAAAACGCTCTGTCGTGCGGCTCAGTGCGGGAACCGCCTTAAATATATCACATTTTACGACCTCCGTGGCCCTCTGTACGCCGGTCTCAAGGCGTCGCCATCTCAAGAGGTTCTGGGTTCGATCCCCAGTGGGCGCAAATGTTTGGGTGATGAATTTTCAGGCATTAGTACTCCAGTCTTGGATATGGATATGTATATGTGTGTTTTGATATGTATATTTATCTATGAAATATATTTATCCGTTATCTATAGTCCCTAACACAAGCAGCATTAGTTGCTTAAAATGGTGCAAATTGATAGGAGTGAATGTTTGAAGATATTTATTTATTGAAAATAATGTACCAACTTCTTTTCTTGCCGAGCTTGTCGTAAAAGGCGACTAAGGGCGTATTGGGTACTGGGTCTGTGATTGTGTAGGCGATGAGCAAGCCACTAGTTACTACTCTTTCACGATTTTTCATCTGACCAAACCCAATTTTTGTATGGCTAAATGTGGTCTTAAGGAACACGATGTATATATCATATTTATTTATATCAGGCCAAACATTGATATCAATACTTAGCTCTTCGGTGATATACGTATGTTATGATAAATTAATTATTGTACAGGTATTCCACTGCATCCCAACGGACTCGGTGCACACTTTCGCCGAACTCAGGAAGTACCAAGAAGAGAACGCCGAAACCCTCTGGCATAAAGACCGGGCGTTGGCCAACAGGAAGATCGACACTATACAAGGTCACTTAGTAGACTTGCCACTAGACTTTCTGTCCAACGAGGTGTTAACGCCCAAAAATATATCGATGGAGGGTATGATGCCGACGTGTTTGTGGACTTAGTCTCCTTAAGAAACCAGGAACAATAAAGGTTGTTGAATTGAACACGTTGTTTCGACACAGTATCATAGATTTGTGTAGACTTGTTACGAAGATGTTTTCTATACTGAGTTACTTAAAGCTTCTTGATCTTGAAATTAGGTCTTTAATAGTTCGCGCTAAGGGCGAATTCGACCACGATTAGTAACACCGATGTAATAATACCTTTAGCTGTCAAATCACGGCCAAAAATCGGTCGTGTACGCAGGACGTCATTACAGCGGATTCGACCTGTGAAGTAAGCTTTTATTGGTGTCCGAATCCCCGTGTATACGGAATACGGAGAATTCGCCCTAAGTAACATAAAATTTTAATTGTTTACTAAACTGTGCAATAAGGCGGTTGGTTATAAACGCGCCTATAAGCTTTTATTTAGAAGCGCGTGTACGTGCAAAAAATGATAGTTTAAACGCCCTTAGTTTTCTAATACGAATGGGTTTTTCTAAGCCAACCTTTGTTTTCCGATCAATATTAAATCGTAATTATTTGTTGTTGCCCATACTCTTTCCTCAGTAATTTTTACAATATTTAATTTAAGCGGTTGGTTGTTGAACCAAGCATTAACGACAAACCGCAATCAGAATTTAGAAATCAAAAATATATTAGAAATATTTATGCAGAGTATTTTTATTCATTAGTTTTGTAGTTTAAGTCAAAGCCATGAACACATAAAGTTAGTCTTTAAAACCTTATGAATGTGTAAAAAGTTACTTTTGTCTTAAATCTGTATCTCATTAAAGGAATTTTATTTATAAATGCCTTACAAGATATTTTTAGTTTAATATTCATTGATATTTATTTTTGTAATATATTGTGCTAAGTGTAATTTGTGGAACTCGTACGCCAAATATGGTCTTTTAAGATCAATACACGCGGTGCTAAGGTACGTAGAAATGTTAAACGTAAGTAGTATATGCATTTGATTTTTGAATTAAGTTTTCAGTAATTTTATTTTTGACAGAAGATAACGCAACGATAAATGGTTTTTAAATTCGTTGGTATATATTCTTCGTATCTCCAATTTGTGTTGTAGTATACATTAAAACTTTTCAAATAAAATGTGAGTGATACTTCTGTCTACCTCCTAAGATACAGTAATTTGTTATGTTATTAAAATAACAATAAAAATCTTATAAGTATATTTGACAACTTCTGAATTATGTAAATTAGTGTTCTGACTATTTTTCAATGTGTATTTAAATTCATTTCATATTTTTGTCCCCGAGCTATAACCTAATTAAAAATTTTATATTAAATGACGCGAATATTTTTTATATTCAATACATCACGCTTCTGAGAATCACAAAAGTCAAAATATCGTTTAAAATAACATGTTTAGCTTAAGAAATCAAGTACATTGTATCTGGCATAATACCCTTAATTTGTGTTTACAGATAAGAAAATATATAGCCTAAGTGAATAGACCCATGGTATATTTTCGTCTGTGTTTAAGAAAAATAAATCTACCTCAAAGTACAATAATAACCATTCCAACAGGAGAACTACATTCTACGGTGAAAAGCGTACTTGGTATGATCATATAAGGCTTTTATAATAAGACTTCATAAAACTCGATATCAAATGAAATTTACACAATTAAGAGTGAACTTGTGTAAATTGTAACCCTTGACCGTTTAGTTTGAATAGCTTTTATACATATGTGCAGGAATCTTTTTGGACCTATAATTATATATAGTGTATATATTTTTATCTATTCCGCGTGTTAACTTTTAAGAATCTAATTTCTATTCCTGAAATCATTCCTTACTTACGTACTAAACTGTATTAGAAATTTTCTAACTTAATTAAATTTTATTTGTATAATGTTATTTGCTTTTAATTCTTGTCACGGCGGCACTTCACTTGGCTTAGCGTATTCGCTTACAGTTATCGATGTACCCGACTTTACCCAAATAATAACATCATTCCAAATAACCCGTCCACACATGGACTGTTATTGGGCAAACAAGTGAAACAATCCTTTGATGTGTGATCAAAAATTGACAAGTTGACGGAAATGTTCGCTATTTGCGTTGTTAGCAAAATGCTCAAATAGACCGTCCACACATGGTCGTTTTCGGACAAATATAGCAAACACGCGAACACGATACATAAGTGAAGTGCCGCCACCAAATACGGTCAAAAGTTGAGAAATTTTCGTATTGTCAATACTTCTTCTTTAGACGACCTCCGTGGTCGAGTGGTCTGTATGTAGGTCTCAAGGCGTCGCCATCTCGAGAAGTTCTGGGTTCGATCCCCGGTGGGGGCAAATGTTTGGGTGATGAATTTTCAGGCATTTGTTCTCCAATCTTAGATGTTTATATATATTTAGGATATTTATATGTATTTATCTATTAAATATATTTATCCGTCATCTAGTGTTCGTAACACAAGTTGCTTAAAATGGGGCTAGTTGATAGGTGTGAATGTTTGAAGTTATTTATATTTATTTACATACCTACTTTCAAAAGTGACCTTTTTTTATTTTTTTTATTTAGACTTAGAACCCTGTTTTCAAAATCTATTTTTGCTTGCCACAACAAGTTTCTCCAAGTGTGAACAGAGGTTCATGGTGTACGCTTTTCTCGAGAATCCATGTAGTTCTTCTTAAATAGTATCCTTCATTCCTTTAACCACCGGAAGAAATGTTGTAACAAATTATAATTCTATTACATTGACAATTTTATAGGCTAGGTATAATTTTTTGGTTACTTATTTCATTCTGATACTAATTTTAGCACGCTTCTATTGGTGCATTCTCGTTCTTAATATTGTATGAAGTTATTATTGTTATTAAATCATTTGTAATTTACTTCTAAGTGTGAAAGGCCCATATTTTTTTAAGTTTTCGTACATTTTACTCTTTTTATTTGAATAGCCAAAATTTTATGGAGAAATATAGAGATTTTATAAAATATTTTTGAATACTATGTTTAGACGAAGTCGATTGTTATTGTTTATAGATGTCCTATTTGTTTATTAGAATATTATTTTATTATATGAATGAATGTTGTGGTCAGTATTAGTTGAAATGATTAAAACGGAATTTCTATAAAATAACTATTTTTTATTTATTTTCATCCCTATAAGTACCTAACTTATAAGTATTTTTTCAGTGTGAGCTAGATCTACTGAAAGCACTGTGTTGCTTGGCCATACAATCCCCGATAAAAGTCAGCTTGAATTCAAGTCAAATGAAAGCAGAAATGGCCAGTTATACCTTCTACACGTTATTGTTAATCAGAAAAAAATCCTGCCTTCCAATCGAACGTGAAAACCATAGTCATTGGTTTTCACATTCAATTAAAAAAATCGTAAGTATGTACCAGCTTGGCAGACTTCAACAAAATTTTAAAAAATTGCACTTTCATTCATCATAAAAAATAATAAAGTCTTATTAAACCTATCTTAGTTACAAACTGTTTTGTTTCCTTCTTTCAAACAAAAATCTAAATTAGAAAGAAAGTGACAAAAATAGGTTTATTAAGCCTTTAAAATTTTTTAAGTAAGTAATAAGGTAAGGATGAAAATGTATTATTGAATTCTGTCACTTTAATTATACTGTGGCGTCTTGTTGGTTACACTCTTATTTTCATTTTGTTTGTTACTTTGCTTCTTTCACATATAAACATGAATAGTTATAATCCAGTGCAATGTGTGACCAGACAGTCGCGGCCTATTATCGCGGCCTGTTTTTTAGATGGTACCTAATTAGTAATGATACTAAGATATTCATAATAACAGGACAGGCAATAAAATATAACTATCACTCTAAATGACGTTGATGTTAAAAATTATATTTAGTCCAGCCGCAGCCAACGCCGGTTCAATAAGAATACAGAAATTGTCTGTTGGTAATTATTATTGAATTTTTTTTTACATATTTGAAATTAAATCAAATTATGAATGCAAATAAACTTGAACGGCCACCGTCAGACGGATGAGCTAGGACAAAATGCTGGCAGATATTATTTGCGACAAGCCTTTAACAAGTTATGATTATGAGAGCCATTTAAGGGAGGTCTACATTGATAAGTATTAAGTTATAAAAGGTTCAAGTCTCAGAGATTCATGGACAATAGTTATAGAATACACTGAGGTATAGACCACCTGACAGCTCAAAAATGCATTACCAATTTCGAATTGTGAATGTGTACGTTTACTTGTTACGTATCCATACCTTCTTATTTTCAGAAATATTGGTAGTTGCAGTTACTTTTAATTTTATGTTATATTTTTATTTTATTGAAGTACTATCGAAACTAGAACGCAAGCAAATTTTCCTAACTTCCTAACGTGACTAAAAAGTATCATTGTTATTAATGGGATAGATTTCACCGAAAATGAAATCAAATATGTTTTGATATCGTTTTATTAACAAGTACTTAGGCAATTATGCTTTATCTTAATTTTTTTAGGGTAAATTACATTGTTTTTTTAATTTAACAAATGTATTCTATTGTGTCCAAACTTCAATACTCGGCAATAATAATGTTCGCCAAGTTTTTATTGTTAAATTAGTACAATATTCTCTCTCTTATAGTCTCTCTGAAAAAGAAATATAAGTGTACAAATTGATTCAAAATAAAAATGCTTTGGGTTCTTATTTTTAAACATGCTGCGTAGCATTATTTTCATGCGTGAAAAATATTAAAAATCATTAATTTTCGATTGTGGAGAATTCAAGATAACCATTGTCAATAATAATGTGAACATGTAAGTAATTAGAATTATTTATTTATACTTTATTGCTCATAGGTACAACATAGGTATATATAGAAACAAAACAGACAACTTAAGAAAACTCAAATATACAATAGGCGGCCTTATCGCCAAGAGCTATATTTTCAAGAACTTAGGATGGGCAGGAAATAGATCATCAAGAAAGGAAGGCTGTAGGTACGAGTATGTTATAAAATAGATAACATGGAATGGACATAGAAATTTTCCTCAAAATTTTGTAAACTAGAAATAAAAGAACTTTTATCTACGCAAAATATTACATTAAATAAAGGGATTGACGTATTATTTTGAAGTAACATAATTCCATAAAAAAATTAACTCTTTATTTTTGTACCAAGTTTGTACGTATTTACCTGTTATTAGTGTAATTTTCAGGTTTATCGATAAAAATTTATCACCAGTCAATTACAGAACACGTCATCTATTAATTTATGGAATTAATCGTTTCAACTAAAAAACTCCAATATCACACAATAACATCTCTGAAGACATGGACTTATAAAATTTATAAGTCCTTTTTTCATAAGTCCATGTCTGAAGAGTTCATTTTACGCGTGCTGAATTTTGCTAAACTGATCGCTTTCCCTTTCATGCTTGTTAAATCTCCATAGGGGATTCTTTTGTCTTTATTTTCTTTGGCCGTCTACCGTCTACATAAATACGAGTATGTCCTATGATATGAATTGGGATATGAACCTAAAAGACTTAAGTTACTTTTACTAGATGGCGCTAGCTGCCTACATGAAAATGAGTGTGTGCATCTTTCACTGTTTCACATGGGTTTTATTTAAACGTCAAGCAAAATATTTGAATTTTAGCCAGCAAAAAACTAATTGGTCAGCTAAAATAACTAATGATCATTAACTTATGGACAGCAAATACTTCTAAATTGGTCAGCAAAATAATGAATTGGGCAGAATACCCATATTTCTAATTTTCCATCTAAATAACTAATTGGGCAGCCTCAAATGTTTTCTCTGCTACCAAATTGTTATAAAAAAAATTACCGTAATATAATATCTTTCAGAATACATTTCCTAGGAATTGATCCTTTTAGTAGATTTTATACATTTTCGGTATGTTACATTTAAATTGCAGACCAAATAATTATTCTGCTGGCCAAATAATTATTTTGCTGCCCAAATAATATTATAATTTTGACTCAAAATATTATATTGCTGAGAAAAATATTTTTGCTGCCTTAGGTAATGATTTTTCGGCTGACCTATTTGTTGCTGGCCAAATAGTTAAATGGCTGCCCAATTACTTAATTACTTCCCAAACTTATTAAATATTATACATTCGATGCATTCTTGCAGCAATGTTTATTGGTGGAGAATTGGGTGGAGAAAGAAACGAAGTCGTTCCCGTGGTTGGGTTTACATATATCAAATGAAAATAAATTATAAAAAATACAAAATTCGAGAAAAAATGTGATATTTCCTTCGAAAATAAGTTAAGCAACTGTATGAACAATAACAAAGAAAAGGTACCTACGCATTTGGATGAATAAATTTAATAAAATTCACTGCAGCAACACAGTACGTTTAAAAGGCAAGATTCTTTTCTAATGTGAAATAAGATTAGGTACATAAGTACTTAATATGTTCTTTGGTTGGCTCTGCTCTGGAGTCCTTCCCTGGTACCAGGACCTCCCAAGAGATAATCATCAGTGCACAGTCAGTGGTGGCACGGTACTATATAGCGTATCTAACATATTATGACCCTTCAGAGTTCTCGCCTTAAATCTGGTGAATTAAACTGAAATAAACGGCCAACAGATAAGGCCTATTATAAGAGTAAGTTTCTAGTTATTTTGTCAATATTTTTAAGTTGACAAAAAAATTGTAACCTATACAGTAAACCTATAGATCATCTCGATCTAAAGACGTATAGAGTAACTATTTAGTAATCTGTGCTAAAGTGTCGTCTTCATTTGGACAAGAACTTACATACATATAAACTTCAAAAAGTCCTATAGGTACTAGGTATACCTACTAATAAAGGAAGTTGCTAATTTCTGTAGTTAAAATTTTCTGCTTTCCAGTTTTTACCTAAATACTAGGTACTTTGAAACCCATCAAATCAATTTAAATGTTTTAAATAAACTTGCTTAAAACTTTTTATTACCAAATTCTTGCATCAAAAATTAAGATTTAAGTATTCAAATATTTCTTATAATGCTACGAAATTTTATTATGTTCTTATCTAAAGTAATTGTAAATGTGACAATGCTGCTTGAAGGGCGAAACGTGTCATTAATTTCAATGCACTTGTTCGTCGGTCGACGGGGCAGCGCGTCGGGAGCGGCTGTGTGCGTGCGTTGCACGGTCATTACGCTGCATTATTTGTTACGTTTAGGGCTGGGATGGGCCCGTCCCTATCGCAGTGGCCCAACGCTCCCTTCTTCCGCAGATATTTGAATAGGAGCCCGCGTTGCGTAACTCGCGGCCAATGACAGCGCTTTTACACATGCATGGGGCGGAGCCGTTACGTCACCATGTTCAGCCCCCGCGGCCGCGCAGCCGCCGTGACGTCACACCCCGCCCTGCGTCCCGCACCTGCAGCGCGCGACACCAGCGCCCATGCTGCCCGCGGCGCCGAACTGAAACTATCTACAAAACACTCGTGCGCTCAAAGATGGCGGATGGGTCGCCCGAGGACCGCACCGGCCCGAAACAAATTAACGATTTAACTTTTTCCGCGCCCTATCCAGGACATGGTGACACAAAAAAGTGCAGTGGAGAAACATTTGACGGCGGTAGAGTGAAGTTATCTTTCTACATCGAACAACAAACGAGTGATTCGTGTGAGAAAAGTGATACGCACGGCGTGGCCTCGAATAATTCGACGGCAGTCATCACGACGGATTCCCGAAAAACTCGTGAAGTAGGAGCTAATGAAGGTGACGACAGAAAAAAGAGATGTTTCGACCGATACGACAGTTCGGAGTCATCTGACAGGTAGGAGCAATTTGTTTTTGTCTATAAATATTAGTGCATGTAAACGTGATTGTAGTTTTGGCGGCACCGCAAAAGTCAATGCTCCAGTAACCGTAGGCTGATGTTTTCGATGTCAGGGCCATTAAGAAATGCCGTGGTGTTGCTAGGTCGTGATGGTACGGTTGAACGCCCTCTGAATAGACCGCTGGGCAGCGAGCGGCCGCGATCGGTCGTCTAGCATTTGACTTGTTAAATAATGCCTTGTCTCGAGTCGTGCTCGATGTTATCAAATATGTAGGAATGGGCATCAGGGTGTAGACAGGTTGCACTTAATTTTGTCACTGTCGAAAGAACATCGTTTCTTTAGAAACGAGGTTTGGCTGACCAAGATAAAACTCTTAACGTGATGTATGAAATAAAGACGTTGAGCATTGAGTTAAAAACTAATTTATGATATTTCTACACATGTCTTAATTTCACTGATGTCATTTAACTCACATTTCTCCTGACAAAAATGCTGTACCTTATACCAGTATATAGTAATGTACTTCTACCTACCTTTTATGTTTTATGTTTTGTGTTGTAATAAGCTGACTGAAATTTATGGCTTTTTTGTGATAAGTATCAAATTCAGACCTGAAGTATTACATGAGAATATCAGCAAGGAAAGGCAACTAAATAAGCTTCTTAGAAGTTTCATTTGGAACAATTACTTTCAAACAGTCAGTAGATCTTTTGATTCTACATAAAGGTTGAGGATATTTAAGAATACCAACTTTAATGAGTGTGATATGGGATCTCAACAAACAAATGGTTTAATCACATTAAACAGAATGAAGGAAACACCGAATCATATGTATCCCAATGAACAAAACATTAAATCACATTTAAACAAATGAATGAAACACCGAATCACATGATACTGATACCATGGTACTGATAGGTTTGATTCCTGAATGTTTAATATACCTTTATAAAATAATATTACTTTTTTTGTTTTAATACTTAGTATGAATTGGGCTTAACATTATGATGCAGGGGAATGGATTTTTTGGTTTTGGTGTCGCATGATTTTGTGTTTCATTCATTTCATTAAATGTGATTCGACCATTTGTTTTTCGGTGTTCCATTTCACACTTACCTCCATTTCATTCTCCATTGAGAAGTATATATCCATATAGTGGTGATATCAACCTTAACAATCTCGAGATTATTTTATCAATTAATTTAAATTCTCATTTTTTTATTGCTCAAGAGACATTAAAACTTCACTTACCAAAAGTCTTTATTCATACTTCTGAAATAGATAATCGTTGTGATTTAGAAAAAAATGTCTACCACTGATCCTTCACAATGATTATTGTTACCATTATCACAGTTGAAACACTTATTAAACTATGGACCTATTTTATGTGCCATGTATTCGATATTAATTGAATACAATTGTAAATCTTTACGAATTGGTATGTTGCTTGCAACCTTTGTGTTCTACTTGAAGGTGTCCCTGTATGAGATGTTGTCTATCAGGTCTTTGAGAAGTTTTACTGTAGGTTAGGTACATTTACATTGTGTATAATGTTCACTGTGCCCATTTAGAACATTTTGAAAAAATAAGTCACACATGCATGTGTTTATGAATGAATTTTGTGTACTATGTGTTAGATTTGAAAATATCTGTTCTTCCTTTACCGACATTGAGTAGGGTTGGCGCAACTTCCTCTTCCATTCTCCTGTCTCTCATCAGCTCAACATCAACTTCACATATCTGAATACACTACTTGTCATTCCTGTCAAATTCACAAACATTAATCTATTATACCTATTTAAATGCAAAAACATTCACTCTATTGCAATTTAGACTTTATTCCATTCTAGATTCATCATCCATCACCAAAAAATAGTGCACAACATTTTGAGGTAAATAATTTCAATTGTAGAATTGTAGGAACTTATGATACAGGTAATATGTAAAGTTGGACATTTGCTCAGATGTAAGTTGGAAAAGTGGAGCAGACAGGTTACAGACTGACATTGGAAGACATTGGAAGGATGAGATAATCAGAACTCTTAAGTCTACTTTGGACAAGAGTGGCCAGAGACAGGAAACAGTGGAGACGAATGGAGGAGGCCTTTGCCAATAGGCACTCTGAAATCAGAGGCTTCATTTAAAAAACACGCATGTACCTATTGTAAGAATTTTAGAAAGAAAGGCTATTTATTTTTATTTTTAATATGTAAAGTTTATTTTAAATCATTATTTAAACAAACTTCTGATGTACTATTTTATTCCAAATAATACAGATTTTATTCATTAATTGTGTTATTCCTAATTATTTGTATGAAAATCATTCACTACATACATCATTTATTAGTTATTAAGTAAGGAGAGAATACAGCTGTAAATATTATTTATGTTTTATCGAAAGAACCAATTTCGAGTATTGTAAGCTGTTCTAAATGAAGTAGGTCACCCAATAAAGATAGCAGTCCACCCAAGGTAATATGTCAACATAGAAGTATAATAACAATATAAAAAATGTTATTGCAGCTTTACTGGATTAACTGCAAGTTGAATCTGAATTTATATTATAGTAACCGTTTAGCTTTATTCATCATTGTTCATCCATATGCAGGTTGGAAGACATAAAAGTAATTTTGAATATACTTTTTTATATTAAGAATGCCGATTTTAGTACCCTGTCACATTATTATTTAACTAGAATCTCGTCCGCAAAACAAATAATTTAATTACAACCTTAAAATGACAAATCGTCATAATTGCTTAGTTAACTTTACTACTATTTCTTCATGAATTTTGAAACTCACTTAATGTAGAAAAAAGTGATTTATTTACAGATATGTAGTTACAATCCTCATAATAAAAGATTTTCTACTTATCTCGTGCGTGTTTTCCAAAAGTTACAGGAAAATAATTGCCATAATTATCTATATATTAGGTCCTTACCTATGAAATTGGTGTTTTGTATGGAGATTTTGGGGAATTCTGTATTTTCCATGCAAATTTTTTTTCAGTTTTCTTCACAACGACAATTCCAAAGATAATAATATTTGGCATCTATCATTAGAAAAGCTTTAGTAATATGTGTAATATCACACTTCATAAAAATTATTTATCGTTTTTAAGTGAATGCAAATAAAATGATGTATTCAGGAGGCACTTAAAAAGAGTTGTCTCCGTGTCCAATTTTCACACAATTAAACATACAAAAACTTATCAAAACAAATCAAAAGAGCTCAAAAATATTCTATTTTTAGACGAGGTAATTACTTTTTAGGAATACTCTGAATCTTAATAGTTACAGACAAAATACTAAGAGAGAGAAAAAACACCAATTTCATAGGTAAGGACCCAATATATTATTAATTAGCTTTTTTACGATAGTCAGATTATAAATATGTATTTACGATACTGTCAATACTGTTATGCGTGTATCGTAACATATATGTTCGGTTAGCTAGCATAGGCTAGTTATTTTCGCGTTTATTCATCATTGATCCTGATTTATTTAAACCTGAATACCTCCTCACTTGTCTAATATTTTTGGAGCATTTTCCTTCCAATTCAATTTTGACATTTGTGACTAAGAGAATTATATAATACACGTAAATTTTATTAGGTTGTAGAACATATTGATGTAAAGGGAGCACGGAACCCTTGCAGAGTTTCTTGCCTGTATCTTCTCTAGACAAGGCCTCCCGGTAGTGAACAGGCCGAAAAAAAGTAGTGGTATTGTCAATTTTAGGATACTTACTTATAATTTATTTTGTTTTGACTTGTCAAAAGTGTATTTGATGATACCAATTTGATTAAATGAGTTTGAGTTTGAATATTACGTTCAACTTGTAAAAATCCGTTTTTTTACTCAATATCTGCAGTCACGTGCACTGACATCGTGTTTCGCAGTGATTGTAAATATTATAATAATCAAATCATTTTATCACTATACACTTTTGAACGCCCATACTATGCCATCCATTTCCAAACTACCAGGAAGCCTCGTGTCATGTATTGTGTCACATGTTTTATAACATGAATTGCAATGTAATTATGTGTTACATGTTACACACTGTGGACGAGTGTAATATAAAATATTATATAATCTGGACGCGCCTTTAGATTTTAGGGATAAAGTATAAACTAATAATAGGAAAAACTATATCTGTAAACCTATTATTATAGATATTAATATATTTATATTATATATTAATACCTAGAACGCGTAAAAAGAAGCAAATCATAAAGGTCAGCGAAAAAATAAAGGTATAGTAATAAAATATAATTCATGTCAGTGAGAAATGAGAATGCAGGCTTTAACTTTTGACAGAAAAACTTTAACCAACGCTTCTGCGAAAAAGTTAACTGTTGCTCTTCGAACGGTTAAACGAGAGAACTTTAGGCTTTACGTCAAACATCTCAAACCAAAGCTGCTTTCAGATACTGTTTTAGACAGTAGTTATTATGGTGAGATGGATATTTTTATTAATTACAGCATTCTTTTGAATACGAAAATTATCTTAATGGCATTGTATCGTTTAAATACTGAGTTCCTATGGCCATCTTCCAGTTCCATCAACAGATCAGCTCCAAGTCATAATAATTTTGCATTGTCATCCGATTAACACATGCATACAATGTTTCAGCTCAATCAGTAAGGTACTTCAAAATTGAGTAGCAAGTGAAGTTGCTCGCAACAATAGCCGAGTCGGAAAAAAGACATTACTCGTGCAAGAGATTGCCGGTTCGATCCTTGCTTGTGCCACTGAGTTATGACATTTTATTATGAATACCGCTCGCCGTACCCTGTGCCTGGTGCATGGCAACGACCTCGCGCCCCGTTAAAAAGGTACTTACAACTTATAAGGCGAAATGCTTACTCGTTCAGGAAATATATTCGTTATTATATGTGTAAAGTTAAAATTTAGGGCGCTAGTTTTCCAAATTTCAGCGACAAAACATCTACGCGATGAACGACAAACGAGTGGTTTGGAAACCGGGCAGGTGGTAGTTATGTGCGATGTGTCACGTAACCAGATTATAGTATTATAAACTTAAAAAACTTAGGCAGCATAAAGTTATGTTTATGTCATAGTAATGTTATTGTGCAAAAGTAAGCAGTAGTGGAAAATAAGTAAGATAGAAAGTGCGCACTATTTATTTATTTATTTAAGCTTTTGTGCATTGCAGAAAATGTACACATGGCGGACTTAACGACTTATGTCGCTCTCTAACAGTCAACCATCAGGCAAAGCAGAGATCTGGTGGCGGCTTAATTAACATTAACACATACATAAATTTAATAATAAATTATATTGTATAACAAACATACATATGCAATATAATATTAGATAAATAATTATACATAATATATACATAAATATATAATAAGATGATGATTCATTACGTAGGAACAGACAAACTAGCATTATACATGTTTGAGAAGTATTCTCGAACTTTAGATACTACTACTACTATTGTTATTACTATTATTGCTTGCTTATTACTGTTACTATTATTGTTATTTTTTTCCATCATTCTTTTTTTTTCATCGCCTTATAATGTTTTATGCATTTCAAAATAAATATTGGTCTACAAAGGATAAAAATAATGGAGGTATACAATTATTTATTTTGTATTTTCAACCAATGAAATTTTTCAAATTTATATACGAGTATAATACCTAGTAGATATAAATAAATAAACTTACCCACGTCGTTATCTCTGCGAAAAAACTGGTGTCATAGAGATAGTGTTAGTAAACCACTTTTATATTTCCTGGTAGTCGTGATAAACCGTGATAAGGGTCCCAATAGTGATAAAGGTACACTTGACGCGAGTCCCTTATCGACCGGATTGTTTTCTTCATTGATAATAATATACATAATTATCACGTTAAATAATATTTCTAGTTACTTATTTTACGTCACAAGAATTCAAAAGTTATTTAATACTATTAATAATAATTCAAAATGATTAAATAGAGATTTAAATAACTAAAAATTTTACTTTTACAGAGCCGTCACCTTTGGTACTTATTTCTGTATTTTTAACTAAAATCAATTTTAAACTGACTTATGGTCTGCCTGCCGTATAAGAAAGGCTAAACCTTTCTACGGAACCCTAAATAGTACCTGTTCAAAGCTCTGAAAGACAGAATTATACGTCTGCTACGACTAACGGTAGTTGTGATAAATAGTTTTTTTGCATATCCAAAGTTATCGTCGGCGCTATAGAACAATTGACGTGCACTGACTTAACAAAAGAACTTGGCTCGGCAGTAGGGCGTTCACGCGAACCTAAGCCACAAGGGTGAGCTGTAAAATAAAAAGTTAGGAGTTCTAACCGGGCGCGCCGGGGGACACCGAACGGGTTCCCAGTCGCCTTGAGGTATGTGTATGTTGCTATAAAAAGTTGGCCTTCTCGGGGCTGCCGGCACGTAACGTACTGCCGATGCCGTCGAGAGCATAACGAGGGTCCTGTGTCCTGACCGTTGATTCTATGTAGTTTAGTTTGAATGTTATATTATATACTGGATTTTTTTATGTAGTGTGTAACTAATGAAAAAAAAAACAAATGTCGAACGGTCATTTTCAGAAAAGAAATCCACCACGCTTTATGTTTGCAAAACCATATTAAAAGTACGTTCTGTATAGTCTATGACATTAATTGCCCTAACTATAAAAATATATAATTGATTACCTCAGATAAAACTGGTTAAAACATCACAATGTCAATATTAACGATGTAAAACACGAAAATCAGCTGAGCACACATTTTGTAGACGGCTACGTACCTCCGCGCGTTCTCGACCGGTCGCCCCTCCCCGCCGCCCGCCCCCCTGTCATTAGAAGCGTGCGCGGGCGCATTGGCCCTCGGCTGCGCATGCCCCGACTTTAAGAGCTCGGGAAACGAGCTCGCTGGATTTGATTTTGGAACGGTGGACTGCTTTTAATTTGCACTGTTTATGATTTAGCGTATAAGATAGCTTATATCTTTATGGTTTTGGAATTTTAGGTACGAAAACCTTTTATTTCTTTTTAAAAACATTCATTTTGTAGCAATACCAAGCATTGTGGTTTGCCATTGAGAATTTTTAACAGTTTTGTCCTTTAAAATTGGGAATGTGGCTGTATTTGTGGTCTCGACCTGCAAATATAGGAGCAATGAAAATATATGTTTTCGTTGCTCCTATAAATGCTTAACATTTTATTCGGATTATTTTTACTATAAATATTAAATACGTGTATATGAAAATTTTATTGTCACTAAAATTGTTATGTCTCAATTTCTAACATGACTGTAATTTTGGAGACAACATTAAGAAATGTGTCTGCATTCTGCAAAGCAGAATCGGATGTGCGACAGCGGCACACAGGACTAGACCTCTCGCTTTCGGCGCCTTATAATTTACAACTTAGTTAACAATCGCCCTGTCTTTGTGATGCACGGTTGTAATGACTGGTCCGGTCAGGTAGAAACTGAGTCATCAGCGACGTTTGGTCGTTCAACTTGCATTATTGTTTATTTATATTTTTACTGTCCGAACCTTGACGCGTGCGATGTCCGTAAACCAAGAGACAACGTGATGTACCATAAGAACCAGTTTGAAGGGTAGTAAAGCTTCCAGCTGTCATTTATTTGTCGTCATTCGTTTCGTCTTTTTTATTGTAGTTACCTGGGATGTATTCGATGGTAGAAAAGCAGATAAAGAACAATCTTCAATCCTATAAATGTCTTATTAATTCTCAACGTCACTGGTAGTACGTACTGAACGTCACGTATTAATATCTATATAATATTCTATTGGAAAGTGTAGAAGTTTTTTTTATTGAAAGACATTTTTATCTAAATAAGCAAGTCTTCCAGACATACATATAGTACCTCTCAATCCAAGTTGCCAAAAAGGTAAACAAAACAAAGGTAATGTTTCATCTCTAAAATGTTTTGTGATGACTGTAGGTAGGTAATTGAAATCAATTGAAACAGACAACAATTGTTACCGTTAATTATATTTACGTGCCAATGTCCATGTAAAAAGTGTAATTTTTAAATAACAAATTCGGTATGTCGGCTTTTTTGTTTACCTTTTTGGCAACTTAGATTGAGACGTATTATACATAAAATCACGTGTTTTCCAGACGTGATTTTATGTCTGGAAAAAGTTCATAAAAAAACTGAAACTGTACAGTGGAATAAAATTTACACATGCCTAATTCTCACAAAATACACTGCAAGACTACTTTCTACTGTAATGTATTTTTTAGTGCATTAAATCTCAGAACCTCAGGCCGTGTCACTGACGATAACGAACTAACGGTACCAAAGTCTGCTTAACTTTACTTAGATCTTATATTTGGCGCTGCTTCGAGCGAAGTCGGGTCACGCAAGTCTAGCCCCAGTGAATGTGAACAACCTTGGAAACCTAAATACGTTAAATATACTATAATAATTTACTATTCATTACAACAATCTCAGGTAATGTATAAGGCTTAACGATTAATAAGGTAATAGAGCCTTTACGGCGTGCTTTGATATATCTTAACTGTGTTTCGTTCACTACTTGCATCTTGAATCGAAAGTGATTAAAACTCTTACGTTGTTTTGAACGTCTTCACTATTAACGATTTCTTTGTATTGTAAAACAAATGTACAATCAGTGCTCGTTAAATTTCGGCTCTATCATTAGACTGATGAAGGTTGATTATTGGTTTCTATTTCACGCCCACAACGACGGTGATTTTATCGTGTTACACGTCAGAGGGAATTAGTGCAGTCAAAGGGCAAAATGTAAAAAGAAACTGGTTCCTTGCTAATGCAGTTATCGGCTGGCTCTGCGGGATTGGTTCACTAACATATACCGAGAACTACTCTCGAGAACTTTCTATAAAATTTTCAAGCGGGATCGTTGACCAATTCTTCGGATAGAAAATAGATTGATTTTACCTTTCCACTTTTTTAAGCTATGTTTCGAATTCCATAACCAGAAGATCATTCTTCAATTAGATTCGGGCACTTGCAATTTTCCAATACCCAGAGAGGATATCATTATAAGGATTTCAAGCTTCGTCCAATCCAAAACTACAATTTGCACGCATTCTTAGAATCCATTGTACCCTTTGTTTAAAAATTAAATCGAATCATCGCGTTTTTTGCGACCATATCTTCGGCAAAAAATAAACATAATTGGCGGCGTTTTGTTTAATTGCATGCTCAGACACTTTTTATGAGGCATTCTCTTTGTAAAATACATCGGATAAATGTTAACTTTGTTATCGATGTTTTGCAGCTGCGATGAACGCGCGCGTAACACCTGCTTTGGTTTGTCGCACTGTTTTGACCTTTGACATTTCTTTTATGTTATTTGCTTCTTGCATTATTTAATATTTATTGATTCTGTAGAATGCAAATTGTCATTAATTTATCCATTACCCATATCTTCCCTCAATTGATACAATCATATTATTAAATCTGCTCTGCGTCGTATTAAATCGCAACTATTGGTCTAAAATTTTATGCCTACATTTTGTCTACGAGTAAATGTTTTTTTTGGTACCAACTATTGCCAGTATAGTGATAATATCTATTAGTAATACCATTACCATACCATTA
Source organism: Parapoynx stratiotata (assembly GCA_910589355.1). NCBI lineage: Eukaryota > Metazoa > Arthropoda > Insecta > Lepidoptera > Crambidae > Parapoynx > Parapoynx stratiotata. Next base: position 15,534,099 of record OU342460.1, on the reverse strand, counting down.
ATACCATCCCGCATTGAGCCAGCGTGGTGGTGTTACGGCCCATACTCCTCATGTGTTTCTCCATGAGGAAGGCCTGTGCCCAGCAGTGGGACGTATATAGGCTGAGGACGATGTATAAGTACTTAAATATTAAATATATTACCAGAGCCAGATGTGAAATAAGTAGTATTTGGGTAGGCTATTTCATGAGGACAGTTCATTGCTAACCCTTTTTCATTATCTAATTAAATTATGAACTATAAATCTTGCATTCAGTTGCCGCGGGCATAAATACGAATACATGACATCACCTTAGTTTAGATGCATTTTGATCTTGAGGTTTAAATAAAGGTCGAATAATAATTGCACTTCGAAAAAATGTTGACGTTACTGGTTTTTATGCAATGCCCAATTATTTTTTGATAATTACAGATATTTGAAAATGTATCTTTGTTGTGGTGGATTTAAGGGAGATTAAACAAAAAATAGCAAAAACCACAAAATTCAATTAACATAATTCTATGTATTAAGAACAATCTATTCATATTCCAGATTTTGTTATTGTTTTACCCTTAGATATAGTATTTAGTTGATAAATGTAACAAGTTTACGAATGAATTATTGTTTCTCATCATGACTTAAAGAATGGTAAACATATTAATATATAGCTAGTCAAATATGAAATATATTAGCAAATTCTGCTTAAACACGGTCTTCAACGTTACATTTTATCATTTCAATATGCTCTAGTATTCCCAGTCTAGATATAAGACGCAAATACATAGTACTGAGAGACAGACAGAATAACGTCTTCCGAATTCCATTGGAACCTCCCGTCGGGAAATAGCTGTTAGACAATGGCTCGCCTTCCCGAGCTAGTCCGCCTGTAGAATTCCAATTTGAATAGATTTGTATATGTCGATGATCTGCTTATGTTATTGAACTGTTAAGAGAGCTACTTCCGATACTAGTAGCAAATTCTTGAATCAGGTAATTTGTTTGCTCCATCTCGTAGGACCATCGATTAAATTAAAATAGGTTCTATTAAGAGGTTAGATTTTATTCAATACTATTTCCTAATTTTTTTTATAATCTAATTTATTGACGCGGTCGAATTACCAATGTATAGCGTAAATACAAAATACAATTTTGGTATATAATTTTATCTAAATTAACCTTTATTATTCAGCCTTTACATATAAGGTTTTTATTACTTCTTTATAGGTAGAATAAAAAATCATTCCCGAACATTTTAAAACAATTACACCCAACTGTTTATGTCAATATGTTATTTTGTTTCGTGTAACGGATATCTTCGCAAGTTTTCGTCGTTAACATACTTCACGAAACCCTCAATTCAACCACAAGATTGTACCTTTCCGTGTGGCTACAGGTTATTATTAATTTGGCATTACAACGGTCGCTAATTTCGCGTGATATAATTCGGGAATATTTGCCCCGGGCAGGGGTAAACACCAATTAATCCTGGCAACACGATACATTGTAGGGGAGGGGACCCCCTCTTTGGTTCGCAGATTGCTGCATAATCCCAGCGCATTTCTACTGCTTCCGAAGCGATCGCCAAGAGGGCGTGTATCGGAGGGTCGGTTTCAATGGACGTCATACTAGGGCTAATATATTTTTCTATCGGTCGATTGTTTGTCAACGAATGGATCAAATTAAAAACGGGAGTGGACGTTCATTTTGAATAGAAACGTTTCATTATTGTATTCTCTAGAAGAAACACTATCACAAGCGCTTTATTTCTGCGCCAGTTTATTTGGGTAAAAGTATTAAAGGCTTTCTGATTACAAATTTCAGGATCAAACAAAATCTATTCTTCGTAATAAAGTCCTCAAAGAATACATTATTTAAATTGATGATGCGACAAACTTGACGGTGGAAGGAACTTAAATGTGTCGCCGGAGTTAATATTCAACATGCCGCTTAAAAACAGTGTAAAAGGTCCCCAGTAGGGAGGGGAATAATATTTGGGTTCCAACTAATGGCTTTACTTTTTTCGAAGTTTCCGACGTTTGTTTATTCTGTGTTCCTATTGTTTAATTTTGCTTCTTCACGCTCATTGTCATTTGTCGGGCTGACTTGACAGTTCGTAAGTTCAAGAAAGCGCAGCGTCTACTCAAAACTTAATTCGACCGTTTTACACACATGAATGTTATCGGGTGTGAGCGCGAAGGTGGAACGCGAGTCAAGTTCGGGAGTAAACTTCGGGAGTTCACCATTATCAAACTTATCATTCCCCTTTCATTAAGTTTTGGCACGGAAGGTATTTTGTAATTAAAATGTTGTCAGAGCTCTTTGGATGTTTGGAGACCTCGTGTAGGTATTATATTTTGGATATCCCATTTACCAAACAAAATATTTTGGGATTTACGTAATAGTGTGATTATTACATTTAGCGGCAATTTAGATATGTTACGGTGTAAACGTGGGTGTTAAAGTATTTGGTCACGCATCGCTAATTCTAGTAACCATGAATAACACGACAGAAAAAAAATTGAACCCGTTTTCAATCTGCCCGTACAACCTTCTTGGGTTGAAGTTAACAAAAGAAAAAAAAATAGTGCAAATCATGACAATGTGTACATGACAAATAATAACTCATTTCGCAAACACTGATTTAAAATAAGTACAATATGAGGCACGATCCTCCAATTTATATTAATTTAAGATATTTTGATTTTGCTATCTGGCTGGATATATACGTCATCTCATTAGTAATAAACAATGGTGGTAGGTGCTTTCGATGAGAATAGACGAAATTTGTTTTAATTTATAATTGGTACCTATTTGAATTTGTATTAAGAATGGACATAATATTCTCATCTTCCTAAAATGTTTGTATTTTACCTGCAGGTCTACATAAAGGAAATTCATATCAGGCTTAAGATAAGCGAATAATCCTTAAACTTTACAAATTTAAAAAATTCTGATTTGAAATGTCGATCAATTCGATTTCGGTAATACCAATACACCCTTCGAATACTGATAAATCTGCAATGTGACAGCGGCGCGCGCCTCGCTTGACCGTTTTATTAAATTCCACGATTAAATACCCGCCGGTAAAGTTAAACGAAACCGTTTCGATATTATCGCGATATCTCGACACCTCGACTCACTCGCCCACTTTATAATTACGAGCTCTCCGGCCCCTGCGATTTATGTGTTCAATTCTTATTTGTACTATGTTTTATCGTCTTATTAATTATCGAAAGTTGCATTTAGTGTCTTTAATTGTTACGGAAAGACAAAGCAAGTCAGTCTTTGTCAAGTCAGAAATAATTTCATTGAAACAATATTAAATCATAAATCACAAACAAATTGGTTTTCTCGAGTGACTTATTGAAGTGCGGAAGTATTCAGCCGAGAAACAGTTTTTAACGATAAATGGCATTCCTCGCTCCGTAGACACCCAATACAAGTTTAACAAACTAAAGGCACCCTTCGGAAGGAATTCCGTCCCCTCGCGATCTGGAGGCAGGTGTCGCAGCCGGTTTGGACAGTAGTCCTGAATGGACGAAAGTTACGGGACCTGTTCCTGTAATGGTACCCCTGTGACATGATACAAGGCCGTGTCTAGACTACGAAGACAAAACACACTCTACAGGCAATTTTTGATCGATATTTGACTTCTTATCCGTATCCATAACACAAGCAGCATTTAGTTGCATAAAATGGGACTAGTTGATAGGTTGATAGGTGTGAATGTCTGAGGATAGATAGATAGATAGATAAAATTCTTAGCAGCATCTTCTTCTTCATCTTCTTCAGCATTTTTTTTTATTTATTTATTCTCTCGGTCAAGTAACAAGCTAGCCTTTCGCCCCCAACTTTGCCTTGTGGATTTTAGACTCAAGTTATAAAACTGAGCATTTTTAAGTTACACCTTTATCAACACTTACATCGGTGACAAAAGCATTCAATTCCATGGAATAGTTCTTGTCAGATGCTTGTACAAATAAATAACCAGTCAGTTTTTTTCTTGTTTACGTCATCCTATATAATTTAATTTTGATGTTTTACTAACTGTTCATTCTGATAAAGATGGACATGAAGATACGTTTATACATAATAAGATTAAAAGAACCAGCGTACAAATTGAAACTATCGAACACTTAGCCATAAACTTAAATGCGACTAAACAGTGCAGTTATATGCAACTCATAAAAGCAGGGTGCTGACAGGTAATGTCGGCGTGCGCACGCCACGCCACTAGAAATAGTAATACATAGGACATATGCTTAGGGCACGCGACAGGGCTAAGAAAGGTCTAACGTCATCGACCTACCCGCACCTGCGGCTTTTTCTAGAATATAAATGCATCTATAAAGAAACGATTACCTACCCGCCTACCCCATGCTTAATGAACTAAAATTAATGCTTTGGATTATGTCTCTGTGACAATAAAATTAAATGTACCGGATATATTAGGTCCTTACCTATGAAATTGGTGTTTTGTATGGAGATTTTGGGGATGTCTGCATTTTACATACTAACATTTTATCAGTTTTCTTCACAACGACAAATCCAGAGATAATAATATTTGGCATGTATCATTAGACAAGCTTTAGCAATATGTGTGTGAACACGCTTGATAAAAATTATTCATTGTTTTTATGTTAATGCAAATCAAATGATGTATTCGGGCAGTTAAAAATAATTGTCTTTGTGTCTAATTTTAACACAATTAAACTTAAAAAAAATTATCAAATTAAATAATACGAGCTCAAATATATGGTCTATTTTTAGAAGAAGCAATTATTTCATAAGAATGTTCTGAAACTTAATAGTTACGGACAAATTGCTAAGACAGAATAAAAACACCAATTTCATAGGTAAGGACCCAATATTTAATTGTAATTATATATTTGCAGAAACACTAACGATGATTTCGATGTAATTTATGTAATCAATCTAATAGTTGCGCGTGACTTATAAGTAGTAGTGGTTGTGAGACCAACCCCAGTGATGCGCCGGTTATCGAGTTAATTAATATCCATTAGCAATCTATGATTATCTTATACGTGCATTTATAGTGCCTTTATCTTAATTAATTGTTAGACTGTTTTAAACGCCAGATGTTTTTGCAAAGAAATTATTTCAAGTGTTTGATTCATAATGAACTTTGTGGCCGTCAGGTTATAATAAGTTTATCACAACAGATTTTTTTTGTGTAATTATTTTCAAATTTAGTTGTAAAAGTCAACAAGAGTCGAGAAATTTGTTCTTAGATGAATGTTGTCTCATAATATTAATAATTCCATTTGTGTTTTCAAATTATATAAGATTTTCGGCAATAATTTCATCATAAATTTGCTTTATTATCACCTTTTATTTTTTAATAAAATTAAATACTAATTCAACAACAGAATAGTGTAAGCCCACCTCTTACAAAAACATAATCTCCGTTCCTATTTTACCGATGTGCAAAAAGTGAAATGTCAGTCGTTAAATTTATACCTATACCTGTTCAACTCTTTGTCACTTCCCATCAAGTGACCTAAGCGCGAAACGCACCTGAATCAATAAAACAATAAAAAACATGTCATGGGATCGCAAACTGTTGAAGCCTGTGTTTTTGTTCGATGCATGTAATGATAAGGGCAGCTGCGCGCTGCGGGGGAGAAATGTCACGACTCCACTTAAAACCAAACAGGACAAACCCTCTAGCAACTCATTGCTATATTTACGTTACTAACTTGTTTTATACCAATAACTATTTCGATATAGGTATGTAAGGTACCTTGACTCTATCGATAACACATTATTGATTACGTAGGTAATTACTAACTTAAAAATTTTGACATATCGCTTGCTTCAAAGAATTTGTAATAAACGTACGATCTGATTATTTAATAACTGAATTCTTATCTGCCAATGAAGTCATAGTTACAGTACAAGAATGAGTAAAAATATCCGTGCAGTCTGCAAAACTGTCGGACATTATTATTGTAAGAACGTGTATCTCGACGGGTGGCGATGCACCAAGAAAAAAAAGGAAATCGATTACATTATTATAAGTTGATCATGATTTACGCTGTTCGAATACGGCAATTGCATAATTGAAGCATCTGCAGAGCAACTGGTTCGATATTTATTCGTAACATTTCGATGTTATTTGCGGTTTTTGCCGTGGGTGCGACATTAATATGCATTCGAGGCGCGTGCCCGGTCAGCTGTTTGTTCTATGCGGCCGCAAGCTGCGCTCCGTAAAAGGAAACCAACCTCGTGGATGGATTACGCTCGATTACATCGCAATTATCCGTGTGAGCCGAGCGGCTCGTAATGTAGGACCACTTTCGCGATCTTTGTTCGGTGCGACATTGACCTTGCCGTGAGACTTCATGTAACGAATTCGGAGTCCGTGTCATTGCCACGGCGTGCGTGTGCTTCGTACAAACATTCGTTTCGTAGATACGACACTTGCGTCAGTGATTACCCAGCTCGTAGATTTGTTATCACGCTTCACCGCGGCGCGTAGTGCCTCTATAATCCAGTGTGGCATGAGCGTACGCTGTAAGTGGATCCTCGTCGCCATTGGTATGACTCGGATGTAACAAGATATTTCGCATGCGCGATGCGATCTTTTTTATCGCTCCCCCATGCCTTGACGAGCTCTGCAGATGGCATTCACGACGCAAGCTTCAACTTTTTACAGTATCCACTCGGACTTGTCTGCGAACTTAGGCAAGTTATTTTACTAAATCTTAAGTTTGAAAGATATCTTGCATTTTGCCTATAGATATTTAATTCAGCCGATGTTCACTGTCGCCTAATAGGAAGTTATACTCGAAACCAACACATTACGAGACTGTTTCGTACTTATTAATTGGATTGTCCTATGTCACGTAGCAGTAGTAGACAATGAAATGACCTACAACATTCGTACTACAACTCCTCGTGGTATCCTCGTTGAAGGAATCTCTAAGTACCTATGGAATCTCTAATAAGTTAAACATTAAGGAGGGTAACACAGGTAGCATCGACACTCGAGATGTCTCGCCGCATCATAAGATTTGCCCGCGGCGCTCGCGCTCTCTGACTCTCGCTTACGACTGAATGAGTAGGTACCGCACACTAGGTATTCATCAGGTAACCGAAGCAACGTTGGACTTATGCTCTTAATGCTCTTTTGAACGGAAATTCTAATAAATAATATGCCAACATGGACTTGTATGTTATTGATGTATTTCTTATGCTTGACATTAAAATGTGTGTGACGGAAGTTTCTGAAAAAGGTTTATCTGTCTGTTACTTCATAGATACCGAAATTTAAATAGATAATTATGGCATTTAATATGGGTGGCAACAGAACTCAAAATCAAAGATTATAGAATTTTAATGTCTGTACGTACACACGCATCATACAAAACGTAGTAGTTATTGGAATTAAATGAATATTTTTCGTTCTTTGTAGGTATTGCTAGTCGTTCAAATGATACTATTCTAGATTCTCTATTTCATTAGTACGAAGATGTAGGCAAAAGCTATGAACTTTAATTGTTTTCGATCTCATTGCACTAAAAGCTTTATGTTATTCGTACTTAGGTATTTATTTACTACAGCTACAGCTGCCCACGGCGCAGCCTAAATGTTTTCATTTTTTTTAATCTTTGGTATTGATACGATACTTTAGAATAATATAACCTTCATCACGATAAGAAATTAAAAACAGTAAAATTCGGGGAGAGTTTAAAAAAATCTAATTGCCTATGATCGATAATCGTTTCAATGTAACTTCTCGCACCTGTTCAATAATCGTATCATCGGAAGAGCTTAACTTTTTTGTCGCTATAAACCTCAAAACCAGATGTGATTGAAATTCGCTCTCAAAAACCAACTCATAAAATCAGTTTTATCGTGCTGAGCCAGATATTCCTAGGAGCAAAAAATGTAGCATGCTCAATAACGTGCAGATTAATTAGTCGATAATTAAGAGCCTTCATTTGAACTGCCGGCTCGGCTGTATCATGCGAAAAGTGAAAATCCTTTGTTGAGGTGTTGTGACGGTTTGACGCAATTGATAAACGATTTGTATAATGTTTTCCTATATTTGCACGAATACCATTTTTATCCGATTTGTTCTGGTGTTCTTTTATGCGTATCACTCTAAAGCAACTGCACAACAGCTTCAGCGACATATTGCTACAGCTTTATCACCACTACAAAACATCAATATGTTTCCTGGAACAGAAAGCCATAAAAGGCACTCGACCTTTACATTTATTACGTTTGATGACGTCTTAAAATTTAAAGTATATTTGTGTTCCTAGAACTGATTAGGATTTCTTTCTATTGTAGCTTTAATAGACTATTTATAAATAAATGTAAGACCATAAAACTTTTCACTGTTTTTAAAGAAAATCAATTCATGCAAACAATGCATTAAATTTGCGGGAGCAATTGGCTTGTCATGGAGTAATTTTGATCTACAATCCACATTGCACGCGAGGGTGCCCCGATGGGTGGAGCCCCAGGGCTGTTCTCTCACTGTGAAATGTTGAATTGAAATATGCAGCGATTATTAAATCATTTTATACGACATACATACATACGAATTCTTCCCATTATCTCTGAAAAAGTAAACGAAATTAAAAATGAAGTACACTAACCGTTAAGAGATGGAATTAATGTTGGAGATTATTGCTGGATTTAGTGATAGGTGTGTACCAGGATTGTAGCAAGTGGAAATCTGAAATCTCTGCCTACCCCACCGGGAAAGAGGCGTGATGTATCTATGTATGTATTAATTCTATACCAATTTATAGCTTTTTAATTACCACTTAACTCCACTACTTGTGCAGTCACTAAGCCAAATGAAATATTTTGGACCCGCCAAAGCTGGAAGCAAGAACGAAACTCCCGTCGGGTAACATTTAGACTGAATTAAGTGTACTTAATCGTGGCGCAGGCGCTTCGCCTCGGGGAGGCTCAATTCGAGCGGGGCCCGCATTTATAATGTAAATTTTTTATGATGGCCCCTCCTTGCTAAATTTCAGTTAGTAAGTACTTACCACAACACGTTCTGACTGAGTTAATTTAGTTTTGATACCGGATATACTTCAGACCCATGTGAGAATTTTAACTTCGCTTTTAATTCCTGAGACTCGTTCATTATCCTTGCACCTTGTTGCAACGTTCAATTAGAAAATAAATACAGTTACTTAACTGTATTTATTTTCTCATAAGATAGACAAGACTGGGCGTACAAAGTAAAATGGTACGCATGTAAAGCGTGTAAGAAAGATCTTAAAATATGTAGGTTCATTTATGTAGTACTTTTTTCAGTGCATTAACTCAATAATTGCACATAAATATTTCATTGATATGACCGCACTATAATAATCCTTGTGGTAACAGCAGTCGTGCCAACAGCAGACCTCAATATTAACCAAATGTTCCAAACGTATAAGTATTTTTTTAATTCATACATCTATAACCCAGCAAAATTCTCGAATACGTTCGCATCCTTACCAGTTATATTTATATTTCTTGTATTTAAATAGTTTGAATTATCAATAACGTCAGTAGTTCGGTAGACTGTGCAGGCTTCGTTAAAGCGCGAATGTTAATATTTATTTTGGACAACTTTTAACGAACCGCGTATGTCATAACAGTTGCATCGACTTTCTCATTTCCGACTGGGTCTACGCCCACCTTTTAGGCCGCAGGCCTGTTATTTTTTAGTATAAAATACAACCTCTGTGTTCTTTTGTGGATGTTTTCTTCACAATGGGCCGGTTTCATTATGCAAGGCAAAAGGAACTAAACAGATGTACGGTGGTGGTGCATTCGCGGGTCGAACAATAGTCACGAACGGCTCGATCGATCGCTGTCTTTTGTGGAGCCTGGTGACGCGGAGCAGCCCTCAACAGCTGCCGTGTAATTACATTAGTTGCGACGCCTTCTCCAATCTACCTTGACGCGACAAAAATTAATGGCGCCTGAATGATTTGCTTTACCATCCAACTTACGAAAACTCCGCCCTTTAGTTATGCGTTATTAACTTGATGATCTGCTAAGAAATTGCTTTAAGTAGAATCGGATTTGAAATAAACATTTTAATATTTTCTGTTTCTACTTTTTCTGCTTCTTTGAGTAGAGGTGTAATCTTATCCGGAGTAGACTCCTTGTTAAGCATAGATGCTTTATTTAAAAAATTGAAAGTAATCAGTTCGAGACGGAATATTCAAGCAAAAACGACTGCAAGCGTTCGGAACACGCTGCACCACTCTTTTGTGTTCTTGTCAATAATCACCATAAACTAGATCACCATAGCTAAGCCGTGATAACACTAGCGATTCACAAAGAGTGATACGGATCTTTTCAGATAAATAATTACAAATCTTGTATAGTGTCTTTAATCGGTAAAAACAATTTTTCATGAGACTCGTTATATATAATTTTCAAAACGGAGTTGGTTATCAAACATAACCCCAAGACTCTTTGCCTCAGAATTAGGTTAACTTTCAAGATTTTTCGGTGTCTACTTCTTTGTACCCAATATCATAAACTTAGATTTATTAGGGTTCAGTGCTAAGGTATTATTTGCTGCCCAGATGCTTATGGCATTTAAATCCTTATTTATTTTACGCACTGCATCAGTAAAATCTCCAGGACCCACCGTAACGTGATAATCAGCGTAAACATGATATTTACTATGTTTGATTACTGAAGGAAGATCTGAACAACAACGGTCCCGTGTTGGTCCGGGACACAAAAAGAATGTACTGACTGCTTTTCTTGCCCAGTATGTCGTAAAAGACGACTAAGAGCGTATTGGGTACTGGGTCTGTGATTGTGTAGGCGATGAACTAGCCACTTGTTACTTCTCTTTCACGATTTTTCATCTGACCAAACCCAATTTTTGTATGGCTAAATGTGGTTTTAAGGAACACAGTGCTCCTTGGACTCTGCCGACCCCTTCGGGGAGTACAGGCGTGATTTTATGTATGTATGTAACAACAGTCCTAGAATAGATCCTCAAAGAACATCACGTAGAAGAACAGTAGGACTCGAGTATCCAACTGATCCGTCTTCGTCTGTGAGCTTAATCAGCCATCTAATTGCCATTGGAGTTTCTATAATTGATATAAATCAACATACGTATTTTGAGGATTTACAGCATTATGCAATCATTACAATGTTTTCTTGATAAATGAAACAAAATAATGGCTTTTAAAAAACCAGGACAGCCGTCAGGAGCGATTGTTGCAATTATTATATCGACAACGGCGAACTCGGAAGCAGTTTCCATAACATAACGGTCGAGAAGTTAGCCGGTACAAAGAAGTCTGTCTGTCCATCATTATGTGCTCCTGCTTTCATGAATACTAGGGTGTACCCTGACGTTATATTTATAAGGTCTGCTTTTGTATGGAGTCGTGTATAAAAAGTTGTATCTTAGCGCGGGCGCTCAAGTCGCGTGCGTGCGCGCCCGCAGCTAAGCGGACGCGGCGAAATTACGTGCATTTATCTACCCACCGGTCATTAGGCTGTTTCGTTTAGTTACGGACGGAAGATTTTGTTTGGAAGCACATAACATATAATGATGTGTATGGCCAAAGTTTGCTGCAACTAGATATCGATTTGTTTCCTTTGCAATAACTTTAAAAACATACATAGGTATCTTAAATTGCTGACTGCATTGAAATTGACAACTTTGCAAAAGAAAACCGGTCTGGCCAGAGATCGAAATTTTGATGTAAAATGTATGCTGTGTCAAAATCGCCGCCTGCTCTGCACCCAGTTAATTAACGATTCTCTGATTAATATTGGGCGCACTTGAGAGTCAGCTTCGTTTCATACAAATTACAAACTGCGGCTACCGTTACGCAGACGCCTTCGAGCTACATTCGGATTTCTGTCGAATTTAATTAAAGCATTCTCCGTTGAGAAAACTCAGCCGGCATCGAAAGAAAAAGACTAACTATGCTGCAGTCGATTGAAAAGAAAAAATCGGTGCCCCTCCTTTTCATCCCTAATCTGGTAATTGTCGGTAGATTTTTTGTAGTGATGAATGAAAAAATGAACCCTTTGTGGATTTATACCCTCGCACGTGTTCGTCGATACCAACGGGTCTTTTTAACCAATCACAAATACGAAATGTCAGGGTTGTGAATCGCATCTGAGTGAACGCATTGATAGTCATCTGGTGGCTCTAAAACCACATCCTTAACAGCGATTTCGATCTAAAGGCAAAGTTTATTAGGCTATTGCAGGGAAGTTGACAGCAATTTTACATTGATACTAACAACCATTATGCCAATCAGACGCTAGACGGTCAAAGGTGAGCGATGAGAAGGTTTTGCTAATAGGATTGTAATTAAGTCAACCGGGGTGAAGTGACAATGTAACGGGAGAGGAGAGCAGGTGCAAAGGATAGGGGCGTATCCTTTATTTACAACAGCTGTTTTGAACTTCAAGGAAACTACACGTGTTATCGTTGATGAGGAATAAGAGAAGCGTGCTGTTAATCTATTTCTAAGTTATAAATTGACTAGAGGCTACATATGCGGCAGAAACTATTACGATCCAACATTAACTGCCATTAAGTATACTTTATTAAAAAGTCGGCAGCTGCGAATTGTAATTGAAAGCTAATATTATTATTTTGTCAAGTGACCAGACCATGTAGAGTTTATAAAACTACAATGGGCGTATTCATTACACCGGTATGTATGCTTAGGAAGTACACGATCCGCAATGCAATTCTAAAGCAGTTAATTCCACTGGGCCCTGGAATACGCACCGGTCGGTCGCCTAAAGGCCATTTGAATATTCATAATAATGTATTCGTTTAGGCATCGTGAATATATTATCTTTGCAAATCATCATCTAAATAACTCGGCATGTAATAACATAATATGTACCTTTTTGTGACTACGACACATATCTACAATAAGGAATGAAATTCTTTCCCTATCTATATGCTCCTTTTTTTCCTCCTGTTTTCTACAAACGCATGATTGCTATTTACGATAAAGAAAATCCATCCTTCACTTTCGATTCTTGAGGCTCTCAAAATCCTTTGATAAATTACTATTTCATCTCAGGATTTCTGGTTTCGCTTAAAGTTTTGGAATTTTACCCTTCGTTTTGGGGAGTCTAAATGCTTCCCTGGGTCTTATGCCGTGGGAGCGATAATCCAGGGCTGTAGGCAGGGCCGGACAGTTGCGTTAGGGGTTTTTAATTTGGAGGCCGCCCGCTGCGGACGGATTATCGGGTCGGCACAGGAGAGTCGCAATTAGTCGTCGCGTTTAGGTCGCTCGCCGTCACTCGCGCCACCGGCTTTACGAGCAGTTGTGAGTTAAGCTTTAGATGATATATATAAGTTAAAAGAAAACACCGAAGAAGACTGGACAGAGTAAAAAATTTTTCAGGGTTAAAAGAAATTCATTTCATAAGTATGCTCAAAATTATAAGCGTATCGTTCGCAAGTTTTCCAAGCAAAACAATTTCTATTCTTAAAGCAATTCTGTGTATACTGTTTACTAAATATTAGTATTTTAACGTTCACATTAAACATTTTACGAAGCTCTAAACATGCCGAAACAACCGTCCCTAATAACAACTCTTACCTAACGCGTTAGTTACTCCCGCGAATTGGTTACATCAAAAGCGGGCTGCCTCGTGGGAATGTCGCGGGGCGCTGGCATCATTCATTTGTTTTTTTATTTTGGCCGTCGCCGCGCCGGTCGGATTATAGGATTATTGTTGCACTTACCCGCAAGGTTATCGAATTATGACCGGTATTGTGGGACTAGCCGACTCTGGTGGTCGCTTTGTTTCATTTTAATTAAGAAACGTATACGGTTATTTCGCAAAATGATTACTTCCACATTTAATTAATGGAGAGAAAATTTTGCTGTTAATATTTTGTGATAAAGAACTCTTGCTCTTCCGTTGCTTCAGCAGATCCGAGGTCTTCGTATAGCAATACGTATTTTGAACTACAGAACTAACTAAAATTTTCAGAAAAAGCCTTTTGCATATGCTTCTGGACAATACGAAATATGTTAAAGTTCCTACATGTTTTCGGACATGTTACACATTTTAAATAACGATTCACAACGGAATCGCAATAACTTACTTGTTTTATACACGGAGCAATGTTTTTTTCATTTGTTGGAGTTTTACAGAAAACAGCTGCATTTTAATAATATATATAGGAGAATATAAACTGCACATTTACATACAGTAGTTATATGTAGACCAAAATTCTAAAACCTTTTTTTTGTAGCTCTTACAGAGACTATTAGCCTCCCCCCATTATTCTTTTTCAATATCCATAACGTCCAGACATAAAACACGTACAAATGATGCTCAATTACTACCAAAACAATTCTATTATGTCAATCAGTAATAGACCATGAGGGTAGTCGAAGCTAATTAAGCTTAAAGCAACAACTGAAAAACGCGAGTTTCGCATGATGCAACGTCACCCATTCATTAATTTAACGTGCGTAGGTACGTGTGGAGAGTAGTGCGCGCCCAACAATGGTTATGCTAATCGGGGATTGCGATTTAACATTAATAGCCTCGTCCAAACTCGTGGTAGGGTTGACACTGGTACGCGAACATATTAAATAATATGTAATAAATCTGAGCTCGGTGGCGTAGTGGTCAGTGAGGAGCTCGGTGGCGTAGTGGTCAGTGCTTTGGCTTCGATATCGAAAGCAAAGCTACCTTCGCCATGGTCAGGCCGTGGATGGGTGACCAAGACTTTGTGATCTCGAACTCCTCCGTGCTTCGGAAGGCACGTTAAGCCGTTGGTCCCGGTCGCATTGACCGTTTCTACCCACCAACCCGCATTGGGCCAGCGTGGTGGTGTTACGGCCCATATTCCTCATGTGTTTCTCCATGAGGAAGGCCTTCCCAGCAGTGGGACGTATATAGGCTGATGACGAAATCTGCGTCCATGTTTAAAAAAAATGAGGCATTTAAGATTAAAAGGCATTACCTAATTTGGAAGAAAAAGAATGAAAAAATAAATATTTCATGCCCAATCTAGCCCACATACTCGATTTACATTTACGAGGATAGGGTCGAACGTAATCTCAATTTATCGACATAATCTGGCCAAGTGTGTGTGTTAACTGTTAACGCCTTTGCCTACCCCTTCGGGGCTAGAGGCGTAATGATATGTTATGTGCTCTTCATCTTTCTTCAGAAATATACAGAATAAAAAAGTTGTATTATAAGTATCCAAATGGTTGGCACAGTGTTGGTTATAATACATTGTTGTCTGTCGTTGGTGAAGGAAAGCTTTTAATTTTTTCTGGAACAAGCTATTTAACAATCCACTATCTATCTTTCAAATACCTACATTATCATTGACGGAATTAGTATTTTTTTAGAAGTCAGAGCGATTAGTTGGTCAAAAGAAATTGACAGCCCTGGGCTTTTGTCGATGGGTCGCCATCTGCCCAGTTTCGCGATCGCACTGGTGCACTAATAGTGAATGCTTTTTAGTGCCAAAATTCTATGGATTTTTTTTATCATAGCAACTATATTGATGAACTAGCTCATTAGGTAGATTATTATTAAAAATGATTAGTCAAAAAAAAGATTCCAAGACGAAATTTTCAATGCATGTAATAAACCTTCGTAATCATGGCCACTAATGGCCTTGTGTGAAGGGTCATGGTCATCCGATTGAGCTTGGAAAGTTTTGCGCTCGGAGTTTCTTTGAGAAATTAAACAACGGCAGATGTCTATAAAGATTACCTTCCAAAATATGTTTCAATACAGCATCAGTGATGTCCAGTCGAAGATTTTAGGAAGAAGAATTTACAAATTAACCGTGAGATTTGTTACCTCATCAATCACAATCTGTCTGAAGATTTCTCAATGCGGAAACGAAAGGTGCATGTTATCAGAGATAGACGTTCTTCGGTTCTTCTAGCTGTTATTAATAAAAACATCGTAATCGCTAAAGATGCATCCGAGTGAAAACTAATAAACAAATCAAAGAAATAACTTTATATTCATAGCAAATATAACTATGAATAAATTATAATGCTTTGTTCATAGGTATATGATAAAGCATAGAAATTTATTACACACTTAAGTCCTAAAATAAATAACTTCGAAATCGATACACTCATAAATAAAAACACATCGTAAACAAGATCGATTTATCTCATCAAATTAACGATCTCGATAGCAACTTGCTATTTTAATGTACCGCTGTCGCCGGCCCAGCGACGCATTGTAACGTTTTTTCGTACTTAATAAATTTTGCACACAATAAATTCCACCCTACTATCCCATCGTGTCGCTTGCGAGCTCAATATTGCATTAATGAGGGCTCCGAACAATGATATTTAATTTTGAACTAAAAGAGTCGAGCATACTCCTTTGCTAATATCATTTTACGTTGAACAAACTCTTATGCGTTCAGAGTTAAAGTCGAACTTGTAGAAATTGACTGTATAATAGGTTCAAGAGAAGGGATGCCATTGGGGGCGGCACGTGCGTCCGCATTTTGTATATTACCTAAATAAATAGCTGGAGGTTAGCTCGTTTGGGAGTTTTGTTTTGTTTCGCGGTTCTCACGAATTTGCTTTGTTAATTTTAATCTCTTCAAGCGCTTTTGGAGATTCAAGGGAAACGAAAGAGCACTTTTCTGTATCAATTTTTAATTAGACCATCAGCAAATATCGCGTGATTGTAGCGTTTCTAGTGATTAATGATGATATAATTGCGCTTGTGTTTTTACAATAAAGAGGCAATCAAGCATACTATTAGATAGTAAAACGTTTTCCAAAACTAAAGGGATGATACGCACTTGTTCTTTACATGTTTCTTATCGTCTATTTTGCAAAACAAGCCTATATTAAGATTTTTATTCGATACAGCGTTCGAACATTATATTTATATTTAATTGAGAAAAAAATAACAAAACAAACACTAAGCCGTGTCCATTGCCTACATCACGTAGATATAACTATTACTGAGCAGGCTCAACAGAATCCTGCAGGACATTGCATAAATTTGCATAATCCGAGATATCGCGCACGTGTGCTGCGCACGCGCCGTATTCAGCCAACCCTTTGGACCATTGTTGGACGCTCAGCGAATTAGAGCGTTGAATGCTTTTGACGTACATAGAGGGATGCTAATGTCAAACTGTACCATCTGTGTCGTTTGTTCAGTATAATAAACAAAATTCTCTTTTATTGGTTATGTGCTCAGGACCAAAACTAACACTCAGTGTTTGTTATGGATGTTCCCAGTTCTTCGTATCAGATTTTCTTATTGTTGTTTAAATAACTGCCAAGTATCGTGAGGTCGTGTTTGATCAAAATGGTAGATTTAAAATTTCTTCAAAGTAAATTAAACTTAATGCATACATGTTTCATTTGCTATTTTTACTAACAGTAATAAATATTAACAGTAAAGTAATAAATTGCACTAAAAAGTTGGTATAATGGGGCTCTAAGATAATTACTATCTGAATCATTAAGTTTCATGATGATACTATGTTTTATACCTACTCGCATTTAGCTTCGACCCGCCCTTCAGAAATTCTTGATATCCCTATGATTATGTAATATGTATATTAAACTGTTATTGTACATTATCAATGGTAAAGTGAAATGTATCGTAGATAAATTCAAGTTCTAAATAGTTTCGATAGCTTAACTTCACTGGAAATACCTACATCGGTAAAGAACTTTCTTTTCCCACGACAACCAAGGTACATTTTCCTTGCCTATTAGTTATCTGAACTGGGAAATAATCGGTGAAATGTTACAAAACAGAACTACAAAAACTTCAAGCTTTGCAAGCAACTATATTCTTTATGCATGGGCTGAAAGCATGCAATCTAGTCAGGCGACAAGGAGTAGCATCCACGTGAAAAGAATGTATATCCTTCCTACTGAGCTATGTTTAGCTACACGTTAATTGTACGAATACTCCATTCAGCCAAAGTTTTCCTATTTAAATATAAACTATTTTATTTTGTTAACAATCTTTTTAACGAAATATAGATATAGAAATATATAATTACTTGATTTGTATAATGTTACGCCATCTGTCAAAATTCACGTATTAGAAAAAAAAATGATAAGAAGCGAATCGTAAAGTTTTAATATATTATAATTATAATAATTAATTATAATATCCTCAGACATTCACACCTATCAACTAGCCCCATTTTAAGCAACTAATGCTGCTTGTGTTACGGACACTAGATGACGGATAAATATATTTAATAGATAAATACATATAAATAACCAGAATATATAGAAATATATATAAACAACCAAGACTGGAGAACAAATGCCTGAAAATTCATCACCCAAACATTTGCCCCCACTGGTGATCGAACCCAGAACCTCTCGAGATGGCGACGCCTTGAGACCGGCATACAGACCACTCGACCACGGAGGTCGTCAATATAGTTTTGAACATGAGTCCAAAAATATATATTTTACGGATCATGAAATTTTAAATTCTATATTTATTTAATCATTTAGGTAACAAGTGGATACACTAATGACGCGCCAAAAATAACAAACAAATTACATACTTCTACTTGTTTACCTCTACATTTTTGACATTCGTCTATAGGTGCGTAGTGAATGTAATTGAACATGTATAAAAATGTCCAAGGTTCAATATTTACTTAGTGTTCAGTTTCTGATAAATCATATCATCGAAATAATTTCATTACCTACATAAAACCTGATTCATATATCGGTAAACAGTAATAATGAAGTCCGAAGCAAAGAATTGGGTATAAACACAAATGCGCCAGTCAACAATAGGTGATTGAACAAGCTTGCGAGCAACAGCCGACTGTCGGCTCCACCCGGTTGTTCACACACCACCCCGAGCCCCTGTTCCCGGAGCTCTCATTGGGAATACTGGATGAGGCTTCGCTTATTTATATCCAGAAACTTGAGAGAAATTGGTGAAATTACAAAGTGGAATAAAAAATATACTTTATAGGTTTTACCGTTTCCGTCCTCGTTCGTAAGTATTTTTTTTATTTTATTTTATTTTATTCGGAACAACAAACAATTACATAATGTTAATTACAAAATGAGTTGACATATGACTTAGTACTAATTATGTAACCAACAACAAGTACAAGGATATTTGACTACCGGCTCCAGGGAACAAACCTAATGTTGTAGTTACTGCTTCTCCCGCGTTTTAAATGAAGGAATCTATTTAAAAAGAATTGTACTCAACAACATCCATGTTGATCATCAAAGTAATGGTGGTTTTTTTTTAATATTTTAAGAAAAAATAGTCTGATTTGCGATAATTTTCACCGAGTACGAGTCAGATTAGTAGCTACTTTTATTCACTTCATTTCAGTGATCATGAATTCATGATTCATTGCTTTATTTTTTATTCAGCAAAATATTGCGCGTGTATTAGGCATGTAGCCTATTTTTCTTAAATTTCAAGTTCGAGTAAATAAGACCTCCTTGGCCCCATTAATTTTCGTTCGTCACAAATATTTATCGTATCCAGTGACCCTATATTGGAGGGACACCACCCTCGTGCAGTTCTGATATTGGGTTACCAGGGCTGTCGCGGGAGGGAAAGGGCGGGGCACTATCGACTTTACACACCATTATTGATCATTTGTCCTTTAAAAATCACTAGATTCTTTAAATAATAATGTAATGTTACGAAATTATAAAAAAAAACCTTTAAATGCAAATTTACCCCTTGGAGACACCGCGAATACCGGTGTTCGCAAAAATAGATTCTATTGTGGTTCGTTTTGTGCCCCTTGACTAGTTAATTATAAAGTGGATTATGGGTTTTATTGTTATCTGCATTGGGTGTTGATATTCTTGAATGGTTGCCCATATTTGGGAACGTTTATTTGATCTGAAGATTATCTTTATTATGCTGTCGATACGCCTAGTAGCTTTTCCTTAATGTTTTATGTAAATTGCTAGTTAACAAAACAATGAGTATTTTTATGAAAATGAAATATAAGAAATTAATACTTTCAATTTTTTTTTCGATCACAATTGTAATTTTTTCGATAACATTTCCATCCAGTTGCTATTTCGATGCGTACACTGCAACAACGGAAGCTGAATCGATATAAATTCCGCATTCGAATTATGCAAATTGTATCGACAATCGAACTAGCCTACATCGGCTACATCACTACTGGGCGGCAGCAACCCTCCAGTGATATTACAGAGACCGCGTTCGCTCTATATGAGGTTTCCTTCAATTACTTGCTTTCTGTACAATGAAATGATCTCTTGACTATCATGAATTAATCAAATCTAAACAACAGTTTGATTTACTAACTTTTAAGATGACTTTCAAAATGAAGAGCCGATTTGGCTTTATGTATTTTTTTAAATACATCATTAGAGTATTATTAACAGGCCTATAACCAATGTAATGTTATTATAACTCGATATACTACCTAGTAATGTTATTAATACCCTGGTACGCAGGGTGAAAACATAAAATGTGTTTGTAGATTTAATTTTTATGCATGAAGTTAATTAAAATGTTATATAATGTCACGAACACTTAAGGTAATAATATATCGTTTATATATCGTAATATTTTGTTAATTAATGATCAAATTATACAAATTTAACAAGCCGTTACATATATTTTATGTACCCTTGTGAATTTGAATTCAATTTATTTATTGAAATTGAAATTCGAAGCAGGTGAATTTTCGCTACTTGTATAATATTTTTAAGACAAATACAAAAGAAGCTACTGAGAATTTATTACCCAGGTTGTACCATTGCTATGAAAATAAATTTATATAGAAAGTTACAAATACAAAAGTAATTAAAGAAAGTGCAGCCAATTTTGCGAGCATTATTCAAATAAATTGTTTTTGAACGTCAACGACGAATGCTCCTGGGCTCAGCTGTTTGAGATCCATTTAAATTGATATTAAAAAGGGCGACGGACAAAGTTTACTGGGCTTATTATAAACTTCTGGGGTATGAATTGGACCATTTTGGTATCTATACTATAATTTGTATAGGTAACATATAGGCATACATATATTTACACCTTCATTTCGGTGAGGTAGGCGTCTATGTTTGTTTTTAATTCTAGTAAAATTAATGTTATATAACCATGTAATACCGTATTTTTAAGACGAAAAACAACTTTTTTATGTACGGTGCAAAAACCATTTCATTGTTAATACAAAACTTTTTGAAAAGTAAAAGGAAAAGTTTACCATACTAAAATCCTAACAAGTTTATAAGTTAACAATTATTTTTAAACATGACTGTGATTCTCTTTTTTTTTTGTAATTCGTTTTTTTTTTCGAAAATCCAACAAAGCCACGCCGACCGACCCCACGGTCTGATTGCTCATTAATCAATTGCAACGTAATTACCGCCCCCCGGCTAATTCGGTTTTAGAGCTTGACGATGATGTGGGACCAGACTACCTATTGTTGGGTCTCCGTCTCTTTTGAGTCACTGATTGCGTATCGAAGTTCTTAGGAGTATCGTTTGGAGGTATTTTTTTAACTTCACAAAACTTGTTCTAGTTAAAAAAATAAAATACTCCTTTTATTTAAACTACATAATAGTGCAGTCGTATTAGAGCTTTAAGGTGAATTAGACCAAAGGAAACACTGAATTGCATAAATTCCCCAATTTGTATGGAGCTTTGCCCTAGTAACAATTATGCATGCCCGCCCACTATTCCGACTACTTTTCACACGTAATCCAAATTTCGTGCGAATTAAAAGATATAAGACGAATAAAATGAGCGCTTGCTAGTATGACTTAGCAAAGACACAAAACACGTTGTGCATATAATTAACAGCAAGCTATTATTTTGATAAAAATGAAGCTTTTATCTAATTAAACATATATTAAACAATTTGACAGCAGAAAATATTTGAGTTGCTGCCCAATTCGGTTTTTTGCTAACCAATGAAAAATATCTGCTGCCCAATTAGTTATTTTGCTAACCAAATATTTGCTGCCCATAAGTTGCTGACAAATTAGTTATTTTAGTTGACGAGTTGTATTTTTTTATTTTAGCTGACCAGTGACTCTTTAGAAATCCATATAATTTACATGAATTGATATTGAAGTACCTAGGTAAGTCAATATTTCTTTGCCTCATACATTTTTGTTTTATTCTATAAAATAGTGAAAAAATATTTTCGGAGCTGAGCGGAACAGATTTCACTTTCATGGTTTATCGTTTTTATTCCCATGTAAAATTAATTCCCATTGCTACAAGATGACAAAAAGATGTTTAACTAGAGTGATAGGAATCATCCCTTTCGTCGTTGTGTCATAATTCAATAAAACCGATTTCGTGTTTTGTATTAATATGTTTCTTTTTTATTTCCATGTTTTTCTCGTTTGTTTGGTGGTGGTAGGGTTACCAAAGTTAAACATACCACTCACTGTAAATAAATATTGCGTATAACTTCAGTTGGTAGATATATTCATTTGGTACATTCAACGACACAATTGATTGAAAAGGCTATAACACAAGTAGCAAAGTAGTAGTTTTCGTCGTAAATAACTTTATGCGTGTATGTGCTTCGTCGTAGCAATAAGTGACGTTTTACGATCACTATTTCACATTGATTGCGTCGCTCACTCATAGCAAATAGTAATGTTATTATTAGCTTTTAGATTCACTTGCTTAGATATCACCTGGCGTGTTTATTTCAATTACTAGGTACATGTTTTCTTAAGTAAAAAATTGTTTAACTTTAATACGAATAAAAAAACATATGCTTTATTTATGATATTCGTTTTTGCTTGCTTGAATATTTCCTATGTGCAAAGCGCAATCGTTTCGCATGGTAATCAATATTACGCTTTAGTCATTATTTCGTAAATTATCTTGAAGTAATCCCGTCGCTCCTTCGCTGCTAGACCGCTTTCTAACTTTATACGCCGAGATTATCTTGATAAGTTAACAACGTGGGATAAATTTATACACAGGTTTTTAGAAAAATTAATTAGTTTTCTTATGTAAATAAAACCTGTATCAAATTGCTCCGGTTCCTTGAATGATAGGAATAGAGGCATGGGAATATTTTTTTTATATCACTAATCAAATATTCGGTCCACCTGATGATGTGAGCTTTCATAAATTAGTCACATTGTAAAAAGTAATTAAAACTGCTGCCTTTTAGAAGTGCCGACTTATATTTAACATTTCAGATACTCTTTTGAAAAAATATTCCTGTGAAGCGTTATATTTTGTAGGAAAAATTTTGATTAGTGATAATATTTTTGTACCGTTATGAATTCGACCTAAATTATGGATACAAGTTAAAGGAATATGCAAGTAGTATAATGTTTTCTATAGTTTTCTTGTATTTGAACACAGTCCTATGGATATCGGTTAGCTTACAAGATAATTAATATTCATCGAACTATTGAACCCGCATGTGCATCCACTCAAGATAACAATGACTAGCTATCGCAGCTTTCGCTCGAATGCATCAGTAGAGATTGATAGGGTTAGCTCGCCACACCTTGTAGTGACGCCCATCACCTGCCGCTGAAACCGGACACTATAAATTAAAAGAAAACAAAACGTGAACCCACCCTTACCAGGGGGGAAATGCCTCGTGTCAATAGACGTTTCAATATAGACAAAACACATTTTTTTATATCCATTAATAGTAGTGATGAAAGAAATACTGAAACATATCAAGTTACTTTGAAAGTAAATAATGAACTGTGTGTCTTTGATGTTGTTTCCAAATTGGGAGCTTATTAACGTGTCGGTATATTATTAGGTTACCATATGTAATCGTGCGTGGACAGGAAGACCATAAATAGTTGTCCACGAAGACGTTGGACGAGACAAATGTGAGGCACACACCATGTTATCTTGCGACACGAAACGGTGTGTTGATTGCTCAATAGTTTGTCATCAATAGTTTGAAATTATAGAATATACACAAACATGCAATCTTAGCTTGTAAATTCCTCTTTCTAATACAAAATACTCTCTAAGTATTGGCATTCCAGTAACGAAGAAATTTAAAATTCAAATGCATTTGAATCATACGGACTATGTCCAATAATCAGATTATTTATTCAAAAGCAATATTTTTTTACCAACAAAGCCATAGCTCTGCAATATTTCACTATCGTTTTTTCCCTGACAAAGATAATTACATATGAATTTACATAAGGATTAGGAACTAGGAACAGCTTTTAACAACCGTTTCTTTGAAAAGTTGAATCTTTTAAATTTAATTCTATGCATTTCTAAATTGGTACCTAACGAACAAAAATTAAGAAATTCACGTCGATTTTCTAATAATATAATTGAAGTTTCCCGTTGATCCTCATCCGATTCCTTGAAGATTCTCAGAATCTAAGGGAAATCGATTCCAATGTTTTGTAATGAAGTAGCCACATCAGCCAAATTTAAATGTTTTGACGATTCTCAGAGCACGAAAGTTGGTGTAATCAGATGCTTCGTCAGAGATAAAGGAACAGGAAGCTTTGACACCAAGGGACGCATCGCCGCTACGACGGCAGAATGTTAAAAAGACAGAACAACAACCCCAGACATACATACTATAAATATACACGACACACGTTTGTCTTAACATGGAACTCGTATATGTGCAATGTATGACTAATGTAATGTATAATTTTTGTTTCAGGTAATACAAATATTGTTTAATGGGTGCCAAACTGATAAGTTAAAGGTATAAAAAAATTATGATTTAAACAGACAACGACGGCCATTAAATTTAAGGAAATTTATCTTTTCATCATTACTTATTCCGGAGTCATTCGTGAGACTACTGCGATACGTAGAACAACAACCGAATAGTTGATGAGGAGACGAAACGACTCGTAAATTAATTTACTGTCTTCAAAGTTTTACCAAGAGGCCATAGAAAAAAAACTTGGATTAGTCGCGTTGCACCGATGCATTACGTAGCGGGGCTAATCGGAGTGGGGTCAACGGCAGCGCAGGTACCGTCTCAGAGTTTTTGTGGCCCTCCCCCCTCCTGCCGCCGCATTCCTCCCACACTAAACCCTCTGGTAGCTACCGAATTGAACGTCATATTTCCTTTTAGGCTGCTTTAGTCGATTCATTTTTAAATTCAAGTCTTAGAAACACGACGGCTTGAAACCACATTGCCTAGTGGTTTAAAGTTTTAATGAATAAATAATTCACAATTTCCTCGCCGTGCTTCGTTTGTATCTCACATATTTCTCACGTCAATTGTTTCTATGATCTGCGTACTTGATTACAATTTACTATGCATTAGCTGTTTATTTTTAACACATTATACGATGGTAACTGTAAGACAATACGTTCCTTGTTCTAATATTGACTAAGATTTGCTTTTTCAACACATACAGCGTTACATTCCAATTTCCTGTCTATAAAAATCAAAACTTTTTGCTTTTAGATTTTTTTAAATTGATAAGGTTTTTACAGTTATTTGCTGGTTGCTATGTTAATTTATGGTAAACTTTTCTAGTATTTTATTTACTAATAAATTTTTACAAATGTCGATCTGCTATAAAGATGTACTGTCGCTAATGTTAGCTTCAATTTCATAGATATACGATGTTCTCGAAAGACGCTTGTATCAGCAACGCCATTAGCACTCAGCATCAACGTGAACCGAGGTTAACTGAACGTTCCTGGTTTTCTATCAATAGATCTCCTTTTTTTAATCTCGCTCCAACGTTTTATCGACTTAAAATTCTTCGAAGCCGGTATGGATCGTCAGTATTCAGTATCGTCTTTCCGTTCATACACGTATGGTAATGTCGTTGAACATAACTTTTCATCATTGTTTATTTCGTTTTATTCTTTGTTTTTGTTGTTTATACGTGTTGTACAGTATAGCTATTATCGTAGTGAACAGGATCTAGTTTTCCGCCAACTATGTGTGGTTCCCACGGGACTTAAACTCACATATTTATATCGATACGCGAAATTGGTTCGTTTTGAGTCTTATTAATCTTTAATGTTGCGTCACAATACTATCGGTCGTCACGACACGGAATATCCTTGGGTGATGAAAGAGGTCATGGAACTAGATCTCGCCCACTCCTCGATAGCGCGGTTCCCACCGGACGGAAATAGTCCTCATAGTCGATTCAATACGCCGATTACTCACTCCTTTCCGTGTGAATTGAGACCGGACCCATTCACGAAATTCTGCTCGTCCACTTGAAGTTACAGGTGTGAATAGTACAATTGATAACCCGACGATATGTTATTTCAAGTGCCCGAAGACTTAGTTACAATTTTTTTTTACAAAACGTATACCTACCTATCGTTGCTGTTGGTCTATCTTAAATCTTATGCTAATTGATCAGTAATGTAAAAACTATCAATATCAATGTAAAACTTTTTAAAAGTTAATTAAGAAAAGTTGCAAATTAGTTTAATTAATTTTTGCATTAACTAACCCTGTTTTTACAGTAGGATCGTTTTTTGCAAACCAAATCACATGATCTGGCATCGTTTAGATAAAAAAGAAACATAAATTAAAGCGACGGTAATATTTACACACTTAAAAACCAATATTCCTACAATATACATATTCAAAATGTATTTGTGCTATCAGATTTTCTCATCTTTCGCCAGCCGCTTGATTATGAATATTGTTAATAGCCCAGCGAGGGGTCATGACGTATTCGGCAAAAAAGGATTTAAAAACATTTACTGGGCATATTGTAAAGGTATGGATTGCGAATCAGCTTATTGTATCGAAGTAGAGATATATTGCCTGATCACGACCGCAGGAAATTTTTAAGCGTTCAGTGACTTTAGATGTTAAATGAATCACAAAATACTTGATTAAATTATACATACAGGAGCCTCATTATTACTTCTTTTAGTTCAGTTCCGTTTATCAGTTAATGTGCCTTTAATGCTGTAGGTAATTAATAATGATAGCAGGAGATAGATACGTTCGCCATCTTTTTAGTTAAACTATTAAAAAATTTCTCACTATTAGCAAATAAGGGGACAAATTATAAATGATTAGTTCCAACAACTAAAGATGGGTAGACGATTCATTGGTTGGTAGAGATAGACTCCAATACCAACTATGAACAGACATGTTTGGTTTCTGATTATACACGAATTCTACCACTGCAAAATGAGTAGCTGCTTTTCGAACTCATTCTATGCGAGATTCATTGGGAAGGACCAATTAAGGGAAGCTCAACAAGCAAGGGACTCAACTCGACTTGATTGTTCTTCATGTCGAAATTCTAAACATATTTCTTTTCATAATATCCAATGCTGACAAGTTTCCGCACTTAATAAATCACTTTTATTTGATCAAAGTTCCTTAAATGGTTCTCGGGTTCATAGAATTACTTATGAAGCTATAAACCAATGCACTACTCTTACTGCGTATTTGTTGCCGGTAACGACAGGGTCGTAATTCGCATCACATTCTCTTGCTATGTTGTACAAATTGTTATGACGTGGCATGCACCTAAAAACTAGAGATTCGTCTTTAGATAGCAAGAGGGACATACAAGGTGCTAGATTATACCTTCATAAATAGTGCCTTACCTTTAACTTAAGGACGTCTCGTTCTCAAATTATGATGTTCTGAGATTGTTGGTAATCTACTCCCAGTGTTGACGAAATCTCCAAATCTGATATGTGACTATAAGACGAGGCCGTTATTTGGATCTTTGAAACATTGCTTAAAGTTGAAACAATTACCTTTTATTATTGTTTAAATTCTAAGTGCGTATTACAGTAAATAAGAAGAAAATTACTGTTCGTAATGTAAATTAACATATTTAATTATTATGACAAGTATAACATTACGTATTAATTTTATTTGAAGGCATCATACATATTCAGTATTTTCTTGTTGATACTGATTCCGATCATACTAATCTAAACTAACATCAAATATTGACATTTGCGGAGATTTAAAATAAATCTTCTAAAATAAGCGTCAGCTGATTTTAGCCAGAAATTGAGTATTAGCAGTGAATCCTGCATCAGTAGTCGCCACTTTGCTAATCCTGGTTATTATTAAAATCCATTAAATGTATAAATTATAAGTAAAGTTCTCTATCACACAGGACCACGAGTAAAATTTTTATGTGTTCTGGAAATATTTGGTTGGGGAAAAAGTCTTTTCGCATTATAGTATGTATAAACTTGTAATAAAATCTCTTTTGCTATACTATTTGTATCTGGCTGGTTATGGTATCATTGAAAGTTCAAATTTTAAAGAACATAATTCCAAATTCAAATTAGGAAAATGTGTGATTTTCATTTGTTTTTTGTACCGCCAAGATGAGTGAATCTAATGAAGAAATTCGATACATTTTAAAATTTAACTACAAAAAAGGTAAAAATGCAACGCAAGCCGCGAAAAAAATTTGCGATGTTTATGGACCTAGTGCAGTGTCTGTGAGAGTAGCACGAATTTGGTTTAAGCGTTTTCAATCCGGAAATTTTGATGTCAAAGATGCACGTCGCTCTGGTCGCCCTATTACAGATAAAATGGATGCCATTTTTAAAAAAGTGGAGCAAGATCGGCATGTTAGTAGTTACGACGTAGCTGAAGAACTGGGAATTGACCACAAAACAGTTTTGGCGCATTTGAAAAAAACTGGGTACACAAAAAAGCTCGACATTTGGGTACCTCACGAGCTCACTGAAAGAAACCTAATGAACCGTGTACTCATTTGTGATTCTTTATTACGACGTAATGAAACCGAACCATTTTTGAAGAAGCTGATAACTGGTGATGAAAAGTGGATCACGTACGACAAGAACGTGCGAAAAAGGTCGCGGTCAAAGGCCGGTCAGGCTTCACAGACTGTGGCGAAACCCGGGTTAACTCGCAACAAGGTGATGCTGTGTGTGTGGTGGGATTGGAAGGGCATTATTCATTATGAGCTGTTACCACCAGGCAGGACCATCGATTCTGAACTCTACTGCGAACAACTGATGAGATTAAAGCAAGAAGTTGAGAGAAAGCGGCCGGAATTAATCAACAGAAGGGGTGTGGTTTTTCATCATGATAACGCTAGACACATCTTTAGCCACTCAGCAAAAATTAAGTGAGTTTGGCTGGGAGGTGTTAATGCATCCGCCGTATAGTCCTGACCTTGCACCTTCAGATTTCCACCTGTTTCGGTCTCTTCAGAATTCTTTAGGCAGTGTCAGGTTAACATCACGAGAGGACTGCCAAAACCACTTGTCGCGGTATTTTGATCAGAAGTCCCAAAATTTCTATAGCAATGGGATCATGTCCCTACCTACAAGATGGCAAAAAGTTATCGAACAAAATGGTACCTACATACTTTAGTTAAATGTAAATAAACTATATTAAAAAATGTTTTGAATTTTCTAAAAAAATGCGAAGAAACTTTTTCCCCAACCTATTATTTAAAACTAATCAGTGTAAAGATAGGTACACACTTACAATGTAGGTTAGCGCAAACTGGGCCAGCCACTGTGGTTTCTACTAAAAGTGTGGTCTATGCACTGCTCAAGGTTCTGCGTGTCGTGCACAAACTGGGAGTCATAAAGAGTGAATATCTCCGTACTGGTTAGATTTAGTTCTTTCTTTGTATTGTTCAAAATGTGATGAATTACATAACCGTTGTAGTGATGTGGATAGACCTAGAGTGAGAGGAAGACCCAAGGAGTTATGTATTGAACGTGTGATTTCTATATATGAGAAGAAGAGTATTATGAGCTGATTATTGAAAGCGGGAGAATGCCAGTGGAAGATAATTTGTGCTGTTCCCATATTCACAGCGGGAATAAGGAAGAAAGATAAAAATTCAGCTATTTTTATATCTATAGTTAGATATGATGTTTACGTTTGTTAGTTCCCATTTTATGGTTACCTACATTGATTTACAACACCCCTTCAGTCCTCGTTGAAAACGTCCCTTTGTCTTGAACGGCTAAGTTTTCTAAAGCTCTTTGTCTCACCATTTCTATTGTGGAAATTTTGTTGGCTTGTAAAAATAAACATTTAGATTTTGTTGCACCTATTCCTATTGTTGTACCTATTTGAGAAGCCGCTCTGTTCAGTAATAATTCGGCATTGTTCGACAAACTATGCATATTTTATTACTTTAGGAGTCGGTTCCAAGACTATACTTGGGTGTGAGCTAAATTATTTTCAATGCCTTCTATGATACTTCTACCTATTCACTACAATAGCATAAGAGTTACTGGGTACAGTTTATATACATACCTATAATGTAATATCTAAGCATTATTTGTAATGTTCTTTATTGCTAGCGGGGTAAGTGTTAAGCTACCACTGTCCGCACATCTAATTGGCTCGCTTGATTTATTCTTAAGCTATCGTAAATTGATATGCAATCTTAATTGTATAGAACAAGTTCAAGCGAGTTAATGTATGCTCGGCCTACATAAAATAATTATTTTATGTCAAGAGAAATCTGCAGCGGTGACTAGCGAAGGGTGTTTGACGTAACTAGGCTCGTTTGCCTTAACTATAATCAGCGGTCGCAGTGTCAACCATAAAGATATCGCAGTTTATTATCAAAAGGCTACGTCAGTCCACAACGTGGTACATATAGTTACCGATAGTTTTAAACCAGCTTATTTCAGTACTTAGACAATAATCTATTTGGAAAATGACAAATTTTTACTAGCGCGCACTATTACAAGGAACTTCTGAACATGCCTTCTTAAACATAGGAATTCGAGACCATAAAATTTTTGCCACCATAGTACAAAGCAATTATGTAAGGAATTTATTCACTTTTTTATTTAGGTACCTATGTGTAGCTACTGTATGATCAAATTCAAAATTCTATAAAGCCCGTACGCGAGTGTGGTCTATCATCTCGTTTAATATCCAGATTTAAAAGATCTTGTAAGCTACCTAAACCGGAAGCAACAAAATTTCTTTAACGATATTCACCAGAAATTGAACCTTGGTGCGCGGAGATAAAATCTAAACCCAAAAATATTACTTACCAGTCTGCTAAAGCTTAACGTTTAGTTTATAGAGGTAGTTTCTCCGTCGGTTGTCCACAACTTAGCTGAAGTACAGTACACAGTTAAGTACTTGGGTACTCCCACATCATTATCAATAAACCCGGCATATTGGGGTGTGCATAGACCGACGAACGACATAATAGATATAAATTTGTATGTGAACCTAACATTGGGTAGCCATTAAAGGAAATTTTAGAACCTATGGAATGTATTTATTACATACATTAAGTACTATAGGTACGTTTATATAGGTATAATGCATTTAAACTTCAGATTAATCTAAAATTAAAAATAGCGTGCATATAAATATTTTTAACAAGCCTTGAATTGTAACATAATAGGTTGGGGAAAAAGTTTCTTCGCATTTTTTAAGAAAATTCAAAACATTTTTTAATATAGTTTATTTACATTTAACTAAAGTATGTAGGTACCATTTTGTTCGATAACTTTTTGCCATCTTGTAGGTAGGGACATGATCCCATTGCTATAGAAATTTTGGGACTTCTGGTCAAAATACCGCGACAAGTGGTTTTGGCAGTCCTCTCGTGATGTTAACCTGACACTGCCTAAAGAATTCTGAAGAGACGGAAACAGGTGGAAATCTGAAGGTGCAAGGTCAGGACTATACGGCGGATGCATTAACACCTCCCAGCCAAACTCTCTTAATTTTTGCTGAGTGGCTAAAGATGTGTGAGGTCTAGCGTTATCATGATGAAAAACCACAACCCTTCTGTTGATTAATTTCGACCGCTTTCTCTCAACTTCTTGCTTTAATCTCATCAGTAGTTCGCAGTTGAGTTCAGAATCGATGGTCCTGCCTGGTGGTAACAGCTCATAATGAATAATACCCTTCCAATCCCACCACACACACAGCATCACCTTGTTGCGAGTTAACCCGGGTTTCGCCACAGTCTGTGAAGCCTGACCGGCCTTTGACCACGACCTTTTTCGCACGTTCTTGTCGTACGTGATCCACTTTTCATCACCAGTTATCAGCTTCTTCAAAAATGGTTCGGTTTCATTACGTCGTAATAAAGAATCACAAATGAGTACACGGTTCATTAGGTTTCTTTCAGTGAGCTCGTGAGGTACCCAAATGTCGAGCTTTTTTGTGTACCCAGTTTTTTTCAAATGCGCCAAAACTGTTTTGTGGTCAATTCCCAGTTCTTCAGCTACGTCGTAACTACTGACATGCCGATCTTGCTCCACTTTTTCAAAAATGGCATCCATTTTATCTGTAATAGGGCGACCAGAGCGACGTGCATCTTTGACATCAAAATTTCCGGATTGAAAACGCTTAAACCAAATTTGTGCTACTCTCACAGACACTGCGCTAGGTCCATAAACATCGCAATTTTGTTTCGCGGCTTGCGTTGCATTTTTACCTTTTTTGTAGTAAAATTTTAAAATGTATCGAATTTCTTCATTAGATTCACTCATCTTGGCGGTACGAAAAACAAATGAAAATCACACATTTTCCTAATTTGAATTTGGAATTATGTTCTTTAAAATTTAAACTTTCTATGAAACCAAAACCAGCCAGATACAAATAGTATAGCCAAAGAGATTTTATTACAAGTTTATACATACTATAATGCGAAAAGACTTTTTCCCCAACCTAATACAATGTTAAGGATCAATCAATTAATAGTTTATTTATGAGAGCTAGCTTCCTCTACTAGCCAGTAAAAAAATTAACAATATTATGATTAACCAATCTTTCATGAGTTACATGATCATTTAAAGAAATTTCAAAAGCATAATAATAATCATGACAAATAAAATAAAATAAATATACAAATTCTACATAGAAATCCTGGTTTCAATTTTGATGCGTTTCCATAATAATCATTTCCTACTTGAGCAAAAAAATTACAACATGAAATAATTTCTTTACAATACCAGAAGCTTAGACATTGCAGTGTTCATAGGTAAAATGCAACTGTGATATTGGTTGCAGCTACAGCTCTCCAACGTAGGCTCGTGTGTGGACATTGGACATGGTAAACTTGGGCCGAGTTATTATTATAGTTGCCATATAAGAGGCGCTTGCTCAGCTAAGGTAACACTGTAGGGAGGTGAATGTAAACATGGTGAAGTACAGCCTGCGCCCACGTTGTTATCGACACTGCCAGCACAGATACATAGACTATTATTTCAAATAATCACTCAATTGATGAAAGTAAACAATCCTGCTTATCCATAAAAGTGAATTATTCCTAGAGCACCTATAGCTTGTTAGGATTCTAGTTCTGTTGGCCGAAATTTTGGTAACGGCTGAGCTTATCAATTTTCTCAATATTTGTAATTCTCAGTGTAGCCAAAAAAAACTAACATCATCACGCCTTGTTCGTGATTTTTTATTTCGCCAGATATTTAAGTCCCCATGAAACGGGTCTGGTGGCGAGTCTGTTGCCAATTTGCCATGCACCGGGCACAATGTGAGGCAAGCGATATTCACAAAGACAAAACCATAATTATAAAATAAGAAACGTTGGCTGTCAAATCATTTCAAATTAACAGATTTTCAAAATTAATGGAAATGTTATTACGTTTCAAAACGTGGCAATAAACTAGCTTTGTTGGAGTCAGAACTGCGCTTGCGCCATCTCCACCATAAACAACTCGGGCAAATCACGCTGTAACCGAGAAACCACAATCACTAGATCAGCTACACTGACACCCAGTTCTCCAATTGGATAGATTATCTTATATTGACTATTATG
Organism: Parapoynx stratiotata; assembly: GCA_910589355.1. NCBI lineage: Eukaryota > Metazoa > Arthropoda > Insecta > Lepidoptera > Crambidae > Parapoynx > Parapoynx stratiotata. Next base: position 15,500,392 of record OU342460.1, on the reverse strand, counting down.
GTCTTGTGTGGGCTTAATCTGTTCCCGCTATCGTTACAGACACCTTTGGTGGTTGTTTATTGATACACTTCATTTTAAAACACCTCTTAATATGTATTTATATCCCCTTTAGTACTGTAATTCCTTAAACATCTGTCATATATATTTAGGTCAGACTGAGAAGTTAACATTAAAAACTCACACCATTGACATTTGTAACTCACGAACTCACGGATGTCGTCTATCCACCATTGTTTGATTCTGACAACACAGTAAAGGGTTGTGGAATAAATACAACTTGTTCCGCTCAATATATTGTAACTGAAATAGTTTACCGCTTGTTTGATATTTCGAAACTACGTAAAACAACTATAAGACTTCAAACGTTGTATGCCTAGTACAGGACTTAGTGCGTGAAAGCGGGTATTTCGGTCCATGGCCGGCGTTGTGGGTCGGCGAATGCAAGGCCCCTGCACTGTTGCAATAACTGCAGTTGCACTCTAATGCAACCGAGTACCTACGCGGAACGTTCTGAACCGGTACGACCACGATTTATATGCCCGCCTCATTTACATACATAGCGTTTGTAACTAAAAATACCTTAATTCTCACCACTTTTTTGGGGCGTTAAAATCGGATGATTAACAAGTCTCCGCATCAACCGTCCTTATCTTCCAACTGGGAAATTGGTTCGACCCAAAAGTTGTTCGAAAATCTCCCTTTCTTGAACTTCGTCATATTTTTTGCGAGACTGAAATTAATACTTTACTCGAATCATTTTTAGGGCTTCTCCGGTTACCTCATTATCGTTGTTACTTCGCTAAGGTTCATTTTTACAGCTATTATGGAATTGCTAACGAGATCGACTACTACTGAATTAATTTATAACTTGTAATGTTGACTTCACTGTGATCATTACTAATAAGATTTCACATTTATTAGTAATCCGATAGCGAAAACCGTGGTTTAATATATGTAAGACGTCAAACTATACTTCAAATGACCCCTTACTTTGCCCCGGTTTGTTATTTACGACCAATGACCTAAACGGAGTGCACATAATACAATGCATCTATAACTTTTCCAATGGTTTTACTTGTTGACAGGGGAGACCGTAAAGTTCGGAAATCACCATTAACAAGTACCACTTCTTTCTGAAGAGTTCAGATTGTGTTCCCAAATATTTTTCTTTGGGTATCGAATACAAAATTTTAATATCCTATATTTGTTTTTATGTTTGAGTGAATTACGTATTCGAATTTTAATAATTAGCCTAGATCGCATTCTCATGAATTATGGTCTAAAACGTGGATGATATTCTCATTTTGAATTTTATATGTGATTGTGTGGGTTCAAGATCGTTATTGTATTATGAGTGTCGGTCGGTGCAGTCTCGATTATGATTTGGGAACGTGTCGTAAAACCGACAGGCTCGAAGTTTCGAGACGTAAGCCGACATAAAGCACTTGCAACACAATAGTCTCAGGGCTTTGCACCGACGAGGTGCCCGATGTGGGCGAGACGCGAGAGTATTTATGGACCACTCTTAGCTTCACTCTTCTGATAATATATTCGTCCATACGTGGCCAGATACTTTGTTGGAACTTTTGAACCTAGTCCTTAAAATAACACTTTGTAGCAAAATGATAACACCATGAGTAACTGAACGAAACAAAGGATATTGAAACGTTTATCGGGTCGTTGCGGTTTACGAAACGACACGGTGCAACTATCGCTGTAGGCGTAAGTTTCCTCATCACCAAACAAGTAGACCCTTTAATCCTCTTTAAAGAGCAATCGATTCTTGCATACTGGCAGCTCAACCTTAACTGGTTACACTTGGTCAACTACTAGGGGAAACTATACCGGTCTGCGGTATCTTCAATGAAGTTCCAAGAGGCAAGCTGTTCTGCCGCGATGCCATTTGACCATTTATTTTCAAAAAAAGACAAGAAGTTATTCAAAGACTTTAATTACTTTGACACGATCATAAAATATTTAAATAAATTCGCAATTTCACAGCAAATAAGCGTATTGCATTTAGGGCGCGGTCATCGTACTTTATTGCGGCTCGACGTGTAGGTGTCGCGCTCCGGTGAAGTCGATGCTTATCGGCCGACAATTAAAACGTTGTTTCGCGACCTGTTGCTTCCCCTCCTCCCCCCTCTAGTTCACCACTCGACCAGACGACCCTTTTAAGGTCCCATTCAACTTTGAAAGGATTTATTGGCTAACTAAGTTCGCCTCCTCCACAAAGTGGGTACTTGATTAGGGACATTTTAAATGATGACCGGAGACATATATAGCTTACAATTAATCGATATTAATGTTTACCTTAAGATCGAAGTGTACAAGTTGAACCTATTATGAATACTTGACGTTGTTACATAATTGAACGATATTGTTTACAACACACGATCTCGATACCGGCACGTGCTTTCCAATAAAAACTTTGGAGGTCAAGTGTAGTAGGCGTATTTATATCGAAACGAGGCTATGTGCCGCGTCTGCGGGGGCGGTCATTAACTGGGTCGCGCGGGGACAAAGACCCCAGCCCCCACCGAGGGGGAAAACTGGGGGTTGTTTCGCTTTCCTCATGGCTCGGAAGTCGTCGGCTTTCCCCGGCCCTACTCGACTGCGATCGGTTTTGCGAAACACCCCGATCTTTCCGCGAACTCTGCAGGTCGGAGTCTCCGCGATAAATGTTTACTCTTTACGCTCTCGAAGTGGGCGTCCACCTCAAGGGGATTAATTTGGAAGTTCTCAGGCGAGCATTAATTCCCGTCTGGAACAGTTTTCCCTTTTTGCGGCTGGATAAGGAAACGATCTGAGATTGAACTGTCAAAGCGATTATGCTGTGATTCGTTTTGTTTTTAATTATGGTGGTTTTTTTGACGGACCACGTATGCCTTGAGAATGTGGCGTTTTGTTTTGACAGCGTGTCGCAGAGGTGACCCGTATGAATGCATAATGTTATTTAATTATGTAAATCGGCAACAATAATGAAGCGTACGCGACATCGACCTGCAGAGCACAGGAAATCGGTGTCGTGTTCCGAACATGTGGAGGGCATTGATGATCTTCGGAGAAGGCTGTGCGCATAAACCGCTTTACAGTGGTACTTTGTTTTTAAAACTACCTACTGGGAGGTTCATCGTAGCCCGAATATAGGCACCCTTGAAATGGGTTTGATGACTGCAGTGTATCAACACTAAATAATTACAAATGCCTACATAAGAATCAACCAGATCAGAAAGCAGTTAAACTGACTCTATTAATATCTCAATCAAGGACTCTGTTAACTTTCACAGGACTATTATAAAAATATTATTTCATTGTATCACATCATGCAAAAATTGCGATATATCAGTGTAAGAAACGAATTCATCTAATAATACTATGGCAGATGAAGCCCTATTTATAAAAGATTGTCTAGCAACAGACATGATGTCATCACCCGTGCTCCAGTGAACTTTGCGTGCTATTTGGCATCTGCGGGTGTGTTGATCTGCGTCCGTTCGTACGTCTGTGTGTAATCGTAGCTGTTACGCTAATGGATGCGTCATTACGCGCGTAATTTGTTACTATTAACTCGTAAGATTAGAATTATGACGGCTATGTTTGTTTGCATGTATAACAAAGCGTACTTGTTTAGTGCGCTATTTTGTTGTGAATTTAAACTCAAACGTTTAACAGTTTGTTTTAGCTTCGGCGGTTGTTGATAACAAAATCGCAGTGGTTGCAGTTTGCTTTAAATTTATCAACTAAAAAAATGATGTATATAATACCCTGCCAACTAAAAATAACAAAATAATAAAGCTAGCGAATAAGTTCATTGTACAATGCGAAATAAACATTTTGGTGAGATCATCGATAACCCATTAATCGGCTTACATTGCTCGAAATGTCAGTAGTGTACTATATAAACTGAAACGGTATATTTAAATAATACTAAGACAAAGGCGCCGTTATATTTCAAAAGAAATAAGTATTCGCTTTTTGCTGGCGCCAGAACAGCTGTTTGGACAGAGATTAATTGTTCATAATTTTTTTGCTCCGTTTGCCACTTCTAGTTATACGTAGATCGCGGGTGACGCCAATAGTCGCGTGTTGCGGTGGGTCAGTGTTCGCAAAACGTAGATTGACCGGCACGACAGACTCGGTCTACGTAGCTATACGTAAGTTGCTTTGATGGCATGAACGTATACCTACAGTTGAAATAAAAGAAACTGAATTACGTTCATTTTGTTGAGTTTCGAATGTTTATAGATATTTTTGTGACGTAACATGTCATCAATGTGTTTTGTCTGATATGTCTCTCCATAGACACTGGGGGCACATGAACCGGACACTGTCCGGTTTGAGCTGGGCTATATATATAGCTTTTGTTACTATCATCATCATCATTTAGCTTCGAGACGCCCACTTTTCAATGTTTATATTCTTTCCCTCTCTTTTTAACGTCTAAATACCTAGTATATCTAAAATGTATCCTACTCGTACAAAGAAGACCTCCGTGACCGAGTGGTTTGTACTGACGCTACGATAAACGGTTTCAGATGTTTTGGGTTCCAATTCCTTTCTTACAATTCTCACAGCGGGTGTTCTCTTCCTGTCCTTTTCCCGCCTAAGTGGATTCGTCCTGGTCAACAAAACAAGGGTGGCGTGACATGTCTTCTTCTATTCTCCTCTGTCAGCTCGAGATCCTCTTCTATTCTTCACAAAATCCATATTTCCATCTCTCTAACTAGTTCTGCAGTCGTTATTACATTCTTTATTCAGCCAAGTAATATTAAACTTGCATCTGATTTCTATTTACCGCTACGTAACCCGATGCCAGCTGATCCCGCGATATCGCACGCGACATTATCTCTGTACCTGTCTGTAAGATGATGTAACGTAGAGGGCATTTGTCTTATTACGTCTACATTTGTCTTATTACGTCTACGTGACAATTGATGCAATAGTCGGCTTAACGGTATACAGATATTATACTAGTTTTCTGTATTTGCCTATGTCAAAATTATTAGCCTACAGTTTTATATCTCTATTCCTATACTCATCTTATTTCTCTTTTTCTATAGTACCAAGTGATTTAACTTTGAAGTTATGAAAAGGGAAGTAATTAATGGGGCAGCCATTTTATTATTTGTTAAGTCAAAAAATCATTTGCGCAGCAAACAAATACTGGGTCCTTACCTATGAAATTGGTGTTTTTATTCTGTCTAAGCAATTTGTCCGTAACTATTAAGTTTCAGAACATTCTTATAAAATAATTGCCTCTTCTAAAAATAGACCATACATTTGAGCTCGTATTATTTAATTTGATAATTTTTTGTAAGTTTAATTGTGTTAAAATTAGACACAAAGACAATTATTTTTAACTGCCTCCCGAATACATCATTTGATTTGCATTAACATAAAAACGATGAATAATATTTATCAAGCGTGTTCACACACATATATCTCTGGATTTGTCGTTGTGAAGAAAACTGATAAAATGTTAGTATGTAAAATGCAGACATCCCCAAAATCTCCATACAAAACCCCAATTTCATAGGTAAGGACCTAATATTTTGTCAGCAATATCATTGCTTCAGCTGCAAAATAATTATTTCATCATAAACAGCCCACTTCTGTCCACTGCTTCTCATAGGCCTAATGCACGCCACCGCTCGCGGTTTAATAATTATAAGGGCAGCAATTATATTTTACCGAAAATATATTAAATCTAGGAAAAGGATCAATGAAGGATCAAGGATTCCTTGGAAATGTATTCTGATACCTATTACGTTAAGGTTATTGTTGCTGCCCAATTAGTTATTTTGCTGACAAATTAGAAATATCTGCTGCCCTAAGTTGCTGACCAATTAGTTATTTTAGCTGATCAATTGTATTTTTTTTGCTAACCATTTAAATAACACCCCTCTGAAAATAAGTTATATTAATTTATGAATTAATAACCTTCATCCATGTGAAGATCCCGGTACCCACTAACTACAGAAAATCTTTAATCCGTTTTTAAATCACACGTATGTGTCTTTCATCTCTTGTCTCGTGTTTTAAATGAACTAATAATTTTATAGTTTGTATGAATTTCGTCTTTATGTCTTGTAATTAAGGCCTATTTTTCGTAACATTGTCACTTGTATTGAAACGGGTACTATTAGAATTGGACGGCCGCTATATACAGCTTGGGGTTGATCCGTATATTGTTACCGATATTTATTTCCTAAATCGGTTTCGGGTTTTATATTAGTTATGCCGTCTGTGGTGTTATGTTATTTAAAGATAATTTGTTGGCAATATAGAAATTTTTAAAAGTTTACATTAATAACTCTTACGTCCTCTGCCTATACACATTCCATGATAAACCCAAGAGGAGAAACACATTAGGAGAATGGGCCGTAACACCACCACGCTGGCCTAATGCGGGTTGGTGGGTAGAAACAGTCGCAGTAGCGACCGGGCGAACGGTTTATAGGAGCTCGAGATCACAAATATTTTTTATACTAAAAGTTATAAACGTTCAATAGAAAGAGTCCTGCTCGACATTCATATGACATTGAAAGCTGTCACACGATCATAGGAATCATAACCTATAATGATATGTGAAAAGACCCATAGAAAAGCAACCCAATAGTGATAAATTGGAGTCTGTTAGAATAGTGTTAATATAGAATGTTACTCCATAAAAATGCCATCCATATCGATTCTCGCTCTGACATTGTAAGTTTGGAATATGCGGCTCAGATTCAGATACATAATTATTATTAATACGTTATATCATATATCATATCATAGATTATCGAGGTCGGCCCCTCCCCTTACAACACCGTGTCAAGTGTATAAGAGAAAGCGGAAGATCTTTAACGATCGCGAAGTACTTGCAATCCTTGAAACCGAATGTTTTAATTAATGTACCTAATTAGTATTTATACAATGATTCAATATAAGCGATAGAAAAAATCATTAATGGATTGGAAAATCCTGAAAAAAACAATTTAATACAGATTTATTCAGTGTTTTTTTAAATTTAACCTATTCAAGCCAAATTCAACTTCTTGTAATTTTGTTCAGTTATTCTTGTAGTTCTGTAGATTCATAGCGGCAAACAAGTTATATCATCGCGTCGCTTGTCACGGTCACAACTAAACGAAATTTTAACAATTTTGTGTTTATTGCATTTCGCAGTAGTTCCGTGACATATGGAACTAAGTAGTAGTTATAGTAAAAAATCCTCTAACACTGGTATAATCAGATGTTAAACTAATTTGAGATTGGACGAATACCAACAATTATTAATGTAAGATTATAACGTAATTAAGGCAAACATACCATGAAAACAGGTGCAACATAGAAATTATATTAATAACTAGTGCAGCTTCCCGCGGTGTCACCTACGTAGAACCCGTTCCCATGGGAATATCGAGATAAAAAGTAGCCTATGTACGTTTTTAGGCTCTAGACTATTTGTGTACCAAATTTCGATCAAATCAGTTCAGTAGTTTTGACCTGATAGGAGAGTGATTATTGCATTATTTTCCTAGTTAGATATTGAATCACATTGACTAGAGGTAATTTTTTTGATCCAAGGTAATATGCAAACAAATTGTTAAAATCTAGAGCAATGCCGTCAATAGAAACACCAAAATGTGTGACATCAGTTTGCTCAATGGTTAAATTTGCGATGATTATTAATCCCAGCATCGTGTTGTGGTTCAATTGTCTTCGATTATTTAACTTTATTAATATCTGAAAATTTTCCATTGGTCACCCTCACATATCACTACATCATCCGTTTACGTCATTGGTCAAAGTCAACCAGACCACGGATCAAAAAACCGACCCTAAGAAGGGAGATATTTTTTCTACTCGCCGCTTGTAGTTGGTAGCTTGTGCCGGGTCCGATAACAATAACGAATAAACCGTGCGTTATCTGGTCCACTCACAAGTGTGAATTATTTATGACCTAACTTACTGATATCCGTATCACATTTTGGGCTCGCATAAGCTCGATACGTTGTTTCACTCAACGCATGGATTGATATTTATTGGGAATAGAGGTTTTGAAGTTAATCAGGTTAGTTGAAAAATATCGCTGCCAAAGTCAGGGTAGTTAATTAGCTTCATTTGTCACTTTGCATTTGAACTAAAGGTTTAATTTATACCTGTACTTATTTATTTTTAGAAGTTAAGTATTAATGATTATGATAAAATTTTTGATTTATTTACAGGCTAGAATTTATATTACTTATCATATCCTGTAATTTATGACTTAATAGCACACGTGTGCGGCTATGTTTATGGTCGTAAGAGCAAAGGGCTCTGCTATATTGCAGGTCATAAGATGTGCCGTTATACAGCTCATTTACGCCTACATGGATTACTCCAGGCTAGTTTATGGTTAGGATAAGGCAATTAGCACTTTTGTGAACTGCTTTCTTTAATATATGTCAGGGTGTGGAATTTTTTAAGTCTGATGAGAGTTCGCTGTTCATAAATCATCCAATAATATTAGAAGAGGTAGGTATTATTCTGAAACTGGACAATCTGGATAGAGCGCTATAAACAAAAGTACATTGGTCATCGAACAATATATAATATACATAACTATTATTTGATATCTTAAGGGGATTCTTTACGTCTCAATTGAGTCCTAGGCTGTTTATCTACGATATTTATATCAAAGCGGATTCTTACATCATTATGTTATCGTAATACTTCCGCTTTTTAAATAGCCCTTTGTGAAAAAGACACTGCTCCGAGAACAATACGTATGTTTTACACATTTTCTTCAAAACAGCCAACAGCTGTCGCGTTGAGTCAACAATATCTCGTTATTTTCTCTCAAACATATTTGATTCTTATTTAAAACGGAATAAGATGTGTTATTTCATAATTCGAAGTTGGCCTAGAGCGTGATGCATCAAGTAACTGCAACAAAAGCGATTGATTCGCCTCCTCGGGATCAAATGGGGCGAATTTCGGGTGCAGGGGGCCGGGGAGCGGAGACGCGGGGAGGGTAACAATGCGGCGGGGTATCGATCCGCCCTCGTCTGCCGGCGCAGGGCCTACTCTACCGCGGCTATGCACGCCTGGTACTTTTGCTTTCAAATGCTTCACGTTAAAGCTATTTTTACTTCCAAGTTGAAGGATGGTCATTGGCATTGTAAATAATAGGTATAGCACATTATTATGGCGATGAACGGATTGAATTTTTTTAAAATCTTTTATGGAAAAAACCTTTTATTCCATATTTAGTACCTAAGTAAGTACATAGGTATTTGATACACAGGTATTTATCTACTATAAAAGCGTGCTAAATCCTAGGTCTAACCAAAGATAAGATGAGGTTCAACTAATGTGCTGTCAAACGCTGACCTTTCAACATAAAAATCATGATTACATCAAAATACAATCTTTGTATTTTTATAAGGTCTAGGGTGAATAACATTTTATTTTTGTAACAAAGGCAAAAATAATTTGTGAAAACAAAGCTGCCTTTGTCAAAACTTGAGTAACAATCTTTTTATCTCAGTTTACATTATTGTTTATTTTTAGCCGGATACAATGGTGTTATGAAATCAAATAAAAATCATGTCCGTCGTTATGATTTTAAGTCCTCATTAGAGATTTCTACTTAACTTCAAATGCCTGCATTATCCATACTAATATTATAAATGCGAAAGTAACTCTGTATGTCTGTCTGTCGGTCTCGCTTTCACGTCAAAAATAATGAACCGATTTAATAGAAATTTGGTACAAAGATAGTCTAGAATCTTAGAAAGGACATACGCTATTTTGATCCCGATATTCCCCTGGGAACGGGTACCGCGCGGGTGAAACCGCGGGAAGCCACTAGTAGCATTATAAAAGTCAAAAGTGGGTGTCATGCACCCTAAACTAAACTATTATATACCTACTTGTTTTATAAAACAAAAGACCTCCATTAAAAACGAGATTTCAACACTAAACGCCTGATTAAACTTACCAACTTAATTTGAACGTTATCAAATTGCAATTAAGAGGTAAATCTAGGAGGACGTCTTACCCCCCTTGGAATCAGGGGAAGTCAAGCTAGGACTGAACCGAACTGCGATAACCGATCCCTCGGGATTTACTCAATACAATCAGCTAATATTTGTGTTAGAGGACACTACCCTTGCCTTGTAGGGATCTCGGTTTGATTACGTGTTAGTAACTTGCCACTAATTAGAACGAGAAACTAAGCTCTCTCGCATTTCAAATTTGGTTCTCTTGTGAACTGTGTGGCTATGGAGTCTTATTTTGGAGAGATACCAACATAAAGAAATATTCAAGTATTCATGATTTATAATAATAATAATGACTATATTGGTTATTCAGACCTTAGGGAACTGAAACCATACGAACAAGATTATTAATTAGAAAAAGCTGTTGTACCAAATTCGAAAAGGCCCAGTCCAAAGAGGTCAACTTCTATCGACCTACCATTTTATGTAAACCTTCTTTTACCTCTACTTATTCAAATATTTTAAAACAATAGACCTAAATGCAAAGAAACGCCACGATAACAATGGGAAAAACGGTTCGGTTGTTGAAAATTGCTCAAAGAAGCGTGGTGAAGCGAGCTTTCAATTTGAAAAGATGTTCTCTCTCTTATTTTTATTAACGCTCCATTTGTTCGGAGCTATTCGTACTGCGCTTGTAAAACTAGACAAAATCTGACCCGGGAAACGAAGTGGGCTATTATGTGTAAGTGAGGGCTGTCACCCGTCTGTTTCTTTTTTTTTATGAAAAACCAAAAGCTCCCATGCACGACCAATGACATGTCGTATTACACAAAACGGGAGGAAGAATCAGCTTGGACGACTATTTTCGCGTGGTGCACTTATTATTTTCACATCGACTTTTATTGGTGGGTTAACATTCAACATCAGCCTATATACGTCCCACTGCTGGGACAGGCCTTCCTCATGGAGAAACACATGAGGAGTATGGGCCGTAACACCACCACGCTGGCCCAATGCGGGTTGGTGGGTAGAAACGGTCACAAATGCGACCTGGACCAACGGCTTAACGTGCCTTCCGAAGCACGGAAGTCTTGGTCACCCATCCACGGCCTGACCATGGCGAAGGTAGCTTTGCTTTCGACCTAAGCCAAAGCGCATTGACCACTACGCCACCGAGCTCCTCCCTCTCCTCCTCGAACATTACCGATTTTTAAAGAATGTTAATTTATTTATATGTTATAGAAATAGGAAAATTAGCATAGGGAAGATTCATAGTCGGTACTCATCTACATCAACTATAATTGCATCTACCATCTTTATAATTGCATTTACTTTTGCAAAGCTGCAGTGGTTGATTTGCTGTGTTCTGGCTTGAAGGGTATAAGTGAAATAACCTACTAGGTAGGTGTAGTACCTACCTAAAAAATTCACTGCCTTTTTGACTGAATCTCTTTTGTTAAAACAAAAAAATACAAAAACTACTTACTTAATTGTTAAAACGTAAATGGTTTTACATACATACATACATGCAATCACGCCTGCAATCCCCGTAGGGGTAGGCAGAGTCTAAGGAACACTGTGTCCCTTAAGACCACAATTAGCCATACAAAAATTGGGTTTGGTCAGAAGAAATGGTTTTAATTTACATTATATTGGGTCCTTACCTATGAAATTGGTGTTTTTATTCTGTCTTAGTATTTTGTCTGTAACTATTAAGATTCAGAGTATTCCTAAAAAATAATTACCACGTCTTAAAATAGACTATATTTTTGAGCTCTTTTGATTTGTTTTGATAATTTGTTGTAAGTTTAATTGTGTTAAAATTGGACACGGAGACAACTCTTTTTAAGTGCCTTCCGAATACATCATTTTATTTGCATTCACTTAAAAACGATAAATAATTTTTATGAAGTGTGATATTACACATATTACTAAAGCTTGTCTATTGATACATGCCAAATATTATTATCTCTGGATTTGTCGTTGTAAAGAAAACTGATAAAATGTTAGTATGGAAAATGCAGAATTCCCCAAAATCTCCATACAAAACACCAATTTCATAGGTAAGGACCTAATAATAAATTACATCGTAATCAGTGCAAAGAGATTGTTGAAATAGGCAGATAATGCAGTGACAGCCCTAAATATAAAGGGCTGTTCAGATGCGCCGCGCGGCGCCGGCCAAGTTAGGGCGCGTTAGTGAAACCTAATAAAACCGGTTATGGGCCCGACGTGACGCGTGCTACGGTAATGAGTTTTCTGAGAAAGCTGCCTCGCAGAGCCTTTGCGGTCTCTGGACGGTGCAGTTCAGGCATACCACTATTTACTAATTGAATTTGAAGCTAGTAATGACCACTTACCCACCGAAGAGGTACCAGCCAAAATAATGTTACCTTTTGAGATGATATTGCCTCTAAGGTCAGAAAGGTCTTATTAACTAGATTAAATCATACACTGTAGTGTTGGTTTAAGAAACGTCTTCTGATTTAGTTTACTTAAGATTTGAAGATATTGCTTTCTTCTTCAAACATTCACACCTATCAACTAGCCCCATTTTAAGCAACTAATGCTGCTTGATTGACGGGTACTAGATAACGGATATATATTTAATAGAAATACATGTAAATATTCAGATTATACACAATACATATATAAACATCCAAGACTGGAGGAACAAATGCCTGAATTCATCACACAAATATTTGCCCCCTCCGGGGATCAAACCCAGAACCTCTCGAGACGGCGATGTCGGCGTACAGATCACTCAACCACGGCGCGCGGTCGTCTATGGATGATAACACCACCACGCAGGCCTAATGTCAATCTACCGATACTCTTAAGGTTTCTAAGTTTCATACTTTCAATATAAAATACCAAAATTTTCTTTGTCTAAGTATGCCAATTCAATTTCAAGGCTGCAGCTCCAGCCATTTGGGATATAATGTTGTATGACTGACAGACACCGAAGAGTCAGAAGATTTCAACTTTTCAAATATATTAGTCTTTATTTGTATTTGCATGTATATGCGTACCTACAGTATGATGTTTGTGTGGCGATATAAAGCATAAGTAATAATAATATTACAATCTTACTAACTTAATTATTTATTGTACACACAAAAAAATTACAATATGCCATAGTCCGCGCTTCACAAAGCAGTGACTGCACTCAGCGTGACAGGTGGTGAGCCCGTCGCCGCTATAAGCTATTGGATGGTTGTGCAGTTCTAAGGCCATTAGTCGCCTTTTAAGACACCCAAGGGAAGGGAAGAGATGGATTGGTAGTATTCTCTAATGAGTAAAAGGCAAAAGGAACAAACTTATTACAAAACAGAAATACTATAAGTTCTTTTTTTGCCTAACTGCCCATTTCAATAACTAAAGTCTATCTAAAGTGTAAGCTTCATATATGCCACTCTTGCCTTTCTTGGGTAACTTACATTGCAACCAGTTCACGCCGACTGTATTTTTAACACAATCAAATAGGCATTATATGACTCACACCGGATATGTATACTTAATCTAGATATACTAGATTTGGATTTTAAACAATTGTAAAAAAATAGATAAGGATTTTAACTCAAATTCAAGTTCATTACCAGCATTTTCTAAGCTAGTGAGCTATCTTAATTACATACAATATACGTTTCAACACTGATAAAGATAATATTGATAACAGTGCACTGACCTCATTTCTTGCCTTCACGTCTAAGATAAGGGTGGATTTTATATTATTATCTACAGAAATACATATTGAGAAACATAATAATTAATGTCAATGACATGACAACTTGAAATAAGGAAAAATAATATGCAAAAGCACCACTTGTCGACGTCATGGGAAAAGACAAAAAGGGGTCTTAGCCCAGCTGTGGGATGCGACAGGTTTAAACCACACCTTACATTAGTAAATTATCTTGAACCCGTCCACCAGCTCTCAACATTCCTCGCATAGCGCCTTTCGTACGTGTCTCATTTATAATATATTTTTTGTTACGTTTTCGTCATACATTTCTTTCTTTGTCCGAGTGTTAGACTATTTGTCACTGCTTTCACAGTATTCGTTACGGTTCAACGCGATTGTCTATTACAGTATGTCCTATATCACTTGGTAATAGTTCTACCTAATTCTCTTGAATGCGGTAATGATTTTATCATTACAGTATGTCCTATATCACTTGGTAATAGTTCTACCTAATTCTCTTGAATGCGGTAATGATTTTATCACCCCTTGATTTTTTTAGATGATGTAGCTTTGGTACTGCTGGCTACAACTTTTATCATCATAAAAATAGTTGAAGCGGCTTTAAAGAGATTTTCAATTTAGTACTCTAATTTAACAATTACCGCTTCAAATTTACTCATTAGCTATAATTGAGATGAAAATCACTCCGTGGTTGTGTAAAGGCAATACAAAAATTTGGTCTATTCTCCGAAGGCATTCATAGGTAAAACGAATTACCGCACCGCGCCGAACAGCCTCTGTTTGTCGTTTTAATTTTAAAAGGCACTTTGAACCCTTTGATGCGGCCAAACTTAAACATTCCCCGCGTACCTCGGACGCGTGACGACGTAACAATATCTGTCCTCTCTCTCTGTCGCCTGTTCCACCCTTTACTCATGTGAGTAATGTCAGAAATCAAAGCACAGGCTAGAGCGAGATACTCAGGAGTCTTAGGACACAATATTTGTTGAAAATCCCTTATTAAAATCCTACTCAATTATCGGTCGCTTCCGAATGTTTTAAACGTTGTTTGCAGATTTTTTTAAATTCTTTTGTATATATTATATTTCATATTGCTGTTCTAAGAAAACTAATATTGTTTCCTAAATACATATACATTATTCAACGGATACTTAATTTCATTTAATTAAACAAAATTTGCGTTGAACGTTTTCCAGAACGTTACCGCTGTCGCGTATGTCATCGGCCACGATACAGAGTCCGATAGGCACCCATGGCTATTCCACTCAATTAGCCGCACCGAGCGGGCTGCTCCACAGATGCGAGAGCCGAGAACTGTTGTCGGCTGCTTTGATTAAAGTTTGATTGCGAGCTGTCAGTCACCCGCGCGGAATCGGCCCGCGCCCGCCCTCGCGTATTCATGTCAAATGGGCACGGTGGCCACTGCTTTTTATACCGTTTTATGCGTTTAAAGTTGCCTTTTTCTTCTGACTCGTCCCTCTCGAACGACAAACAATTTGGCCATGTGTCATCATTAAATTGGGGAGGGGATTATGTTGTTTGCTCGGAACCGAGTAGGTTAATATTCCAGAGCGACGTTCAGAACGACGTTGATTGACACAGCCTCTGACTTCGAACACTGACTGAATAAATCCTACCGCATGAATTAATCGTTTCTCGATCCCACGTACGTACTCTGGAGGCTTAAAAGCCGAGATGTCATAAACGATTCGCGTTCACGAATAAAAGAAAGAGGGAAATAAATTATTACCTAATCCACGTAACATGGCAACTGTTTCGAAACTTCCCCAGTGGCGAGGGGAGTCGGGAACTTGCTCTTACGGCACTTCTCGCCGAGTTTTATAACTCTCGGTTACGTTCTCTGTGACACGGTATTAGGCAATTTTTGCCCTATATTGCTCATAACTTTTATAACGATAACAGTTCTTCGTGAAACTCCACAAATGCAAAAACAATCAACATGACTTCATTACCGGTTACATTGATGCTGATGGTGCATAATAATAATATGATATATGGAAATACATATAAAGTATGGTAATTATCGCAAGAAAACAAGTCCAATAAAAATTTACGTCTTGAAAAATAAAACTTGGTTAAATATCGCCGCCCCTAACTACCGAAATATCAATTAAGACGTATGGCTGACAGTCGGTGGCGCTTCGTGAAACGGGTTTCAGAAGACATGGTAGTTTTTTATGCAGAAAAAGTTTTAATTCGTAAAGATTTCTCAATTCTTCGAGAGCGATAAAAGCACCATAAAGCTTGATACACCGACATCGTGAGGAAACTTAATTTAGCCGCATCGGTTTATTGTTTCCGGCGCACATTGTTTTGACAGATGGCGCCCGTTACATCAGACTTTTTAACAAACTTGATGTGGTTTAGACAAACTCGTGCATAGAACGATGACGTCCATATATTTTAAACGTTCAGTCGTATCGAACTCCAGTGAAATATAGCTATCAATGCGCAAGACGTATGGTGTTGTCGTATTTATTTTTAGTTTTACGGGCTTGGTCCCCTTGGCTCTTCCCCTTATTCTTATTATTATGTGGTGCGTTAGTTTATCTCGATGAAAATAATGTATTGATAACAAGTCATGCCATATTTATGTATTGTTATGAATGTTGAGCAGAAAAATTAAAAATTCGAGAAAAATGCACTCATTATTTATTATTATTTTATATTATAAATAATGAGTGCATACCTATTCAAAAACGCTTACATTATATTAATTCAACTCTACATTAACATGGCAACTTCTAAACGACAAGCGAGTTAATTCTTCGCACATCGCCGCCATGATTATGATTCTGTAAGTCTCTTTACACTTAAAATATCCTATAATAAATCTGTGTGCGGGCTGCAGCTTCACTGTTCACTACAAGACAAGAAAAAGAGTTTCGCAAAATTTCTTCGTTTTAGTAGTACACAGATAATTCCAGATATCACGTTGCGCTTATTAAGATATCATGATTTCTATATTACTAATCTAACCCTATGTAGATCAGCTCGTTTTATCGTCTCTAACCAACATTTGGGTCATAAAGACCCCCAGAAGCGCAGCGTAATCGTAATGGACAATTATTTCGGCAGCGGCCGGTCACACGCGTGGCTCGTGCGTGCGCGCGTTATTACGGAGACGAGTACGCGTGTGTCAGTGGATGAGTGAGGCGACGTGAGTTGTGAGCGGCAGGAGGTTTTGATGAGACATTGAGATATTTAATATAAAGGATTTCTCAGCTGGGGATAATCAAACCACCAAAATTCTTCCTTAACTTATTAGGTGTATTTGTGAGATTAAAATGTAATAGATATCAAAAGATTTAAAATTTCTAACATTCAAAATTTTTACGTCACCTAACACAAAGTCCGAATGGGAACTTCCAAGGATTTATGATTCAATTTACGAAATAGCTACTCCATTTCAGTTCACTTACTGGAGCTGGAACCAACCTGAGGTCCTGTTTACATTTAACTTTAACAAACAGTATATCGGCCTTAGGATCCGTTTATTGTTTGTTTGCAGTCGTCCCGCTGACCCGTAATACTTGTACCGCTCACGCAGGTCGATAAGGCCATGTGTGCAACCTCCACGGGAGAGCGGCGAGGGGGTCTCGCCGACTATTTTCATTTATCACTCGCCCGGAGACGGCTTAACCTTTCCACGCCGCAGCGATGGCGGTAGCTTCGATAATATTAAATATTTGAACACTTCACACAATTTTGGCTACCTAATTGATTTCGATGCGTCTTAGAAGAAATGACCTTAGAATAAAAGATAAACAATGTTTAATTTTTCGACTCGTTGCTTCGGCCCTGTTGGAGATTTATATTTTAATTATTCCTTATTTTGAAATTTTGAAGTCTATTTTTAGCCTACTGTAAGATTGCAAGGAATAGGATTAATTCCAAATATGGCATTCGTGATTTTCTAATTACCTGTAGCCAAAGTGAAATTAAAATTACTGACATTCCTGGTAGATGTAGATTTTTTGTCCATTCCTTTTTTATTTTGTTTTGAGGGTTCCAGAAAGATTACATGGAAATACTCATTCAAAATGACAGGAACGTTTTTATTTTAATGTTAATATGTTACTTTGTGTAGCCCACCCTCATTTCTTAACAATCTGTCAAATCACAACGGGGCATTTATCGATCGCGCGGGGCGACTAGTAAATCTAATAAGAGTTTTTTGTTGGACGCGAAACGAATGAGGTAAAACGTGTTTGAAATAGACAGGGGATTAAGTATCCCCCTACGATCACACGAGGGTTCAGTGGTACGCGCAGATACAGTGCGTGCTCGGAGCGCACTCTCGCGGATCGCAAGGATCAATTTCAGGCGGATCGATTACTCTCTTTTATCAAGAAAACTTGAGGGAGGCTCGAGGCTCGAACAAACAGACTCTGCAAACATGCCAGGTACAAACAGCTGCCGAGGACTCCATTGTGCGCCGGCGACCGCGCCGGAGCGGCAACGCCGACCTTAATGTTTATTTTGTGGCCCTACCCGCACTAATAATAGAGAAATGTTTTGACTGTTTTTAATTATTGGGCGATTGCTCTTCAATATCACTGGCCTTCATACGGACCACTGTTTACAGATGAACAAAGGCGCAGCGATGGCTTTCAGCGGGTCCGTGGAATGCGCAACAATAATACTAGCTAGCGTTTGATTCGATTATTATACTTTACACATTGGTGGCTTCGTGGAAATTACAAAACGTGGACAGGGGCTAAAAGCTACAGTTATGTTCCCGACCATTTATTGCCTTTCTACTGGAAGCATTAATTTAATGTTAAGTACCTTCTTTAATTGGTACTGGTTAACTTGAGGCTTTTATAGTAATTCCTGCCAATTCAATTTCATGTGATAAAATAAATAGAATTGGTAATTAACCTTAAATTTATTACTGTGTTTTGCCTTTAGAGGGCTTGGATACAGCGAAAATAAAATCCAAGAATTAAGTATTTAATAAATGCTAATAAATATTTCTTTCTAAAGGAGAATGGTCATGGCTCATACAAAATTTACCCAGGCCCGACAAGAATGAGACCTATGTAATTTTGTTATGTTATGTTCAGTGTAGCAAAAATATGTAATTTATATATTGAATATTAGTGTAATTTGGGATGATGCCCCCTGTTAGAAAATATCATCTGGAACTCGTACTACATCTCTACCAACAAAAATTCTCTTAACTTTTTTTTTTATATTTAAAAATCGTTGCTTTGTTTTTCCTCAGGCACAATATGATATTTTGTTATTTTGGCTGTAACTTGAGCACCAGATGATAACTTCTAACCGGGGACATCATCTCGAAACATCTAGAATTGAGAAAATTTATAAAAAAATAGTTTACCTCTTATCTTTTTCATACAGTGCCTGAAGAAAATATGAAGCAACATATTTATATGTTAGCCACTAATATTGAATTTAAAAATTACATAATATAAGAAAAAAAATTGATATGTCCCATTTATCTCGGGCCTGGGTCACAGATGACCATTGCCATCATAAATTTTTTGTCTTTATTAAAATAATCTATCGATCTATCCTCTCATATAAAAGTAATAATGCATATGTATAAAGCATATGTTCGCTAACCGATTGTTCACTAGATTATGCTAACCACATTTGGTCGCCTCAGCTTTGCAATATACAAGCAGCGTTTAGAAAGTATACAAGAAAAATTCGTAGACCATCTCAACAATCGCTCATACTTGTCATTTGAATTCTATACAGACAGCTGCCGTCAGCATTCCATGTAAGGCCTTGTCTAGAAGGGGCGAATTCGCCGCGAAACTTGTGCGTACTAATACGCGTGCTTATTGATAGGCGCGTCGGCGAGATATTAGGCGGCCACACATCGCGTCCAGAATTCGCCTCTTCTGGACAAGGTTACTCTAACTAAGGTAACTAACTCTGGGCGAGAGACGTATTGTGTCCGATATGTGCTTGTTGTACGATATAATTCGAGGCAGCTTGGATTGTCCCGAGCTGGTGGCAAGCGTGGAGTATGCAGCCGCGCCGCAATCGCCGCTGCTGCGTGTACCATGGCAATCAACAAATTACACGTCTACTTCAGTTCTCACTCGCATATCTTCTATTTACACCTCATTCTTCGAAAATATAGTGGGTCTACACCTTTATACCTCTCAAAACCTGCTTATAAAAGATATATCATTGACAGAATTTAAACTGTTTTTATTAACTAGTTGATCGTTCTTCCTAGATCTATGTCAGCACTAGCCATTGCAAATTTCTTCTATAAACTGATAATTGGAATGACCCAAACTGTATAAATTTTAATATCAACGTTTAATTGCACATGTATGTGTATGCGAATACACAATAAGAGTAAGAAGAGTAAGAGAGAGAGAGTAAGAGAGAGTAGAGTTTTAATAAGAGTTCAATTTTATTATTATGTTAATATATGTATAGCAATAATTAAAGTTCCTTTATTCTTAAGCAAGCATCCACTTATATTAGAAATTATTGACATTTAAGTAAACTATTTTTTAGTTTAATTGTTACGTTCGTATTAAAAACCAAAAATGATAATGATGAACAAGAAACTTGTTATAATTTTATATGTCCATTGTAAGTGTTACAATTGTGATAAGCTGTTGGTTTTTCTTATAAATAAATAAAAATGCAAATGTTAAGTAGTAAATACTAAATATGTATACGATGAACCCCGACCCTGACGCCGGACATGGCGCTTCCTCCGCGCATACGCGTCCGCCCACGCTTCCTGCGCTCCTACAACCTTGGCTAACTAAACTTTACATACAGGCGACGATGTTAACGGGTAATAATTAAAGGAGACTTTTGGCCAATTTGAAATAGATCTACCACTAAAGAAAAATGTAAATTTTTCATAAAATTTTTAATCTGTGGATAACGGAGCTAGTTACACAATAAGAAACTTTTGTATAATTTAACTGCTTGTGTAAGTGTATTGTTGTTATTTACGAATAAATAAATTAAAAAAAATAAAGTAAAAAAAAACGGATGGAATATCAATTTAGGGAAACTAAGAACCTATAAAAAAATATCATATAAAAAATATTTGCCTCTGTGATTGCGACAATTCCTATTAAGGAGGAATTTCTGAAAAACTTTCGACATCCTAGACTTTTGTCTTTCAAATAAATTTGAAAAACGACTGAGCTCGAAATTTGGCAATAGTCGATGCAATATAACAAAATGCTGAGTAATTACTGATAATGTAATTTCTAACTGTTGTTTGACAGGAATTTGACAGCTAAATCAGATTTTTATACACTAGGGATAGTTAGTGGCACACGTGTAGCAGTCGGTGTCAGATCCCATAGATTCAGGGGGTGCTAATGCAATTTTGAAACGTCACACATCTGTTCGTTTTTCTGGCCAAACGGCGCCAAGTGTACAAATCTTATCATCGTTTACATCTAAATAACAATAGATTTTACACTTACACTTAGATTTTGCACTTCAATTGATAGTAATAATAAATTGTTCACTTTATTTCCAAAACGATTATTGTAGCCACTTTCAACAGTTGTTATATTTCCATACCACTTGAAATCTTAATAAATCCTTTTTAGTGTAAACCTCTTGAAGAGCAAAATAATCGGTTTTGATAAAGGATTTTATTATAAAGAGTGAAATATTTGTTACATATCCGCTCGTATCTAACTCCAGAGGGAAGCATAACTACATTTCGCCCTAGTAACAGGGGCGAACAGTAACTAATAATAGCAGGAAAGGTAGTGATATCGCTTGTGTTTATTTTAATTGAACCCCTTCCTCTGTTTTTATAGAGGCAGCTATTACAGAGTGTTATCACTGCCTCTTTAAATAAATCACTTTTCTATTCGTACTTATTAAATGAATAAAAATTAATTAATTACTTGTATCTACGCGGCCGCAAGTCGTAAATAACATAGCTTTTGAAGTAATCTTCGTTTGAAATACAGCGTGTGGCAATGGCGTCAGACTTTTAACTAAGTAACGGATAAAACTGTCAGATGAAAGCAATACCGATTAGACAAGAGTTGTCTTAAATTCGGACCGCTGTTAGTTTTTGTTTGTTGTCTTTTTTTGCACTAGAAATTACATAAAATAATATAAATCACGCCTACTGTGTCCCTAAAAGATAGAAAGAGGTGCTAGCACCCACTTTCTTAAGGTGGGATTGAAACAGGCGGCGATATTCATAATAAACATAATTAAAGCTCATTAGTACCAAGTACCTATAGGTGAGGAGTCTTGAGGAGGGAATCGGCGACGTCACGAGTAATGCCGGACGTAATTTTGCTATCGCTGCCTTTCATTAAGAAAGTATATATTAGGTACTAGGTCTCTCTAGTGTAACACAAGTATATTAATTAAGCATTTTGCTTGTCCACAGGTATGTCCGCACGTCGTTTGTGGTGACTCGCGCATGCGCGAGCTCCGTGGGAATGGGTCGCTTCCTCGAAGGTTTGAACCTGAACCGTACGCTAGCCGCTCGAATTTCACCGTGGTAGCTAATGTAACCACTATCTTATTCCTAAAGACATAAAGCTGAAAATTAGATCGGATAAGGATAAGCAACTCTTAATATCAATGATGCATGGTTCACTTTGAGTTTCGCTTCCTTGATGCAATCTTGTTCCTAGATATAGAGTATAAAATCTATTGGTAAACATATATAACCCACATGATAATTTCATTCTCGTTTAGAATGTCCCACTGCAAAGATTTTTATACTGTACTGTATAAAAAAGCACATGACGAGCCCAACTTACCGCACGTTGCTCAATACGGAGTTGCGGGTTGGTGGATGAAATGCTGTAGCAATAGCAACCTGCCCTCTTAGCATGAGCATCGCATTATAAATATCGGGATTTTATCGCGTTGAACTGTCAACGTGTGATAAATCGCATATCGCGCTGTTCATGCTTAGGCAAGAACTTTGAAATTAGTTTTGGTCAACCATGGTAAAGGTTTCTTTGTTTTTCAAATCAAAACTGAAGGATTATGGTGCTAAATCATCAATTTTGAAACCATACACCAGTTATAATCATTTATTATAGTGATTAAAAATATTAATGCACCCCTCCGCACCTTGCTATGCAATTATTGTATAATTAGGTGTAACCTAATATGTTTATGTAACGACCATGAAGATTATAATTTACATACTTAGTTAATATTTATTGTCTTCGCGTAACGGCAGCTTGATTACAAAAATAAACAGTTTAAAATTCAATAATAATACAATACAAAGTAACGCGCATAAAGTTGTCAACACGTTGGATTGTTCCAACCGTGTTTTTTTATGAACATAGTCTTTTTTAAACCCCTTGGTGTTGGTCAGCAACAAAAAGACTGAAAAACTGAAAAATTTTTTCGGCGGCAGAATAATTATTTGGTGAGCAGAATAATTAGTTATTCAGCAAAATAATTATTTAGGCAGCAATATAATATGTTACCCAAAATGTATAAAACCTAGGAAAGGCATCAATGAACGATCAAGGATGAATTCCTAGGAAATTTATTCTGATAGATTAGGTTATGGTTATTTTTTATAACCCTTAAAAACAATATTTGTGTCATCAAAATATATTTTATACAATTTGGAAGCAGAGAAAACATTTGAGTTGCAGCCAATTAGTTATTTTGCTGACTAATTAGAAATATCTGCTGCCCATAATAAGTCATAATTAGTTAATTTAGCTGACCAATTGTATTTTCTTGCTGATCAAAATTGGAATATTTTGATAACCGTTTAAATAACACCCGTTAATTATTGATGTTATTAATAGAAAAAGGGTAAAAGGCTTTAGTAAGGTGCTTAGATAAAACTTCTTTTCACACTAAACTGCACATTTTGTGAATCAATAGATTTGAGTCATTTCCGGTCCAGTGACCACTATGTCGTGTGTGATAAAATTATAGTGTTTAAGAAATTATTGCATCTAATCGCATACCATTGTAGTACACCCACTACGTTCTATTTATGAATCGATTCTCATGAGTAAGTTAGTGTAAAAAATTGGAGTATTTTTTTATACTACTGGAATATTATAAATGTAAACCCGTCCAATTTCTTTTAGTTGTTTATACATTTCTATCATTGTATGCTTGTCCAGCAAGCATTATACGAGAAGTCACCAAATCCTTAGGACTGAAACGTTTTAGAAGGGATCCAAAAATAGGAAATCGAACATTAAAGTTATTTAAAAGCTCTTAGATCAGTTCACACGACCTGTCAAACTTCGGACCACTCCCAAGTGGGCAGACTTGGGCGGCGTAAAACGCAAACTATTTTTACGATGACTCTCAAGTTTTAGGAAGGATACGAGTGTATTTTTATTATAATTTACGAAGCTACTCAAAGCGCTGACATGTGCTTAGTGCTTACCAAGCTATAAATATTCAATAAGTATCTATACCCAACGCGAACGGATATTCGTCTTGTGAATCATAAGTTGGCTAACTGTAACAGTATATTGTTGACAAGGCTGTAAAATGTCAGTGCGAATTACATCCTGCCTTAGAGGAAGTATGTGTGCTTGGTATTGTTTACCATCGGCGTATTAATGTCAATGGCCAAATAAATATATGTTGTATAAGTTAAGTACATATATACATACATAAAATCACGCCTAGGGGTAGGCAGAGTCCAAGGAACACTGTGTTCCTTAAGACCACATGTAGCCATACAAAAATTGGGTTTGGTCAGATGAAAAATCGTGCAAGAGTAGTAACAAGTGGCTAGCTTATAAGTTAAGTGATGTGATGTATTACGAGTAATAACGGATTATAATCCTATTAATGTGTTGTTTTCACTATCTTTGGAATTTAATACCAGCAGTTTTTCTATGCTGAGACGATAAATAATAATGATGATAGTGATGATGCAAATTAAAGCTTTACTAGTACATTTGAACGAACTATTTAACGAACGAACGAACTAGCGGTTGAATGATTTATTTCAATTGGATTACATGAATACATTACAATAAAAACATACGATAATAGCGATATAGATATTTAAAGAAAACATTTAGAGATGATACTACTCTTGCTATCGGAGGTTTCTATTGTGTGTAAAACAATTAGAACATTTAGTAAATGAATTCAATTAATTTATGTTTTTCCACCAAGTAAATGTTATCCCACCAAAAACATTCTGTAAAAAACTAGCCAAGTCTCGATGGAGCTGCTTATCTCTAAAATGTAATGAAATCAAGAGAAAGTCGTGCCAAGTCTAAGGTTCCTTACTGCGATTTCTTTATTATTATAGTTAATGTTGTGTGACTTCAGGGTCTAATCAGGTCACTCAAGATCTTCGATTATCCTAGTTTTTATAGTTTTCCCTTTATGTGGCCATTAAACCCTAACTCTGTAGCAAATTTCAGTTCTCTGAGTTTATGGGAAGTACTAGTTCTATTATGATGATCATGAGTGAGTGAGTGTCAAGTGAGTGTCATAAATGCGAAACTTTGCCATTGCTTAATTTCGGAACTGTATGATCTACCTACTTCAAATTTTGGATTTTACGTATGTGATTATAGCTTACTGGATGACGAAAATTTCAGCGTTCTGGTCTTATCCAGAGGTTCTCAAATAGGGGCCTGAAAATGTGGCGAAACTGCCGTACCATCCTTTACTGGAACCAGTAAAGGATGGTACGGCAGTGTTTGCTTCGCGCTCGACTTGGCAGGGTCACTGCCGTGTCCCCCCGATTTCACCTCTGATTATGATTGATTGAAGTATGATATAAAAATATTATTTTGACTCACAAAAGTTTCGTTAATGTGTACGGAGACTCCTACGCATTCTAGTAGTTCCGAATCATTCCCACGATCACTCAAATAGAATTGCTCATTGAAGTAACGACAGAAAACATCTGTACTTATTCGTTTAAAACTTATCTACCTGAACACAGGAACACGTGTTGGATCCTTAATCCCTAAAATCCCAATCTATTCTCTGAATCGTTCCCTTAACAATTCACTTTGCTTATTCATTTTTTTCTTTTTAAATACCACGAGGTTGTGGTCCTGTTTTTGGTTTTTGATACCAAATATTCAACTATATTTTCTTGTTTCTATAATCACCAGACACAGTGAGGTCGAGTTTCCCAACATTTTTAATGGATGGATAATGGATGGATTCGTCACTAGGCAACTTAAAACTGGGAATTAAATTACATTGATAACATTTACACTCTTTAAATATTTATGCGAAATGTTAATGAAAAGTAAAGACTTAGTCTTATTTATTCAGAAATCAGTCCAGAGCAACAGGCTCGTCTCTTGCGTATCAGATTTTAACACCGTGGCATTTTTCGGACGTACCTACAGGGGTGATGGTTTATTGTAAACAATCATAAACCCTGATATTTTTAAAATCATCATTATCAGTCAGAGAGACATCCAAGAAAGATATGCGGCCCCCAAAGGTCTCGACACGAAAATAACGAAATATTGCAAGTTCATTCACGATATGCGGTTCAAACCGTGGGTTCGAAGGACAAAATTACCGCATGTGCCGTCGACTTTAAAAATTTCTTATCTTCATTGTGTGTGTTATATGTTTATAAATTTTCCCACACCCTCGTAATAATTGCTCGACATTCCGTGTCCGTAGACGTAGAAAAGGGCAAATTTCCCTGCCTCATCCTCCACCGGTTCATTTGTATGCCTCGTACACGGTACTTATAAATAGGGCAGCGGAGAGAACACTTCCTGCGTATCGGCGAGCCCGCAGCTTTGGCGGGCCCATCTCCGTTATATTACGTACTAAATACATACATACATATTATGCATACATGCGGACGTACTACACAAACACAGTACAATTACGGCTAATGAAAGTTTAACCGCCTGTGTTCCGTGTACTCGCGAACGATGTCTGACATTGTTGTTTTTAGATAATGGAAGATTCCGCTGTAATAATGGTATTGAGTTATCGTATAAACTTAAAATATCACATAAATTATATTATTTCAAATATGTAAAAAGGATATATGTAGATACTTTTATAATGAAATAATTTTTCGCTAAAAATCAGTCAAAAGGTTAGTATTTATTATTATAATTTTTTTTAAGTCTGAAGTCCTGGGCGTTGGTTATCTTAATTCCTAGTGACTTTATAATACCTATACTCTTTTAGTGCCAAGATGATATTAAATGTTTTATTATGATAGTGGGTCATTCATTTATTATTTGAATTGGATCTGGCCGTTACTCTGTGAAGAATGTTAATTAACATACAGCTTTACAAACCTTAGGCATTTGATAAATGACTTTGTTTATTGTCTTAGTTACACATTAGTTCAAGCTAAGCCCAAACGTAAAATGGACATTATACGACCTCTATTCAATGACTCTCACGCCTGTGTGCTAATTGCTATGACTTTTCTATGTCATTGCCGCATAATGAGCTTCTTCTTCTATCAATTTAAATACACCCGACGACTTAATTTGGATATCATTAAACACTTACAGCTTAAGTAATGTGTGAAACGTTGCTCAAGATTTAAAAAGTATGCCTTACTACAAACTACATATTATCAGATTTCCTTGGCATTGTATAAATTGCAAAATATCAATAATTTATCGATACCGAGGTATTGTAGCTGACACCTTTATAATTAAGGATGTCATAAACTTTAGTGATATTAGAATGATATCCAAGTTACAGGTCTTTTGTTTCGTAAAGACACCTCGTGCAATTGCAATTTGCATAATGCCACATAAATATACAACTTTTTTATTTATACGCCACTTAAGAGAATTGAATCAGATTTACATATTTTTTGTAAACGTGCAAATGCACCATTCAGGAAATTTTAAATTAATTTAGTTTAACAAATGGCAGTATAATCAAAATGATAATGTCGAAATAGTGTCAGGTTCGTAGATATCACCGATGGTGTTTTTAAATGTAAATATTATCGATGATCAAAGGTAAAAACTTTATTTGTAATGAAAACGCAGTCTTCATTCCTTCAAGTTTATAAGAATACATTGGCTGAATATTATGACATGAATATAAAATTATATTATACTTACTTTTACTGTATTTTTTTAATATTTGATTGAACCCGAGCTGGGTTTTGAAAGGCATGTTGTTATTTTGTTGGATATAATTTTTTTGCTAACTGTTTCTACCAAACATAACCGCATTGCGACAACGTAGGAGTGGTGTTATGGCTATACCCCTGTCCTGTGTTTTATCATGTAAGAATGCCTGTGCTTCTCAATAGGACGTACGAGTGTGTTATGACGATTCAACGCAGTATTCTATTCCGAAGCTCCTTGCGCTCTAAAGCCCGTATTACGGAACTAAACTCAAACGTAGATCTCTGCTTGAGCACTGTTAGAGAGGGATGGCGCTATTGCCACACAGCGCCATCCCTTTTTAACTGCGCTCAAGCAGAGATCTACGCTTGAGTTTGGTTCTGTAATACGGGCCTAAGAATCGTATCGTAATAATATAGATTTTAGGCAGTGTTAGATAATTATCGTGACTGTCGATATGACCGGCACTCGCGCGTCGCTGCCGCGCTGACGTGAATTGTAATGAATAAGCCGATGCATTGTCTTACCAACATAAAGATCATGTCCTCGTCAACAAGTACTTGTCAGCTCTTCGAATATAACTTCGTCTTAGTTAGCATTTGGTTCATGTATCCTGTTACACAACCTAAGACATCTATTGATGGAACCGTGTCACAGCACTATGTCCAGTGGCTGATTGATTGGAAAATTGTATCTGTCGCCGCAATGTGGTCTCGACGTCTTCCTGTCTTGCTCTTTTGGTCGCATTAAATGAGTGCCTGCGGCTGTAATTTTCGCACATGTTCTTTTGTTAAAAAAAGTAGGTACATGCTACAAAAAAAATGGGAGTATTTTTTTTTACCAGATAGGTTAAATGACTTAAATGTTGTTTTGTTGGAGCAGATTTTGTTTTTTACAGTTTTACTTGGCATATTTTAGTGTGGCACTATTAGTCGTTAATTTTAAAGTTTTGAAATCAAAGTTTAATAAAGATGAACAGATTTTTAAAACTGCCTTTATTATTAATTCAATATCCAGATGATTATATATTAAAATATCCATAAGAAACCAAGGGTACAAGCTTTCTATACTGTTAAGAAATGGCATTCTAATCGTGGCGGAGGTCCCGATTACATAAATATTGTATGGGAGGAGTGCGTAACAAAATATTTACGAAGCATGAAGACTAGAGCGAGCGAGCGGCGGCGTTTATAGGTCAAATGGAGGCGAGGCGTCGCGCTCCAGCTTAGTGCCGCCTTCCGTCGCGACGCTCTCCGCTGACTTTGAATTTCTGAGATGTCTCGGAAACATCTCGCCGCGGGTGATTTTCCACCCTCCCGAATGCTGACTGCGGGCGCTCGAGCGCTCATCACCGACATCAAAGTGCAACATTTTATTATAGCGTTACCGAACTGAAGCAAAAAGCACTCCCATAATAGATTTAATATTTGCCTGTTAAGACGAGCGACGTAACTCGAGTGCTCCTCTGATTAAAGGAGGATTTAGAAATGTCGCGGCACGAATAATTTAGCTATCTAGATAATAAATTTGTTTTCATTTTCCAAACTTCCGTCCCTCGACCGTGAATGAATAACACAGTGTTCTCGTAATTCGCGACCGAAAACGTAATTATGCGTCAGAGGCTGTCGGTCATTGACTGTATATCATTCGCATCGCTCGCATGACACTGCCACCGTACAATGTAGATAATTTGGACACAAACGCGCTTGTAAAGTACAAAGTACAACTTTTTTTATGTATAAATGAATTTTACACTTGATTATATAGATAGTTCCATTATCATTTTCACCAGGGTTGGAGTGAGTGTGCAGATCGCATAGTCATTAGTATCACTCGACGCAGTATCGATTTGTATAATATGTTTGCGTGATGGCAGTGGCACCGTCCAAAAGGGCGAGTAAGGACGGCGCGGACGTCGCACTCGCGCGTCGCGATGTGATTGTTTCACACGATAGCGCGCACGGATAGCGGCTCGCCGTGTTATGTTTCACATTTGCATGCCAACCGGCTTAACGCTTACCCAAAGAGAACTAGCGATCATGTCATTGCTCGTATTACCAAACACTATTTTGTAAACAGACGACCAATTTTAAAACAAAACAAACGCGCGCGATATTGCTATCAGCGCAAGCAGACGTACACAGGAACGCACTCAGAACCCTACGTCGCGCCTATGATAAATGGACAGTGAGTGAAGCCGCCATACTCGGTCCAGTTCCACTCTTTACAGAAGTTCTGCGGGGAGGGCGTGGGCCGAAATGTGACAGATAATGAAAAGACGTGACTGCGCGCAAACCACACGGAGAATAGACGGCTTGCCAGTTTTGGATTGTAAACGTTTTCACATACCATATTGGGCACGATTATTGCATTTATAATAATTATTTTACATAAAATGGAATCAATTTATTATTCTGATAACTTTTATATGTTAAATAGTAATAAATACCAGACGATAACTGGTCAAAATAAGTGTCAATACATGTTAATAAGTGAACAACTTCGTATTCGACGGATAAAGATCTGTGTTTATCTGCAATAGTCCATCTATATTATCACAATCGTAATTTTCAATATGCGTAAGTCTGCTTTGCTTTTCATAATCTAAAGGATGCTACAGAGACAGTGTAGCCACAAAGCGAGGCGAGTGTCGAGAATACGCAAACAGGTGTCGACTCCGAGGTTATATTTGCATATAAATAGAGTTCCTGCTTAACTGTAACACCGTTTCGTCCTTTTCTCTCTTATTTACTGGCGGTGGTCAGAGGAGTGTGGAGTGCTGCGGCTCCTTACACGCACTGTACGCAAGTAATAGCTCCAGGAGATTCTATTTGTGAGCGGTGATGTATGTCACAGCTAATAGACTCTCCAGATTTTACTGCAACATTAATGTTTCAAAATTGCTACAACATTAAATTACCAATTTATTAGTAGTTATGGGACAGCAATTCCAAATTATGCCTCTGCTGGTGATGCATGTGTTTATTTGCTACCCTTTTAAACAGGCGGACACAGAATAATGGCTTATCATGTATCCAGTAAAAAATCTGAAGATCATATCACATATCGTTAGAGAATATTTCGCAACCCATATTGAATATATCCTCAGTTTTTCTAATAAGGAATGTATTCACAATGCGCATCAGAACAGGTTGGATTGTGGTGGTAGGAAGGAGGCCTGGCATTTTATCGCTAGAAGTTCTTGTTTAGTCAAACAAGAAAAAGTTCAATGTTTGCGTTTTACGGTAAGAAAGACATGAATAATTGAAGCGGAGGTCTGAAGAATATTAATAACCAAGAAGATTCTATCACCCCATGTTTATAGGTGCGCAAATATAAGATGGCAGGTGATTAGTGGACCGTCGCCGATGCGGCCGGTTCCGCGCCTCTTCCGTTAGCTGTTTTTTATCGCTCGTCTATTACATCATAGGAACTCGCGCGGCCTCGGTGCGTGACCCGTCTGCGTAGGCGCAGGTGACACGCGAACTGTACATTTCGACAGCCATCAGAAAACAGCTCAACTAGTTCTGTTACCCGAGACCCATGTATTTGTGTTATTTTTTTGGTTTGGAACGTTTTGTATTTGTTCCGTCGTCTCGGGCCCTTTTTTGCTGGGTTGCCCGCGCCCGTCTTTGAAGGTTCGTGGCGTTTTTACTGAGGTCCGGGGGAGAACGAGGTCGCGGGGCTCGGGCACCCCCTCCCCTCCCCCTCGCGGGCAGGCCGTCCTTGGCCCGAGCGTTCACCTTGGCGCGCTGCGCTGCCGCACCACAGGTAACAAAGTTCCGCGAACAACTACGTGATTTCTATGGCTGTCCGAAAGAGCTTCCCAAAGTAGGCATTTCGGGACCCGTTCGAGTGGCGCTAATGTTACTGGGAAATCTGTAATGAAACACGTTCGCCACCCTCCGATATTTCAGACCTACATCAAAGTTGAGCTCTAAGCCTTATTGCTTGTTTTAAAGTATCTAATATCGTAATCGCATTACATCAATATCGTTATCGGCGGAGACTATTCTCTGCATCGAGGTGGTCCACTGAAAGTATTATTTTATGAATACTCTAACTACGTGGATCTCCTAATAATTTATTATTCTCCCACGTTGAATTTATATATATTATATATTTACGTTGTACTGCGAATGTAAGTCATTGAAAAAAAAAACCACATGTTGTTTCTATAGTACTCGTATTGAGCTGAATTATTGAGTTAATTGTATGAAGCAACTAAGAATGTCATCGCCTTGAAAATTAGGACATTGTGATTTCTGAGAAATTATCGTTGTCGAATGAGACATTGTAATTTTCCAAGTCAAACTGTAAGTAACATGATTCAAATGGTAAGCTGCAATCATACAAGGATTTCCTGGACCCGGGAGTGTTAAAAAACTATTCTCAGAACGAGATAAGGATTTAAGTCTTTTAGTATTTTCACGGAAGTAAGATAAGTGTTGAGATAAACTACACGCGACTATACGCCAGGGGTCAGCCGTGGAAACTTAACGTGAGTGTGGACAACATATTATCGCCTGTATCATCTGGATTAAAGCAGACTCACTAAATTCGTGTAATATACTTTTTGTATATAGTTGGGATAGTTGTCGTATAAATCACTCGCAGACCGAAGGAAGTATTTGGCTTCCATCAGTTTATATGCGTTTGTGTGGGGTCTGTCTTGAGTTCATTTGCATCCAGCGAAGTACATTTAAAATAAATTGTGACGTGATAACAAAGCCAATGATTATCGCGGATTGCTGAAGCGTCCCGAGGGCTCGCTTGGAGCCTCGTAGACCGAATCTTATCGTATTAGAGGCCGGACATAGGAAGGGCATTAAATTTGAACGTTCTTGAAGCGGTGCGGGCAGAACGAACGCGCCTGAAACCGGTCGGCCGTCCGTAAATAATGGATTAGAGGTTGGGAGAGGGGCGGGGGGTGCGCGCGGGGGGCGGGGCGCACGCACCGGCTGCGCGCGCGGCATGGGACGGGGGGACTGCGCCTCCCGTCAGCTGTTGCGTGCCCGGGAGCGCGCGCCGCGCACTGCCGCCAATGCATCGGCGTTGATAGCGCACGCCGCCCGTCTCGCGATCGTACCTAGTGAGTGTGTGAAGTGTTCCGCCGATCAGTGCCGACCCTGTGTGATCATAATGTTCAGTGTGTGACACGAGGATGTGCAGTGCCACCCCAGCGAGGAGCTGACCGAAGTGCCGCCGGGCGATGAGAAGTTATGTTACGCCACCGACCGAGGTGATTATCCCGACCTCGGCACTAAAAACACCATGAACGCGGGTGGGAACACCGCGCGCGCGGAGGATCGAAGCCTGTGCTTCTAATGCGTTTTGTCGCCATCGCCCTGAGTACTTACTTAACTCCGGTAAGCAATGCCCAAATGATATTTGGTGCTTTTTTGGGAATGGCACAAAAAATCGTCCTGCCGGGTGCACAGAAAAATAAAAAACTTCATTTCTTTCACATTTGTCAATAGATGCAGTTTTTTGAGGAAGGGTGTTTTATATTATTCTAAAATGGATGGGGCCGTTTTTATACGGTTAGAGTAGGTAGACATTCATAAGTTAAATCCAAAATTGTGAGAGACTCCACATTCCCCCAGTTCAATTTCGGTTTTTTAATTTTTTTGACGGAGTGAAATGATTTTTTTTTCTATTTTTTTTTTACCAAGATGGAGGTAACTCGAGAATAGTTATTTTAGAATATCCAAACCTTCATTTAGCCAGCTAAGGACTCACTTTTGTCGTCAAAAGAATAAATTCTCAAAATCGACGCAGGGCACGTTTAATGGGCCTTAAATTTATTAAATCGTATCGCTAAGCTATATTTTACAGAATTCATCGTAAAACGTCATTCATGAGTAAGAGAATTATACGCTTATTATTCGAATAATTTAATTGAGATAATAAATGCGTCAGAAATTTATGGAAAATTATGGGTTTCCTAGAATACACCATGACGACAGGAAAAATTACCTACATGGTCTTTTTAACCATGGTTTTTCTTTGATGCTTGATCTTGGTCAGAATCATTATCTTACTTTTGTAAAGAGTGTAATATAATCACATTCTTCATGTTCTCAAATCTTGTTCCAACTTTACAAGTCAAGTCTTTCAAAAGAACAAGCTTTGCAAATGCAACAGGCTTTTATTAAATGTCATTAAAAATTTATAATCATTTAAGCATTTAGTGTTAGGATAAAGGTAGGACGTGTATTGTTATTTACAGTGTCATTAAAACTAACGTCTAGGAATTGTTGGCAGGTGTGTTAGCACCTTGTACGCAGTTGTAGCCTTCCGGCTTTATGCGATGAATAATTTATTTATTCTTTTTTATATCTATATTAAGCTTACCGATACTATTATAAAGGCAATGAATTACTTCAATTTAAAAGAAAAAACTAACAGTTTTACTCAGGAAGCCACTTAATTCCCCACATTCGTTATTGATTAGACTTTTAATACCACACGCTGTGTATCAATATCTCTGCCCTACGTTTCCGATTTCATTGATATGAGGATGCTTGTTTTCAACTTATATTTCTTTTGACATTTAAATTCTATTTCGGTTTCTGAAATAAGATGATCTAGTTTTATCCTTTACTTTTCTATTAAACGCCTTCCCAATTTATACTAACTTATTTAACTTTTTCAGTCGATTATCGTAAATACTGTAAATAGATACGATACTTCCATCCATCTTATTAATACTAAACTGAAAGAATAATGATTTATTTTTATGGCGAAATTATTGCGTCTCAAACAATTTGCATCATTATCACCACGTGGATAGAATATGGGCTATAGAACAGATGTTTTAAGGTGACCCGTTTTTTATTTTTACAGACTTCATTAAAATATTTTACGATCTGGTGGTGTTAAAATAATATCTACGTTATGATCAATAAGACTTATTTGCTAATTGTTATTTTAATGAAGTGGCAACACATGAGCAATGGGCCGTACGTTAAGTTTATTATCTGTGTGTAAATAAAATTGTACACTAAACAGTTACTTACTGTCTTATGTCATAAATCTTATATTTGCTCTCTTTGCTTATTAAAATTGCTAACGCAGTTTCTGTAACATATTTCTAGTTACCAGGCCCAATATTTTTTCCAATTGTCGTTAACTTCATGAATATTTTATTTGACCCCGAGAAACCATTATATTATCATTGTTGTGTGCTTTCTTTGAAAAGAAGCTTCGCCGACATTTTTTGTTCCTGCTTTAGTGTTATTTAAATATTCTATGACAGTGCGAACGTTTTCTTTTATACAACTATCATTAACCCAAGTTTTTAAACGTCCTTTTTGTTTTTTTTCTATTTAGTCTCCATATTTTTTTTTGGGTGTAACTAAACGGCGATATCAAATATATCTACAAAAATATTACCTATGAAATTAGTGTTTTGTATGGAGATTTTGGGGATGTCTGCATTTTACATACTAACATTTTATCAGTTTTCTTCACAACGACAAATCCAGAGATAATAATATTTGGCATGTATCATTAGACAAGCTTAAGCAATATGTGTGTGAACACGCTTGATAAAAATTATTCATCGTTTTTATGTTAATGCAAATCAAATGATGTATTGGGGAGGCAGTTAAAAATAATTGTCTTTGTGTCTAATTTTAACACAATTAAACTTACAAAAAATTATCAAATTAAATAATACGAGCTCAAATATATGGTCCATTTTTAGAAGAGGCAATTATTTTATAAGAATGTTCTGAAACTTAATAGTCACGGACAAATTGCTAAGACAGAATAAAAACACCAATTTCATAGGTAAGGACCCAATATTTCTGTCAGTTGAAACAGAAGCGTCATCAGAAAGTTTTGAAACTGTGCCTGTCTCAAATTAGTGTCATATTTATCTGTCGTGACGTCCAGCCTCGCTGCAACGGTGCATCGCGAGTGTAACTTGATTTAAAAGCAATCTCCGCATCTCACGCCCAATTTCCCTGCCAAATATAGCCTGATCCAGCAGAACCTGATATCAAACGGCAATTTCATAACGTTGCATCTTGCGCCAATCCTCTGAGCTATTTGCCTAGGTGCTATCATTTCGATGAAATTCTTATTCCCGTCTATAATTCTGAAGTATTGGATATTTTTGAATTGTGGTGGTAAAGTTATGGTAAGTTTACGTGTTGATGTATTAAATGGCCTTATTCGTTCGTATCTCAGGCGATAGTGTATGATTACTATTAGTATTAAAGGGAAATTGCTTTCATAGAAGTAAATGGATCACCATTTTTAAAACGTCATTTAGTACCAACAATATGACTACATTTTATTGTGAAGAATTTTTGTGCATTTGCGTGCTAACATCTACTGAAAATAGTTTTCTTCTAACCAGAAAATGTACGAAACGTAATTCTATAATGTATTTATGTCTACTGTATTCAAGACGGCTCGAATTTGCATCTACCGGTTCTGCCATTATTCTCGAATAATTCATGTTCCCGCCCGGTTGTAAATCATAAAAGGTATCCACGGCATAAACATTTACCCTCGATGACAAACTTCGACACATTACTATAAATTTGAATGCCCTGAATTCGTCTCTGGACGTAATTTCCAGGTTTCTTCTCATAATATTATTATAATTCACAATGAGCTTAACTTGGTGAAGTTCATCTTGTTGCTCCATTGACGAGTTTGTAGTCTTCGTAATTAAAATAGTTTTTTAGCTTTGTAAATATTGTTAGTTTTCTCTCTTGCTGTTTTTGTTTTAGTACTAATGTTAGTCAAGTTTCTAGTGCAAGCATGAGGTGTTCTTTGGATTTTCGTGTTTCGTCAATTGTTGAATATAATATTGATTGTGGTGGTCTATAAGGTTGTCCTTATAATTTGTTACTAAGCAATTAGGACTACACTATGATTATAGACAACAATACTATTTGGTTTTACTTTTAATTGATGCATAGCTTCAAACCTTGTAAAAAATGTTTGAGTGTAAGCAAGAATTTTAAAATAGTTTTAAAATAAATATTTCTTTGTTCATAATCATTAAATGTTTTGCCTATAGTAACTGTATTGGTAGTCGTTTTCCTATAATTATAAAGTAGCGTGCTCTGTAATGTTAAGGTCAAGGTAAAGTTCGTTACCACAATTTTGTTACCGTTATACCGCTGCTGGTTTCGATACGTCCAATCAATATCGCTTAATGTCAGTAATGTGACGGTATATTCATTTTTGCCAGTCCACAGCCAATCAAAATGTCAGTGTAACTTGTTGCTTTTGTTTGCTGTTGTAGCTTTTGAAATTTTTTCTTACTTTTTGTTGTTGTCATGATAAGTTTATTATGGACATCGTGAGGCGTAGTATTGTTTAAGAAAAACTAGCTGTTTATTTACTATTTTAACTTTATTATTACAACTGCTAGCTTGGAGTGGTAGGTAAGGTTATTTCCGTGAATATGTATGTTAATACTTTTAGTAAAAAATCCAATGTGAAAAGTCCACTTGAACGTAAATGTTCGTATTTTCATCCATTTAATTATTTTTACAATAGATAAGATTATTTATTATACAAATGATTAGTATTTTTAGTCATATCTGGTAACTCGTACGTCGTCGTCTATAAAAAAGCGGTCTGATTCCTTCATTGACCTCATTAAATATCAATGTAGTATAAATTCTGTATGTAACATTTGTCCGGTCCGATGCCTAATCATTGGTGTGACGCTCTACGTTCATCCAATAGTGATGAGCGCTGCTCTAGTTATCTAATAGAAGTAACGTTACCGATTTGTTGAGTCGTTATCTGTATAATAACGATAACACACATGGTACTCTTGATATATGAAGCAATCCACTTCTACTTCTTGATTTAAAATTTATTTTGACTTAAATTTCAAACTATTTGTTTTATGGCTAACACACACCTTATTATATTACCCTTACAATCAAGAAATTATTTGTTTTAAACTACAAATTCTGTGATTGACGGCTTCCGTAAAAAAATATCACTAGCACCAAGTGTATGTAACTCAGAAGTTAATTGGTTTTTAGAGCATGTGTATACAAAATAATGTACAAGTTAATATGTGTATTGTTAGCTTACAATCGCTTATATTCTAACCCACATGGTATTTATTGTTGCTTTTCTATCGAGTGTTAAATGTCACCGTTTTACAACTTCGATTATAATTTGATTTGTAACATTTTAAATTGGTTGTTGTAATAATAAAGTTTTATGTCAAATTGTGTTCAGTAACAAGCGCGTGCTTATATCGACGTGTCGCGAGAACAATGCCGGGTTATGTTGAGTCGAATGTAATTTTCATAACTGTAAGATGCAGTTAATTATTAACATTGAAACTTTCATTGTTTGTATCGTAGTGTTTAAGTACATGTGCAGCGCAGCGAGGTTCCAAATGCAAATACAGTATCGCAAACGCATCTGCGGAGATATCATAAAATGCGCTTTCGGTGTTTCAGGCGTAATGTGATCGTTACAAAATGAAATAGTTCGTTCACCCCGTCTCTCGCTAAATATACGTGCGATCAAACGCTGCGCGCGCGCATAATAATCGGCGAGCGATGACAGCGCACACGCCGCGCCTTCTTTATCAAACATCAAAAAAGTTTATCAGAAATTCTAAATGATGTCTCGTACTCGTATGTCGTGTATAAAAACAACGCTTCTAACTCGTTTGTAAGCCAACGAAAATAATAGTAATTGAGTCGTCATAATTGTTTGTTAGACTCGTGTGAATGGAACGTATATCTACAATTTATACGCGCCGCGGCCGGTTTTGATACGTAAACGAATTACTATTGTTAATAATTTTATTATTCTCTCGAGCAAGATCTATTCGCCGTAACGGACCGGAAACGAGACAGGTTCGGTCTGACGAATGAATGGCTTGAATGAAAGACCCGCATTGGTCAAATACGACTAGTGATGGCATTGATCCGGCACGTTACTTTCTTTTGTTTATGTTTGCTTATTTCATAGATATAAAATCTGTGGAGCTTCGATGCCATTGATATTTAAATCGTAGGTACTTTGACAACAAAATTCACTTTAAATAAGAAAACCTAATAATTTCAATTCGGGGGTACATAAAATGATATTTTTAAATACAGACTGTAACAGTAGGATATATTCACATGCATACATTTGTATCCAAGCTATTATTAATATTAACAGAATTTGCTTGTGATTAAATTTCAAATGAAATCTAAAATTGTGATGCAGTAATTGGCAACGTAAGTCTGATTCTCACGATCACGGTAGCGTTATCTAGCATACCATCGGTATCTGTACCGACTATAGATTTTCACAGTAATTAAACAGAAATACCTTAATGCAATTATTTCAAAAAATAACTCTTAATTGCATGTGCAGTGAATTCAAATCAATAGTGAAATTGCAAAGTTAATAACTATTTTAATCAATCATACTTTTATGGCTTCTTTTATGCTTACGCGAATTTACTACTGAGAAAGTTAATTTTGCTATCGCGGCATTTCCTTACACCTTATTGTTTAATTTCTAGAAGAACTACGAGTAGAAGAGTTATTTTTAACGAGTCGTTATTAAAAACCTTTATACTTCGCATTGTAGGTAGTTGTTAGTAACTACTACGTTCTTGTATTGCCGTCGGAAATATAATTAATAGCTGCTATAATAAACATCTTTGGATCCTATAGGAATGCCGCCATGCTTATTAGCCTGTATCCTACTGTTATTAGGACCTCTCGATATCACCACAGTAAATTTATGTTTGAGAGGTTCAACCAAGCTGTCTAGCAGAGCTAAAGCATCGCAAAGAAGTAAACCTTTCAGTTTGTCTATGAAGGAACCCTAGGGACAGTTTTCGTGAGATTGAGATAAATCATTTTGGCTTGCTCACGACGAGGACAAAAGCAAAAAAATATACATATATTTATCAGGAAAAGGAAAGCCATTTTTCCAATCGTTTCTAATAAGTTATTTTTATAATCGTGGAGACTTTTACTTTCAAAGAACAACAGTCTCAGTAGAATCTTTGCATGAAAAAGTTAATCAACTCTTTAGTACTGTGTCATAATTATAATACGTATGTGTCAAACAAATTAAAGTAAACTTCAAGATGTTAAGCTATATTTATTGCTGATCAAAATACCTGTAATTTTCTTATATTACCACAAAGTTATTTGCGTAAGTGAAATATTATGAAAGTATAGGTACCTAATTTATTGCTTTTGTATATTGTAAAAGATTTATTAAGCTACTAATGTTCTGTACGTACTTAATAATCCTATACCTCATATCGTAAATGATTGACCATTAACTGACAATTCACTAAAAACTGCCAATCAAATAACCGTCCTATCTTAGAACATTTTTAATGTTGCACGCAAGAACGTGTAAATTATGATGTTATTAACGTGAATGGCGGAGACGGTATCATGGCGCACGATCATGGGGGTAATTTGTGGCGGGCGTCGATCCTTGGACCCTGCACCCGCATCGCCCATTGTCCACGGAACAATGTCCCTCAGACGCCTGCATCTATTACTTTGAAATATTTCTGTGACGTCTTCCGAAACTATTGTGCTGTTCAATCCTCGTAAGTATGTTTTGACATGGCCTTGACAATCGTTCAACTAAAAGAAATTGTGATTTTATTTTTGAAAACATAAAAATTTTCGAACAAGATAGATATTTTGTGTTTATTTTATTTTTGCTAAGTTCTTAAGGCATCTTATGGCCCAGCATAAGATGAATGATATAATGAAGAATCATGTAAGCATTGTCTTAGCTATCTACTCTGTATAGGTTCACCTTACTATTAGATGGTAACTAGCTGTGTTCATATCGCTGCTCTCTGTAAAAGTTTTAATCAAATGCAATATTTACAAAATTATCACGTTGTATGCGACTGTATTCATTTACCATCAGGTGGACGGTCTGCTTGTCTTCCTGATAAATCAAAAAATATTTTAAAGAATCATCAAGTAAATATCTGCTAAATATAATCAGCGAAGGAAACAAAGAAACAGTTGTTCCGCTGCACTGCGGGCGCATCGAACAATGCGCAATGCGCCTGGGCATCGTTGCGCAAGTCATTCCTATCGGCACGTGAAGCGCGACGTTCACTTTCGCCCACGGACCGGCTATTTACGTTCTACTGCGATAGTAACCACTAGGGTTGGTAAAATTAGATCACAATTAAATCTAACAGGTTTATATATTTATTGTTAGCTAACTGTGTTTTGACTATTTTCATAGTAATTAGGTGTTTTGACTATGAAAACTATTTGTTTGCGATAAACTAAAAAAAAGATTGAACTTTCGGGCATATAGAAGTTTTGGTTAATATTTTAGGATAAAAAAAAATGAATCAAAAAAATATTATTTTCTACAACACCTACCTTTCTTTAGTTTCTTTGAGATAGAAACACAATTAGGTGAAATACGTATTCTTTTTTATATTAGTTTAGTTTTCAATTATTAGTGAAAACATATACGTGTTTGGTTAGGCACTATCCGTATGCTTATCTATCGTACAAGTTGTAACTATTGTTATGTATTTTTATCGTAGAAGCCAATTAATCTCTAATATCGACCGCGGTAACCCTAATTGCCCCTACGAGACTACCTGTCTGGCTCAAGATCACGCGAAGGAGACTTTTTTAAGCCAATGTCAATTAATGAAATCTGCCGACCTGAAGCAGAAACGTTCAGGTCAAGCGTATTATGCGAGCAGAGCGAGCGTAGCGTGAAAGGTATTTGGTATTTAGATATTGGCCTAATAGCCCTTCTATTATTTGGCTTATTGGACTTATTGGTGACTTTTATGTAGAAATAGGAATTACTAGATAGTATTAGCAATATATATTCGGACAACACACATTTGCGACGAAATAAATAATGAACGTGTTATTTACGCTAACACCAATTAACGTTATCCAGAGTAACGGAATTAATCGTAATTATGATTCTGAGAATATAAGAGTATTTCTCCAACCGGTACTTGAATGCGAAACCTCGGGAGATGCAGACGAGTGAAACTGGCGCGGCGTACAAACCAAATGGTTTGACCACGAAATACGTTTTTATTAAAAACGGATGTCCTGCCACGATATTCATCATTATATTAAATCCTATAAAACCAATATACATATAAAAATACAAATCATTATAAGACATGTTTCACAGTAATATAAGACGCGTACGCTTTTTGAGGACGGCGCCCCGGCGGTGTCGGGGACATGAATACAATGCACATTACGCGCTCAATGTTTGATCAGTTTCAACAAACTTTAGAGAATATTTGTATTTATTATAATACTGTGCCTACATACATACGAATCAGAAGGACTGCACTTGTGTGAAATAATTCAAGGCGTTGCACCGTAAAATTTACACGAAATGCAAACAAAGTTATTGCAGTAACACTTCTCATGTAGAACAGTAAAATTTATTCGTTAGACTAGAAAATCGAGCTTTTTTTTCCTTTGGCACTTAATAAAGTTTAATATTATGTAGATTCTAATATGAGCTGTATCTCTATTAGGTCATTCATTATACTCATGTTTATACGTCTTTGATGCGTGTGCTGTAGGGGCAAAAGTTTTTTTGAATAAAATTTCATTATTAATCTTTTTACAATGCTTTGCTTTTCAGACATTGAACTTGTTATCTTATCACTATAACGTCTATTAAGATATCTTTCGTATTTTAATACTTTTACCAGACCCAGATTTTTTTATTAAATTTGAAAAAAAAAAAAAAAAATTAAACATTCTTTATAGACAAACAGTAGCACAGTAACCGTAATAGCAGTGGATTAGGCAAGGCACGTGTTCGCGACAGGACGAACACAGCTCCTAATTAAACACCGGACGCGCACTTCCTCTAATTCGGGCACCCTGTAATTACGACGCCAGCCGCGCCTGCGCACTCCTACATCTAGTTACTGTTACTCCTACTGTTCTATCGCGGGGAAAATTATGTGTTATGTCACGATTTGGTCTCCCTTGTGGTCAGACTAGACTAGGACAAGACACTCAACTTTCGGGGATAGAGGCGTGGTGATGTTTGTGTTTTATTTTTTTTAATGGCACACTTCAATTTTCTGCAATCGAGCTACGAACAGTTGAAATTTGACAATTTATTCTATGACCAGCAGTGTCCCGCAGTGTGGGACGCCCTGTGACAAGATGGGATGACGATATTCGTAGGTTGGCTGGAGTGGGCTGGATGAGAACGGCCGAAGATCGAGAGCGGTGGCGTGAATTAGGGGAGACATGTCCAGCAGTGGACGAGCAGAGGTTGTTGGTGATGATGATGACTATGACCACGAGTCAAAATACAACCTATCCATTGGCAAATTGACTAATTTTTGTTTATTGGAACGCGGGATTAACTATCCCGCGTTCCAATAAACAAAAATTATATATTATATCTGGGTATTAATAACATATAGTTGGTTGACATCTTAGTTGCCATATGCAGCAGCAATGTAGCTTTATGATATATATTTTTAATTTAGTTAATTGTCTAATGTTTTTTTATTGCATTACTTATTCAATAATTTTTATCATACTAAATGATATAATAAACTGTACCAAAAACTCACACAAAAACTAAGCTGATAGTATGTGAATAAAGAGTCAATTAAAATACTTAAATATAGATGTATATATGTGCGTGTTGAATTACTATATTTCTTCATAAATCAAATATAGAAAATTCATTCACTTTTCAAAGGTAATTAATTACAGTTATATTTGTCAATATATTTACTTAATTAATTTACAACGATCTACAAATAAACTATAAACGCAGTTTAACGAACAGATAATAATACTTAATGTTATTCTCATGTCTATTTAACGTTTACTGCGATTACATTAAGCATTGTGAAACCAATCAATACTAAATGCGAGGGTGGATAATTAAAATGTAAAGTACCTATAAAAAAGGCAACCTTAGAATACATAAAGATTGTGATTTTACGATATAGAGTAAAGTGCAAAACATTCATTAATGATAATTATTATTATCTAACAATAATTGCCGGATTTATCAGACAATTTGTAGATCACTAATTGTTTCTATAAAGTACTCCGTATACGTTACGTGGTGTTTGTCGTAACATAGTAATTGTACCTTATCGTATCATAAACACGTGTAGGTATAAATATGATATATGTCTAACGGATTATAAATATGACATCATATCACAGAATGATTCAGCTCTCCGAGCATGAAACTCTTGGTAGACTGACGATTTGACAAAATTTACCAAAGCTGTTAGACGGAAAGGAATTCTGTAAATACGCACGTGCGATATAAGAATAAAATCTTTCTGAACTGTTCTAAACTCGAGATCCTCCGTGCTTCGGAAGGCACGTCAAGGTCTCAGTTCTTTGCACCAATCCGCACTGACTGAGCCATGGTGGCCCATACTTCACATGCGTTCTTTATTTGAAAAAAGAAAGAAATAAGCTTGATTTAGGAA
Organism: Parapoynx stratiotata; assembly: GCA_910589355.1. Taxonomy (NCBI): domain Eukaryota; kingdom Metazoa; phylum Arthropoda; class Insecta; order Lepidoptera; family Crambidae; genus Parapoynx; species Parapoynx stratiotata. Next base: position 15,456,163 of record OU342460.1, on the reverse strand, counting down.
AGCCTGTTAACGATGACGATTCTTTTTAAGAGAGAAAAGGACAGATGCAGAACCAAAGATCTTATTCGCACCGCTACTGACGATGGGAAGTCCAATCAGCTTCCTTATTTATCATAATGAATCAGAGATCAATTTACATTGTACACATACCTCGTCTGTACTTGCGTACCGTTCCCATACAGAGCAATTACCAAGTCCATTCTAAGATTTTATAACTGGTTCTAAGCTTCCTAATGAAGCCGCTTCTGTAAAGGGATTATTATTATTTCTTGTTTGTAAAGTATAACAATTAGACTAACCTTGTAGTATGAGAGCTTTAGACAGTTCTTTAAGAATTATTGGTTATCTTAGTTTTTTATCTTTGTTACTAACCGTAGCCCTCTATCATGAATAGCCGCCTTGTAATCCAATGATTCTAAAAAGTTTTGAAGAAAACAATCTCTATGATAATATTCGCAATAAAGGATGTTAAAAAGTTGCTCTTTTAAAACGATTACCTATTTCGGATAAATACATTACTTACATTTAAATATCGCAAAGATTAAACCAAAATGAGACATATTTTGTCTGACTTTATTGTCTTTTAAATAAATACAACAGTGATAACCAGAATATATTGCACTTGAGAATCCATTATCGAACTTCCAAAACATTGTAATTCAAATAGGTATACTGTTGTTTTACATTTCAGTCCAAAAATAAGCCTCGTGTATTCACAAGGTTTTTCGACTTCGGATAATAATTCCACTGCACTTTATAGCTATAACGGCCAAAGTCCTTGTTTAGTTGCAGTGTAATCCTTTGTCTTAGATGGCAAAGCGAAATGAAAGGCGAGGCCGCCAGCATCGTCATGCAGCACCGAAGGCCAATGCAGTTGCATTTAGGGCTGTCACCTTCAAATATGACCCTTTTATTCTCACTAATATAGCACATTTTAGCACAGCGCTTTATAAGATCGTGGTCTGTTGAAATAGCGTTAACTATATTCTAGGCAATCTTAGGCATTATAAGTATTTACGGTGTGGTTACTCATTAACATGATGCCACTGATGTGATGTCGCGTTGTTAATGATTGCCATCAGTGATAGAGTGAGAACCGTCAAGGAGTCCTTATTTATTTTTAATAAGCCTTGTCTACAATGCATTCAAGGGTTAATAGAATTGAAATACTTGTGATCTCGTTTGTCCACGACACTGCTAACCAGCTCCTTGTTAGTGCAATTACATTATACGCTATGTAATTTCGCTAATGTCCCCTTTTTGTTACAACTTTTTATCTTTAACGCCGTCTCTTCATTTTTTACCGATCAGAATTTTAAGTGGCATGCTTACCAAACCATCGAGAATACTTTGGAAGGTTGTGAAAAATATTTTGCATAAAGTCATATTTTTGTTGTCTTTTACTTTGTTTTAAAATCATTGCCTATTTCAAAATATAAGTATGTTAGGAAAATTAAAATGCCTTGAGAACGAGAAACAGCCCTGTTTATTGTTATTATTATAACTCTGTTGAGGCTCGTATCATGTTCATTTGACATTTGTGTCGTTTATCATGAGGGTTTCTGCGTAATATTTTTGTTGTATTTTAGTAAAAGGTATATGTAATAAATGTGTGCTTTTAATTTCAACTGCAGTCCCATAATTATGTTCGTAGTCACTGGAGTAACAACCCTACAAGGTAACACTAGAATTGACCTCTATTTTGTTAACATCATGCATTAGTTATGTGATTCATCCTTGTATCTTTTCTTCGTTAACAAAACAATACGCACAAAAATAGATATACTTAACCATTATTTAAACAATTTGCAATCGATTTCAAATTAATAAATACTTAGGCGTCTTTGAACGCCATAACGGGACTTATAACTCAAAAATACTTCAAGTCAAGTGTTATTTGTATCGAGGAAAGGCCGCGCAAAATATCGTGTATATTAAGTTTATTTCCCGATTTCATATTGTAAATATCTTGACGCATACTTATCTATTTAATTCACAATGGTGAACACCTAGTCAAAGACATTTCAATTGATTCGATGCAACGGCCATGCAATTGCAACATTATACGTGCTTCATTATGACATTCATGCTTATGCACTTGACATACTTCTCAGACAACGAAATTATATGAATTAGCTGCATGTGGCGAATCATCATTGTTCCTATCGGCGTTGACTTTAGGCATCTATTTAATCTTTGATTAGGCTTGTTCCTCTTGAGATTTTTCTACCCTTACTTCAGTATCAGCTAGTCTACTGACTATAATAACATCTAAATCACCGAAATCACTATGATTTCGGTTCAAGAAAGGAGAAGCAGTGTAATGTTCCTCAGACAAGTTTGTATGGATCTTCGCTGGGAACTAATAACACGAGTTGCTTTGTCATTTTGTGGGTGGTCCCACTTTTCCTGTGGTACGCACGTTTTTGCTATTAGTTGTGTTTAGTTGCCACTTCTAAAGTTAGAAACTAATATGTTGTTGAAACATTGCAACACTTCTTGTAAGGGTACAACAAAGTTATCTTCGAACATTGACCTGTGTAACCGGTAAATAAACCAGCAGATAACCTTATCGTTTGTGATTTGGTGTGTCATCTTGACCATTTATTTATGGCCAAAGCTGAGTGAAATGGGTTTTTGAATGCCAATGTTCATAAATTCCTTATCTAATCTAGTCAGATAGTGGTCACGAATTTTGGGTCAAACATCCACTTGCATATCGAAGTGTAAATATTATTGCAGGCTCGAATTTGTTTAGTCTTCTTGTTCGATAATAGGAAGCACTGTTACGTTTTTTTCGTTAACAACATTCTTGATCATTGTTCTTGGAACATGCATTATACCAATTAGTTCCAGTTCAATTGGATAATAAAATTATATTTTTTCTTGTTAATATTTTCAATAATTGCTTACTAAGCGTTTTTCTAGGCTGTTAATGTTTTTTATCTCTGATTGTCCATTCTGTTTTCAAATACTCCTGTGTGTTTGACTTTCAACATTGTGGTAATTGTAGAAGAAGCAATATAATACCCTCAAGCAAATAGCGGCAAACAACCGTAATACGTTTATATGCAACCAGTAATTACCTTTTAAAATCAGAATTGTATTAGAAGGGAACGGCCCGTCCCAACGGATATTTCCCAAAGTGGCGGCTCCAGAGACAAAGCAACTACTGTGGCTCCGCTTATTTCCTGCCTAGACGCGCCGGAAGAGGGCGGCGCTGTCTTCGCGGTGCAACATCCAATGCAACATCCGCTACATCTGCACCATGCGACTTTCAACCTTATTCTTCGATAATAGGCGTCTGACCTGCAGAAAAGTAATACACAATTGTTTTAGGCGACTAATCTTAACGTTTGCCAGTGAAAAGAGAGACGGAAGCGTTTCGAAGTTCCCATCAATGTCTTCAGTGAAAATGTTAGTTTAGCTAGCATGTTTGCCTATCGGTGGATTTGAGCAGGAAATTAAGTTTCTGAAAGCTGTTGTACGTGGAAAGTGTACCCTTTGAGACTGCCGGCTGTTGACGGCAACTCCTAACAGGTCGCTGTTTACCATTCCAATCTGTGCATGCAACACAAATATACAGCACTTTACACTTTTATAATAAGATCCATTTTGCTGCCGTGTTGATAAACTATGGACAAGTTTCCGCGCCCACGCGTTAATGTAATCAATCTATCGCTAAAATAAACACATCAAATATAAAATGGGAATTAACATAAAGATTTACAAATTAACATATAAGTAGTGTTAAAAACTAATGGGAGTCAAGTGGGGAAAAACTCCATATTAAATAAATAAGCTTAAAGCTATTCGAAAAAGCACTTTACTAGCGAAATCAATCGAACGACATTCGACAGGAGCGTCATGCGGGGTGCGCCCGATAACCTATTTTTACTTGGTGCTAACAACAAACCTTATCTTTAAAGCCAAAAGGGTCACATTGCAACTCGTAAGTGCAAACTGTAACCTTGTAACGGGGTGTAATGAAGTGTGAGGTGCGCCGTACTCGCGAGCAGCGAGTTACGCGGTTACACGAACCCATGAATATAAAGCGCGTAAATAAATAGCAGATGCGCGAAAAACTCACCCCGAGTATAACCGACAGACACTTAGCATAATAATCGCAGGGTGCGGGTGGCGGCCCCCCCGACACGATTCTCACGACGCGACGGCTCCTTTCAACCCGTAATGAATGGGTAACAACGTAAATACACCGGTGACATAATCTCGGAAACGTTACCTTACCGTGCCATTGAAAAACTTGTTATGTCTAAGTGTATTGACCAGATTTTTACGCGTTAGGCATCAATGACCGGGAAAAGCCGATTTAGACAAAACATTAAAAATTATTTATTTAGTGTAATCGATTATAGAATATTATTTTGTTTTATTAGTCAACGGACACAAAACGATACATAATAGAAACATCTATTGTTTGCGAACACCGGTGTTCGCAGTGACCACCAAGGGGTTAAGTAATTATTCTTATCTTATTTTATAATGCTAATGATATTAAAATATATAAGACATTCGAATTTCATCTAATAAATACCCTATACAGGGTGATTCATATAAGGTGGTGTAGCCAATGCGAGCAGGTAGAGCTACATACCTATCGATTTATGTTCTACGTTTTATTGTTCTTTTCGAGTTATAAATTTTTTCGTTATTTTCTATGATTCAATACCGACGAAGCTTTAAATGATTCAAACTTTTTTCGTTACTCTTTTATGATCTTTTATGAGAGTAAAAATATATTTCCCAACTTTGACCTAAGACACAAAAATGTATGTATGTCGTACCTAACTTAAAAATTCATCAGAACTGTGGAATTTTATAAAAAAATTAAAAACAGGCTTTCTATAACTTATGATTAGTTTTGAAAACTGGCCGACCACATAAGCTTTGATAATAATGTAAAAAAATATCTACCTAATATCTTTTTTCTGAAATGAAAATTTACAATTTCTTTAGGTAATTTCGTAATTTCTCATTTAAAAGGTTAACAAAATATTCAAATTTTGGTCAGCAAAAAAATACAATTGATCAGCTAAAATAACTAATTGGTCAGCAACTTATGTGCAGCAGATATTTCTAATTTGTAAGCAAAATAGCAGCAACTCAAATGGTTTAATATATGTTTTGATGACTCAAATATTGTTTTTTAGGGTCATAAAAAAATAACCTTATCCTAATATCTATCAGAATACATTTCTTTCACACTCTAAGAAGGATCATGGTCACTCAATGGGCAATGGAAATACATTGTCGTATTCGTTCTCGAATAATAATAATAATAATAATAATTTTATTTAGGAACTTAAACATAGTAATTACATAAGTGAGTACGTACGATAAGAACTGCTGTAGTCTACGACTGTGTTGCAGTTATTAACGCTCGCCCTCCACAGACACAAAAAGTTACATCGTTCCATACAAATTTGATGGATAGTGATTTTAAAACTAAGAGCATAAATTTCTTCAGACAAGTAATAACAAAACTGAACAATTTAGTTTAAGATTTAGTCAGTGTTTTGTACATTATGGTAATAATATACATATACACATAATATAATATAATAAACACATAATAAAAAATAATAACTATAATAGTAAAGTAGTAAACTACCAATAAAATTAATGTAATGAATAAATAATATATGAGAAACTTAATCAGAAATGTGTATTTGTGTGTGTGTGCGTGTGTGTGTGTGTGTGAGTATGTGTTGTGAGTGAGTGTGTGGTAAGTGTGAGTATGTATATGCCTTTGAATGAAGTTAATTAGTAATAAATATAGTGTGCTAATTCTTGAATTCTTGAAGTGAGTTAATAGAATCTAAGACCACATGCCTCCAGTCTAAAGACTGCCTAATTAATAGCTAGTTTAATTAACTAACCTAACCTAACACTTTAAAACTTTTTCTGTGTCATCATAATTTAATGAAAGTAACCATTCAGTGACTTTAATTTTTACCTCTCTGTATGTAAGAGGATAGATATTTAGAACTTTATTTACTTGATTATACAGACGACCACTGATGTAGTGATAATTAGAACGAGCCATGGTCAACCGACAGGAATCAAACTTACAGACTCTGTCGTGACGTCTATAGGCCGCAATGAAATTAGAGTCATAAGGAATTTCCGAGTGTTTTCTCAAAACTATCCCAAGGATGAATAACTGCCTAACAGTCAAAACATTGCACAATTTGTATAGTTGCTCTGTAGGAAAGAGAATCGGCTTGAACTTAATCACCTTCAAAACTGCTCTTTGTGCCCTTTCTAGGCGCAATAGAAGTGTTTTATTTGCTCCTCCCCAAATTGTAACACAATAGCCTATTATTGATTGAGCCAGAGCGAAGTAGACAGTCTTAAGAATATCGTCATCGGCAGCAGATCGCAGTCTTTTAAAAATAAAGATCAGCCTTCTGACACGATTTACAGTAATATCTATTTGATCATTCCATGACAGAGTGCTGTCCAAAACAACTCCTAGATATCTAATATTATCGGCTCTGGTTATTTTAGTACACGAACAAGAAGTATTGCTGTTTGTGCATGTGTGGGCTTGAACAGAAAACGTTAAAGGTGGACGAGAAGATTTATTTGGTGCAAAGGTGAGGAGTTTAGTTTTTGACAGGTTTAGGGTCAGCATATTAGCAGATAGCCATAACATAATATTACGAAGAGATGATTCAGCTATACGTCTAGTGTCCTCCCAAGTCTTGCCATGAATTAGGATTGCAGTGTCATCAGCGTACGTAACTATCTGGGAGTTTTTAAATTCCAGTTTGCAGAGATCATTTATGTAGACTAAAAACAATGTAGGCCCAAGGACACTACCCTGTGGCACACCGTAGTAAATTGATTCTTCGTCACTCATTATACCATTTATTACAACACTCTGAGTTCTGTTTGTGAGATAACTAGAAAACATACTGTGTGCCAACCCTCTTAATCCTATACAATTTAACTTTTTGAGTAGAATTTGAACAGAAACAGTGTCAAATGCTTTTGATAGATCCAAAAAAATACCAATAGTTTTGAGCTTAGAGTTTAAATTTTTTGCAATTTTCGAGGTAAGTTCTAAGATAGCAGACTCAGTCGATTTTCCTGAAATAAAGCCGAATTGATTCTGGGCAAGAGTATTATTACTGTTTAGAAAAGATCGTAGTCTTTTATTTAAAATTTTTTCGAATATTTTTGATAGTACGGAGAGCACAGATATAGGCCTGTAATTATCAACACTGTTTCGGTCACCACTCTTGTGTACAGGATGCACTATAGCTTTTTTAAATACCTTTGGAAATATTCCTGTAGAAAGGCAAACATTAAAAACATGAGCAAGAACTGGAACCAATACATGTCGAGCTGCCTTAATTAAAGAAACTGGGATACCATCCCATCCAACAGCACTATTTGGTTTGAGACTGATAATAATGCTGTTTATTTCCTCACAGTCTGTTGCGAGTATAGCCATGGAGTTTGCTAGACTATCATTACTAATGGCGGGATTCGATTTGTCCTTATTTTGTTTAGAATGCGGCTTAAATTTGCTACACATATTTTTACCTATATTTGCAAAATATTGGTTTACTTTATTAACAGAGGATACGGGACAATCATCTATAGATAGGAGTTCGTCAGCTGGAGACTTTGTATTTTTCAGATATGATATTTTCTTTATTAAATTCCAGGTACCTTTAGAATCTTTGCTGTATTTTTTAAACTCATTGCGTTCATATTCAATCTTTATTTTCTTTAAGAGATTGTTGCAGTAATTTCTATAACGTTTGTATGTAATTTGTAATATTATATTGTTCGAATTTTTTTTATATTGTTTTAGTAATTTGTCCCTGTGTCTAATACACCGCAAGAGGCCTTGTGTCATCCAGGGTTTAATAGTCACCTTTCTACTTGAGATTTTAGTGTATTGAGTATGGGAACTTACACTGGATGATAAAGTATTTACTAATAACTTTGCAGTTAGTTCTGCGTCATGTGAATCAAAAATTGTTGAGAAATCCATAGTTTCCAATTCATGAACACATGACTCAATGTCAACTTTTTTGCAAGTCTTATTCTTAATACATTTACTCATCCTCGATTCAAGACTAAGCAAAGTGGGAGCATGGTCTGTGGGCGAACTATCAAGGATTAACGCTACAGCTTTTTTCTTAGTTTTAAGGATTATATGGTCAATGCAATTTTCCTTGTGCGTTGGGAGAATATGAGCTGGGAGCATAGCATGGGATGCAATAGTGTTTAGATAAGGTTCAGCATTTGAATCATTATTCTGTGGGACTATATTGACATTTATGTCACCTATCAGAATAATTGTCTCGAAAGTATTTAAGGACTTCAAAAGTTTGTCAAGACTCGTTATAAAATTATTTCCGTTTTTATGTGATGGTGAACGATAAATTCCCAAAATGACTGTGTTTATTTTTGGAATTTTTAGTATTAGACATTTTGCATCATCAATAATCGGTTCGTTAATTAAACATGTAGATGAATTTTTCACGTACGCTACTACTCCGTCATTTTGGTTGTTAAAGGTTGATTTATAGGAATTGTATCCCGACAAGGTTGGCAATTGGGGACATATATTTGAATGGCGGAAATGTGAATCTAATATTTATTTATAAATTATTTTCTCTACAGTTTTTATTATAATTAAGTTCAAGTATGTTCCAAAGTTTGTTTGTACCTATATTTCAGAAATAAGTCTCTAAAAGAATTCATTTCCACTAGACCTGTCAAGATAGCTAGCGACTTTCTTCTCTCGAGACAACTCTACCCAATAAATATATTTTTGTATCAAATAACCCTCTGTCCGTTGGCAGCCGGCTGGTTGCACCTCATTCATTTTTATACCCTTTATACACTGCGTTCCTATTTTAAGATATAGGTCCTCGACATAAGGTCGTCAATGTGTTATATATTTCATCATCATTTCACTAGTATTATTTTTATAATCCACTCAATTGATTTAATACTATCATAACGTGTAGTAGCGAATTAAGTCTCTTTATGTAAACGTACATTTTATGCCAGGTTAAAAATGGTAATTACTGCGTGTATGAATGGTTTACCAATTAAAATAGCATTTATTACCTTTGTGGCTTAATTCTTATTGTAATTTTCCTTCGTGCTTACGAAATTTACGTGTATTATTAATGATCTAATAGGTACTTTTTTATACACAGCTATAATAGAGTATTTCGTTACTTAAATCTATAATTTATCTTCCAATAAGGATATTACTCGTCTAACGCCTTTGCTTTTAGTTTTTCTCATCACATTATTTAACGTTCAGGCTTGTATGATTTGCACGAATTATCCAAGTATAAACCACACAGTTTAAAACCACACAAGAAAACATAAATTCTGTTACTGTATTGATTCAAACCATCATTTATGAAATAAAAACGTAAATTTCTAAAATGCTACAGTTGGCAGTTGTTGCCTTGACATTTCATCCCTCTTTAACAAAACATTCCACAAATCCAAAGGTAAGAAACCTTTGTGCCAACTTTGGTAATCCCCATAATAAAATAGAATGAAAAAACCTATAAGCTTCAATACATTGCAGTGCAAAAATAACCGATGTAAGAAATAATATTACACAGCGTGGTAATTCTATTAAATCATGAACAAGATTAATTATTATGTATTCATGATATCGTAATAAAAGTAATGAGCCAAGTAATTTTGTATTAGATTGCGGTTTTACGATTGCGAGCATGAGTGTAGCGAATTTTGCGTAACCGTGAATTTTGATAACGGGCATTTCCATTGTATGGTTCATGGTTCACATTTTTCATTCATGTGTTTTAATAGTAAATTATGAAAGTAAATGTTATGGATATTATTTTGCCACTATGTAAGATACTTACCGTATTATTTTTAAACTGGAGCTACTAAGACTACGGGCAAGACGAGCCATTAAGAAAAGAGTAGGACAGCGTAAGCCCCGCCACCCTGTTATGTCCTGCCTATTAAAAATATCTTTTATTGCGTTCTTCTATGCATTTTGGTAAAATCAAGTGTTGTACTTATACTTGTGTAGTATCTCTTGATATTGACATTGCCAATAACTTATGTAGGTGCCGTGAGAAAACATCAAAATATATTTATTAACGCGACATCGTCGCGTTGCCTCCAAGACATCGAAAAAGCTATTATTCCTTGCTAATTAACAACAATCCTACACAAATCAATAACTGTGCCAACAATTAATTACTACGTGCGATAACCTTTGAATTATTTATTAGCTAATTCTGAGTAACCGTAGATAACACGCCACTAATGATGTTAAAATACATTCACGTTTTTCCCTAGAATATTGGAACGGGGAATCGAATGCAACCGCTCTTTGGGAATTGGGACCATGGACGTTGTGCCGTTATTTATCATTGTAATTTTTATATTTATTTTGGAATATACTTAGAATATTTAACACAAGGTTTAAATTATTCTTGTTTATTAAAAATGTTTAAGTTTACGTTTTATTGATAATCGTACTTAAATAATCCTTACCATTTAGCAGTTCATATTTAGTGACACATAAATTCGGTATTTCGAAAACGGTTGGAATTTATTCCAAAATGAGTAGCCTCGTCTTTCACTATGGTGCACGCACGCCGCGGGGCGCTATGCGTCGATCTCAATAGAATTTAATTATCTTACAATTTTCGACTTTATGTCTTCGAAAATAAGTTCGAAAATGAAAAAGGCACTGGTCCCTATACTATAAACTCAATAAGGAATTAAAATCCGAACGGCAGGGTTCCCAGACTAAAGTGATCAATTTCCAACGCCATATTTTTCTGTTTACTTTAACTAACTTATAGATTTTTTTAAATCATTAAATCTTATGCAGCTGAAATCAAAAGTGTGAAATTCATAGTATGATTGATTGGGCTTCTTTGACGACAAGATTTAGAACAGCTAATCGTGTTTATGAAAAGGGTCTTAATTATCGTCCATGCAAAATTTATAGATTGCAATCTCTAAATTGGGTTATCGGTTGAAAAATATGGGAGTGCTCGTTCAGAGGGGCATCAATTAGGTTGTCAGAAACTGCTCGATACAGCGGTGGTTCTTTGTGGCGGCACTAACCCTATAGTTATACCATCAAAATCTCAGGGCTCGGTGCATAATCACGGCCTGGGGGACGGCGCAGGGGTGACTAGAACCCAGGTTCTATTTTATGAGTAATTTCGGGATTTATGTTGATTGAATTTAGAATTTTATTTTTTATGCAAGTTGCCTTTTCCCTTTTATTGGTATAAAATTGCGCATTTTTACAGCATGCCTGTATGATTTTATTGTTTAAATAAACTAAAAATCTTTAAAGTATAATTTTTAAACTCTATATAATTTTGTTCCCGTATTATATCTACTTTCCATTAATAACAATGTATGACATGTATAACATATTCTACAATGTTTTTGTGTAAACCTAATTGGTTTCCCACCCTCAACCACCGTACCTCATACGAACTTTCGAAGAGCAAAACGAAACAATGATTTCTGACGCATTAAATTTTTTTTCAATGCTATAATCATTTATTTTCTGGCCAGTGCAACCCTAAACCTAGACACATGTGCGCTCGACGTATCATTTGCGCTTTTGCACGCCCACTCATTACGGCTCGTAGCGAGCAGCGGGGGGCATGCGATGGATGTGTCGCGTAATCATATTAATGTTGTTATAATGTCACACGGAACCGTGCACATAATGAAAACTCTTTTGTGCGAAAAGAAATTCGCGAATTTAAATTAAGAAGGAGGCGTTCCTTTTTTGAATAGATTGTTCAAGCGTTGTTGATTTTTCAAGGTAAGACAAAAGAGTCCTCTTTTTATGTCATAAATCTGAGAGGATTATAAATCTGAGAGATAAATATCTTCACTCATTCACACCTATCAACTAGCCCCATTTTAGGCAACTAATGCTGCTTGTGATACTGATACTAGATGACGGATAAATAAATTTAATAGATAAATACATATAAATATTCAAAAAATATACAATACACGTATAAACATCCAAGACTGGAGAACAAACGCCTGAATTCATCATACAAAATTTTGCCCCCACCGGGGATCGAACCCAAACCTCTTGAGATGGCGACGCCTTGAGACCGGCGTATAGACCACTCGAACACGGAGGTCGACAATATAGGAGCAAGTATTATTTAAAGATAATAAGATAATACTCTTTATTGCAATTGATAAATTTTACAACTTCATGGTAAAAACAATGTTTGCAAGGGAGGACTTATTTAATTGGAATGTCTTCCAGTCAACCCATTAACGACAGTAATAGCAGTTATAAGTAGGCGACGAAAATGCAACAAGAATACGTGCAAATGTTAAATGAACTACATATACTAAATATAATAGATAAAAATAAATAAATACTTATATACATACATATTGATATATTAATAGATGAATACAAAATGGAGAAAGAAAAAGCAATGTATAGATTAATCAGTTATTTGTGATAAATAATAGTGCTTAAGTCTGGTTTTGAATGAAGATATTGATGGACTCTCCTGGATAGAGGCTGGGAGACAGTTCCACATTTGTGCGGCGCGGAACGAGAAGGAGTTAAGAAGGAAGTTGGTATTACACCTAGGGAGGTCCAGCATTTTAGTAACACATAGACGCCTAGGGCGGGTGGACGGTGGACACAACTGGAAACGGGAACGGAGGTAGGAGGGGGCATTGGGATCATACAAAATTTTGTATAAGGAAGAGAGGATGTGCATATTACGACGATCTCGAATGGGGAGCCACTTTAACTCCTTACGAAATGCTGAAATACGAGCATATTTTGAGAATTGTTTTTAAAGAGAATAAGAGGCATGTTTTCTCTAATGTTTAATTAACCACATGCCTCATTTTTTTTTTGCTTTAGTGTTCCTTGCAACAGCCACATATATACATAAAATAGGTAGGTAATACATATTATCATTACGTCTCTATCCCCAAAGGGTGTAAATAACCCACATTTCGCCCGATACGTTAAATCCCCATGTTACAGGTTGCGAGCCTGTAGCCATGCACCGAGTATAATACGATTTACTGTTGAAAATGCATTTCTCATAAAAACGCTTGCGTTAATTTTATGTTTCTTATCTGTATGTTTGAATAATAACTTACTTTTATCGCTGACGGCTGACCGGTGCATCCTCATTGACATACGATTGATTTACAGTTGAGTTTGTTGTTGTTATATAAAGCAATAACTTCAATATATTCTTAAAATTGTAAACAACATCCCTTGGGCGGTTGGCATTTAGATATTAATTGGCTTCGTTTTTGATATTAGGTTCCTTGAAGCCACTTTGAATTAGAACCGTTGATCCTGGTTACTGTTGCAAGTATGACCGAAAACGGCAGTCAAAAATACAGTTTTGGAAAACCTGAATTGAAAATTTTAAATAGTAATATTTAAAGAAGCGGTTCCCGAGTTTGGAGGGAGGGGGCTCGCGGCCACTCGTTCGATAGGCCGCGGGATTCGCGGGTTCGATCCCACCGCCTGTACCACTGAGTTTGAGTAAATATATGTACAGTTGATTGTGAATATCGCTTGGCTCACATTGTGCCCGGTGCATGGCAACAGGCTCGCCACCTGTCACATGGGGACTTACATATCTAGCGAAATGTGGGTGTTAACGGCTCTGGTTCTTTTTAGGGAAAATAGGCGTGATGATATGTAACATAACATTACATATTAATAATATTTAATACTCACTACGATTCCGAACTATAAATGAGCTGGAAAACATGTCTCACTATCTACTATGTCAATGTTAGCGTATTTTATGTCTACAGACATAAGGTAAATGACCTTATGAATAAGCGATTAGTTTTTTTTTATATAACGTAGGTATTTGACTATCATAACTTGATGCTTATGAGAAAGCCAAAATTTTGTCCCGAAGTAGTCTTTATCAAAATATTAATTAACCACTTAAACGAAGGGAACTGTAACTTAAATAAATTATCATTAATTAATTGATAGTTCTCTTCTACCTGTCCAAAAGTCATTGGCATATTAATCGTAGAAAATGTATGATATTTTAAATTACATTTGAAACGTACGACGTTAAAGTTTCTTTAAATGTATCTTTAATTTAGAGTGTTCACCTTTGTACATAATTATGAAAAATTTTTATGTATTTTCGAAACTATATCCTGATACTATTAGGTCCTTACCTATGAAATTGGTGTTTTGTATGGAGATTTTGGGGAATTCTGCATTTTCCATACTAACATTTTATCAGTTTTCTTTACAACGACAAATCCAGAGATAATAATATTTGGCATGTATCATTAGACAAGCTTTAGTAATATGTGTAATATCACACTTCATAAAAATTATTTATCGTTTTAAGTGAATGCAAATAAAATGATGTATTCTGGAGGCACTTAAAAAGAGTTGTCTCCGTGTCCAATTTTAACACAATTAAACTTACAACAAATTATCAAAACAAATCAAAAGAGCTCAAAAATATAGTCTATTTTTAGACGAGGTAATTATTTTTTAGGAATACTCTGAATCTAAATAGTTACAGACAAAATCCTAAGAGAGAAAATAAAACACCAATTTCATAGGTAAGGACCCAATATGAAGCTAAATTCCCACGGCTTCGGTCGGTGCTATTGCCGATCGACGCAGATTTATGAATGAAATTCAAGCATGAATTTGTATCGTCGGTCGGTAATACCACCGACCGTGAGAGCCAGCTTAAGGCAAGCGATATTCATAATAACTTAAACCTATTCAAACTCCACATCGAACCGGCGACCTTTTGTACAGTAATGTTTTACCAAACACACTATTCGGAATCTTTTGTAAAAACCTGTGCAGAGCGAATTAACTTCGCCTTCGCTAACATTGTTTCTGTGACTACTCATTGTTCAAGTCTGTAGTATCCTATAGTAATTTCCTAGAACAATTAGTGCGATGCGACGGTTCTCGGAAACTGACGTTATCATTAAACGTGTAAGAGAAATAACCAAGCACAAAAGGTGTGAAAAAACGTAGAACTAAATAATAGATCAGTAATAAAAGTGAAGCGACGTGAAAGCTGTTTTGGCGCATCAGTGTAATAATATGTTAATTGACTCTTGAAGTTTTGAAGTTTCTGCTGAATAAGGTAAAAATTGTATTACTTTAAAAACATTCAAAATATTCTTTAAAGATATAAGAAATGTCTCTCTGTCCTTGTATGAACTTTGATTGTAAACTGTACACATTTTTTTCTATACATTTACTTTCAGTTTGACAGGTACAGATTTAAAGTAAATTACTAACAATAGGTACTAGGGGTGCTATTCTGTAACAAAGAACTGTCTTTTAGAGTCTAGTAATATGCGAATACGCATCCTCAACCAAAGTAAGCATGCCTTCTCGGCAGTAAATAACTTGTGCATTTTACTTTGTGCTGCATGTAGAGCTGGCAGCAGTCTTATCAGATTTGTTCCCTTTGAGAAGCTTCGCGTGTATCTTTCAACATCAATTACCGTGCATCGACGAGCAGTAGATTGACAGCACGGCCTGTTTAAAATGCAGTTCTGCTTTTTATTGAAATATGTTCCTGTTTTTAGTGTCGATAAGACTCAAAAAAGTTAACAGTCAGTTGTAACACGTTTCCTATTGTTTAATAAATCTATTACTTTTATGATGTTGAAAGGCTTGTTATAAAAAGCTAATGAATGATAAGTACTTTATGAGTGTATCTTTATTATTGTCGTCCCCCTTCTACCTATATTATGTTCATATAATTTTTATTTGTTAATAATTTCTTTTGCTACAGGTTTAAGCCCTAATAATATGTTTGTAATTAAATTAGTAAAACGTGTATTAATGTATGGTGCGAATTCAATGTATGATTCGTTAAGGAACTGTTAGGTTTTTAACTATAACGTTTTCTTTGCAATTATAGTTACAAGAGAGAAGTTGTAGCCCTATCAAGGTCTTGTTACCAAAGTCATGAATAAAACAAAGTTGTTTATATTCTTTTTATCATTTCAGAACAATAAAACATACAACAAAAAGAAGACAGTATCCATGATTTGTTGCATAGAGACATTACCATAATCTATCCTTTCGGGCGTTGGCGCAAAGCGTATTGATATGTATACTAGCACCCTTACTAATAAACGAGGTATAAGGTTGAAATAGTTATTCAGTGTTTTGTCTTCGTCAGACATTGAGAAGACAGTAGTAGTCAGAAAGTGACAAAACACTGAATAACTATTCCTTCCTTATAACTCGTCTATAAGTTAGGGGGTAGGTATATAAGTTAACGAAGTGGCATATAGTAATACCACAGTATAAGTAATAGTACTAGTGCGTAAGGTATGCCGAGGGCGACACGCTAGGGCAGCGGCTCGCGACCGGCAAGTCGCAACTCGCGATAGCGGCGTCACGCTCTAGCGTCGTGGCGTAGCAATGCTCAGATACCGCCAATTAACAACTTCCATGGACGCATTGTTAACACGACCACTGCAATTTGCGGTTACGTGATAGCGGTCAAAAAATTATGTACTACCTTTGTATCTGTCTCCACGTACGTTGTCAAAGACTAGCATATTTTATATTATAGTTTTTTACTATTTATTAATTACTTGTAGCAAGTGAATGCCGGCGTTCGCGAACAATAGATTTTCACTATTTTGTCTCGTTTTGTGGCCTTTTAGAAGTTAATGACATAAACTATTATTGTTTAAAAAACGCTTCTTAAAACTGTACTGGAAAACCACGTCTGTCCTCGACAATGTTTAACAGGACTTGTCAACACGAATAGTGATCTCGTTCGATATTCAATGATATTACAATGTAACGAGCGAGCGCAGGTCGTCGACCGAAATCGGCGCGCGCGACCTTGCACGCGCCTCACCTACATACGCCGCGCTTTCGGCAGACGACAAGACCACTTTTGCTTTCGACATTCGCAAAAAATATCAAGTCGAATGTATTGAGCTATCTTAGGACTAAGGTTTAGTTATGGAAATGTGTTCATGAGCTCTTCATTTGATCCCAAAGATGGAACGTAAAGTTAATGCCTAATAAACAGCTTCCTGCTCTTCTCACTAGCCCAGCTCACTGCTTGCGTGCTCGTGTTATGGGTAATAGTTTACGAGAAAATGTAGTTCGTAACTATGTGTATTGTTCATAAATTTCATAATATTATCAATATTTAAATAAACATATATTATACTCCCACGGAGCCGTGTGGTAGCGGCTCATTAAAAGAATACTATCAACCCATATCTTCCCTTGGGTGTCGTAAAAGGCGATTAAGGGTCTAGGTCCCTTAGTCGCCTTTTGTGCGAAGCTGCACTGCACAGCTCACCATCTGTCACGCCGAATGCAGTCACTGCTTGGTGATGCGCGGACTATGGCAGTGGGCTGCTTTGGTGGTGCTTTTGTCTAGTCTCTGACTAACCCTTAGAGGATAATAGTCTTGATTATATGTATATACTCCCATCATCGGAGTAGAAATGTTTGTATTCATCACACATACATCTGCCACATCGAGAATAGATCCAGGACCTCTTGATTTGGCTCTGAGAATTGTTTCTACTGACCCCAGGTCTCTTCCACGGAAGGGCAAAGAGTGCGTGTCCTAAAGTTTTAGTCGGTATTCTCGGTCGATGCCGAGTCCCACACATGCCTACCGCTTAATCAGTGGTAGTTATGGTCCGTAAATAGGATTTTGTCCCCGTCAAAAAAGGGACCTCTTAATTTAAAAGTCAGGGTCACCAACCACTCAACCAAGCAGCTCTAATAATATGATAACACGTTTGATCCAACCAATTTTTCTCCAATGTTTTCTTATATTTAACGAAACCAACATTACTTAAGCCAAACCCAAAACAATTTTTGGCTTAAGATTTTTCCTCGACATTTCATTTAGATTCGGATCTGAGATAAGTAAGATATCTTAAAAATTGTTCTCTAAAATTAGGTCAATTAAAGACAAAACTCCTAGTAAAGTGCGAAAAAGAGGGGAACACGGTCTAGTTATAGGTTGCGGGTCCACAAAGAGCGGCAGTGCACCCTTGATGGGCTCAGACGCCACCCCGCGCCACCCTCTGCCCTACACCCTACTGAAGAGCTCGCGCCATAATCCCCACAAAAATAACAAAAAGCGCGACTGCAAGGTTCATAATCGTATGACAGCAACATCTGGCTACGTGTCAAAATTGTGTTATTCGGATAACACCCTCGTTTACCTGTGGATCTCATCGGACAAAGACTGAAATGCGAGTTTTTACGACAATTTTGTGGAATCATTCAAGTATACTGTGGGATTGTAAGAGCTTCTTTTCTACCTTCATAATGTTGTAGCGTTCATAAAACTTCGTAAAATTTTAAATACTCGTAAATCGATAACAATCACAAGACAAACCAAAAAGTAAACGCTAATTTCTTACACATAGAGCGTAGCTGTGTTAGTTCGTGCGGTGAATGTCACGCGGCCGAAAATAATTCAGAGTTCGAACGGTCGGTCAGCGCAGCGGCGTGTCTCGTTGCGTCACTGCACTGGACCGGCAGGGCATTGCACCTTGCACCGCTCACAACAACGCGCCGACAAACGTGTATGTATGCCGTCCCGCTCTGGCAACTACTCGCCTATCCTCGTGTACGATCGATCGGTACCATTCAACAGCTGATTGTCATTAAGCGCTATCGTAAATCGTAACACATTTATGAAATGGAATGTTTATCGAGTCGCAATTCACTGTTCGACGATGTTCTAATAGGTCATTTTTTCTCGTTTCAGTGGCGTAGCGGTGCTGAGTCCGACGGAAAGTAGCGGATGCAGCGGCAGTGACATCACCGAGCCTGGCTCGCCGTGCAGCCCCGAGTCGTCGTGCAGCACCGCAGAGGAGAGCGCGGGCGCGGGCGCGCGCATGCCGCCGTGGGCGAGCGACCCGGCGCCGCCGCCGCGCCGCCTCGCGGCACAACCCGCGCCCGTGCGCCGCCCGCACCCTCCCATACATCGCCGCATCACAGAATACTTCAACCATAAAATGAAGCCTCAGAATGGCCTTAAACGTGATGCTAACGCCACCAACAACGAAGACACCAAGCGAAAGTGCCTTCCTAAAAATGGCGTCACTCACGATTTGGAAAAATATATATCATACTTATCGCAAACGCTTAGTCCTAAAGTTTTAATGGAAGTGGGAAAACAAGCTGAAACAAAGCAGACTAATCCAACACCAAATGGCTTGGTCGATTGTAACAAACCGACTGATCTCAGCAATATGACGCCAAGTTCAAACGGGATAATCGACTTTGGTCGACCCAAGGAAGGCAAGGAAAAAACGCACACGTCGATGAATGGTTTTATGGAATTTCGACAGGGCACTGAATTATATACTAAAGAAAAGCTTTCAAATGGGCTTTTTAACGGGTCGGTCGACGGTAAAAAGCAAACCCTCGATACTAAGATGTCACCAGACCCATCCGCCAATTGCACAGTAAATAGTAGCACTAAGTTAGGAGCAGCTAAAAGAAAAATAGGAATACCAATGTCAACCGAATTGAATGGCGTAAGAATAGCACCAGCTACCTCTGCCAGTCAATCGCCTAGAAAGTCATTTAAACCTGATTCTAGAGTAAATGGTATTGTAAGCTCAACAACAAAATTAGACAGTAGAATGAATGGGGTTACTTGTGGATCAAATAATTTAAGTTTGAATTCAAAATCCACAACTACTAAGAAGGAACCAGCTAAAAGAAATACACAACCCAAACGGACTAATCGAAAATCATCAGCGTGTATTGCAAATAGCAAAAATCTTACATGGTCCAAAGCGAACAATTTAAAACAACTCCAGCAACAAAATTGCATAAATTCTATCCAAAGTTCATCCGCTAATAATGTTCCGGGTGAGGCTAACACAGCACCAAAGATGACTATTCCAAATGGTGTCCGGCAAGTTTCAATGACCGTCAATGGTAGTCTTGGGAATTTAAATTTACCAGTAAAGAACTTACAAAACTGCCATCAAATAAATATACCACAACCATGTAATGGAACTGTGCCTTCAAACAATTTGACTTCTTTTGTAACTGTACCTCCCAATGTAATGTTGACTACTCTAAGGATACCTCAAAATGGATTACCGGCTCAAACGTTAACACAACAAAGTAATATGACCGCTTTTAATAGACCAAATGTAAATGTGACAAGCCCTTCTAAATTGAACGGCCAATTTGTATTTCCTCTTGTACAAAATATAAACGGAACAGTTGTACAAATACCTAATCTTATGGCGAAGATGCCGAACTTTGTTCTTCCTCAAGCCCCGCAGTTAGCTTCGCAACGGCAAGACCATCTACAAAACCAACTGCAGAATCAACAAGCGGCGCAAATATTAATAAACGGTACACTTCTAAAGTTAGCCAATACAATGACTTCTGCGTATACAAATGTGAACAAACCTGGTACAGGTGCAAATCAAGCTATTTCTATGATAAACAAAAATGTTCCAGGTATTACGTCTGTTGGAATGACAGTCCCTAGCCAGAATTATACAGTTAATCTAAGTCACCCAATGCTCATGCCGCAACCTGGGTTTATAGTTACATCTGTGCCAAATATCAATGTGAAGGAGACTTGGAGTTACACAAATACAAACACGCCATCGTCCTCTCAAACAACGTGTTCTAATCCTATAGTTCATCATCCTCCTCCGCTTCTTGCTAACTTCACTTCACAAGCATTACATTCTAGTAGTATACCCATAGCACCCGTGAAACCACCTGATAACCCTATTCAAGGCACTGATCCGCCTAGTAGCACAGTAAAGGATATTAATGAAGTTAGTGAAGTGACAAGTTCAAAGTGTGATATACCATGGCTTTCAAAAACTGTTAATAATAACATTGTTCCGTTAGATTCTAATAAAATTACTTCGAGGCCTTTTGCACAAGTTAGTTTATCAGAGAAATTAGACGAATTAGCTGTAGAAAATGTTAAACAAACGAAAATTAAGGACGAAGAAGACGAGTCAAATTTATTAAGGAATAGTAGTAGGAACGAAGAGTTGAGAAAAGTTGAAGAGGTTGCGAGAAGAGAAGAGACGATTTTCACACAAATAACAGTCCTGAAGGATGTCTCGTCGAACGTCCAGAACTCTGTGATAGAAGCCAATTTCTGTAGTGTCACTACGGAGTCGTCGGAATCGGGGATAGGCACAGATAAGTCGATAGATTCTCCGAGTGATTCACAGACGAGCAAGGAGTGTGATGATGACTCCTCGTTATCTTTGAGTGTCAGTGTGTGTTCTGTGGAAGTGCAGAGTAGTCAGAAAAGTCCAATTCTAAAGCAACCTAAAACGTTAAGGTTTCCACCTAGAAATCTTACGAAAACTGATAGCAATAAAAGAACTTCTAGTACAGATACAACATCGACAATAACTTTATGTAGATGGGAGAACTGCAAGAGGGAGTTCGAGAGCGATACGGATCTATTGGAGCATTTACAGGTGAGATTCTTATTAATATGTTTTATTACTACAAAATCCTTGACTTCTTCCCAAACAATCGAGTAAAGTTAAAGAAAAACCAATTATATAAAGAAAATAACTCTATCAACTCCCAGAGTATAGGAATTCAGCAAATCCTGTTTGGAAACCCTGAGACGACAGTTGTTGCAATAAAATTGACATTTACTTTTCAGTCGGTGCATGTGGAAAGCCAAGCAGGGAAAGAGAACTACGTATGCCTATGGCAGCAGTGCAAAGTGCGAGGGAAGCCTTCATGCTCGCGACTCTGGCTGGAGCGGCACACACAGTCGCACGGCGGCAACAAGCCCTTCAAGTGCATCGTGGACGGCTGCGACAGGCGGTTCTCTACGCAGGTAATGGATATGTTCTTTGATCTGAACAGTAAAGTCAGAAAACCTTAAGATTCAACCTAGAACTCTAACGAAAACTGATAGCAATAAAATCACTTCTAGTACTTGAATCACTGACTTAACTGTAATTAATTGTAATTTTAATAGACTTCTTAGAAAACTTTGTTAATACATTGAGTTTTCAGTATGTTGTGATTAAGATTGGTTTATCTTGCTGCAATACACAGACATACTTATAAACATGACTATTATCCCCTAAGGGTTAGTCAGAGACAAGGCAAATGCACTGCAAAAACAGTCCGTTGCAATAGTCCGCACTTCACCAAGCAGTGATTGCACTCAACGTGATAGGTGCTGAGCCCGCTGCGCGGTCTTGCTGCAATGATGCATGGAATCTTCTCTCGTAGTTAGTAGTTTTAAATTGAGTAGCTTAGTAAAAGGGCCTATAATCGACGTGAAAATGATGAAATATTGAAAAAAAACTGTTTATTTTCCCCAGTGAAATGCGACTTTAAGTCTTATACATTGAATTACTGTCAGCGTAGCTCAATGTAGCGACCACTGTACGTAGTCTTCCTCTTTTTCCCGATTCCCTATTCCTGTTCCCTGTTCTACTGTACGTAGTATATTGTTATTTAGTTATTTCAAGATTTTCATATATGTATCTCATCTCATTATGGTCTCATTAATATCAATCATCAATTGTTTAATTCTAAATAATTTGTAATTATGCAAAATGGTAAGTAGTTCTTGCTATGGAATTCGAATGTTTGTAAGTCCCACCAATTGGTTACTAATGAATAAATTCATATTAAAGTAATTTGAATTAGTACCAACCATAGAAATATAATTTGTGTATTTAAAGATTTTACGAAGCCTTGTTAATAACTCTGAACTTAATTTACATCTCTATTATCATCGGGTTCATTCAAATTTGGAATACTAGTTCGAATATTTAAATTCATATATATTTTAAGAATATAGTTTATGCTTTAATTTTAAATGCTTTTGCTTTTAAGAAGGTATTTATGCTGTGTTTATATATGTCTTCAAATCACGACCAAAACTAGTAATTGGATCGAACGTAATTTTATTTAATAAATATACAGGTGTTGGTTTATGGGTTCTCGTTAGTCATTTTAGAACAGGTGCGATTAAGTAATAAGTTTAAAATTTAATTAAAGCACACCAATATTAAGATATTGGGAAGCCATAAATGAAATATTTTTGACGTCCTTCTAAATATTCCGTCGTAACTAGTCGATAGAATAATTTAATCCTTGGTTTACTATAAAACCCATTTCCTAACAATCTGTATATCAACTATAATTGTTAAAATTTTGCCGTCCTGCCGCGCCGTCCGTGATTGTCTTGATTTTCAATTTGTGTTTATCAGTAGGTAGCTCTTATGTCTCTAATGTTTTTTATCTGGTTCGATACAGTTACTAGGCACATCGCTATTATTATATGAGTATGAGTATTCAGTAATTGAATTTTTATCACTGTATCAATGTTCACCAAGGCTTATAGATCTTAGTGGTGTGCCCCAATTGGCGATGATTTCGAGATATTCCACAACCTGCCGTAAAATATATTTGTATATTGTATTTTCTTTCCCAAGGTCTGATGACTCAACCAAAGCTATCCCCGATGCTGGGACCCACAAGTTTTATTATTTCATGTCGCCTAATAAAATTATTACAAACATTTAAATTACACAATATAAATTTATTGGACGAACACCTCTTTCTTGTACACGTAGTCGTGTTTGTGATCTTCCATCTGACACACAACCATCGCTGGCTTGCAGATGTTAGACATTAGTATGCTCTTAATTTGACCAGCAATAGATGCAGATTGTATGTCAAATCAAAGGTATTACAATCGCGATTACCTTTACGAAGTGCGGAGGCTATTTATTTTGATTATCCAACATCCGTCGGACAACAATAATGGACTGAAACAACTTGAAACAAGTATTGTACTAAATCTAATTAGAAAATAAGTTTATTTCAGATTTAATAAAACGAAAAGAAAACTGTAAGGTTCGAAAAAGAGTAGTATTTTTATATCCTTATACTGTAACATGTTGTAAAATAGCTCTTGTAAACTTACAGATCTTATTGGAGAGGCATGTGAACAACCACTTCAATGAGGTGTCTCCCAACAACAACAGCAGTAAGAAGGCAGTGGACAGCGCGGCGAAGCTTTTGCGGCGGAATGGGAAGAAACTGCGGTACAGGAGGCAACCATGGTCTGGTGAGTTCTCCACGCAATTACTTGGACTATTTACTGTTCACTTTGCGAGAAGATAGAGAGGCGAGAAGCGATGAGTAGTTGTCCAGGAACTTAATCTTTAGTACCTATTCATGGCACAAGTCATAGATGATGATGATGATTTGGTGCCATAGATTTACAGTGATCTTGTCATCACGGACAAAGAAATTCAAGCGCTCAATTTTGTGCGCACATCTAGTGCATGGAATTCTACCTCCATTTTACCTCCGTCCTACAAGAGAAGCGTGAAATGCACCTAATGAGCCAGCAAGGTGGAGGTGGCTAGAGCTGCTGTTCTCTGTGGCCCAAGCTATTTCTGTAAATACACTCTTACTGCTTACCATAGTGTTGAGTCATTTTCTGTGCTTTTTTTTTTAGAAAAAAAGTACTATAACGAAGTATAGCTAAGTACTAAGTAGGAATGAATATCGTAATGTACTTTTGAGAAATCGACGGATGTCCTAGGCGAACCTAAGACCTAGGTCGACGTCTATGTCCTGAATTTTTGTCATCCGTCTGCTGTATTTAGAGGGGTATTGTCAGGTATGCATGGGCCATTTATAGAGCGACTTATTTTGGCAACTAAAAATGCTATAGCCTTCGACGAATTCTGAGGATTCTGAGCTGTCAGTAACGAAGTAAAAAGATTCATCATCATGTCAGTTGGCAGATGTTCACTGTTGGACATAAGCTCTCCCAAGGATTACGGTACCAATCCAGCGGCTTCCCGCGACCTTCATCAGATCGTATCGGACCGTACCGTGGACGCGCGACCTACGATGCACCTTGTACGTCGGATACGCGAGAGTCTTTACGCCTCAGCGGCCGTAAGTTCTGCGAGCAATATGTGTCCTGCCCACCGCACTTATGGCTCGCAATTCGAAAAGTTTTTTTTTATAGAGATATTAGTAGTTTCGATATGGTTCCACCAACTCCGATTAATTGATCTAAACGAACTCGGTAACATGTTTTGATTAGCTTATGCTTAGTTGTCACCCGGAGTTGGTAAAACCAAAACAATAAATATTTTTAATCGTTAAGAGTAACCAACGAATTAGGGATGATGGTTATAGAATACTAAATCCTTAAAAAATGGTTCCACGATCAAGTGGGCGGGCAGATTTCCCAAGAACAAAAAAAAACTTCCAAAATACGGAAAGTAAAAAACAAACCGGGATCTGAACAAAAGATAGTTTTGTTTTTAAACTTCTAGATTAAGTCTGTCTTGTACTTCGTCTTGGTACTAGAAAATTATACGAGTATTATCTGATAATCGACTTCCTAATAAATGACTGACACCTACTGCATCACACCATCCTCGCTTCTGTCACCACTACCACACATGTGCCACGTAACACACTGGGTTGGTTTGACATAAAATTTTCATTTTAACATTATTTTCCTAAGTGAAGTCGCACAGAAAATGAATGGTTGGGCGCAATAATGAGCTGACAATAAATTTAGCCAAGTATTTGGTTTTGTATGTGCGCGTATCGCGTGAGTATTATTAGTGTAATGGTATGAGCTTGGAACCATGTTTTGGCGTACGTTAGCGAGTTCTCATTCTGTATCATTCTTAATTCGTTGTCTGTAACCTGTATAGTCCATGATGTAAACGCAATGAATTTTGGTATCTCTTTTCTTTCTTACGGCCAGCTTCACCACATTTGTAAATATTTTGATTAATTGACAGATAAATACAGTCGAAAAGTGTACCGTTTCAAAAAAATTCTGTGGGCATCTGATGATGGTGAAACCGAGCCTCGTTCTTCGCACTTGCGTCTTATGATAGTCTATAATAGTCGGTTTGGTATTCCAGCGCGTATGTTCGATTTCTTCGACGCGGGTATGATGGAGGGCCTGGCGTGGCGGCTGTCGCGTTGCACGCGCTGGCGGCTCGGCGGCGCGTGTCCGCTGCGGGAACCTGCGGGGAGACACACGCTGACGCTTCATGCGGTGTTGGCGGCGACGCGGTACAACGCCACCGCGGCCAGGACTGAAGCGCTGCTCACCTACTACCCGCCGCACGTGTGAGTATTATATGTTTCATTATTTAGTTCTAGATCACCTTCGCCCCGAATCTTCTGACCTTTTATGCATACATAGGTACATATTGGGTCCTTACCCATGAAATTGGTGTTTTTTTTCTCTCTTAGTATTTTGTCTGTAACTATTAAGATTCAGAGTATTCCTAAAAAATAATTTCCCTCGTCTAAAAATGGACTATATTTTTGAGCTCTTTTGATTTGTTTTGATAATTTGTTGTAAGTTTAATTGTGTTAAAATTGGACACGGAGACAACTATAGATAATCCACGGAGATAACTATATAAAATCCCACCAAATATAACAAAACTGCCTTTTCATAAATTTAAACCTTATATTAAAAAAACTTTAATGAAAAAAGGCTATTACAAAATTCAAGAGTATCTTGAAGATAAAATGGTGTGGAAATAGTTATGTAATAAATACTGTTATCTTATGCATGTTATTTTGATGGACTGATAGGAATTAAGAAATAATGTAAAAACATATTTAAAAGTGACAAAAATTTTTTTATGATTGGCTATTTAAAAAAGTGGCTCATGAGTTTCTTGCCGGGTTCTTCTCATGAAAAGCCTTACTCTCGGAATCCGGCC
Organism: Parapoynx stratiotata; assembly: GCA_910589355.1. Lineage (NCBI taxonomy): Eukaryota > Metazoa > Arthropoda > Insecta > Lepidoptera > Crambidae > Parapoynx > Parapoynx stratiotata. The sequence continues at coordinate 15,429,343 of OU342460.1, read as the reverse complement.
GCTTGTATCGATTACAACCACAGTCAACGAAGTACCTGTACTGTCCTGTGGATGTACTTGTTACAAGCGCTCGCGGTAATGAAGTTAAATACAATAGTATAATTTAATACTGTAATTTAAAATAATTTACAATAAACTATTTATTTGTAAAATACATAATATGTAAAATGTTAAATGTTGACGATTTTAAGTGCCGAACTTGGCCTATGAAATAAAATTATTTTTGATTTTGATTTTTTTTGACTCTTTTTAAGTGCCTCCCGAATACATCATTTTATTTGCATTCACTTAAAAACGATAAATAATTTTTATAAAGTGTGATATTACACATATTACTAAAGCTTGTCTAATAATAGATGCCAAATATTATTATCTTTGGATTTGTCGTTGTGAAGAAAACTGAAAAAAATTTAGTATGGAAAATGCAGAATTCCCCAAAATCTCCATACAAAACACTAATTTCATAGGTAAGGACCTAATATATATAATCATGACTATTATCCATTAAGGGTTAGACAGAGACTAGGCAAAAGTACCGCAAAAGCAGTCCATTGCTGTAGTCCGCGCTTTACCAAGCAGTGACTGCACATTTGCTCAGGAGGTGACAGGAGGTGAGCCCGTCGCTACTATAAGCTATTGGATGGTTGTGCAGTTCCAAGTCCATTAGTCGCCTTTAGTCTACCTTTTTTTTGACTTGGACAAATCATGTTTACGGACCTTACTTATCGCTGGCTAGGCGATAGGCGCGTGGGACTCGCTCATCTCACCGAATACCTACTAAAACTCCCCGATATACCAATCCAAGCGATTCTCCGAATCGAACCAAGGCCTCCCGACCTAGTAGTTCTAATCCAAGACGCCTCTTCTCTCGCCTCTATGGCGGGCATAATCTCGGAGGCATTCTGGATCTCTGTTTAAAGAGACGCCGTCCTAAGGTTGTCTTGTGACTCCTACAACAATGTGCATTGCCGCCGGCCTTGTCGCCTGACAAGCTGCGCTGTGCCGGCGGCTCTAATACCCACTTTGCCGTGCAAGGAGCCGCCGCCGCCGGCATGGCCAGACATGCCTCGAGGCAAAAGTGTAGGAGCAAGGAATGGCTCATAGAATTCCTGCCCCGAAAATCTGTCCAGCTGGTTGTAGGAACGATCTATAAAAGGATTCTTCCTTGTCACACGCAATCATCATCAGTCTATAGTCGTCCACTGATGACTTCTAGATGCTTATGCTTTATAATTGGGGCGCTTAGACCATAGGTTTTTCATTCAGGCTAGTTAATTCAGGGTGTTTTAATTCAATATGCTGGCAAACAAGCAAAATGACACCCAATGGTATGTCGATACAGTTGCTTTGAATACGCGTGATACCTATAAAAAATTAATCTGCTTTTAACTATATTCATTTACATAAATAATGCAAGAATAACGATTTATTTTGAAACCAAGCGTGTAAATTTTGTTTTAACGTTTACTGCGACGTCACAGTCGTAATTTTGAGACGGGGAATCCGAACTGATTGGAAGATACCGATACCGCCGGTCAACCAATTATCACAAAACCAGGCATTTTTTTAATTTTTACAGCCATTCGAAAGAGCGCAGCCTAGTTAGCAGCGGGCATCCAACAACCTCGACCAATCGTCAGGGTTTTCGGATACCGCAGTACATGCATTTGCGTTATCTTTGATTACAATACGGGATTACAATACGTTTTTGTATGTGCTAACCTGTGACATAATATGTAAAGCAACAGTCGTCAGTAATTTCACTGTCTGACTTAGGGTCCTTTCGCACAGACCGGCTTGGATCGGAGAGGACTTTTTATTACGTTTAAAATAGCATTTTGAGTCATTGCAATAAGGTTTATTTTTGCGTTCCACTTCTTATGTTATTGTCTCTAGCAATCACTCTCGAGCAATCCCAATAACAAAAAAAGTGAAACGTAAAAATAACCCTTATTGCCATCACTGAAAGCGCTATTTTAAACGTAATAAAAAAGTGCTCTCCGATGCGAGCCGTTCTATGTGAAAGGACGCCAACCCTTACGATAATAGTCTCCTTATGATAGAAATCAAAAACCCTAGAGACTAAATTCTAGAGAACTAGTTCTTTGTATTACTTATATTGTATACTTTAGGTTTTATTAATAGATGTGCGAATACGATACTTGAATTGTTTATACAGTAATTTGATAGTTCAGTGTCACAGTTAAATGTGTGTCAGGCTTATAGTAGCTGCGTGGCAATATCGCAAACAATGAAAGTATCAACTTACATTGTTTCCAGGATTGTGATTAAGCAATTGTTCAAATAACAAGTTATTAGTTTCCATGGTTGACTTATTAATTTGAATTAACCTCGGTTTCGTTTTAATGAATGAACTTCACAGAAACTGTATTTTGATATTCTTTGCACCTGGATTCCATGTGGTCTTCTGTAAAAAGATATTAATTCTTTAATATCGTTGATGCATTTTATGACGGCAAGAGCCTAACGCTCTTAACACCTTAGCATAGAGCCTAAATTCGAATGCATGAAGCGCCTCTGTGCTGAAGGGTAAAAAAAACATTTTTTTTTATAATATTCTAAGTAAACAGTTATATAGTTTTTTTAATACAAGAACAGTGCCCTGGTGAGAGGCACAGCGAATTATCTTTTATATTCCTTTTTATCTATAGGTAACTATTACTATATACCTGAAAAGTTCCCTTGGTTCTTTTCTGTACCTCTGGTGATGAAGTCATAATGAATTTATAATGTTAAAAGTAATATCCCTTCAAATATATGTAATCCAATTGCTCAATTCTGAGCTTAACGCGTGTAAGCATACTAAAGAATGACATTTCCTCAACAGGATCGAAGACGAATGGGTGCCAGAGAAGGAAGTGAAGCGGATCAAGAGAGTGGAGATCGCTCAGCTGCCGACACACACGAAGATCCTCCTGTACGACCAGTTCTGCGCGTCCTACAAGCAAAGCACGGTCGTCAGGACTCCGCGGCCGACCTCCACGAGGATGCTCAACAACCTCATCGCGAAGCAGAAGGGAGAGTGCCGCAGCGAATGTGTCTCCGCTCCGCTAGTCTTCCGCGAAGAAGAAAGAAAACCAGAAGTCACAGGAGCCAAGAAGAGAAAAATGGGCAGAAGATACGGAGGAGACTGCTTCTGGCCCTCCGGCCGGTAGCTCTCCTGCGACGGCACTGAGATTACTACCAAAAGCGAAGTGAATCCGACTGGACAGTATATTTTTTTTATTAGAAAAATAATTTAGCGGAATTATATTTTTTAACATTTTCATTACAGTTATTGAGTAGCTTCAGCTAGTAGTCTCAATGGCCGAAGTGCGTAAGATTGTAAGCGGTGTAGGTAGCGCAACTGGCGCCGAGCGAGTTGCCTCGGCCCGGGAAGTTATCGCCAAAGATACGTGTGGCGCACGGAAATTTATTCACAAGACTGATGCTTACTTTTTTATAATGATATTGAGCGGCGGAAAATCGAGCTTCAACGCGTGTACGCGCGTAAGCGAACAAACTTGTATATAGTTAGTGCGATTGTAAATTGTTAATGTAAATTGAGATTGAGGGTAGGCTGAATAATTTAAGTGTCGCGAGGCACCCACGACCAGCGCAACACTGCCAATGTACATAGTAGTTTATACAAGACCGGTTCGGTTAGCTTAGGATAATATTGAGTTGTCGCTTTCTTGATGTGATTTCGTTGTAGGACCTCCCCGCACCTCGATTCGCTTGCTTGCGAGGTGGCTAGTTCCAGTCTGTCAAGTATAACCTGGCATGTGGCGATATAGCCAATTTTCACGTTGTTTGTTGGACATTCAGTCTAATATTGGCCAAGTTATACTTGGCACGCTACATGCAGAGTGTCATAGTGTCTTCCGGACTTGGCGTCACTCAAGTGCCTCGATATAACGCCATCTACACGATCAAGTAGTGTTCACTTATATCAGGTTATACCCGTGTAGTCATATCAGACGAAACTCGCAGTTAGTATTAGTGTGTTAGAGTTCAATTTTGATATTCGATTTTTAAAGTCCCCATGTTTGTGTTCCAATGTTGTTGAACTGAAGCAATTTTTGATGACGCTTCACAGAATCAACAGCTGTCTACGTATTTTACATGTCCGACCATGCGTCACTGCCATTCGACGTGTTTATTTCTTACAAGCCGCATACTTTAGTATCGACTATGTAATGTTAGCAATAAAGTTTTTGTGATAAAAGACTTAAATAGGTGAGGTTCATTTTCACGCACAAGATTGTATTTGGTGTTGTATACAGTTGTATTGGACGGAACAGTGATTCGTGTTGTCGGCAGCTGACCGTGTGGTACAAAGCAAAAATGGGAATGTTTTCCTATTTTCACCTTGTAGTCAGCTGCTGACAATAACATGTGGGCGCCGTTGATATGTTTTAGTATCACTTGTGTTGTTCGAGGACGGATGGCGAACGCCGCCGGGAATGTATCTGCGTTGTGTATCTAAATATTCTAAAGTACTGTTAATTTACATAAGTTGTGGTTCGGTCCTGAGCAGGTGGCCAGGCGTCCAGGCGCGCCGTGGACAGCATGCCAATGATTCGTGAACTAGCGTCAATAGCAGTTAGACAGAATTTAGATGATAAACTTTTTGGAAGCCCCGTATACAGAAGTTGTCAGATTAATGCCTTTTTAGCAATAAGGGATTATACAATTGAATAAAGTAAATTGTGTTCTGTGCTCACACGATCTCGCTAGTATTTTTAGTTAGTGCCTATAGAGTTAAGTTAGGATGAATTGTGTGGACATGGCGTGTCTATGATGTAAACGCCATTACGTAATTTCAGATTTTCGCTTTACGGTAAAGTAAGGTTTCAAACGGAGACTATAGTTTGATGTGTAGCGTGTGAAGCGGTCCCTATTAAGCGCGAAGTTTGTCGCTTTTGGGAACCCTAGGCTTGGTTAGGATGTCGTTAGAGAAGCCGCTTGGCCGAATCGGATGTGGCCGAGTGTCCGAGTGGCCGAATGGCCGGGTGGCCGAGTGGCCGAATGGCCGGGTGGCCGAGTGGCCGAATGGCCGGGTGGCCGAGTGGCCAGATGGCCGAGTGGCCAAATGGCCGGGTGGCCGAGTGGCCGGAAGCTCGACCAACGAGCCCAAAGAAATGAAATAGGTAAATTTCTCTAGTAGTCAAGTTGGTGCCTGATTGTCGGTGTGTCATGGGATCGTATGCTAATCTACAGTTTAGACTTCTTTGGAACGTTTCCAATGTACTGATTATTATTTTAAATAAATTTAAAAACTAGATTAATTATTTTCAGCACTGACGGTAGTGCCATATTTTATTGGCTCGCTTTTTTTATTATGTTAATAGTGAAATTCGACACCAAAATCAGAAAGACAAAATTTATGTTTGTTTATCAGAGTAATGATATGGACTTGAATATTTGATCTCAAATTAATAATCGGCAGTGATCGACCGCTCAGCGGGCCCCGCCCCTTCGGTTCCTGTAATTTACAATGTTAAGTTTCGCTCAATTCGAATTGATGTATTCATTCACTCTACATGTTTCAGTAGCGACGGTAAGCGACAAACGGTTTGGCCTATCCATAACATTAGTATAAATTTCATTTTGTTGGTACGGAGGCGCTTTAACGTTACATTTTGATAAAATTACCGGACAAATGTATTGTATCTTCTTTAGACTAGGTAGTCGTTCGAATCAATAGGCAGAGAGATATTTTGTGAAACGAACCTTGTTCTCGGCGAGGCACTAAATTATATCGAAAAGTAATAACGTAAGTCGTAAGCGCAAAAGATTTATATTTTTATCACTGCCACAATAGTCATAGTGTTGTCGATGGCTGGTTGCGCGCGCGCCGGTCGCCGCCATGTCTAATTGCTCACAGAGTATGTTTGTAGTCGTATTGCCGCGGGGAGGCGGCGCGGGCGCAGCTCATCAACAAGAGTATTGTAAAGGGGATCAATTAAAGTCTCTGCCAATGTTTTTAGCCGTTCGGTAGGTAGTGAGAAGTGAGTGTCGCGGTCCGCATATTCCTGTACCGCTGACGTGAGGCGTGAAACACATTACAGGCGCGATGCAGACGTGCACACGTCCGAGCGTCCGCGGACGCGATGAGATTCTAATATGAACTGTTTAGTTACCGCAATAAGGCGGCTTTTGGTTCGCCGCCAGGCTACACCCACGATGTAAATAGTTAAGTATATATTTATTATTAAGTATAGTTCTGCATATTCTGTAATTTGCTTCGCGTCTGGTGAGCGCCGGGTTAGCCTAGTGGTAGTGTACCAATTGTCATTAAACATGTTTCCTATATGCGTTTATTATATGAATGTTCTCTTTTATTGTAAATGTTTGACAAACAATAGTAATACGATATGTGGAGCCTGTGTATCCTGGATAGTGTGCACTTCTTATATTCAATTTGTAGATATTTAATTATATATAGTATAATGTTTAATGCGTTGTCTTATTTGCTTGATCCTTCGATGGTGAAATCCGTAAATTAATTATAATTTGACCCACAGCGAACGATGGGTGATCTACCTCAATTAATTTATCACACATTTGGGCATAATAATAGTGAATGTTAATTTAATATGGAACCTTGGAGTTTGTTCAATGTAGTGATTATTAAGATTTTTTAAATACAATGGTTTGTCCATCTGTCACAAGTACTGTATCTTATAATAAATACATATTGTATGATTGATAACACTGTTTTATTTTTTTATTTCAAAACAACAAAACTTGATTATCATGAAACACATTAGGTACACAACACTGATTATTATTAAACAAACCAGGAATCTTTGATTGTCTTGCATTCAGTTGTAAGTTCGTTTATCAATTCAACAACTATTATAATATTCAAAATTATAGTACGTCTCAATCCAAGTTGCCAAAACGGTAAACAAAACAAAGGTAATTTTTCATCTCTAAAATGTTTTGTGATGACTGTAGGTAATTGAAATCAATTGAAACGGACAACAATTGTTACCGTTAATTTTACGTGCCAATGTCCATGTAAAAAGTATGTTTATTGAATAACAAATTCGGTAAGTCGGATTTTTTGTTTACCTTTTTGGCAACATGGATTGAGACTGACAATAGGTAAATGAGATCCCACTGTCTCTGTATCTCACCTTAAAGTTCTTATTAGTGTACCAATTAGTTAAAAATACTATCATTTGAGATCATTTATAATAAAAACTCCAAAATGGTTAGACTCAGAATATACAATCAACAGCAGGTCACACTATACAAAACTGTGAAAAATCTTCAATAGATATTAAAACTTTTTTTCTAAAAGCTTAGAAATAAAGTGCAAAAATTAAGAATAACTACGAATTAGTTATTGTATGAAGAACAGCATAGTGGGTAAACAGCGTGGTTTAAAAGTAAGGTGGTTATTTCTTTCTATAGGTTTAGGCATGGTTTTAGGTGGAAAGACACCATAATAACTCTATAAGTATAAAATTACCACCTGCGTGAGAAACAAGTTACAAAAATTCAAAAATCATTTAATTTAATTTCACAATAAATGAGGCGTGTGGTGGCAGCTCATTAAAATAATACTACCAAGCCATCTCTTCCCTTGGGTGTCGTAAAAGGCGACTAATGAACTTAAAACTGCACAAGTGCACAACCTCCAATAGCTTATAGCGGCGACGGGCTCACCACCTGTCACGCTGAGTACAGTCACTGCTTGGTGTAGCGCGGACTATGGCAGTGGTCTGAACTGGTCTGCCTTTGCAGTGCTTTTGCCTAGTCTCTGACTAACCCATAAATAAAATAAAATAAATATCTTCAAACATTCACACATATCAACTAGCCCCATTTTAAGCAACTAATGCTGCTTGTGTTAAGGGATAATAGTCGTGATTATATGTATGTATGTGCATAGGTATAGGGACAGGTCAAAACATTTCTAAGTATTGCATACAAATTGTTGAAACCTCTAGATTATTCAGCCTATTCACTTATGAAAGCAGGGAGACCTTGTCAAGAGAAGATACCTACAGACAAGAAATCCTGCAAGGGTGTTGTCCTCAAATCAACACTTCCTCCTTAATCAATTATCACGCTTCTCATATACAGTCCATCGCTTCTTTGGTCTTTTTCTCATTTTAGGGTATTAAAGAGAAATTTCTTTGGCACAAAACTCTTTCTTTAAGACAGAATCTATTTTTCAAATACCTTTGGAAGTGCTTTTGAAATATCTGCGTAACTGCATTCATGGTACATGAAGAAGAAGAGACGACCTCCGTGGTCGAGTGGTCTGTACGCCGGTCTCAAGGCGTCGTTATCTCGAGAGGTCCTGGGTTCGATCCCCAGTGGAGGCAAGTGTTTGTGTGATGAATTTTCAGACATTTGTTCTCCAGCCTTGGATGTTCATTATATATGTATAATATAATTATATGTATTTATCTATTAAATATATTTGTCCGTCATCTAGTACCCGTAACACAATCAGCATTTAGTGGCTTAAAATGGGACTTGTTGATAGTTGTGAATGTCTGAGGATATTTATTTTTTTTATTTCTGTTGTTAACAAACAAATAACAAATAGGAAGGTAACTAAGCCATAATAAGCCGGTTACTCTGCTAAGCTTATGTTGCGAAAACTAACATAACATAATCATCACCCCGAAGGGGAAGGAAAAGGTGCTTACATCCACATTTCGCCTTATATGAGTCCCCATGTAAGGGGCGAGCCTGTTGCCATGCGACCTGTTGCACGATGTGTATTCCCGAACATCGCTAACTTGCTATTTATAGGTACTCGAACTAATTATACATTAACCCCTTGGCGGATACCGCGATCAGCCGCACCTCTCCCTTTCCTGAGGGAGGGGGCGCCATTCAGGTTATGCTTTACCAGGGCCCATAAAAAGGCTTTTAGCGAGGTGTTGTTTAGTCGGTAGGAGTCCGACATAACCCCCGGCCGGCCAGTGGGTATCCAATGAGGGATTCACCACCTCCTTCTCCCGCATGGGAAGGTAAAGAGTCCTCCTTCAGAGGCTCGAAAAAAAAAATACCGCGATCATTGGTGTTCTCAAACAATCAATGTTTCTTTTATCGTTTTGTGCCCGTTCACTAGTTAATATTCCATACATACATAAAATCACGCCTGTAATCCTCCAAGGGGTAGGCACAGTCCAAGGAGCACTGTGTTCCTTAAGACCGCATACAAAAATAGGGTGGGTCACATGAAAAAATCGCGAAGGAGTAGTAGCAAGTGGCTAGCTAATTATTCCATGACTGGAGAAGAATGTTACACACTACCGGTAGGGGATGTTTATCAGCCCCCACCGGGACTCAAAGTTGGAACCCAGGACAACCTTGAATGTAGCGTACAATACAGGCTAAATAATGAAGGTCTTCAAATAATGTTTTGTTGTCTTGTTTGTAGTTTTAATATTCCTAATATACTTCATTGGTGTCATTATTTAGAAGTCCATTAGCACGCTCATAACTAGTCAATAGTCAGAAAACGAGACACAATATAAAAATCTATTGTTTGCGATCACCGGTGTTCGCGGTGACCGCCAAGATGTTAAGCATTTCAACAACAACATCGTCACATAGCACACTGAAGAGACTTCTTTTCAGTGGAGGAGCTCGGTGGCGTGGTGGTAAGTACGATTGGCTTTCGATATCGAAAACAAAGCTACCCTCGCCATGGTCAGGCCTTGGATGGGTGACTTTGTGATCTCGACCTCCTCCGTGTTTCGGAAGGCACGCTAAACCGTTGGTCCCGGTCGCTATTGCAACCGTTTCTATCACATTGGGCCAGCGTGGTGGTGTTACGGCCCATACTCCTCATATGTTTACCTATGCGGAAGGCCTGTGTCCAGCAACGGGACGTATATAGGCTGAGGTCGAGGACGAACGAGTTATATATTCCATTCAACCCTCATTGCATATCACCTTTTCAGCTTCAGAACTTATAAAAATATATAATATGGTTTCAAAACACCCAATGGCGTCATGTTTTTACAAGTGTCAAGCTAAAAGGTCTCCGATTTCTATGATCGATATTGCGATGCACACATAGCTCGTGGAAGGTATTAATTTATGCACGGGAAAGCTTGCTGCCGATGTTTCACAAGGAAACCCGATACTGCCAGGTGCGCTCAACCTAATGATTTACGAACGCATTTTCGTCTAATTACTATTTGAATTGCGCCCAGCTAATAGCGGGTTATTAGTCAACTGCATACATACATATTTTATAATCACGACTATTATCCCTTATTAGCAAACCGTAGCCTACCGTATTAGCAAACTGAAGTGGCAGTGGGCTGGTCATATGAGCCGTAGAACTGACGACCGTTGGAATCGTAAAGTTCTTGAGTGGAGACCGCGACTCGGCAAACGCAGTGTGGGACGCCGTGTGACAAGATGGGATGACGATATTCGTGGGTTGGCTGGAGTGGGCTGGATGAAAACGGCCGAAGATCGAGAGCGGTGGCGTGCGTTAGGGGAGACATATGTCCAGCAGTGGACGAGCAGAGGTTATTGATGTGTGTGTGATTATCCCTTAAGGGATAGTCAGAGACTAGGCAAAACATAAAAAAAAATCCATTGCCATAGTCCGCGCTTCACCAAGCAGTGACTGCACTCAGCGTGACAAGTGGTGAGTCCGCCGCTAAAAGCTATTGATGGTTGTGCAGTTCTAAGTCCATTAGTCACCTTTAACGACATCCAAAGGAAGAAAGCCAACCTTCATTGGGCCAGCGAAGTGGTGTTACGGCCCATACTCCTCATATGTTTCTCCTCGAGGAAGGCCTGTGCCCAGCAGTGGGACGTATATTGGCTGAGGACAAAGGAAGTGCGTTGGTAGTATTCTTTTAATGAGCCGCTACCACATGTCGTCAACTATTTGTACTTAATTTCTTAATTAGCTGCCTATCAGATTGTGATACAAAATATCATACCCGCGACTTTGTAGGTGTACGCGTGTAATTTAAAATCAGGTGTAATTTCAATTCAATTGCTAGCAATTGCATTTGCATTGCGTTCGGAAGAAAACGAAATGAGAACGTTTTCAAAAACTGGTTTAGGGTGTGTTCCAAAACGGATAAAATTTACTTCCGCCGATAAAAATCGCCCTTGACCGAGTAAATTTGGAGTAAATTCCATGCATTTGGTTTCACTTGGGTGTATTTTGGAACGGGCTCTAGAGTACAATTTATTCTACTCCGAGTACATTTCACTCGTTTTGGAACGCACCATGAGCTTCCAAGCACGGATCAGGCGGCTAGTCACCGCCTGCCGCGGCGACAAATATGGACTCTATGGACCAAAAAAATAAACGTTTTTGTTAAATTAAAAACGTTTTACGTTTTTGAATGTTCTTATAACGTTCCGTTCGAGCTTAAACGAAACATAAAGTTCTTAATAACACATTTGCTCGTAAAGGGTCTCTTATTTCACCGATTTCAATATAATAATCTATCACATTACGTACTTGTGCGATAATGTAATAAAGTAAAACGCTCAGTTTATGATGTTCCGTCTAAAAACGAACGATACTATTGTAATCTTAGCAAAGAGTTTTTATGTTAGAAAGGTAGTCAACATTTTCTTAATAAAATGACCTTTGGGAGATGAAATATAATAAATAAACATTTAAGTCTTTTACAAATTGTTCAAATTTTTATAACTGCTTCAAGTGATTAAGGATTTATTAGTTTAAGAATGTCTGAGTTTTATTTATTTCCTCGCAAATGTGTTATAAAACGTCGTATGACATACGTGCGGTTTGATAATTACAGCCTCTGCCTTCTTACAACCCTCACTTACGGCTCGGGATAGCATTATCGCCTCGGCTGTAATTTTCAACTTATCGCACTTACATCGTAATATACTATTAAGCCAATAACGTTTCAAAAAATATCCGGTATTAAGAATATAAAGTTAGACACTCGAAAAAACACAACAAAAATGTCATCACATCTAGGCATATTCCCGAAGAGGTTTGAAGAAGTTTTATAGGTCACATTTTGACTCCTATGTTTATCCATACTAATATTATAAATGCAAAAGTAACTCTGTCTGTCTGTCTGTTTCGCTCTCACTACTGTACCAATTTAACAACAATTTTTTTTACACAGATAGTCTAGAGCCTGAGAAAAGACACATACTACCAGTTATCCCGATATTTCAATGGGAACGTGTGCCATGAGGGAGAATGTTAAAAAATTTAAATAACGCCTCCCAGAAAAATAAGGACAAATTCACCCCACTATGAACTTTGCTTCAAATAATAGACGAGGAGTAGATTTTCAATTCCACCAATTGAGGCTACTGTTCCAATTTGAAAAAATCTTTCAGTGTTGAATAGCCTATTTATTGAGGAAGGCTATAGGCTAGATACCATCATACTATCTCAAACTAACTATTCTACGTGGACGAAGTCGCGGGCAGAAGCTAGTAGTCCATAAGTAAGTAATACCTACCTGGGGGTGGTTCGCACACCTAGAGTTGATAAGTATAAATAAAACCTACATCATCGTAGCATTAGAACTCATCTCAGCAATATAAGTATAAAATAAAATTAATATCAACCAACTGCACTAAGAAGTTTTATTAAAGCTTAATAAAGCATTCAACTCAGTTCCACACTAATCTTAGATCAAATACTATTAGGTCAAAATAAAACGTGTAAATGAACACGATTGTATTGACAAAAGTCATTGGAAGTAGTCAGCGCCAAAATGATGGAAGCGTCTAAAGTAGTCAAAATTATAACATGTGTGTGTTATTTCTAATTTATTTTCGCTATGAAAGTAACCATAATATGCAGTCTAAAGTCTAAGTGATCAAAATATCTAAGCAACGCGTCTGTGAATTTGTGAATGAACATCTTGAGACAGCACATGTAGGTAAAGTTGACAAGCATATTGCTTAGACGTTTTGACCACTTTGGACACGTTGATCAATATGGTTACGTTGACAACATGAGATATTTTGACTACTTACGTTTCGATCAATTTGGCGCTGACTGTACTTAGTTTGCCTAAGATTTCCACTGGGGTCGACTCCCTTACAGATTGCGTTTACAGTGAGTTTCAAAACATACGTTGGGCTTGAGTTAAAGCCAAAAACACACATAATTAAATGTTCTTACTTATCGTAGTCGGTAGTCGGTAGTGGCATAGTAATTTCATGAAGTGACTAGAATGTTAGAAGATGGTTCTTGGTTTATTAAACACTAGTTTATAACTATACGGGAACCCTTTTATTTTCCGCAATAAAAAGTATGTAAGATGTTGACCAGGGATATAAGGTCTCACCATGCAAAATTTTATTTAAATCGGTCCAGCCATTTCGAAGATTAGCCCGGAAAAACAGACAGAAACAACAAATGAATTTTTTTTTTGGTATTTTCTCTCCCCCTGACTTGGTTTTAAGCATTTTTTTCATGAACAGACAATCGACCTCTACAGTTTTATAGTTTTATTATATGTATAGATAGATGTTCCTGCTAACACAACTACTCCCCACTAAAAATATCTAATCTATGCTATACGCTTGCTACTCCAATGGGCCCATAGTGAACGTTGCGCATTGCCTTACATGCTATCACAGTCATGTAAACTCATAGAACAGAGTCATAATAAGCGTCATAAGTGTAACTACTTTTTAGCTAAATTAAATAAAGAATTTTCGACTATATCAATGCAGACGATTCTGTGCCGAGTGTTATTCTAGTAAATATGGCGAAACTTACGATCTAATTATTATAGTTGGCATTTAATGGGGTACCTATACCTAAGTGCAATCATGCTATATTTTCAGAAAGTGGATATTCTTATCAGTTAGATGTTTTCATATAATTAATTTATTATTATTAAATGTATTCTATGAATAAAAATAATAAAAGAACATAGACTAAAACTAACAGCTAAGGTGTTTTTCCACTATAGGAGCGAGAGAGACGGCAATAAGAGAATTAAAATCGCACTGACCCTTTTCCACAAAAAATTGCCATCGTGAGGCGAGGTGATTTTCAACCAGGTGGCGAGACGAGACGACAGGATTGAAAATGTGCCATACAAATTTCAATTCTCTTTCAACTATCACATTAATATCGAAACCAAATTGTCTAATAGGAAACAGCATCAGAGTGTGTTCAGAGTGATTAGGTTAATCAGTTTTTTGCGTTTTGGACATTTAAGTATTTTACAATATTTTCTCAATCTTAAAAAAAATAATGTAATACCTAATTAACTTTAGTATTAAAAGTGTGCGAGACCTGCCTTTTGCAGCAAGTCGCAGCAATCTGCAGCATCAGCATTTAGGGCGGCCGGCGCGCGGCGCACTGCGGCCCACTCCTGCGCAGCCCACCCGGTGGACGGTATCGCACGTAAGTACAGCTTTTCAACATACAAATTTTAGAATTAGACCACATGTTTCAGGAGTTTTTTAAAACATGGTTGTTACCGTAGTCTTATGAGGTTTTCTTTTTAACTCTTTTCATTTAAAGAGAATAACATTGCCGAAGAAGGTATTTGTCAGTTCTTCTCAAAACAAGACCTCCTAGTAGTGTTATAAACTCTAAAGGCCTCCCTTTCGTAGATTTTCTTTTTTACGAGTTAATAAAAACATTTCTGACATTTACGAGTTAAAAGCCATTTGACCAATATGAACTTAGTTTTTTTTGTTTTAACAAAAATTAAGCTGCACAATTATTGAAGCCCTGTTTGATAGACTGCGATAATAATTGAATTATCACTTCAAGGGTATTGGATATTACAAGTATATCTTCATTAATTAGTAATTTATTCTTATTATCGAATGAAGAGCTTTAAATAATTAAGTTCATCATTATAGATAAAAAGTCGTTAAAACTAAGTATTTATATTACTATAATGTAGATATCATTTATTATCATTATCTGTGTTTGGGAGATTACATGAATTCATTCTATGTAATTTAAATCCTATTTTGCTTTTCCCAAAATATTTCCTTATCTTTAAAGTCATTTTATTCCTTTTATAAATAATAATTATGAAACTTAAATAGGTCTCATATTATGTGTGTGTACCAGACCACATGGTAGCACATTAACCATAACAAGATGGCTGACATAATTACCAGCCATTTTGTAACTTGACGTTCAAAGGACAGCTTAGCCACGAGCTTATCTATACCGATAATTTTATTGCTTCGTATAATAATTATGTTTAAATATTTATATTGAATATGTGTACAGTACAGTCAACCCCAAAAATATGTTACCACCTTTGACAGTAAATGACTTTTATTAGAAGGAAATAAAGATGGACACCACTAAAATGTGTATACATATTTTTATACTCGAATGTATATTATTATTTATTTAACTATTTATGTAGTTATATATTGCGTATTTATGTAGTAACATGTAATTTTATTTAATATTAAATTGATGCATATGTTAATTTTACTAAGCCGCCACCAGATCTCTGCTTTGCCTGATGGTTGACTGTTAGAGAGCGATATTATTCGTTAAGTCCGCCATGTGTAAATTTTCTTTTTGTAATGGACATGAAAGCTTAAATAAATAAATAATGTATATCAAAATTTTAACCCCTTGGCAGGCACCGCGAACTCCGGTGTTCGTAAACAATAGATCTTTCAATTGTGTCTCGTTTTGTGCCCGTTAACTATTTACCGTTTAATGTAAACAATTTGAACTTAATATTTTATAAACATATACGTATAAAACAATAATTTTGAACTTTTCCGTAAATAAAATTACAAATTGATGTACTGACTTTTAAGCAACTGAAAGCCTATATACGTGTTGCTATGGAGTTGAATAATATTTGTCTCGTTGTAAGTAATAAAAAATTCCATTGGCTTTCCCCAATAAATAAAATCAGACAAATATTTTATTCCGACCAAAAATTTCGCGAAGGTGTACTGGGGTATTTCTTAGGGTCAGCTCACATAGAGACGCGACGCGGCGCGTCGTTGCGCGAACGTTTACATAAAGTACATACATACATACATATAATCACGACTATTATCCCCTAAGGGTTAGTCAGAGACAAAAGCACCGCAAAAGCAGTTCATTACCATAGTCCGCGCTTTTCCAAGCAGTGACTGTACTCAGCGTGACAGGTGGTGAGCCCGTCGCCGCTATAAGCTATCGGATGCTGTGCAGTCCTAAGTCCATTAGTCGCCTTTTACGACACCCAAGGGAAGAGATGGGTTGGTAATAATAAAGTGACTTTAAAAAATAATTTAATTACTTCACGAAAATATAAAAATATTTCATTAAGAATACGTTGCATCACGCAGCATTGCGCCTCGAGATGCTTCGCGTCGTAGGGCGACGAATCGTGACCCAGCGGAACAATGCCGGGACACTCGGCGTGCAAAAGCTACGATTTTACAACGTAGCTCTTCAACGTAGTTTCAGCTCTTCGTTTTATTTCATAAATTCTCTCCAATATTTTAAAAAACGTAGATACATGTTTATAATACAAATAATTTTATTAAGTGTTCTTACGATGATTAATCTGATGAAAGAAATTGCTTTATTTGGGATGTTAATTCGAGTTGAACCTTTGAGAGAAACAGTGGGATTATTTTGTGGTCGTGTGGTCTGTACGCCGGTCTCAAGGCGTCGCCATCTCGAGAGGTCCTGGGTTCGATCCCCAGTGGAGGCAAGTGTTTGTGTGATGAATTTTCAGACATTTGTTCTCCAGTCATGGATGTTCATTATATGTATATGTAAAATATTATGTATATTCTAAATAATTATGTGTATTTATCTAAAAAATATATTTATCATTCATTTAGTATCCGTAACACAAGCAGCATTTAGTTGCTTAAAATGGGACTAGTTAATAGGCGTGGAATGTCTGAGGATATTTATTTATTTATTATTTATTTTTAAATCAATTTCAGCACACAATCGTGGGAGCAAAATATGAAAAGATATGTCAGCAAAGATTCTTTTGAGGAATCAGTTTCTTTATCAAGTTCCGTGGGGCTTCAGGGCTGTAGGCGTGTATTCAAGGCTGACCTTGTACACGGTTTCTAAAAAAGGTCAAATGTTTCTTTTCAGCTGTGTCGGCTGGGGTTGTTGAAAGAAATCACGTACTTTGGAGAGCTGGCGGCGCCGTAGTCGATTCCATGTCCATTTTTGGTAAGTAAGCTTTTATTTTTATAATTAACAAAAGAGGCGGTCAACCATGTTTGTTTTGTGTAAATATCGTTGTTGTGCTCTGAATACAATTTCAACTCTATAATTTTAATTGAAATTAAATCTTCACTCACCAATCACTCGTGACGTGACTCCTTTGGTGTTGTGTCCATGGGCGACGGTAATTGATTAACATAAGGTGACACGTCTGTTCGCTTGCCCCACAACTTTTTTTTTTCAATGAAAAATTTTTTTTAATGAAAAAATGGTAAATGAAATCGTAATCTTTATTTATCACTAGCTGTTGCTCGCCACTTCTTCCGCGGTTACTATGGTATTTTTTTTTAGTATTTTCCAAGCGTTTTTTTTTCTATGTACAGATATTCGACCTCTACAGTTTTATTATATGTATATATTTTTTTAATTATTATTTACCATTAACTAAGATAAATGATGACGTTTAAACGCTATTCTAAGTTACAGAGATATATTCATATATTGAAAAACATAATGCGTTTGTAAGTAGGTAGGTATATAATATTGAGGGGTTTTTTCAATATCTTTACAAGTTTACAAGCTTCGTAGAGTGGCCAGCTTCCGTTAAGCTTAACGTTAAGTTTTCTCAATATTATAATAAGATGAAAATGTAGTCTTTTAACTGAAGCCCTTGAATAACAAAATTTATTTCATATTTTAATATAGATAAAATAGATAAATTCAATATAAAATGTTATGAGATTAATTTCTAACGTCATGTTTAATACATTTACAGATTTATCCCGCATGCTGTGTCGAGATAAACCGACTTGATCATAAGGTAAGGTTTTTGGATATTTAATACTTATCAAAATCAAAATCAAATAAAAAAATAACTTTATTTCATAGGCCAAACTTGGCACTTAAAATCGTCAACATTTACAACTTTTACAACACAAGACAATAAAAAATGTTACTAATTAAAGCATAGCTTACTAATAAACAAAGTAAGTTATAAACAATTATGCAATTTTCCCGATATGATAAGCTAACAATACGGTACTGAGGAACTCTTCCCTTTTTAGTGGAACCTTTATAGAATAAAACAAAAAAAAATTTGCCAGGCCTTGAAAAAATTGGTATTATAATTATGTCTAATGTATGTACGCCAGGAACATTTTTGTTAAAATCTAGTTATAAATAAGTGCGTATTTTTTTCTTAATATATTAAAGTAGTTGATATCTTTCGGGAACGACACTTTTTCGAAAAAATCATGAATCACAAAGTTAAGTCTCACAACTAGAACACCAAACACCAAATAGAGGAAGACAGCAAGGCAAGGAAGAATAAAAAGAACTTTCTAGAAGAGAGAAGAAGTTCAGGGTTGAAATGGCCATTACCTCACAGTCACGTAGTCATCACTGTATAACGTGTGATGTGACGTAGTGGAAGTCTCGACCTGGACTCGACGTCTAGAACGACGTAGCAGGGAGAAGCAAGAAGAAGAAGACAGACGCTGACTGAGATGGTTTAAGATGTCAGATTTTTTTACAAAAATACTATTTTATTGTTTTCTTTTGTTCTTAATTCACAAAAAAAGCAACTGCATACTTTTTTGTATACGACTAAGTATAAGTAAATTAAATTAAAATTTCTTACTAATCGTAAGTTCAATAACGATAAGCATCGATTAGTATTAAGCAGGAGGAAATATTCAACATTAACATACATAAACATATCATCACGCCTCTTTCCCCGAAGGGGTAGGCAGAGGTGGTAAACACCCACATTTCGCCCGATTAGGTTTGTTGCCATGCACAACGTGATTGAAGCGATATACACGACGTCCCACGGCAATGCCACATGGAGGGAAAGTATTTTAAATATTCCAGATATAACGTTTTACTGAAAGCAGACATTATTTGAATTTCAAAAACAATTTATACGGCATTAATAATTATTTAAATAATTAAATGGTTCAACCGGGACTCAAACTCGTTACACGAGTAAAATAATCACCCTCTAACATTATCATACCGAATGAAAGCTTTCATCGTGAGGATTATTCTTTGCTAAATAACACAGTATCAGAAATAAATGGAAGACCATGAATTTATTATTTTTAATATAAAGTTAATGAAAATAAAAAAATCACATCACAATGCAAAAATCACAGAAACAAATAAAACAAAAGTTTGAAAATGGAACACATTTTACCAGTGCATAAGATTTGTTGAAAATATCACATCGAATGTGAAAATTCATGGTCTTTCTTATTTCCGATATTATGTTATTTAGCAAAAAATAATCCTCACGACGAAACCCTTCGATCGGTATGATAAAGCTACAGGTTAATTATTTTTCTCGTGTAACGGGTTCGATTCCCGGTTCAACCATGTAATTATTTAAATATATATGAATGCAGTTAAAATAGTTTGTGAAATTTAAATAAAGTCTTCTTTCAGTAAAACCTTCTATCTGCAATATTTAACCGCCTCTCTGGTCTAGTGGTTCACACCACTGGGTGTTGATCGGGAGGTCCGGGTTCGATTCCCCATGGGGGCAAAAGGTTTTTATGCTCGGTTTGGTTGATTGTAGGGCTTCTAAGCCCGCCCGGCTAGCTACCACCGTCTTACCTAAATTTGTCGCCATAATAACGATGTTATAAGCATTGTTGTGTTCCGGCAATTACAGGTAAGATAGCCAGTTCCTCAGTTGTTGAGGATTACAGGTGAAGCTCGCTTCCACCTTCGGCCTTATCGTCACTTACCATCAGGTGAGATGAAGGCCAAGAGCTTATCTGTCATATGTAAAAAAAAAAAAATTATGATACTTTCCCTCCATGAGGCATAGCCGTGGGACGCTCTGTATAGGTTTCCACCTTTAACTCGTTAGACATAAAGTACAAATGTGTTTAAAGAAATCTGTCAATCTGTGGTAGTCTGATAAAGCTGTGAACGTTTCCAGACTTTCACGGTTCGTTCGGTAGATAGGCGTGTTAAGAAACGAACAGCTTCATAAATACACAAACCTAAGCCTTAGGCGCCTTGTCTGTACCTGATAAGCGAGCTCTACACCGCCCCCATAAATTATTAAATTAAACACTAACTTCAACTTTATTACATTGTAATACGTGTTTGGTTTTCTGAAACTGGTAATGTTGTAGATCACTAGATAGAATAAAGCGTGAAAAATTGAATTAGTAATGGAGAGAGATTATATCAGACGTCCGCTCACGGCGGTGCCTAATCGTTGAGTGAGGGTGACGGGCGCGCGCCAGCTGCACAGATCAGCGCGAGCGCAAGTTTCAGGTATCTATTTAGTAATTACGAACATTGTAGAATTAGTTCAGATTGGTTTTTAATCTGTCTGATGTTAACTGTTCAGTACAAATTCTGTATAGTATTTTAATGTACTAATCTAATATGATTAAGGATAATTAGTTATGAATATATTGTTAATCAGAACCATTCTGTATGTCCAATCACAAATTCACAAAGCTCCTTTGACTCTGCCGACCCCTTCGGGGATTACAGGCGTGATTGTGTGTTTGTGTGTGTATGAAGAAAATTTGTATAAAGTAATTCTTTACGTACTCGTAAACGTTCCTTTAAAACCTACCTAGTCTGACTTAGAAATGAACATTAAAGTTTATCTGAAAATTTCTATTAACAAATCGCGATGGACGTATTTATAAGATGGCGGAGTGACGCCGTGATGTCTCCCGAGGCGCGTTAGTTCGGTGTTGATGTTCCTAATCGGTTTAGTTACGTCCTGACTGATGGATGTCGGCTTCAAGTACTTACCGAGATGCTTAGTGGGATACAGATTGAATTATTAGTCTATTGATCTTGTTGAAACATTCTGCGGCTATAGCTGACATAAACATTCTAACAGTAAAGAGATGTTAAATAAAAGGTCTTTACTTATGAAATTGCCGTTTTCTTTCTCTCTTAGTATTTTGTCTGTAACTAATAAGTTTCAGAGTATTCTTAAATAATAATTACCTCCTCTAAAAATACCATATTTTTTTATTATTGTGTGAAAATTGGACACGGAGACAACTCTTTTTAAGTGCCTCCTTCATTCTTCATCATTTGATTTGCATTTATTTTAAAACGATAAATAATTTTTATGAAGTGTGATATCACACATATTGCTAAAGCTTGTCTAACGATACATGTCAAATATTAATATCTTTGGATTTGTCCCTGTGAAGGAAACTGAAAAAATTTTAGTATGGAAAATAGAGAGTTCCCCAAAATCTCCATACAAAACGGCAATTTCATAGGTAAAGAGGTTATCTTCAGACATTCACACCTATCAACTAGCCCCATTTTAGAAATTTTGAAATTTCTCATTAAGTACCACTAACATCATATAGAACATCAATCAGGTCTCTTTTCCCGATGGGGTAGGCAGAGGCGTAAAACACCCACGTTTCATGCACCGGGCACAATGTGAGGCAAGCGATATTCGCAATGAGCTGTACATAAGTTTTATTCAAACTCAGTGGTACAGGCGGTGGGATCGAACCCGCGTTTCCCGCGGCCTCTCGAACGAGTAGTGCCCCGTCCGTCCCAACTCGGCTACCGCTGCCTTCATCATACTTCATCATATTCAACATCATAGAGCCATATCTTAATATCTCAACGGCTGGTAACTTACACGGTGAACCCTGCAGGAGTTGCAAGTAGTGGCAATTCTTACGTATTACATGGATTAATATAATGTTTTCTCCTTTAACCCATTTACAAACAATAAAATGAATATCCTGGAGTGCGCCGGCGCAGGCTGCCCGCGCCCGTGCAGTTCCTTAGTTTTGACAGCTAATTTACCGCGGACAATCGCGCAACTACACCGCGCAATTAAGTCCAATACCGACAATAATAAAGCGGACCTGGAAAATGAGACGCATATTCAAGTTGTAAATAGATTCAAAACAGAAGCTATTTGTTTTATGTCTGTGATAGGAAATAATACATTTGATTTACTTACCTTCTTTGGTCAGGAGATTGATTTACTTACCTTCTATTATGAATGAACCATACCTGCCTGGCTAGGCGGTAGGTATGTGTGAAATTCGATTAGTAAACTAAGAATTACTTTCGACAAAATAGAAGTATTCCTGATAAGTATACCACACTTTTCCGACAATCGACTCATGTGGCCCCGAATGTTTTTTTTATTTTGCTTTTTAAAAACGTTTTTTACAGTTTTCCCCGTCTGTTCAGCCGCGTAAGCATCCCTTAAAAATCGTTGTTTTACATAGAAAAATGCTGAATGGAGCTGAATAAGTGTCAGTAGTCCCATACACTGAATCGGGAAGTAAAATAGGTTCGTCCTTTACAATATACCTACTTATTAAGGAATGCTGGGTTTCATAGGTCCACTGGCCGCCAGCGCCGGTCACGAGCGCGCGCTTACAATTAGGTACATGACATAACTGACATCGTTTCACAGCCGCAGGTGCCTTAATGAGCTCCAGTTTGAGTTTGAGCTTTGAGGTCAAGAAAAGCCGTTGGTCTTGGTCACTGTTGATAAGTTTCTACCAATCAATTGCGCCACTGTGAGGATGTTATGGCCAGAACTCCTGTGTTTCTCCGTGTAAAATGCCTAGCACGCTTATAGGCTGGTGAAAGGAGGTAGGAGGTAGACTGGTGAGGAGCTCAATGGCGTAGTGTTTAGTACGCTTTGGCATTTGAGTTCAAGATATCAAAGATATCAAAGTCTTGGTCACCATGGATAGGTGACCAAAACTTTGATATCTTGAACTCCTCCGTGCTTCGGAAGGCACGTTAAGCCGTTGGTTCCGGTCGATATTGCAACCGTTTCTACCCACCAAACCGCAATGGGCCAGCATGGCGGTGTTACAGCCCGTACTCCTCATGTGTTTCTCCATGAAGAAGGCCTGTGCCCAGCAGAGGGACGTATATAGGCTGAGGACGACGAGAAGTACCTCACAATCGATTGGAAATATCTACTATCTGATATATTAGGTCCTTACCTATGATATTGGTGTTTTGTATGGAGATTTTGGGGATGTCTGCTTTTTACATACTAACATTTTATCAGTTTTCTCCACAACGACAAATCCAGAGACAAATAATATTTGGCATGTATCATTAGACAAGCTTTAGCAATATGTGTGTGAACACGCTTGATAAAAATTATTCATCGTTTTTATGTTAATGCAAATCAAATGATGTATTCGGGAGGCAGTTAAAAATAATTGTCTTTGTGTCTAATTTTAACACAATTAAACATACAAAAAATTATCAAATTAAATAATACGAGCTCAAATATATGGTCTATTTTTAGAAGAGGCAATTATTTTATAAGAATGTTCTGAAACTCAATAGTTACGGACAAATTGTTAAGACAGAATAAAAACACCAATTTCATAGGTAAGGACCCAATATATAACGTTAAGGTTGTTTTTTTCATGACACATAAAAACTATATTTGTATTCGAAAGATTTGGAAGCAGAAAAAACATTTAAGATGCTGCCCAATTAGGTATTTTGCTGACAAATTAGAAATATCGGCTGCCCATAAGCCATAAGTTGCTGACGAATTAGTTATTTTGCTGACCAATTTAGAAATAATACTGCCCATAAGTGACTGATCAATTAGTTATTTTAGATTATCAATTGTATTTTTCTGCTGACGAAAATTCGAATATTTTGCCAAACGTTTAAATAACACCCCAAAATAAGGCACTATTTGACGTCATGATAGTCTAGACGACGCGACTGTACAGACTTGACCGTTCTATTTTCTATGTTCTACTCTGTTTATTTCCATACTGTGAGCTGATTTAAGGTAGGCGTTATGAATAATTCAATCAACTAGCATCGACTTCGAATTCAGTGCCAACGCGGGAGAGTTCGATTCGTAGATTTTATTCCCAATTGTGTGTAATTTAATTTATACAATTTCGCTTCATGAAAGTGGAAATAAAGGTCGGTGAGTCCTTTCAATTGTCTAAAAACCTTTTTTTATAGGGAACATTTTAGGTTTTTCTAATTTGGTTATAGCTTGTACTTCTCCTACTACTTTTGCTACTTCCTCTTCATTGTTCTGTTTGATGTTTCATTGCCGTCCTCCATTAAGACTTTAGGAGTGTTACTATTAGGTCCTTACCTATGAAATTGGTGTTTTGTATGGAGATTTTGGGGATGTCTGCATTTTACATACTAACATTTAATCAGTTTTCTTCACAACGACAAATCCAGAGATAATAATATTTGGCATGTATCATGAGACAAGCTTTAGCAATATGTGTGTGAACACGCTTGATAAAAATTATTCATCGTTTTTATGTTAATGCAAATCAAATGATGTATTCGGGAGGAAGTTAAAAATAAGTGTCTTTGTGTCTAATTTTAACACAATTAAACTTACAAAAAATTATCAAATTAAATAATACGAGCTCAAATATATGGTCTATTTTTAGAAGGGGCAATTATTTTATAAGAATGTTCTGAAACTTAATAGTTACGGACAAATTGCTAAGACAGAATAAAAACACCAATTTCATAGGTAAGGACCCAATATGTATAGTTTGGATCACGAAAGATGACTACAAATGGCGGCCGTCTTTTAATTTCCTTTGGAGGTGTGGGGTGAGGCGGGGGCGGAATGCGTCAATATACACGCGTCAACTCACAAATTAATCAACTCACAAATTAAAATCACAAATTAAAAAAATATTTTATATTCGGTCTGTTCTTCGTGAATAAAAACCCGCGGACGCCCGCCATTTGTGGTCATCTTTCGTGAATCGAACTATACTTATGTACCCACAGTTTTATATTATTTCTATACCCTTTAACATTTGGAAAACAAGCAGATGATCCTGGTAAGTAGCTACCTGAGTTGCATAAATATGTCTGTCCTCAACTGCTGGGCCCAGGCATTACATGAATTACAGGCATTCATGGAGAAACACATAAGAAGGACCCCATTACACTGGCCCAATGTGGGTTGGTGGGTAGAAACTGTTGCAATAGCGACCGGGACCAACGGCTTCCGAAGCACGGAGGAGTTCGAGATCCCAAAGTTTTGGTCACCCATCCAAGGCCTGACCATAGCGAAGGTAGCTCTGTTTTCGATATTGAAGCCAATGCGTACTAAGCACCACGAATATGCCATATATATATATATATATATATAATAATAGAAATAAAATATTTTATTCCTAATTGTATACTTAAAACAACAAAAATTACGAAAATAAAATTTCCGTAGCAGAAAGAAAACCAGGACAGAAAAACTTCATCTAAAATAACAATAACTTTTTATGAACCCAGAACAACTTCCTCGATGAATATTTCCTGTTACATTCAGAATGCTAATCAAAGATATTTGTTGTATCAATCACCTCAAACATTGATCCTTAGGCTTCATGAATAAGGCCGTCGTTTGAAGATATGTCGCAAAGTTTAATCTGTGCAGATAATAAATTATGGTACACACAGGCTGGGTGAATGCGCAATATTAGCGGTTGATTGGGACCATCAATTGCTGGGCCTGCCCCCGGGACACTTTGGATTCAAGTAATCGGCTTGTCCCCGGCTGCAAGGCAGGAAAGGAAGCGTTTAACGACTTGGCTAAAATAGTTTGCTTTCTTCACTTTTTAATTTTCTTACGCTTGGCTCATGTTTGTAAACTTAATAAAGAAGGCCCGAAGAACGCAAATGAAGGCAGGAAGTTAAGAAATAAGCCCATTAAGTTTTAAATACATATTTAATTTCAATTTAGATATTTCCAATATTTATAGTTGAGGAGCTCGATGAAGTAGCGGTTAGTACGCTTTGGCTTTTGATATCGAAAACCAAAGCTACCGTGGTGTTACACCGTGGATGGGTGATCAAAACATTGGGATCTCGAACTCCTTCGTGCTTCGGAAGGCATGTTACACCGTTGGTCCCGACGCAACCGTTTCTATCCACCAACCCGCATTAGACCAGCGTGGTAGTGTTACGGCCCATACTCCTCATGTGTTTCTCCATAAGGAAGGCCTGTGCCCAGCAGTGGGACGTATATAGCCTGAGTACGAATTTTTAAATATGTTTGAAGCGCACTTCTCTAGAAACACTACAAGTTTTTATTCATGTTTAATGTTTAAGAACGCATCACGCATTACCCTTATAACTTGTACCGTTAAAATATTCGTGTGCGATGGTATTTTAAGCCGACCAAAGGTCCTCTCACGTCGCTGGACGCGCGTTATTATAGGTATACTTCCCTCCGTATTGTCTTATACATTGTAGCAACGATTGAGTAATGACTTCCATATATCAGCGTGTATTAAAATCGACAAGAAAAGTAAAAGCCTTATAATAAAGTAATCAATTACTGAGGTCATAAGATTCAATTTAGCCTGAGGTGTCCTTTTTTATTGCATGCAGTGTGTGGAGTTTTATTCGTTCCTTCGCTGTTGCGAATGTTTAATTAAAATGAGATATGGTTTATACTTGTATGTTGTCTGCGCTGTAATGATTAGTAGGATAGGATTGTTTTGGTACATTGTTTCATTTGTTTTGACGTTTTAGTTTTTATTGCAACTTCATAAGCCTGCTGTTTGTGTTGTAAATGTAAATAATTATAATGTTTTGATCGGTAGAAGGATTTTCGCACGTGAAGTTTTTGATGTTGCTTTTTTATCACTTACGTTATTTTTTGACTAAATATTTTTTGTGGCTTCGGCGCCGATAAAAAATGTAAATTTTAAACTATGCCACAGATAACTAGTCACTTGTTTTGTGGTGAGAAGAAACAATTTTCAGTTTATTTTACAAACCATGACTCAAAAAGTATCTAAAGAATAACAACACAATAATAACTACTAAGTTCTGAGTATAGAATTGGCCATACTGACAAGTACAGTCCACTCCAAACTCATAATAGAAGAAAATAAAGATTGTCACCTCGAAAATGTCATATTTTTATATACATATTTTTGTACTCGACTGTATCTACTTAAACGAGTATAGTTGACCGAAAAGTTGGTGCGTCAAAAAAAACTGATATAAAAAAGATCATAAAAGTTTAGTTTACCATAATATTGTGTCTTACTACAACAAAGATTGCTTAACTAGGTAACTTATTCGTCTCGTCTACAGCCTATAAAAAGCTCAGCCAATGACTCCACACTACCTGAAGATAAGCAGTAGAGGAGTCTATATGTGAAGATAGCTAGTGCAGCATTCTGACATACTGCCCTAGCCACCCTCACCTTGCCGGCCCAAGAGAAACATGCGTATGGGCCGTAACACCACCACGCTATTTTATTGACCCGGGATAATGGCCGACCCATACCAGGCTTCGGGGGAAGATCTGGTTGTCCTTCTCCTCCGCCGCGATTGTTCGGAAGCCGGGCTCTCGTGTATGCACCAGCTCCCGACGTGGCGTGGCCTTTCGGCCCCTAACACCAGCCGCTCCGTGCCACGGGAGCGACTGCCGACGAGCCGTGCAAGGCGGGTGACTGCCTCCATACCAAGGTCCCCCGTCCCGTCACCCGCGTGGCCCTGGGCTCAGGCAACACCCCGAAAGGCATTGCCATCACCGCCCTGTCGGAAAGCCGGGTCGCTGGGCAGATGCCCCGATGCGACCCTCGACTGCCGGGCTAATACCCCGACGCAGCCCGCCACCGGACAAAAGCCCCGACGACGTGGTCCGTCAACGGGAGACGTGGCTACTTCTTCTTTTCCTGCTTTGGCTTCGGGCGGCAGAGCTTGCCGCACATGACATGGCCCGAGGGCAGCTCCAAGAACATCACCACGCTGACCCAATGCGGGTTGTTGGGTAGAAATGGTTGCAGAAGCGACCTTGACCAACGGCTTAACGTGGCCATATAACAATACTCTATCGATTTTGATCGGAGACAAAAGGTAAACAATGAATTTGTGGTTCTCAAACTTTTTATCCAATTCTGGGACAAAATAATATGGGCTCTAATTTTATTTAGCCATATTTAATATACCAATATCGACATTGAATATAAACATTATTTATTTGTGTAATGAAGTAATGTTTTACGAGTATTAGGGATGTTAAGTGTATTTAAAAACAAGCTATCATTGCTATCATCCAAATGATACTAAATATGAAATATAACAATTAAATTCAAAGTAGATTCAAGGTGTCATGAACATGTTTTGATTGTTCATCTTCTTTTGGAAGTTTTCTATACTCATTATAAAAGTTTGAGAATTTTATGCGTTTTAGGTCTTTTTTAGTAGCAACGATTAATTTAGTAATATAAAATTACGTTGAAAATATAACATTGAAGTCAAAATACCAAAAATTATTGTAGGTGACAGGTAATTACTTAATTTACATTATTTAAAAAGTTTGCAATAATAAAATATTAAATAATCGTATGTTTTTGATAAAACCTTTCGGCAATGAGTAACGACATCTTAAAGAACCCTCTTTATGGTTTGTTTACATTTTGTCTCAGATCAAAATGGATAGACTATAACTTATTATCATTTCGTTATTTTGTAGATTATCGAACCGAAAGCTATTTCTGTGATTGTGTAGGTAGATGAACATTTATTCGTTAACACCCCATCTGTCCCTTATCTTGTCAAATATAACCCTTTGTTTCCTGTTCCCAAATGGCAAATAAAATTTGCATAAAAAGGTCATACATCAACACAGGCTGTGGGAAATACCGAATACGCAAATAGATGCCACCCACGGTAATGGGTTGCGATATATTTTTAGAGCTAACTGAGTGGTTATAGTCTAAAATACCTTATACTTTCAAAGAGTTATATTATGTGATTTCAATCTATACATAAAACTGTCGTCGAATGTCTGTACATAGAAAAAACTGCTAAAAACCAAGTCATAGTGATGTAAAACGAGGAAAAATACCAAAAAAAAAAAATTATTTTATTTCTCCGAAATGGCTGGACCGATATCAATGAAATTTTGCATTGTGAAACCTTATATCCCTGGTCACAACATATTTGATACTTTTTATTCCGTAAAATTAAAGGGTTACCGTGGCATAGTTAATAACCGCGGACAAAGTCGCGGTTAAAGGGCAACAGCTAGTTAACTACAAAATTGAAATTTGTTATTATCAACGTGTATAGCTAGGTTTACGAACAGCTAGCTGTTTAACATTTTGGGATAATTTCTTGTTTCTAAATTCCACATATCGTTATTGTATAATAGGTTCACTATGCAAACCTAATTTCGTAACGGTCAAGGTAATTCCCGACAGACCAGTAGAGTTTGGTATACTGTTTTATGTTCCGCGGGGCTCATTTCGTTTTTAAAAGTTAATGTTCTTTAAAAAAATCTAAGGTCAACCGCGAATTTCCACGTGTATAAAATAAACGTCTTTGTACATTATAACCTTACCTCTGAGGATTCTTATTACGAGTATAAGAATCCTCAGAGGTAAGATTGAAAATTCCGTTCCGTTCCGTTTCACGGCAAGGCAAGTATTCGTGGGTAACACAGACAATTTTTTGAAAATAAAAAACGGCTTAATGTATAAAGTTGCCAATACTTTTATTGTTTTTCGAAGTAATCTCCGTTCCTCTCCACGCATCGTCGTATTCGATGGAACCACTGAGAAAAGCAGTGGGCCCATTCTTCCTAAGGGGTCTCTACTATGGCATTTTCGTACGCTTTCACGCATCTTCAGGGCTCATAAAGCGAATACCTTGGAGTTTATCTTTAGTTCTTGGGAATAAATGAAAGTTGCAGGGCGCCAGGTCGGGATGACTCATTATCTCGACACCTGCCATAGTCAAATATTCAACAGCCTGCTTTGCGGAGTGCGTTGAAGCATAATCGTGGTGAAGGAGGATCCCGCTTCGAGGGCGTTGTTGTCGAATTTTTTCCAAGACAACAGGCAAACAGCGTTTGACATATAATACCAGTCTGCAGTAACTGTCCTTCCATCTTCTAGCGTAACTGTCGCGAAATGTCCTTTCCGACCAAAGAACGAGGCAAACTTTTTTTCCTTCACTTCATCCTTTCTTTACCTTAGATGGCGGATCCTCAAAAGGAAACATCCACTGAGCTGATAGTTTCAGGTTCATAGCAATATATCCAGCTTTCATCACCTGTGACGATGACAAATACAACATTTGAGTCGCCGCCGTGAAATTATCTAACATTTCGCGACACCAGTCCATACGAAGGTGTTTCTGGTCGTCGGTTAAAGTATGGGGAATCCATCTGGTACAAAGCTTCCAGGCGCCTAATTGTTCGTGTAATATTTTTTGAACTTGACTCATACCAATGCCCAGACTTGCCCGTATCTGCGGATAGGTCACTCTCTTATCTTCCTCTATCATCCGTGGCACAGCACTGATGTTATCTGCAGTAGTCGTTGCTAAAGGACGTCCCTCACGCGGATCATCACTGAGATTGCTACGTCCACGCTTAAACTCGTTAAACCAATTTGAAAAAGTGGCACGAGATGGGGCTTCACGAAATGCTAATTGCAGCCTATCATAGCTTTGTTGTTGAAATACAAAAAAGTTTTCATTAGCAATATTTCTAACTGGCCAGTTCTAAACATTTTCAGTGTTAATTATCTAGTGTTTGCGAACACCGGTGTTTGCGCTGACCCTCAAGGGGGTATTAACTTGTTACCTTGAGACCTAAAAAAAAAATTTATACTGTTCTTTTACATGATGTAGTTATTATAATAATAGTTATTTCATATTAATGACTCATATTAGAATTAAATTGTTTATTATGTAAAAATTACATGCAATATGTCCGCCCGTTTTAAGTTATGATAATATTTTCAGATATAACTATTATTATCAAACAAAGATTTACTAATCGCTTTTTTGCAGTGTAAAATTTCCTGCTTTCAACTTCAACATTATCTTTATTTTTTTTAGAGAACGTGTATATGGGCGCAATATATTTATTTTATTTAGATTGTAATAACGCCATTTGGGGCATTATTTTTCAAGTGTAAACTTTGTTGTGAGAGATTAAAAGTGAGTTACATCGTCAAAGGAGTTTTTATTCACGACATGTACCTTTCTATTGATTTCTATTCTATTTCTGATTCTTATTCTATTTCGTTAAAATTTAAATCAAGGTTGATTCTTGATAAAACGTGGGATGCTCGGAACGGCGTCGTCGGTTGCTTAGCAACCACAAACGCAGAATCGATAATAATTATTATTATTGAGAAGTTACTGCGCGCCGTAAAATATGGTAGAATGTTAATATTATATTAATTTTAGCTTAATCAGATAGAAATACCTAAGAATTATATGTATATGAACAGTGATTGGGATATTAATGTTAGGGGCATTATATGGCAGTCCCATCGTGATTGCAATTCTGATTAAAATATTGTTTGAAGCTACAGCTGAAAATTAATTAAACAATTTTAAAATCAAACAGTTAAGGTTGTTTTTGGAATAAACGGAATTATAGTCCTTTTGAGCGCTGATATGTTAGGGTACTTTAACTTGTAACGAGGCGCTATATCAGTATTAGCGACTCTTTGCTAATGACAGCGCTCTTCTCTGGCCATTTTCTCTTTGTTTCTGTTTTTAAACTAGCCATCTGTCTCTTTTTTCATTGTTTTTAGTCTGGTGTGCTCCAATTTTATTCCATGTAATTAACAGAAGTAACAAATATTATACACTAGCTTTTGCCCGCGACTTCGTCCGCGTAGAATACTTACTTTAAGATAGTGTGATGGTATATAGCCTATAGCCTTCCTCAATCAATAGGCTATTCAAAACTGAAAGATTTTTTCAAATTGGAACAGTACCCTCAATTGGTGGAATTAAAAATTTACTCCTACTCTATTATTAGAAGCAAAGATCATACTGGCGTAAATTTGCCCTTAATTTTTCTGGGAGGCGTTATTCAAATTTTTTTACATTCACCCGCATGGCATTATGTCCCCATGGGAATATCGGCATAGAAGGTAGCGTATGTCCTTTCGCAGGCTCTAGATTATCTGTGTACCAAATTTCAGTTAAATTTGATGAGTAGTTTTGACGTGACAGCGAGACAGACAGACAGAGTTATTTTCGCATTTATAATATTAGTATGGATAAGTCGGATAATAAAAAAAGGTTGGTAGTTTTATTATTATTTTATTTTGCTTGGGTAGCTAACAGCTTTAAAATAACAAAATAATTACAAAACAAGCTAATAAAAAGCTACCACATGTAGGAAACGACATACCTACTTGTAGTTGTAATAAGGAGGACAATACAAAAAATACCTAAAAAGATCTGTATCAGTGCATTTTTTTCACTTTTGAAAGGACTTAGGTATACAGAGCACAACTCATATTGACTTTGGTAAGTTCTTGTACTTAACTGGTGAAATATATCTCGTAGTTTCACTTTATGTCTTTCCCGATACAGGAAATAGCCTAAACTGAATGTCCGTTCTGCCGGTAAGTGTAGGGACAGAAAGGCCAATATTATGGATATTCGAAGTTTGTCTGTTCTCTGAAGTCCACTTATATTGTGTTCAGTACTTTACTAAAGTTAGGGTAAGACTATTAGGGTTGTCGAAACATTTATTAGAGTTTACCGATACGTCCGTTGTAAGATGATCTGTCTGCTGTCTGTACCACATAGTATAACATATACACGTTTTAGAGGTAACAATCTTTATTTCCTTCTAATAAGAGTCATTTACTGTCATAAGTGGTTAAATAATTTTGATATCTACTGTACAAACGAACGTCCAAGTAATGTGTACTTAATAACTACAATACCATCTAAAAATCATAATTGGCCTTATTTATTTTTTAAAAGGAAACATTTAACAGGACATTTTTACAATGGCCATTCGATTCAAATTACCAT
Organism: Parapoynx stratiotata; assembly: GCA_910589355.1. Classification (NCBI taxonomy): domain Eukaryota; kingdom Metazoa; phylum Arthropoda; class Insecta; order Lepidoptera; family Crambidae; genus Parapoynx; species Parapoynx stratiotata. Next base: position 15,396,372 of record OU342460.1, on the reverse strand, counting down.
TCGGTATTTTTGTACTTTTATGATACAAACATACAATCACGATTATTATCCCCTAAGGGTAAAGACTAGGCAAAAGCACTGAAATAGCAGTCCACTGCCATAGTCCGCGCTTCACCAAGCAGTGACTGCACTCAGCGTGACAGGTGGTGAGCCCGTCGCCGCTATAAGCTATCGGATGGTTGTGCAGTTCTAAGTACATTAGTCGCCTTTTACGACACCCAAGAGAAGAGATGGGTTGGTAGTATTCTTTTAAAGAGCCGCTACCACACGCTACTTTTATCATAGACTAGCTTTTGCCCGCGACGGTGATATGGTCTTAAGCCTTCCTCAATTAATGAGTTATATAACACTGAAAGCATTTTTCAAGTCAGACCAGTACCTAGTTCCTGACAACTTTCCAACAAACAAACTCTTCAGCTTTATATTAAAAAGAATAGATACATTTAACATTGAAACTGTAAAAATCCAATCTTCCAAAGTAAGATATGTATATAACATATATGTTGTTAAAGCTCAATTGATCTTTCATCTTCAACTTTACCCCTGCCCGTAAGTGGGGTCAGCTTCCTCTAAATAAATAAATTTGGGCTATTCGAGAAATCTTGATAGGGGTTAACCCTGTAGCCACTCGTGCTAAAATTACAATTTAACAGGATCCCTTCTAAATATAATCAGATAAATACAGTAAATAGGGTATTTTACCTTGTAGAGATTATTAACTAATTAATTAAGGATAGCGTTGTTTAGATGAGATATTTATAAATAAAAAAAAACATGATTGTCATGCCTATATACCCCGAAGGGGTAGGTAGTGGATTCCACATTTCGTATGATACGTAGGGGGAGATCTTGATGCCTTGCACCGTTTGTGCAAAGTTAAAGTCGAAAAGTGATATTCGTAATTAACTAAAGTTTTGTTCAGATTCAATAGGCGGGGATCGAACCGAAAACCACCGGTAGATTTGGTTCAATATAAAATGTCATCATCATCATCATTTACTGTCCTTTTAACCCACAATCCCCTCATTATCTTAAAGATAGATTCATATCCCTAAGTCACTCACATTCCCCAGTTTTAAGATCTTCAGAAAATCTCAGGCTCAAGGTACCAATGCATTCAATGAAATTTGTCGGAAAGTCGTTTGGAGTGGAGGCTGCACGGCTCTGGAATGAGCTGCCAGTTCCAATCAGGAAAGCACAGACTGTGGATGCTTTCAGGCAACAAGTGACGGAGCATTACATGTCTCTAGAATGTCATCGTTAATTTTGTTTATATAATTATTATTCTGTTTTATTTATAATATATTTTATGTGTTACTAGTTGTTTATATGTATATATTTTTAACTTTTATTGCGACTCTATGTATGTGTATTTATATATGTATATGTATTTATTTTTCAGTGTACCTCAAATGCCTTTTCTCGTAAATATTTTGCACTGCCAAATCCAACCACTGCCACTGCCAAAGGTTGTCAGGAAACCATCGCTTTCAGCGATAGGGCCGTCTATTGTACTACTTTTGTAAAATTTCTTTTTTTAAATTTAATGGTATACAATAAAGAATATTTTCATTTCATTTCATTTCATCATCATCAGACTATGTTTTTCCACTGCAGTCGTGTGGCTGCAGACAAGTACTGACAGGTTCTGTAATGTCTATCTCACGGAACTTTAGTTTTGGGAGTTATACCTACGACACAGAAACTTAAAACTTATAATGTCAATCTAACGTATCATAAGATATAGCAACTGGCCGTTGTAAACCTCAAAAAAAACATGTTACGTGCATATGCCATAGCATTCATTATATAGAAAAAATAATAAAAAAGAATCTTAGTATACATATAAAAGGCACCATAATAATTCGAATAAATTTTGTTACGCGTAACTCACCTAACTCAAGATAAGTGAGGGCAGTGTGACACGGCGTCTCCCTCCTCTCCGTGGAGGCAGCCGGCCGGCTGACGGAGCGGGGGCTTCGTCGTCGGCATTGCACACGGCGCCTACACTGCCGGGCGGCGATGGCTCAACTCTCTTGGCTATCGTCGCGCCCCCTCCCAGCGCCGGGAGGGGTGATGCCGCGCCCCCCACCTAGGGGGGCTCCGCCGGGGAGGCTGACTGGGTAAACCTTGGGTCCCGGTCTCCTCTCCACTCCGCGGATAGGAGAGTCGCTGTGATTTTAGTGAGTATGCCCCCTGGTTTCGTCCCAGGGGGAGAGTCTCACAGTATTTCCATTCCCCAGATGGGCGTTTCACACAGCGTCAAAAAAAAAAGTGTGACACGGCAGTTTGGGCTCGACTTAGGCGAGTGGGCACTGACGGGGTTGTGGAGGTTTCCGAAAGGGTTCCCACGACCTCGTCTGGCAGCGACGCGCGTACGCTCGTCGCGTCGTCCTCGTCCGATGAGGACGACGACGGCGTGACGGTCGCGCACGTTTTAGCGCCAAGGTGACACAGATGGACGTCGATGGTTTTTAGTGGGTAGGCCCTGCACTCTGCGGGGAGAGTCCCACATAACCCTACGTTCCCCAGACGTAGGGTATGCGTAACGCATTTTCCATCCTTATAAAAAAAGTGTGTCACGGCAGTGCTGGACATAGGTAACACTGCCAAACCCGCCAAAAACAACAGAAAACCATAAAAAGAGTACAAACAATAATGATGTTAAAACGCAAATAGAAAACAAATAAAAAAATGCAAATTAAAAATGATAAATATAAGAAACGAACACATTCGATAGAGAAAATAAATAAAAACAATAATCACGCTTTAATTCAGTGGCACGTATTTAAATCTTTGTAAACAAGTTTAACTTTGTTCCAAAGCCGTGAAAACTGAAAATTAAAAAGTAAAAGGAAAAATTAATAAATTCGACATTGGTACCCATACAAAGTGTGACACGGCAGTGCTGGACTTAGGTAACGCACGCCATCGCTCTCGATCTTCGGCCATTCTCATCTTGTCACAGGGCGTCCCACACTGCGTTTGCCGAGTCGCGGTCTCCACTCAAATTTTCATACCCTGGTAAAAAAGTAAGTTCAAAGTCACGGTGTAAACGCGTCCTTAGAATGTGGCTGGTTCATATGGGGTGCAGATAATTGCATTAAAGTGAAACCCTAATAAAGATGTGGTTACGTGCTTCGATTGTGGCGTAATGGCGGCAAGTCTGCGTAAAGTTTATTTTATAGAGCGGCTTCATGAACTAAATTAATAGGAAACGAGTTAATGTATAACATAAAGGTTGTGTGTGGAGGAGCTCAAGCCTGTGTTTACTTCTTCGGAGATGTGGGCGTGATGAAATAAATAATAAATAAATATAAATAAATAAATATCTTCAAACGTTCACACCTATCAACTAGCCCCATTATAAGCAACTAATGCTGCTTGTGTTACGGACACTAGATGACGGATAAATATATAAATACATATAAATATCCTGAATATATATAAATATATATTAACATCCAAGACTGGAGAACAAATGCCTGAAAATTCATCACCCAAACATTTGCCCCCAGCGGGGATCGAACCCAGAACCTCTCGAGATGGCGACGCCTTGAGACCGGCATACAGACCACTCGACCACGGAGGTCGTCAAAATGAAATGAAATGAAATCATTTATTCTGCAATTAAATTTACATGAAATACTTTTGCACGTCAATATTTTTTTTCCTACTAGCACTTCGATGTTATGTACAGTCACGTGCTAAATAATAGATCTCTACCTATGAAATTGCCGTTTTTATTCTCTCTTAGTATTTTGTCTGTAACTATTAAGTTTCAGAGTATTCTTAACTTAATAATGACCTCCTCTAAAATAGACCATATTTTTGAGCTTTTTTGATTTATTTTTGATAATTTGTTGTAAGTTTAATTGCGTTAAAATTGGACACGGAGATAACTCTTTTTAAGTGCCTCCCGAATACATCATTTGATTTGCATTCACTTAAAAACGATAAATAATTTCTATATAGTGTGATACCACACATATTTCCAAATATACTTCCAAAGCTTGTCTAATGATACATGCCAAATATTATCTTTGGATTTGTCGTTGTGAAGAAAACTGAAAAAATGATAGTATGGAAAAGCTTCTGACAGCGAATAACTAATTAGTTCGCATCTAATCATCTGTCAAATGTGTTTAAATATTTTAGCACGTGACTGTACTCAAATATTAAAAGGAAGATTAAATCAAATGTAATTATTTATTTATTTATTTATTCATTCATTCATTCATTCATTCATTCATTCATTCATTCATTCATTCATTCATTCATTCATTCATTCATTCATTCATTCATTCATTCATTGCTTTTGACACGTTATTCTGTCTCTTTTGGGTGACCCTAAAATACTTCTTACTTTGAGTTGAGTTATGAAATGTCAAAAATTTCAATTTATGAGAAATGTGATTTCAACTAGTTTCCGCTAGGGGCGCTTTTCACGTTTCCCATACCTTTGTCCCGCAAGCGTCCACTATCGTCCGTCCACGTAAACCTGAACTTCAGAAACTTTGAAAGCGGAGTTATAATTACACGGTACCGGAGATTGTCTAGACTGCTGTCTTACTCTGTTACGTAATGTTGACAAATCAATATTGATTTAATGCTACGTCAAAATGTCCTATAATAATTTACAAAAAAGTGTTCGAAGTGGCAGATACTCGTAGTTCTTTAACCAATTAAACCAATTGAGGGTCGTTCGGTATTAATTACGTTATAGATATAACATTTTCTCGCGATTGGTACCAACAGGAACCATTAGCATGTAGCATTTTTTTAACATCTTATATTATATTAATTATAAAGTATTAATTTCTCAGTTTGGGAATAGTTTAATGTATTTAGTTTTGTTTACTTATAATATTTGTATTTATTTTTTATTAAGTTTATTGCTTTAAAAATATATAAAAACTATGTAAATAACACTTTTTTTGTTTAGAAAAAGAATAAATATATTTTTTTTATTGTCTTTTTATGTATGTTTTTGCATAAATTTCTGTTTCGTCTTGTGCACTGGTGTCGATTCCCTCACAGCAAGAGATTTCACACAGCTGTGAAGGGTTGACTGGAAGATCTTCTTCTGGAGACTTCTGCTTTTTATGTACTGTTTTTTGGTTTCTGTGCAATAAAGAGTGAATTAATTAAAGATGATTCCATCGCAAAATCACTATAATAAGTCTACGTAATAGAGGCCTCTAGTATATAAATATATAGTTGTAATCCTTGAAATATGTTTGTTAATTCCAAGAGGCATGCATTATTCCCATTCCGTTCCGTTGTTTCTGACCGAAGTTACGTTTCAAAAGGGTTTCACGGCGAAATTTTGAAACAAATTGTGTATATTTTACTAGTAATTGAAAGCTGGTTAATTATCAACTTATATACGTCCCATTGCTGGGCACAGGTCTTCCTTATGGAGAAACACATGAGGAGGAGGGCTGTTACGCCACCGCGCTGGTCCAATGCGGGTTGTTGGGTAGAAACTGTTGCAATAGCGACCGGGACCAACGGCTTAACGTGCCTTCCGAAGCACGGAGATAATGTACTCCGAGTAGTTTCGTTAGTGGACGCTTGCGGGTCAAAGGTATGGGAAACGTGAAAAGCGCCCCTAGCGGAAACTAGTTGAAATCACATTTCATAACTCAACTCAAAGTAAGAATCCTTTACTGGAACCATGCCCATGGGGGCAGAAGTTTTTCTGCTCGGTTTGGTTGGTGGTAGGGCTTCTAATAATAGCAATGTTTTAAGCATTGTTGTGTTCCGGCAATCAGAGGTAAGATAGCCAGTTCCTCAGTTATTGAGGATTACAGGTGAAGCTCGCTTCCATCTTCGGCCTTATCGTCACTTACCATCAGGTGAGATGATGGTCAAGAGCTTACCTGTCATATGTAAAAAAAGAAGTATTTTTAGGGGTACAGATCATGTTCTAAGTAATGATGTTAAATTACTTGACATTCGTGACACTCACATAAATGGGATCCCAGGTGAGATCCAGACACTTTATCTCACTTAAATAAAATGCAGCTTTTATTTTTATTTCATTTATCGTTTGTTGTTTTCATTGAAAATACATGCTTTCTGTCATAAAAATACCATGCGCTTTTAAAATTACAAAACAGTGTTATTCGGAAGTTTTGGTCACCCATCCAAGGACTGAACATGGCGTACTAACCATTACGCCATAAAGCTCCTCAAATTTTACGAAATTTTATCTAAACTCAATTGTGCAGGTGGGGATCGAACCCGCAACCTTTCGCACGAGTTTCCCAGTTTCCCAAACTCTGCTGCCGGTTCTTTCAAATCAATGAACTACTATAAATACCTAGGTAACACTGAAAATGTTTAGAACTGGCCAGTTAGAAATATTGCTAATGAAAACTTTTTTGTACTTTAATTATAGAACTCGTTGGTAACCTAATGTAATTATATTGCATTCATTTGTCATTTGTTTTTGTGAATTGGCGGCAAACCTATCTATTTTATTAATAACATCTTGAAGCTGGTTTGGTTCCCAACGAGTTTCTCGAGTGGTAGTCTCACTGGTCGCCAAAGTTCTCAGTCCTTTAATTTTAAGTTTGAGAGCGCTTTCGAGATTCCAGAGTAGCACGAAGACTCAAGCTTTAACTCAAAATTTACATTTAATGTGGATTTGGAATAGAAGCTTTTTATCTTTGAGTTAGGGTTGATTTTCCTTTGCGGGCGAAGAAATATATTCGACGATTTTGTTCAAAGACTACATAATTTGGTAGTAAAAATAACTTTATTGTAAGGTAGGTAAATAATTATGATATAAATTTAAAGGAAAATATAATTTTAAAACATTACGTGGCAATATGTACAAAAAAATTTCATGGCTATATACTACTACTATTTAGTATTATTTACAGCACTATTTACAGCAGGTTTCAAAGTAATTTGCGAGTAAAGCTTTCACACTGTTCATTCATATATTATAGACTAGTTGTTGCCCGCGACTTCTATGTAAGACACTCGATGTCTACAGTTTTATTATATGTATAGATCGATAATAATGACTAATGATTCAATGTGTTTTTCAATACTCGTAACTAACCGAGAAACGAACCAGCTGCAGCTACTCTGTAACGTAATGCCGACAAATCAATATTGATTAAATGCAGCGTCAAATGTCATGTCGTTTGATAATTATAATTACAGAAAAAGTGTTTGAAACACAGTTTGAAATTACAGTAATCCAATTCATATCCATTGAAATTCAGTTATAGAGTAAAGCAGCTGGTAAACATTTCGGTACAGAATATTTTGTTTTGTATTTTTGTAAACACACCAAGTCCCTGAATTTTATGCGCATTCCTGCTTAACAACCGTGTAGCGAACTATAGACGGGATGTCGGCGAAGCTTGTCGAGATGTCGTCGTACCCTGTCGGCGTGTCGCCGTGTCGGCGTGTCGGTGTCGGCAAAACTGGCGCCGAGCATTCAATGCTAATGGTCGAATTAGTGCGACAGCGCGTCAGCCTTTTAGCACTACGGTCTGAGTATTCGACGGTATTTATTTATTTAAAGATTCAGCAGCGTATGTTTACATTAACACAATAAAATATTGGGTCCTTACCTATGAAATTGGTGTTTTTATTTTGTCTTAGCAATTTGTCCGTTACTATTAAGTTTCATAACATTCTTATAAAATAATTGCCTCTTCTAAAAATATACCATATATTTGAGCTCGTATTATTTAATTTGATAATTTTTTGTATGTTTAATTGTGTTGAAATTAGACACAAAGACAATTATTTTTAATACTCCCGAATACATCATTTGATTTGCATTAACATAAAAACGATGAATATTTTTCATCAAGCGTGTTCACACACATATTGCTAAAGCTTGTCTAATGATATATGCCAAATATTATTATCTCTGGATTTGTCGTTGTGAAGAAAACTGATAAATTGTTAGTATGTAAAATGCAGACATGCCCAAAATCACCATACAAAACACCAATTTCATAGGTAAGGACCTAATATTATCTTATGACTAATATGGTATGTGACGATGGGGATGCCGATGATAAATAAAATAAACCGGAGATGTCACTGATTGTATATAATTAGAACTTAAGGCACTCTGAATAGAAACAATTTATAAAAAGGTACATATCACAAATTACTGAACATAAAACTTAAAGATATTATTAAAGGTAGGGCTACTTACAGTAGTGCCTTGGTAATGTTATTTCAAACTTATCGTTATAGTTTATTACTCTTTAACCGCCTCTCTGGTCTAGTGGTTCACACCACCGGGTGTTGATCGGGAGGTCCAGGTTCGATTCCCCATGGGGGCAGAAGGTTTTCTGCTCGGTTTGGTTGGTGACCGTCTTACCTAAATTTGTCGCCATAATAACAATGCTTAAGGCATTGTTGTGTTCGGCTATAAGAGGTAAGATAGCCAGTTCCTCAGGTGTTGAGGATTACAGGTGAAGCTCGCTTCCACCTTCGGCCTTATCGTCACTTACCATCAGGTGAGATGAAGGCCAAGAGCTTACCAGATTTGTGTAAAAAAAAAATGCGTGGAGACCACCGCTCCAGACGCTGACTCTAATAAGAATAAAATTGAGGACCAAAAGCAATAAAAAAGGAGACATATGATTAGTTAAAAAACAGTAACAAAGAGAAAATGGCCTGATAAGAGCGCAATCACAGCAAAGAGTCGCTTATACTGATATAGCGCCTCGTTACAGGTATAAGACAAAATGCAATACACATTTAAGGCAAAAAAAATACCTACACCGTGCGCAACAGTGAGGAAAAACTTACTAGGTACTAAATAATTTTATTTACTTATAGTACCTAATAAATAATGTACTTATATATACATATTATTATATATACAAAAGAAACAAAAACGATTATATTATCTTCGAAAAAATTAAATATCTCGTGATAACTATTTAAATAAAAAACCTAACATGAATATAATAGGATACAGGACAGATAGATGAGGAGCTCGGTGGCGCAGTGGTTGTTACGCTTTGGTCTCCGATCGAAAACAAAGCTACTTTCGCCGTGGTTAGGCCGTGGATGGGTACTCATACTCAATTAATCAAATTAAAGTTTGTTAAATTATCTAAGTGCAAGTAAAGATAAGACAAATAATTGATGGCAGTCCTGTGTGCTAATATAGAGTCAGTGATAAAACGTGGTGGTGTGTTGTGCTTGTGTGCTATTTGTGATTCTGGGCTGGCTTTGCCTAGCATTAGTTCCCAAAGTGGTCCAGGTGGACCCCTAGGGGTCCACGGGAGACTCGACGGGGGTCTTGGTGTCTTGACATCTTGGTCGAGTTTTGGGAATATGGTAGAAATTTAGCTGCAGGGGTCCACCGGAACCAGAAAATTTCAAAACCAGATTCAGAAAAATAAAAGTCCGGGAACCTCCTAGATTCACCCTGAAACCAGCAGCAGTAAGTCGAAACCATTTTATTTTTATAGCCTGAATAGGAATATAAAAAACCTGCTCTGAGGGCGCCAGAAATTTTCTCGGTATTGCAGTACCAAGAATACTTCGCGGTCACCGCGAACACCGGTGTTCGCAAGCAATAGATGTTTCTATTGTGTCTCGTCTTCTGTCTACTGACTAGTTAAAAAATGTTATGTTTCAACAATCGTATTTTTCTATGAAAGTAAAAGCTAATTCCAACAATGCACAAAAACAATGAAAATGAAATGAATTTTGAATTTTAAGATGATAAGATTGGATTAGACACCAAATTCGCGACAGTTGACATTGATTGTCGGAAAAAAATACTTTATTCACAATATGGATAAGTTTTTTATGTGCCTGGTCAGACTACACTACATTCATGCGTTATTTTGCGTGTATTACCTAATTTAAAATCGTCCACCTGAAATACATTACGAACCCAGTATAAGTAGCATGAGCAACGCGGTAATTATGATATTTATCACGTTTTATCACGAACAATTGTCATTTCCATAATAATTTGACAGTTGAACGTGTTAAAAACGCGATAGATACCAAAATGCGGTGTTCATGCTAACCAATAAAACACGATAAAACGGTGTACAGTATGCACTGTCAAAAAAACCTTGGATATAACTGCCATCTTGATTTTTTCCTTACGTTGATAGTTTATAGCGATAAACAGGTTAATCAAATCGTGTGTTGGTCACGCTGGTCGTACAGGGTTCCCGATTTTATTATTCAAATTCATTGTCAGCTCCAAGAAACCGTATATCTACATTCGCGACTCTAAATCGATCGCAATGCAAATTATCATTGTCGCAAATAGCCCATTATACGGTTGACATTATAATTATTAACGCGACCATAAACATAATTATTTACTGACTAATAGTGACAATGGTTCATAACAACAGAGGCGGAAATTAATTTACAGTCAAAGGACAGGAGCCAATTTATATTCTGATAAGAAGTCCGAGTGACTCCTTTATCTTTCTGTGTTTTGGGGACGAGAGAGCTGTGCCCCTAGATATTTATCTCCGGGGAAAATACTACCAATTTTAATTGACAAAGTTCGACACATTTCGATACATTGATAAATGGTCAGTTTGCTTCTAAGGGTGAGTTTATTGATCCGTAGTCGTAGTAGCCACAATAGTTAAATTCTAGACCAATAGCGTCAATGGAAAATTGTTAAATTTGCGATGAAAATTCAAAGCAATATACATCAGCTGTGCCGCCAGCCGCCATGTTACTAATCCCAGCACGTGTTGTGGTTAAATTATGTTTGATTATTTAACTATATTTGAAAATTCGACTATTGGACAAGTGTCATATCACGACATAATACGTTTTCGCCATTGGTTCATATTTTAACCTACTGGTCAACCTGACTACGGATCGAAAACTGACCCTAAGTAGACATAATTGCGATTTATAACGCATTTTTAATTGCGAAATACTTATATAGGACGATATAGGAACACTCAGTGAATTCACAAATTCAACACAGGAGTAAAGAACTCCTGAACCCTCTATGAATACTACAGTTGGCTCGATTTACGAATTCAGTTCAGGGACGCCCATTTCTTAACGCACGATCGGTGTACCGTGCCGCCGGCGCCGCCCGGTGTTTGTGAAGAGCCGGGTTAAAAAAATAAATATAGATAAAATTCTTTATTGCTACAAATAACAGAAGAGAAACAAAAGTACAAAATGAAATACAGCTATATCGCTAAGAGGGATTTTTTTCGAGAAGTATTTAATTAGGCGGCCATTAAATTACTTGGCTAGCAGACAAAATTTTTCAGCAATATAGTTATTTAGGCGGCAAAATAATTAATTGGGCATTAATATAATAATTTGGGCTGCAAATTAATTATTTAGGCAGTAATATATTACCTATTACCGGAAATGTAAAATTTGATTCCTAGGAAATGTATTCTGATAAATATTAGATTTAGGTTATTTTTTTATGACCCATAAATACAAATATATATTTTTTGACATCAAAACATATATTACACATTTTAGCAGCAGAGATAACATTTAAATTGCTGCCCAACTAGTTTTTTTGCTGACAAATTAGAAATATCTGCTGCCCATAAGTTGCGACCAATTAGTTATTTTGCAGACCAATTTAGAAATATTTGCTGCCCATAAGTTGTCGACCAATTAGTTATTCCAGCAATTGTATTTTTTTGCTGACCAAAATTTGAATATTTTGCTAACCGTTAAAATAATAACCAATTCAGGGAATCACCCTTCGATCACATCGTCGTTTTATTAGGCGAAATTTTTATTCAAAAACGCGTTCAAATCATTATTTAAAAAAAGATTGATGTCATCACGTGCATCGTCATTTGTTTATTTTAGTTAATAAGTAAGTTTCAACCGCCTCTCCGGTCTAGTGGTTGACACCACCGAGTGCTGATCGGGAGGTCCGGGGTTCGATTCCCCACGGACGGAGGGGTTTTTCTGCTCGGTTTGGTTGGTGGTAGGGCTTCTAAGCCCGCCTGGCTAGCTACCACCGTCTGACCTAAATTTGTCGCCATAATAACAATGTTATAAGCATTGTTGTGTTCCGGCAATCAGAGGTAAGAAAGCCAGTTCCTCAGTTGTTGAGGATTACAGGTGAAGCTCGCTTCCACCTTCGGTCTTATCGTCACTTACCATCAGGTTAGATGAAAGCCAAGAGCTTACCTGTCATAAAAAATACATTGTTAGATATGTACTTTTCAATATCTTTGAAGCGACTTTATTTGTATGTACATAAAAGCGGTAATCCTAGATTTTTCCCTGTGTATTTTACACACAATTTGCGTCCATTAGGCTAGTGAAATATTCCAAAAGGTAATTGCAGCGAGCCTGTTGAAAGAACATTTCGACCGGATAGAAATATTTTTGCAATATTTTTCAAAGATGAATTGTTGCAAAATCATTTTGAAGGGTGTCAACCAGATTCTCTGTGCTATTTTTTAAATGTCCTCAGCCTATATACGTGTCAGTGCTGGATACAGGTCTTCCTCATGGAGGCGAATACATGAGGAGTATGGGCCGTTACACCACCACGCTGGCCCATGCGGGATTGTTGCAGAAACGGTTGCAATAACAACTAGGGCCAACGGCTTAACGTGTCTTCTCAAGCACGGAGGAGTTCGAGATCACAGAGTTTTGCTAACCCATCCACGGCCTGACCAGGACGATGGTAGCTTGAAATGAGAATCCTCATATTTTTAAATGCATTGTATGTAATCTTAATATAAATTCGTAACATCAACATTAGTATGGATTTGTAGGCTACGGCAACCACTTGCCACCAAAGTATGTCTAAGCAAATAACTTCAACCTCGATAGTCATGTAAACTTTATCGTGTGATCCTTCATGGTTTGTTGCTTCCTAACCTGATGAGCGATCTATTTGAGGTATTTTACCTACACTTGAGAAAGCATTTGCCGTCACTTGCGGAGACAGGATATAGAAGCCATTTCCGAGTCGCGACGTTCGACGCGCGACGCGCCGCGACGTTGGGCCAAGGAAATTGTCGCCAAATACGGCCGGATATAAACTAGTCTGAATAATTTTATGGGTGCATTTTGACAAATGAGCTATATGGACCATTTACATTGGTACGGGAATCGATTAATCTCACTACAAACAACTGTCAAAATGCACCACTAATAACTATAATACTTTTGTCTTTTAATGTACGTGTCTAAATAAAAAACAGGAGAACTCTTCTGTATGTAAATTGTTAAATTAATAAATAAATAAATAAACTGTCAAATTGCACCTATTAACTTATTCATATTGTAGGTACTCGTAATAGACTAATTTTGAACATTCTATATTTAGTTCTGTAATAACAGTGATTTAAAAATAAGCATTAATAACTTTATTCATATTTCAAACTCGTCCTCAGCTTATATACGACCCACTGCTGGGCATAGGCCTTCCTCATGGAGAAAGACATGGAGAGTATCGGCCGTAATACCACCACGCTGGCCCAATGCGGGTAGAAACGGTTGCATAAGCGATGTGGCTAAGCGTGCCTTCCGAAGCACGGAGGAGTTCGCGATCACAATGTTTTGGTCACCTATCCAAGACCCGACCATGGTGGAGGTAGCTTTGTTTTAGTATTAACCACTACGCCACCGAGCTCCTCAGCCTACAACCTATTTAAAAACGATCTAAAGATATACATACGTACTTAATCTTTGACGTTTTTTATGTTCAACTTATATAAAATCAACATTTATAATCTCAGACCTTACTATACTGTAGGATCGTAGCGATCTACTGAATGATTCTAATCTTTTAGGGTGGTTTCATAGGTGGACTGGCCGCCAGAGCTAGCCACACGCGCGCGCTCAATTACAAGAGATAGGTACCTAACGACGTTTGACAGCCACACGTGCGCCACACGCGCGCGCTTGACGGCAAAGTGTATGGATACGTTCTTTTTTAAACTTTAACACCTAATGCACAGAATCCCATATTCCAAAGTTTATTCATTATTTTGTGGTGCATTGCAGTGACAAGTTTTACGGACTCCTGGAATTCACGGGATCTTAGAGCAGTTCCCAGGGGAGGCGTTCGGGCACTTACGGAATTATAATATGATGCTGCTTCGAGACTTCTAACTTTGGAGTTTACTCTATTGCGGCAATGGAACCACTCCTTTGTTAGATTAAAGTTATTCAAAAGGTAAAACTTTAAAGTAAATTGGTCAATTTGAGGAATACATACATACATATAATCACGACTGACGATCACGACGGTCTCAAGGCGTCGCCATCTCAAGAGGTTCTGGGTTCGATCCCCAGTGGGGGCAAATGTTTGGATGATTAATTTTCAGGCATTTGTTCTCCAGTCTTGGATGTTTATATATTTTTCTATATATTCTGGTTATTTATATGTATTTATCTATTAAATATATTTATCCGTCATCTAGTGTCCGTAACACAAGCAGCATTAGTTGCTTAAAATGGGGCTAGTTGATAGGTGTGAATGTCTGAGGATATTATTATTATTATTATACATACATATAATCACGACTATTAAGGGTTAGTCAGAGACTAGGCAAAAGCACAGCAAAAGCAGTCCATTGCCATAGTCCACGCTTCACCAAGCAGTGACTGCAACCAGCGTGACAGGTGGTGAGCCCGTCGCCGCTATTAGCTATTGGATATTGTGCAGTTACGAGTAAAGTCCATTAGTCGCCTTTTACGACACCTAAGGAAAGGGATGGGTTGGTAGTATTCTTTTAAAAGGAAGGAGGAGGGAGAGGGAGAAGGTTTATTAGAGGAATAACCTGTTTGAAAACCAGCCCGTTTCGTAGTTTTCGGGATACAGACATTCCCGAATTGAATTGTTAGTACCCACATTTCGGCCAATTCACTTCAGTCGTAATGAAACAAGAGTTAAGGAATTCAGATTAAACTGTGCATGGATGAATTCGACCAAACTTCGATTAGCGACACTGGTCTAGTAATACCAAAAATGCTTTAGCTGTCAGATGTGTACACGGCCGATTTTTGGCCGACAGGACTCCGCCATTAGAGCGGGCCATCAGGCCATTTGGGGCGATTTTGGCCAAACTCCGTGTTATATCTGTCAAAGGTTGGGACACCAATAAATGTTTAAATTTCATTCGTCGAACCAGCTTGTAATGGTGGAGTCCTGCGAACACGGCCGATTTTTGGCCGTGTATGTGCGCGTCTGACAGCTTAAGCATTTTTCGTATTACTACACCCGTGTCGCTAATCGATTTTTGGTCGAATTTGTCCTTACTGGAAATTTAAATGACGAGTCTTAACAGATTCTACCGAATAATTTACCCTTTAAACAAGCTTTGAACCGAGAGATATATAACTAAGCGAAATGAAATGAAATGAAATGTTGTGTTCCACTGCTGGACATAGGCCTCCCCCAATGATCTCCACAACGACCGATCCCGCGCCGCCGGCATCAAGCGACTTCCTGCGACCTTCGCCAGATCGTCGGTCCACCTTGTTGGGGGCCTCCCTACGTTGCGCCTCCCAGTACGTGGTCGCCACTCGAGAACCTTTCCGCCCCAACGGCCGTCAGTTCTACGAGCAATGTGCCCTGGCCACTTCCACTTAAGGTTCGCAATTCTGTGAGCTGCCTACTATGATATTAAAAATAGAATGATTTTAAATGATTCGTTCGTCAAGAGATAAGAAACACCGGATTCAGATAAAACATTGTTCCTTTAAGGACGTCGTTCGGTAAGTTGGGAAAGCAGCTTCGTACGAATGTTCTGGTGAAGACACAGAGTAGAAATATAAAGCGAATTGAACACCTTTAGCTTAAAATGTGGAACTGAAGTTATAAATGGGTTCAGAGGAGTCTTGAAGATCCTGGAGCCCTGAAAAGTCAGTCCTTCTCCTAAAATTTTGTGTTGTCCTTCCTTATTGTCGTCACAAATACCACTATCACTTCCACTTCGGTGATAGAGGCGTGATGAATGTATTAGACCAATGATTCTGTATGTAAAGTCAAACGAGTAAGTTGGAAAGTCAGTTGCCTCTCAATTGTATGAAAGTGTTATTATGCTCCACGTACGTGGCAAAAGCACTGTTAAATAAACACATTAAAATTTAGACTTTATTTGTAAGGTTTTAGGAATCAAAAGTCATAAAATTCATAACTATTCTGAGGAAGCCAGCATCATCGGACGGATTGTCCCTCTCTAACAGTGTTGTTACTGCAATAACTGTCTATAAAATTTCAAATTTAGTAGTAATTAACAAAACATTGGTACTTGTATGATAACACAATTATCATAATTCCAGTACTTACTTGTTGTTCTCATATTTCATAAATACACTTTGTGTTTATGAAAACGTGTAAAAATTTTAAAGGAACAGAGTATACTTTTAGACGTGGTCGTAAGTCACCCCTGAAAAAAATATCACCAATGAAGTAATATTTTCTCAATAATTGGTAAGCACTCGCTAACGAAGTGACGAGCCCGTTCACAGTTCGTTACACATTCGTATGGTTCATTTGCTTAGTTTTTCTTTTTATAAATCAACATTTTATAGGAAAGCTCTAGAGATATTATATGTTTAAAACAGGTTCTTATTGACTTTGGGTCGCAATAAAACTGATTTCGTAGTGCCACTGTATTTGTCTCAGGACAAAAGCTTCCAATTCGTGCGTGTTGCCAGTGATTATATACGGCACTGAGACGTGGCCGTTTACAATGGGCCTCATAAGAAGGCTCAAGGTCACATAAAGGGCAATGGAGTGGGTAATGTTGAGTTTCATTGCGCTGCGCAAGAGAACTAAGTTTACCGACATAGCCCACAGAATTGCGGACCTTAAGTGGCGGTGGACAGGGCACATTGCTCGTAGAACTGACGGCCGTTGGGGCAGTAGGTACAGCAACTGATGCAAAACCACGTGATGGTAAAACCTTGCTGGCCTATCAGGTGCTTCTTCACGCCTCTCTTGAAGGAACCGTTATAGGAGGGAGGGAAGACGTATGCCGGCAGGGAATTCCGTGCTCTGGATGTATGTACAAGTATGATTCCCTGAACCTCTTTGTACGTGATGGCAAAGAGGTCACCGTAAATGCGTGGCTTCGCAATCCGGCACGTGTGCTCTTTATCAGGAAGGAGGGTAGAGGAGGATTAAAAAGCTCTTCAGAACATTATCCGTGGAACCTCCGATCAATTTAATGCATGATAAGTTGTTCTCTGGCAGGACCTCTATGGCGTATTGGTTAGTACGCTTTGTCTTTCGATATCTAAAATAAAGCTACCTTCGCCATGGCCAGGCTGTGGATGGGTGATTAAAACTTTGAGATCTCGAACTCAGTGTTTTATTGCAACCGTTTCGACCCACTAACCCACGTTGTGCCAGCGGGGTGGTGGGCCCATACTCCTCAGCGGGACGTATATAGGTTGAGGACGGAGGTTGTTCTTGTTTTTTTTGAAGCACATACGGAACGTACTAAATGTATTTTCTAACTCAGTGACACCAGCTGCTCCGTACCCGCTGCACTAGCCGCAATGCATTACGTATTTATTAATATTACAGGAAAATACATTTTTAATGTCTCCCCAAGCTGTCGTCTTTGAGCGATATTTTCACAGACGAAATTTCAACTCTATTTATATCGAAATACTTAAAAATTTAAACCAGCTATTTATTTTCGCTCGGATCTCGGTGGCGTAATGGTAAGTACGCTTTGGCTTTCGATTGAAAACAAAGCTACCTTCACCAAGGTCAGGCCGTGGATGGGTGGCGAAAACTTTGTGATCTCGAACTCCTTCGTGCTTCGGATGGCACGTTAAGCCGTTGGTCCTGGTCGCTATTGCGGCTGTTTCTACGCACCAACCCGCATTGGGCCAGCGTGGTGGTGTTACGGCCCATACTCCTCATGTGTTTCTCTATGAGGAAGGTCTGTGTACAGAAGTGGGACGAATATAGGTTGTGCCAACATTGCTGGTGAGTCCCACACATAAGGATTCCGTACTCGGTGCAAAAGAGTACACATTAATAGAGAATCTCGGTGGCGTAGTGATTCGCCATGGACAGGCCTTGGATCGGTGACCAAAACATTGTAATCCCGAACTGCTCCGTACTCCGTGCTTCAGGCACGTTAAGCCGTTATTGCAAGCATTTTTTTTACACACCAGCCAGCATTGGGCCAGCGTGGTATTACGACCCATACTCCTCTTATGTTTGTTTCCATTAGGAAGGCCTGTGCCCAGCAGTGGGCAGCAGTTATTTATCATATTTATTTATCTCTATTCTGCACAGAATGGTACAGATCTAGTATAGGTAATGAGTCTCCTGGAAAAAACTGCGCTGCATAGAAGATTGGGCTATTGCCGCATATGTGTGGTGTATATGTAGGTATGCTTGAATGTAGTATCATACTATATGTAATTCTATGTTGGTATACAACATTCTGTTCGTGCCGGCAACTTTGTCCAATCGAGCCACGCTCAATTTGTCACGTCCGTCGCTCCACCAACTTGGAGTACCTAATAAATAGTGATAAAATGTTTTCCCAACACGGTTCACTGTGTGCGCTGGAATTAAAGCTTCTTTTTACTTGTATTTAATCAATATACGCTATAAAAGAGGCGGTTAGATAAAAAAAATATATAATCTTTACAAAAATACATACAGACATTATCATGAAGGGACTTTGGAAATAACCCGAAAAGGTGTGTAACGCTCACATTTCGCCTTATACTTTTTGTTGTGGGAAAGCAAAGGGAACGAAGCCCATACAGCCAAGTCTATATAGTTTTCTTCAGTGTTTGCATTGAAATGCAAGTGTAAACCATTTCAATGCGTCTTAGGAGAGTTTGGCGTCAAACGATCGATGGTAGACACTGTGGTGTTACTTCGATGAGGTGGATTACTACGATAAAAATCTCATCGTTTTTCACACCCCTTGACGATTATTTCAATGATCCTCCATATTGCTCATCATTATTGACACTTATAACACAAAACTACACTGATTTTACGCAACAAGATCCACTCCGAAACAATATTACAATCACTGAAATAAAAATCACGTCCGCCATAGTTGAATGGCGCCAAACCTCCCATAACTTTTTGGAAAAATCCCCATAGAGGGCGGCAAAGGGAACTAAGCTCCTACAGCCATGTCTTTCTAAATAATATGTCTTCAGTGATTTACATTGAACTGCTAATGTAATGCATCTCAATGCATCTTGGGAGAGTTGGTGTGAAATAATCCATGGCAGACATACTATCGCGATAAAAAACTCAACGTTTTTGACACCACTCCGACAGTTTTTTCAATGATCCTCCACATTGCTCGTCAAAAAAGACTTTTATTACACAAAACTACACTGATTATACACAAAGAAGATCCACTCCGAAGCAATATTACAATCACTGAAATAAAAATCACGTCCGCCATAGTTGAATGGCGCCAAACCTCCCATAACTTTTTGGAAAAATCCCCATAGAGGGCGGCAAAGGGAACTAAGCTCCTACAGCCATGTCTTTCTAAATAATATGTCTTCAGTGATTTACATTGAACTGCTAATGTAATGCATCTCAATGCATCTTGGGAGAGTTGGTGTGAAATAATCCATGGCAGACATACTATCGCGATAAAAAACTCAACGTTTTTGACACCACTCCGACAGTTTTTTCAATGATCCTCCACATTGCTCGTCAAAAAAGACTTTTATTACACAAAACTACACTGATTATACACAAAGAAGATCCACTCCGAAGCAATATTACAATCATTGAAATGAAAATCACGTCGGCCATAGATGAATGGCGCCAAAACTCACTTTTTTCACCGAAAAATGTAACATAAAAACTCAAAAAAGCTAAAGCGAGATACCATTACTATAAAGCTGTTTTGTGTTTTAATTTAGTAATAAACTTCATTATAAAAAATATCATAGAAAAATAATAACAAAATTTTACCAAGAGACTGAACATGAAAGTTGTGCGTAGTATTTCTCTTGTTCTTGTAAATCTAATTAGTTGAATGATCTACACAAAAATGTTAAGTACTGGCCCCAGTATCTAAATCTATGGGCCCCACACTAGTCCATAGACTATAGACGATATGCTCGCTGCACTGCGACTAGTACCAAATAGTTTTTACTCTCGCACTCTGAACTCGCTGACACGGCTGTAATTGAATACCAACTTTTAGTTGGGCCATAAAGTTGGCGTGTAATAAACTTTTCTTCAGGTCGTAAATTTCATGCTAACGTGATATAAATGTTGTTTGGGTGGTCTCAAACTAAAGCTGTTGTTTTGTCGTTATAACAATTTCCTTATAACAAAAATGCTATATTTTATGTTTCCAAGTTGATTAAGGCGAGAAGAATAGAGTTCAAATAACTTAAATTGCGCTTGAGATACGGAAAAGTTATTAAAATTTGGCGTCTAAATAGCCAAAATAGTGCTATGTATTTCTATCAGAATATATTATCATTATACTCAATACTCAATACTTTATTGCAACCATAATGTTCACAAAAAGGTTATTTTCCAATCTACATGTAATCTTATTTAATGTGACACACTGAGATGTCAGTTCTAACAATTTTTAATTACACTACAAATTAAACTTAAAAAATAACAATAATTTGCACGAAGAGAATAACCGAGGACCAGCTTCATTCCATGAATCTTTTATTTTCATTAAAGAATTAAAAAAATTACCACACTAAAATGAAAAAATCAATAATAAATTCATAATCATTTTCAAATAATTGTTTTTCAGTGATTTTCACAGTCATAGGTACTTATAGGCTCATTTAGAATATCCACACAAAATACAAAACAAATTGATTGATCACCTCATCATAGTGAAAGAATTTTATGAAAAATTTTGAAGTTTTAGGCTACATTGTGATTCGCTTACAGCGCAATATTTGGTATCCCCTTTGATCTTACACAAGGAAAGTAATTCCTGCTGGCTTACATTGTATATATCTAATAAGCTTATACAAAATACACCCGTTCTTTCACATAGTTCTCAAACAGAAGCGTCAGCGTCTTTTACCATAAACAGAATCGTCAGCACTTCAGGGCCCAACATTGTTTTAATAAAGCTTTCCTGTACACTCACAATATTCACCTTTATTTATTAGCCATTAAAGTCTAATATTTCTTCGTTTCAATGGTCGTTACAATGCTTCGAAATCACGACATTGGACTAACTATCAGGCACGTAGGGTCAGAAATAAAAATGAATTTGTTTGCGTCGTGCCGAGATGGTCTGGTCCATGCCGTAAAAGGTTCTCGACTTTCTCTAATGGAAATTCAATTTTTTGCACATAAAAAGTTTCTAGAATTGTGCATGATTGCAGAAATTGGTCTTGGAAGTCCAATCGTCCGGGTTGATCCATCTCTAGTTTATTCTGTCGATGTTAGGCGGTCTTTTCGCTGCGCACTGGTCTCTGCCTGACTATGGAGAGGTATCCAGACATCAGCTTGCAAAAAAAAAACAATTTAAAAAAAAACCGCATCAAAATCCGCTGCATAGTTCTAAGGATAGATAGATACACATAGAGATATTCAGACAGCGGGAAGCGATTTTGTTATAAACTATGTACTCATATGAAACAATTTCTTATCGGTTAGTACAGTCGAGTACAAAAATATGTATCATACATTAGGGACTTGACAATTTAGATACATTATAATAATATGACTACCGACGCACAGCATAGTACGTCAACATGTCAGAACCACTTAGTGAAATAATAAAATCGTAACGAGGGGTTTATTGAAAATATTTTGCTTGAATTCCGTGAATTCTGAATGCGTATTGTCAATTATTTTGATTGCACGACTTTTTGTATTTCATCGTAAATCGGATTGATCATGACGTAGCAGACTGAATATTAAAACTTATAATAATTTGTTTTTTAATAAGATTGCTATACGATTTGTTTACATATTTTTTTAGCAGATTCGTATAACATTTTATGTTTTTAAAACTAAAAGACATATATATACATATCATCAACCTCTACCTTTCTCTATTCCCGAATTTAGTTCCTTAATTAAATATATCACGCGAAATGTACCTTCATTTAAGATTTTATCAATAGGCATAATTGCGTGTCAATCGGCGTTAAGGCGTAATAATATATTTTGTGAAAAAAATCTATACACAAATTTGTAGTCGGATTTTACATAGTTCATACTGAATACAAATCATCACGCCTCTTTCCCCAAAGGGGTAGGCAGAGGTGTTAAACACCCGCATTTCGCCAGATATGTTAGGTCCCCATAACAGGTGGCGAGCCTGTAGTAGTTTGACGGGGTGAAGCCAGGCATAAAATGAAAAACGCTGGGTCGTCACTTAGGTATTGTATATTTTGAAGAATTAATGCACAACTGAAACAATTAATAGTGCCTTAAAGACACTTATAGTCTTTGTTATTTATTAGGAACTGATCATGTGGTTTGTTGTAACTTTGTTTCAGCTTATAAAAATTGATTCACTTTATAAATATATTACAATTATTGTTAGCAGTGAGTCAACCGCTCTACGCGCTGACTCTGGTAAGAATGAACTTCGAGAACAAAACAAATAAAAAGAGACAGACAGCAAACTTAAAAACGGAAACCAAGAGACAGCAACGAGGCGCTAATATAGCTATGGCGCCTCGTTACACTAGTAGTTCAGACTATTGAAAAAATACAGGGAATTTTTTGCTCTCGTCTGAACACTCGTTTTCATCACTTTGAGCTATATTTGATTGTTGACATGTTACATATCAATTATTTTAATTAATTCAATTTTATTAATAACATAAAAGTCAATGTTAAAAAAGAAAATCTCTCGTTTGTTAACACGCAGAAACATTGCAGCTTATCGGCATTTTTATTTTTTTCGTTAAGTTTCGTTCCTCGAGCTTTAATCGATCGTAAAGCTCGAAACACGTAGTCGAGTGGATTTCAACATCTGTGATATTTTTGTTAATTTTGTTGGAAATATTTATTTGTAGGGTTATAAGTTTGTTTATTGAATTTTATTTAATGTGATGTTTCAAAAGTTATGAACTACACCAAAATTGCAAGTACACCAAAATTTTATTATAGACACTAAATTGTTTGTCACATCAAAAATATCAAAATAGACTGTGTTCAAGCCACCAACACTAGAAATGAGTATTTCAAATTTTTTTCAGTAAATCAATATTTAGAAGATTTTCGTTTGTGGTTTCAAAGTTAGCACGTCAGGATCACATTGTTTTCAGCCCGGATAGATAAAACATTCGTCAGTGAAATTCACTCTTTCGTAGGAATGGAACATTTTCTTAACTTAAGTAGTTTGACATACAAGTATAAGTGAATGATAGAAACTCTTTCATTTCGAATGAATATTTTAACGAAGCGGTTTCGTACGCGCGGAATTTAGAATCAAGTGGATGGTAATTGCCTACATTTCAATCTGACCTCTAGCGAGAAATCTCCAACAATATCTAAAGACCATCACTCAAATTTTTGTTTCACAGAATTCCTTTTCACGAATTCCAAGGCCTCTTGATTTATACCAAAGCGTTATAAAATTATGAAAATTAATCCTTGTTCCTACAGAAGCAAGAACGAAAATAAAAATCTAAAAGCAAAAATGCCTGACAATTTTGTGACCTTGAACATATGGGATAAGGTTGCTTTTTTGGTAACGGCTCTCTTGAAATGTCCAGTCTCGTCCGGAGGAAAATTTGTAAGTTTAGTGTGCTGTAAGAGCCGCGACGCACAACCGGGTCACATTGCGAGCGGGCGACAAGCTAAGCGAAATTTGGCGAAAACGTGAAAAAGTGAATTTGCTATAATTGGTTGATGTTTCATTTATTTCGTTGACATCTATGACTATATAGTTCCCGGTAGAGCAGCCGCCAAAGGAAGTTCAGTGTGCATAATACGAGGACCGCATTCTGTATAGTTTTGAGAGGTGATTTCATAGTCCATTTTTTATTCGATTCCTTTCGAATTTCGAGTAAATTAACTATTAACTTTAGTCATCTCAAAATACCCATTCAACGATGTAACACATACACATACACATAGCTATTTGAAGGTGGCACCAGGATGTACAGTACGCTTATAAATTCTATGTTTAATAATAAAATTAAAGAATTACTCAGTAACTTTAATTCTATTAGAAGTGGGACCAAATTCCATTCCTTTGCCTTTTCGTAATAAATTTCTTTTCAAAAATTCTAGTTAATTTCTTTTTCTTTTTTAAATCATAAAAATTAAAAACCCATTTACTCGATATCCCAACGGATGAGAATAATGGACCATGAAATCTGGCAACATTCAGAATCATAATTTGCCAGCTTTTCTGAGTTCAAAACCATTTACAGAATGCGGTTTTCAAATTTTGCACACTCAGCTCTATTGAGATCCCGCTCTAGGTGTGAATCAAAGATGGAGAAAATGCGAAATGATGCTCGTTTGTTTCACTCGCGCGCCCGCTCGCCCGCTCGTAATGTGGCCTGCGCTTACAAACCTTAATATCTTAATAGATATTCTACCTTATCGCATCAGACATAAGGTGTAAAAATTGATAGTTTGTGGTAGTGAGTGTACATTGACTGCGTTTCCAGTTGGATGAGGACCCTCGTGGCCAATTATTGACGTCTGCCCGAGGCAACCCACCCCCGCTTGCTACTGTTCCGTGTTACTTCATTATGTGGAATTACTGTGGAAGCTGATTACACTTTTTTGCTTCTTAAAAACTTTCTTTACCTTGTGTATGTAACTTGAATATTTTTAATTGAAGTTATGCGGAAATAAAGGTTAACCTTAGCAAAAAAGGAAGGAAGGTTTTATGGATCATGGTTCTTTTATGTTGGTTCAGTTGATCGTGAGGTTTCTCATAGTGCGAAATGCGATGGGATATTAGCTTTGTATTATGGCTTTTTGATCATATTTTTCGTAAGTACAAAACATTTCACTGAAACTAAAGTTTATTCCCTAATTTTATTTATTCTTTTATTCTTATTGAATAAGGGTAGTTGAATACAGTTTGGTTTCTGAAGATTTTGTGTGTTTTATGAGTAAAATACACCACATTGTATCATTATGATTCTAAGGTTTTTGAAAATAATCTATTTTGAATTAATACCAACATAAATAAATATCTTCAGACATTCACACCTATCAACTAGTCCCATTTTAAGATAAAAAGATAGATTAACACTTTATTGCACAAAAACAATGTACATAAAAGTAAAACTATAAACAAGTTAAGCAACAAATTCTGCTTGTGTTACATATAATAGATGACGGATAAATATATTTAATAGATAAGTACATATAAATATTTAGATTATATACAGTACTAATAAAAAATGCTTGCATTTATCACACAAACTTTTGACTCGGGGATCGAACCCAGAACCTCTCGAGATGGCGACACCTTGAGACTGGCGTACAGACCACTCGACCACGGAGGTTGTCAATACCTATATATCTATATACATATAATAAAACTGTAGAGGTCGAATGTCTGTACACAGAAAAAAATACCTTTTTTTAATTTTTTGTTTCTCTGTCTGTTTGTACGGACTAATCTTTGAAATAGCTGGACCGATTTCAATAAAATTTTGCATGGTGGTACCTTATATCCCTGGTCAACATCTTAGATATTTTTATTCCATATAGATAGATGGATAGTTAAAAAACATAGTAACCGCGGACAAAGTCGCGGGCAACAGCTAGTCTCTAATAAATATTTTCTTCTTCCTCGCTTTTCGTCCCACATTTCTATGACAGGTTCGCGAGTGAAAATACATAAAAAACCAATAGGCTTCTTTACTTACTGGAAAGAATAAATTCCTGGAAAGTTCTTTAATCGAACGTATTAGTGGTATTAATAAAGACTTCTTCGCCAACAGTCACAGCTCGAGCCGCGGTTCTCGGAATGTGTAAGGTCGATATCTCAGAACGGATAAAACTCACGCAATGGTTTATTCATGGTTCTTTATTGAATTATTTAAATGAAGTCCACTATCCTTTGTTCTAGAGGGAGACAGATAATCTGGGGTTCGGGGTTCTTTATTCAGCTTGAGTTCGCGGTGTTTACAAACAATGTGAGGGAGCTATTCTTATGGTGAAATGTGAATTGTCCTAAAAGAATATTTTAAGAATTTTCCCTATTTTCTTCAGTCGAGTTGAGTTTGAATAAAACTTAGTATACATTTTATTGGGTGAATGACGCATGCCACATACTGTGCCCGGCACATGGCAAAGGCAAGCCCCCTGTTACATGGGGACAACAACCTCTACAGCTTCGGAGATAGAGGTATAATAATATCTTATTGTATGTTATTGTTTTAGTATCTTGATAACAGAAGCGCGCAATTGCTTCACATGTATGGTGTTTCAATAGTTACGAGTATATAAGTAAAGGTCTTACGTAACTATTTCTTGTCTTAGCACCTGCCGTCTTAGTATAAACACTGCATTGTGATATGTAGAGTACCTACTATAGAATTTGACAATTGGGCGTTTTTTTTTAAATATGACAGGAAAGCTCTTCTTGGCCTACATCCACCTAATGGTAAGTGACGATAAGGCCAAAGGTGGAAGCGAGCTTCACCTGTAATCCTCGACAACCTCTGATTGCCGGAACACAACAATGCTTCAAACATTGTTATTTTGGCGACAAATTTAAGTAAGACGGTGGTAGCTAGCCAGGCGGGCTAAGAAGCCCTACCACCAACCAAACCGAGCAGAAAAACCCCTGTCCCCGTGGGGAATCAAACCCTGGATTTCCCGATGTACACCCAGTGGTGTCAACTACTAGACCAGAGAGGCGGTTACTTGATAATTATAATTGTGGTAATTATCAAAAACTTGATTATTATTATATCGAGGTGCTCAAGCTTTTTAGGCACCAGCCTTTATACCACATTGATATTTTTAACTTTGATCGAAGTTTACACAATCGCGCTCGACTCTTACTTCTTGTTTTGTTCGCTCGATGCGTATGTGTAAATGCGGTAAGAGCCATTTAGAGCGAGGCACTCGGCTTGTGGAGAAAGAACTATTTTTTTGCTTAATTAAAAATACGCGCCGATTTGTTTCGGAGACGTTTTTATTGGGCAAAAACGGCGCTAGCTCAGTACGTATACGATTTGCTAAAAGATTAAGCAATTTAAGATGCGTACACGCATACAAAATGTTGTTTCTATGATTTATTTTTTAAGAGAACTAATAAAGCTTAGGTATATTTATAAAATTACTTTTTTTATGTTAATTAGCTAACAAATAAAATAGTTGAATATACGATAAATTGCAAGACGAAAGCAACACATCAGACTGTAAGAGTAAAAATTGATTTTCTTAAAAAACATAAAGAAAAATTATGTGTATTAATTCTTGAGATACCATACTAACACATCAAATTTATAGAAATAATGTTTTTTCTTTGGGACTGTATGGTAGGGCAAGCAGTAAAGATACCTATTGAATGTGACCTGGTTTTGTATATACTTTTAAGATTTTCTTCAATATTTTTTTTTTTACATACTACAGGTAAGCTCTTGAACTTCATCTCACCTGATGGTAAGTGACGATAAGGCTGAAGGTGTAAAATCCTCAACAACACCTGTAAAATCCTCAACAACTGAGGAACTGGCTATCTTACCTCTGATTGCCGGAACACAACAATGCTTCAAACATTGTTATTATGGCGACAAATTTAGGTAAGACGGTGGTAGCTAGCCAGGCGGGCTTAGAAGCCCTACCACCAACCAAACCGAGCAGAAAAACTTCTGCCCCCATGGGGAATCGAACCCGGACCTCCCGATCATCACCCGGTGGTGTGAACCACTAGACCAGAGAGGCGGTTAAAAAATTAACGGAACCTTAATTTTATTTTTCTTTATGTAAGATTTTAGGCTACCTATATTTGTAATGGAAAATGTGGTAAACTGCAGAATATAGCTCAGATATTTATTTATTTTTTCTTCTCAAAGTTCAATGACGTTGTAGTTAATGAAATTTTAAAAATAAGAACAATATTGATGTAAAGGGAGTATAGAAACTTGAAAATGATGCTAATGTAAAGGGAGGGTTGAAACTTGCTGAGTTTCTTGCCCGTTATTCTCAGAACAAGGCCTCCTGGTAGTTTTGTGAACGGATGGCGTAGTTTATCGCTTTCACGAAATTTTATCAAATGCTTTTGACTTTCAGAAGCATGTGCTATGACGCATCTAAATTGAATAAACGATATTGAATTTTGAATCTCAATATATGCCATCCGGGAATTAAAGGGTTAAAAAGTATCATATATTTGTGATTGTGCAAAATAAAAATACTGTAAGACTATATGAGTAAAGAACACAGATAAGGCAGATAAAGGTAACGCTTATGTTTCCTTTGTCCAACTAGACGCTATGCCTTAATTGACGGTTATTATTTTTCTCAAAACACTACTCGTATTGTTAGCATTACTAGAAATTAGACCCATGCATTAATGCCAGCAGATCTGACCCCTTATTCTTAACTGTCGGTTCACGGATTCGATTCGGAATGTCACGTCCCGTCTCGTTCTAATTTGCCGCAATAAAAAGTGACAGGAATAGAGATTCTATGATTCGTTTGGTTGGTGGTTCCCTGTTTTAAAACTCATCATTAGACGTGAACCGCTCTATGCAGATCGCTCTAGTCTTTATCTTTTCTATGAGGCTTTCCCATCCTAAACCTCATCTTTGCTTCATCAGGCGAGAGTGTTAAAGACTTTTTATCATGAAATTGTCTCATAGGGAAACGCAACAAAGGAAGGAAATAACATATTTGCATGTGGGTTCCTGTGCGCGAACGCCATTATGCGAATATATGTAAGCATATATTAATACAGGACATGTACCTTAATGTGTGTGAAGTGAAGATTCTTAAATCGCATTTGTGTGCTCGATAATTTTGTTTTCTGGTTGATCTATACCCACGTTGGCTTTTTACTTAAAATATTAATGACGGTTATAATGCATAAGAGTCAAAGACGAATTGTTTATTACATACTGTATATAATTTGAATAATGGACGGAATGACTAGTTTAAATAGCGGGATTCTTCTCTAATAGTTTATGTAGGATACAACAAGATTTTCTCTTAACTCTATTGTAAGGTAAATCACAGATAACACGTTCAAGCCGGTGTTAAAAATTACTAATAAGTTAAGGTATTGCCAAAGAAGCATTATGTCCCATTGAATCCGAACCATCAGTATTCACGACCACGACGCGTCTACAAGATTTATACTCTTTGCCGTTATCACGAGTCCGTCATCGCCGGCGCAGCGTCGAAGGTGCAAACACATGAATAATTGAGAGAGCGAGCGCATCCCTGCACTGGACCCACCAGATCATAGATTACATGCCATTGTGACCCATTTCACTACACAATAGACGCTAGAATAGCTTGCAGTTAACAGATGGATATCGGCAATACAAATCAAGTTATACTCAAAAAGCATTCCAATAAAGCTACTAAGGGCATTCAAGGGAAGCCGAAGAAATGTTATTATTGTGAAGAAAGCTTACCTATTGGGTATTATGCGACTCAATAGGGAATGCGCTCACGCATTCTCTTGCGGGTAAGTGGACAGCGACTTTAGGTTTTATTCGTTTTGGCTTTTTTAGCCGGTGGCAAACTAACTTATAGCCCGTATTATGGGAGCGGTTACCGCAGTTACGCTTTGGATATACCGGAGTAACGCGCAAACGATACATTTGCGCGTTACTAGGCGAAAGGATGGGAACGAATAAATATGGCAAGAAATATTTTATGATTCAGACAAAGTAGTATGTGGATAGATTTTCATGTTCACCCGGTGTAGGAATGGCTTTTCCTGTATGAGCCGATATTAAGTTAGGTACACACAACCACATAATAATTATATTACACACAACCACCTAAAATAATATTGTATGTCAGAGGAAGTTGGGAATGAAGCCAGTCCTCTTAGCATTTCATCACGTTTAACTGTCACAGTACTATGGAATTTGGCAACTGGGTGTGATAAAAACGTGGTAAAAATCATATTGCACTGCTCATGCTACTTATAAGGCAGTAACAAGAAAATATGAGGAGCAATAAATCAACATCACGTCTGCATTCAGATAGAGGTGCAATTTTATATATGCTAATGATGATGAACATGATAAGTGCAATTATCTAACTCTTATTTAAAAGAATATTGTTGAATATTTAAGATTTTAATCAGAATTTAATACTATTTGCTAAAAGATACAAATATTCAGAATTTTCTAAGAAAGTCCTGTGAAAAAACAGCTGTAATCTTTAGCAAAAGATGTAAGTTTTATCTCTCGAAACAAGTCTCTGAACTGAAGAACTCTTCAAACATTGATGGCCGCAGCTGTTTGATTTTGTTGTACTTTTTCGTAGATATAAGTTAGAACAGAGTCTAGAAGTCCGTGACTTTACAAACCTTGATATACGGCTTTCGACGAAGATAGTTGCAAAATAAGTTTTAAAATGTTATGTTTTATAAATTTTATTGCAGTCAATGAAAACAGGCATTGTTGAGTTTCGGCAATTAGAGGTAAGATAGCCAGTAGTTGCTCAGTTGTTAAGGAATACAGGTGAAGCTCGCATACACCTTCCTCCTTATCATCACTTACCATCAGGTGAGATGAAGGCCAATCGCTGGTCTGTCATATGTAAAAACAGTCATTAAAATGTTCAATACAATATCTATTACAGATCTACTCTCAAAAGAAACATTTGACTATACATACTAGAAACTTAAGAAAACATATAAAAAGTTCTCTACCGGATGATTGGGAGCTTTTTGGCTGTAGGTACTCAGTTGTTGAGGATTACAGGTAAAGCTCGCTTCCACCTTCAGTCTTATCGTCACTTACCATCAGGTCAGATGAAGGTAAACAGCTTACCTGTCATATGTAAAAAAACCATGTACTCATTCAGTACCGAGTATCCTACTGGTAATACATAGTTCAATTTTCTTTTTCTCGTATACTGGATACCGGTATAGTATTAAATCACGGTCATATTTGCGGAGGCGCACATCGACTGTCTTCATTATAAGAAGGAAACGTTGCACGTCTATGGTGTCGCTTCCGCAGCAGTTCCGACAGTATCTTCTGCCCCTAGTTTGAGTCTGTAATTTATGGTTCTAACAGTTAAACTAAGTATACCAGACCTTTTTTTCCATACGTTTACTTAAGCACACTAATTTGTTATTTCTCCTAATCTTATTCCCTGAATACAATTAACTTACTATATATGTCAAACTCCACATAATCTTCAGATGATTCTGAAAAAATCAAATTACAGGACACTGTTCGTACCCTGGTTTGTGAGATACTGGAACCAGAGACATTTTTAATGAAAAGGACCATAGTTATATCAAGGGGAGTAATTAATTGGGCAGCCATTTAATGTTTAGGTCTGCCGAAAAATCATTAGAGCAGGAAAATAATTTGGTCAGCAGAATAATTAATCAGGAAGATAATTTTATGGGCAGCAAAATAATTAGTCGATCTGCTAAATAATTATTTAGGCAGCAATACCTAAGATGTATAAAATCTAGGAAAAGGGTCAATGAAAGATCAATAATCAATTCATAGGAAATGTATTCTGATACATATTAGGTTGAGATTATATTTTTATGACCCTTCAAAACAATACTTGTGTCATTAAACATATGTTAAACAATTTGGCAGCTGAGAAAATATTTTATTTGCTTCCTAATTAGTTATTTTGCTGCCAATTAAGAAATATTTTTTGCCAATAAGTTGCTGACCAAATAGTTAATTTAGCTAACCAATAGTATTTTTTTGCTGACCAAAATTTGAATTTGTTGCTGACCGTTCTAATAACATCCTTTTATCACTGTCCTCTCGTTGCGAACCTGTAAAAAAATACGTATTTGTTGCATTTGTTACAATTTTTTTAATATTTAGCCCGGTTTTTCATTACATGTATGTGAATGTGTTGACACTATTGAGACACAATTTTTACTGTTTATTCTAGATGTTACATTTTTAAATGTCAGAAAAAAACCGAATGTTTTTCTCAGATAATTGACAAGCTATCAAGCATTATGTATAATATACTGATGACGTAAACGAACACTGGAAGACTAATATTACTTAACCTTGTTAAATTAGGACAATTTAAGCTTTGAGGCAACAACAAACTTGGCTTAATAACTAAATGAAGGTCAGGACAAGCCCCGACTTGTCAATTACTGGACTCAGTCAGAATACTAATTCAAATACTGAACTAGACGAAAATCCTTCAATTATGATAGCAAAAACCGGTGAAAACACACAATTCGCACCCTTCGCTCTTCCACAAGAACTAGAGACGTTTTTGCCGCTGCGGCATTGGGTTTCCGTTGAAAATTGTTGTGTAACGGCGTGAAGTAGGGTTGGTTTTCGCGTGGGGTTTGGTCCGGGGGATGCTGCGTCTCGTATGTATTATAAATTGGTTTAGAGCGGCGCGGGGAGTCGCCGGCTGCCGCTCGATACGGGCCAGTCGCGCTCGGGAGCTGCGGGTAGGCGCTTCGCCGCCTCTTGTCTCATTTGCGAAAATAAAAATATCTCCCTTAAGTTCGCGTGCCTGGATGTCTGTTACGTCGTCACGCGAGTGGTGTTTACTGACGCGGTTCAAGTGTTCTGGATTGTTTGCGGGTTGAGGTTTAAGGCTAAAGGACAAGGTGAGTGCCTAAATTATATGGAACTTTGCCGAATCTATTCGCGAATTAGAAGGTTGATATTGTATTAGACGCTAACGAAGCTGATAAGAATGTAGTGAAAATCGTACGCGGTTTCCTTTGAGGTGTTTTAGATTCGTTTATTTGTTTATCTTTAATCAAGGTAAGTTAACTTTGAATGACAGCCCTAAAACGAACCTTAGTGTCTGTTGATAACACTCAACAATATTGATATTGCCGCAATGCTGCCTTGATAGTAAGTAAACATGGAGTTACGTAAACACAGAGGTCCCTAAGGATGGGGGGGGATGTGATAATGGATAAGCTTGATGAAGTTTCAGCGACTTTCAGGTTTAATATTATATTGATTAGAGTTCATATTACCATATACACAGAAATAATGAAGGTAAAAATTTTACCCGGCGTTTGGGTAAATGGTAATGCAAAGCTTGGAAGAGAGCTTTGCATTACCATTTACAGATATTATGGATTCTATGAAGTAGTCAATAAGGCTGTCACTAAAACTGAAAGATAACTCGACGACTACTTAAATTATTTTACGACATTCACCTATAACTTAAGACAATTAGGCGACGACCTCCGTGGTCGAGTGGTCTGTACGCCGGTCTCAAGGCGTCGCCATCTCGAGAGGTCCTGGGTTCGATCCCCAGTTTGGGTGATGAATTTTCAGACGTTTGTTCTCCAGTATTGGATGTTCATTATATATGTATAATATTATATATATTCTGAATAATTATGTGTACTTATCTATTAAATATATTTGTCCCTCATCTAGTATCCGTAACACAAGCAACATTTAGTGGCTTAAAATGGGACTAGTGTGAATGTCTGAGGATATTTATATTTATAATTATTATCACCACTTCCTGCTTACTCATTATCAATAGTTTGTAAGTTAGCTCCTAACGCCTAATAAGAAAAACCCATTAGGGATTATATATTTAGTGTATACTTGATAACAGCAGTATTTATGCATAACTACCCTCGTGCTTAAAAAATAACATACATTCATACATATAAGCACGACTATTAACCACCTAAGGGTTAGTCAGAGACTAGGCAAAACCACCGCAAAAGCAGTCCACTGCCATAGTCCGCGCTTCACCAAGCAGTGACTGCATGTGCTCAGCGTGACAGGTGTTGAGCCCGTCGCCGCTATAAGCTGTTGGATGTTGTGCATTTCTTAGTGCATTATTCGTGTGGTAGCGGCTCATTAAAAGAATACTACCAACCTGACCCAACCCAACTACCTTCACTAGGGTGTCATAAAAATAACATGCCTAACACTTATCTTTACGCTTATCCGTAGGTATATAGATATTAATGCCCCCGTTTCTCCTAATATTTTTACATCTCTGTGTATCATAAGATCAGTCTGGAGAACCCCTTTTAAAAAAGAACACAAAATGTTTGTAACAGTTCACAGTCAATATCATAACGTAGGTAATGTCCATCGTTACATCACGGTACTATTTACACAAAATTATGTTTAGCTCGCGTTTTATGGTTTACGTTTATATGACATACACAGCATCATATATACTCGTAGTGCGAGTCAACCTGGGGTTTGCTTTGCTATAGTAAAACTAGACCGACCTATGTATGACCGCTACCTTTTTATCACGATTTCACTGTTCGCCGATTCACTATTCGTATCAGTTTTTAAGATTTTTTGAATGAGCTTCTATGACACACAAAATTCGAGCTTTTTTGTGTAGCCACCTCAAATATTTTGTGAATGAATGTGTCCAAACTATTTTGTCGTAAACTTCCAGTTCTTCAGCTACTGCAAAGGCGAATTTGACTTGCTTTCTCAAAAAAGGCGTTCATTTTATCGGTTACAGACAGAGAGAGGTGTTGGTATTCTTAAAATTAAAATTCCCGCATGTAAAACGCATAACATTGTGCTATTCCATGGCTATTGCATTAGGTCTAAGAGGTCAAAAACATTTTTTTGCAGCTGACTTATTAAGTACCTATGTAATATTTTTTTAATTCAAGTATGTAATTTTTTTCATTCACTCGATTTGCAAGAAAAAAACACAAATTAAAAACCTGAAAACAATTTTTAATGAGTAAAATCTTTTCCATGTCACCAAACCCTGCCAATAGAAGTAGCCAAGGGATTTAAATTACTGGTTTAATTTCAACTATACATTGCTTGTATTCCTTTAGTAGTAGGTAACCCCTCTACACACCCCTTCGTGGATTCAAGCGTTATATTTTATGATGCCTGGGTCTGTATGTTCGTACTCTTAATTTTCATTGCCTCGGATATTAATGTTATTTTATTATCAACATTAATTCTAATTAGACTTAAAAATATGTGATAATTAACATTTATCTACTTGAGGAGCTTTTCCCGGAACTCCTTGGTATAATGGCGACGGGAAAATAATTACATCGGCTCAGGATCCGATAGAGTGAAGAGATTGAATCTAATGAGTTTTCCTCCTTATATATTTGTTATTGTCCTGTTTAATATCTTCATAAGACTATGTGACTATTCATTTGTAAGAGTATATATTGGACAAAAATATGTACTTCTATTGTAACAATTAAGTCTATCTATCTATCTATCAGCCAATTGTCGTCCACTGCTGGACATAGGCCTCCCCCAATGATCGCCACACCTCGCGGTCCTGAGCCGCCTGCATCCAGCGACTTCCTGCGACCTTCGTCAGATCGTGGGTCCACCTTGTCGGGGGCCTCTCTACGTTGCGCCTCTCAGTACGTGGTCGCCACTCGAGAACCTTTCCGCCCCAACGGCCGTCAGTTCTACGAACAATGTGCCCTGCCCACCGCCACTTAAGGTCCGCAATTCTGTGGGCTATGTCGGTGACCTTGGTTCTCCTACGAATCTCCTCATTCCTGATTCGATCACGCAGAGAAACACTTAAGTGTAACAATTAAGTGTGTAATTAAAAGTAGGTACTATATTAATATACACATATTCACTAAAAAAATGTATAATTAAACATACATCCCTCCTCATCAGTCATGTTGCCCGTAGGTATGTACAGTAACGTGCACTATTGTATGTACAATCTCATTCAAATATGAACCTTAATCCAGAACATAAGTGTATACATTCCATTGTAGGTATACCACGCTAATAAAAAGGAAAAGAACAATATTCCTTGTTTATTTGTATGCTTATTTATATAAAAAAATAATGTAACAGGTATGTAACGTGCAATACGACAGAAACATTAATGTTAAAAGCAAAATATTCTTCATCATCATCATAATCATCATCAGCTTCATCATCATATGAGCCGAGCGACGACGCTCATAGCTGGACATAAACCTTCTTTAAAATTTTCCACATCAATCGGTTCTGCCCGCATGCAACGGCTTCTCCCGACCATCACTAGAACGACGACCAGTATATTAACACTGCACAAAAATGTATTATTATGTTATAATATCATTGGTAAGACTAACAAACTAAAGCCCAAGCTACTGATCAATTTGTAAGAACAAGAACATATTAGGCACGTTTCATAGCTACGCTGGCCGACAGCGCCGGCGAGATCTCCATACATTTTGACGTAAAGCGCTTGCGTGTGGTTGTAAAACGATGTATCTCTTGTAAATTGTAAGCGCGCGCGTGGCAAGCGCTGGCGGCCAGTCCACCTATAAACCACCCTTATTGTCTACCAAAATAACAATATTGGATTTTCTCCATTACTTTGTCCACACAACAAAAGATCCAGATTTCTGTACTTCAGTGGAATAAACCAGAGATAAATGACCTTTGTATCTACCATAAGGCATAGACAAAAGGTTTCTATATTCCTATTCTATATTCAATGTCACGAAGCAAGACGGTGGCTTGGGGAAGTAATTTATCATGGTGAATATTATCTGCACTTCGTTACAAGAGTTTTAGTGGGTGCTATAATTTAAGGCGAAAGGATAGGCAAATATTCATAAATGAGGTGTTTTTGGTACAGTAGTCTGGCAAAAATACAGCACAAGAGATGATCAGATTAATTTATGTTATAACATAATTATCATAAACTTGTTTGCGACGGTCCAAAATACTAGTATTTATTGCAACATATGGAAAGCACTCAAAATGTTTCAATTTATCATAATCTATCGAAATTTATTTTACACTTTTTTCCTTAAACGCCGTTTCAGTACCTGATGTCCCTGGTCGCCATCTAACATACATATAATCACGCCTGCAATCCCCAAAGGTTTTTATTCCGGAAAATTAAAGGGTTCCTGTAGGACAGTAAAAAAACCAGTTACCGCGTAAAAAGTCACGGGCAACAGCAATAGTAAATATAAATATGTTCAGTTAAATAACCTTCAGTTCAGTTTAAAGCAACGCTTCTTTTACTCACAGAGAAGGTTCAATATACCTTTGACTCAATAAATCTCTGCGACATAATATTCTCTGTACAGTCTGAAAACTTGTAAAATATCTCTTTACTATATGATCGCATCAAAGTAACCCCACTCTGTTGTCATAAGAACGGGCGTGACCAGCATTTGTAGTATTACGAATAAGAAATAAATATTTGTTCTGACGCACATATAAAGAGATTAATGTCTACAGTAAGATCAGTTAAGGAACTCGATAATGAAGTGGATCATCACAATGGTTGATCAAAACATTGACATGTCGTACCTCCGTGCTTCGGAAGGCACGTTAATGTCCCGGTCGCTATTGTATTAGGTCCTTACCTATGAAATTGGTGTTTTGTATGGAGATTTTGGGGAATTCTGCATTTTCCATACTAAAATTTTTTCAGTTTTCTTCACAACGACAAATCCAAAGATAATAATATTTGGCATCTATTATTAGACAAGCTTTAGTAATATGTGTAATATCAAACATCATAAAAATTATTTATCGTTTTTAAGTGAATGCAAATATAATGATATATTCGGGAGGCACTTAAAAAGAGTTGTCTCCGTGTCCAATTTTAACACAATTAAACTAACAACAAATTATCAAAAGAGCTCAAAAATATAGTTTATTTTTAGACGAGGTAATTATTTTTTAGGAATACTCTGAATCTTAATAGTTACGGACAAAATACTAGGAGAGAAAAAAAACACCAATTTCATAGGTAAGGACCCAATATTCGTTTCCACCCACCACCAAACATCTGGCCAGCTTGGGGTGGTAACTTCCCGAACTCCTCATGTGATTCTCCATGTGGAAAGGCTTGACCTAGCGAGGAAAATTAAAATAACTTCTGATGGTAGCACTAGTTCTGTGTATTTGCTATATGTTGCCATAAGTCGTCTCTAGCATACAGGCCGGATTTTTGAGATGGGATTTGAAGGGCAGGTACATTAACCGTTATAGTTACAAAAAAACATTGTTACGCCAACATCCATAACTTTTTAATATATTCTGATCTGCATTCACAGATTTTTGACAAAAGTTACAGTCAGCATAAAAAATGCCAAGAAAGCAAAAAGAAATTTTTTATGCCTATCGATCCTGTTTCATGCAAGGATCAAAAGGCTCTATGGGGTCATTTAAGTTATGAGTACTAGAAATGATAGAAATCGCAAAAAATTTTTCTCATACATTTTGTATGGAAAATCCTCGTATCCTATTTCTTACGGTGATCTCTCTATGAATCCTATTTTATGCTTTTGGGAAACTGTAATTTAGATAGTTCCACAGCTGGGCACTAACTCTTCTGCATGGAGAAACATGCGAGGAGTCTAGGCAGTACCGCTACCACGCTAGCTCACAAGGAAGAAAAATTGTGCGAAAATTAGTAAAAAAAAATTTTTCATTATACTCATCCATTTTCCATGTCACTGCAAACTGCGAATCCTTCTCTACACACACATGCTAGCCACTCGTAAGATTGAAAAGGATCCTCCCTAGTATAAAAAATCACTTTCGCATTTCAAGCAGCATGCCTCCCCCTCAATCAATTTGCACAATGTTTGCGCCTAAGAATCCTGATCTGAGTCTTAGTGGCAATTGTGAATTCCTTAGGACTCCCATCCCATACATTCACGTCGACCTTGCAGGGCCGCGATTGCTTCCCTAACTAATATACGCATTTATACGTCTACATATACACGCAGAGGTTAACGAACAGACAGGCAGGGGTGGCACGGAGCATGCGCACAAAGTATTTGTGAATTTCGTGGTACACCATCTCTTTAGTTTTTGAAACTGACAACCCTGTTTTTAGATAAATGCTCTTTGCTTTGATGCAATTTTAGGTTTTTAAATCAATTTAAATCTTCTATACTGCTACGGGGACATCTACGACATCTATCACGTGGTCTTACTAGGTACGAGTAATTATTATTGTAGGTACGAGTATTTCATCTAGCCGAAGTATTCTGTAATTACACAATGAAAATGAAAGTAATCTTTATTGTAAACCGATTTTTTTGTAACGTTAATGCTACGTATGCTAGTGTAATTTTTGTTTTAAGATGTAAAAATAAAAATAAAGGCCAACAAGGTGGAGGTGGCTAGGGTTCTGTGGCCCTAGTTATTTCCGCAAATAAACTCTGCAACTGTTTTTCATCTGGTTGTGTTGAGTCATTTGCCGTGATTTTGTTTTCAAGCATCTTAAACATGTTGTGTATTTCTTGTGTTGAATCGAATAACTATTTCCTAGTTTCACGTGATGTTGATGATCTACATTACGATCATCACTTTAAAGATCTTAATAGCTAAACAGATAAAATCCCGTCTCTTCCCGTGGGTGTCGTAAAAGACGTCTAATGGACATAGAACTGGACAACCATCCAAAAGCTTATAGCGGCGACGGGC
Organism: Parapoynx stratiotata; assembly: GCA_910589355.1. Classification (NCBI taxonomy): domain Eukaryota; kingdom Metazoa; phylum Arthropoda; class Insecta; order Lepidoptera; family Crambidae; genus Parapoynx; species Parapoynx stratiotata. Next base: position 15,356,883 of record OU342460.1, on the reverse strand, counting down.
TCTCCACCTGTCACGCCGAGTGCAGTCACTGCTTGGTGAAGGGCGGACTGTGGCAATATACTACTTTTGCGGTGTTTTGCCTAGTCTGTGAACTAACCAATTGTCGTGATTATATGTAAAAAGAAAAAAGGACTAAAATATTTCTCTTCCACCTTAGACGTAGGTATTTTTGATCCTCAATGAATAAGGGAAGCATTGCATAATTAATGCCACTGTAATATCAAGTGGGGTGGATGGTTAACCCCAACGGATTATTGTATCGTAGGTATATCACAGGTAAGCGTCTTCCTTACAGGCAGCTTCTAGTTTGTATTTTTATACAATTGAAAGCTGAGATGTGAATGGGGGTCTAATTCTAAGAAGGGTGTGGAAATATTTTCAGAAGAACACGATACGTGATCTTGATAGGATAGGATATTATATCCTATATATAAAATTTTCACGTAAATTCTCTGGTGAAAACAAAATAAACATGGAACATTACGTTGCTTATGTTACGGATACAAAATTGCTTAAAATGGGGCTAGTTGATATATGTGAATGTGTGAAGATATTTATAATTTGATTTATACTCTTATATTACCGACGTGTACCTAATATCAATGTTAACATCAAAATAATTATTACTTAATATGAAGCAATATTTTTGTTGGTGGTTACAATTTTACAAAAAAGGTGCGCGCGTGCGCGTGTGTGTGCGTGCGTGCGTTTGTGAGTGTGTGTGTGTGCTTATGCTTAATATATTAAAAAGAGCTAAATTGTTATGGATATGTCTATACCGTGTTATTACTATAAAACAATATTGCAATTCACGAGGGCGCTTAAATCATTCGCCTTTATATAGAATTGGACGGTTCGTAGTCTCCGTCATAAAAAGTAACATCTGTAGGTACCTCAAGTTACTGTCTCTCATTTTTCATTTCGTCGCTTTCCACGAGCCTTCGTCGCAATCGTCCCGAATTGACATCGATAAGGCGAGAATATGAACTGACATGCCGATAGCCTTGTCTCTATAGATCAATCGATTGATCTCACCGTGTTAGATAAACATCGACAAATATATGATTCGAGGTGAAATGTAAGATCTGGTAATCTCTGAAAAGTAGTTTTAATATAAATTTAATTACGGTTTCGTTCTTATTTTAGTGTAATATTTTTAAAGATTAATCAGGGTTTCTCGTGTATGGCTGGTACAACCATTACGTGCAATAATGTATATTATTATACAATTTTAACAGTTAGTGACTCTTACACTCAGTTGCACAAAGATTTTTTCATCCCACCACCTCGGAAAGTGTAATTTTGCGCTTCGAAATCTGGCTGGAAAATTCTATTTTATTCGCTTGAGCGGCAAAGTAGATTTGAATTTAGAACATCACATATAATGAGTACTCAATATAATTGTAAATTCAAAACGTCATTAAACCTATTTAATGTAACCTCTATGGTGCCAAATTTATGATTAGAACTTTTTAAATTGTGAAAAATATTTTGTCATTATAAATTGTTTTCTTTTTCATTTTGTCATTTCCTCGCTGAGGTGGGATGAAAAGTTACGTATTGCACTCGAGTGGAAAGATTTTTCACCTTGTGCTCGTTTGTTTCCCTCGCTGACGCTCAGGATTCTAATTTAGAATCACTCGCTGCGCTCGTGATTCAACTTAAGAATCCTTCGCTTGCTCGGTCATCCAAATCGAGCACGCGGTTAAAAAGGAACTTTCCACTCTTGTATAATAAATAACTATTTAAGGACGACATTTGTTAATGAGACATTAAAACTTTAAAGTTCATTAAAGTTAAGGTTCTACACAAAACAGTTCTAGCTAACGTCTCTTTGGCATTGTCAGGGTGCTAATGTCGTTTTGTGCAACGTAAAACTACCCTAAAGTGTTCTTTTGACACTTCAATAAATAAATTTAATGGAGCATTAGAGATAATGCTGACATTTAATTTTAAAGTTCGTTTCTGCAACTGGGTGTTATTCTTTTAAGAAGCGAATGAAGACTATCACCTGTCAAATATGTATTTATTATTTTGCATGTGACGGTACCTACACATTCGTCTGCTTCTTTGTTCTGCCTTGTTCCCAATTCTATTTGGGATTAGCGCAACATGTCTTCTTCCACTCTCTTCTATTACTCGTCAAGTCAACACTCACTCCCATCCTCATCATATCATCATCCACACAATCTATCCATCTTTTCTTTGGTCTTTCTCTCGCCCATCCACTTACACATTCGTGTTGTACATTATTTTATGTTATAAAATTGTAGAATGTAATTATAATATTTTTTTTTGTTTATTGTACATCGCTTGTTTTACTTGTACGGTGGATGAGACCGCGTAACAAAATAGTTAAAATGTGGTTTTTAACACTTCTGCCAGGGTGGGAAAATTATTAATAGTAATATTGTGAACATAAGAAAGAACACATTGATTGACCACAAAAACAAATAAGCACACATATATCAAACATATTTAATGAAATGAAATTGGTGTTTTGTATGGAGATTTTGGGGAAGTCTGCATTTTCCATACTAACATTTTTTCAGATTTCTTCACAATGACAAATCCAGAGATAATAATTTTTGGCACGTATCATAAGACAAGCTTTAGCAATATGTGTGATATCACTCCTCATAAAAATTGTTTATCGTTTTTAAGTAAATGCAAATCAAATGATGTATTCGGGAGGAACTGAAAATGAGTTGTCTTCGTTTCTAATTTTAACACAATTAAACTTACAACAAATTATCAAAACAAATAAAAAAAGCTCAAAAGTGTGGTCTAATATTAGAGGAGGGTATTATTTTTCAAGAATATTCTGAAACATAATAGTTACAGACAAAATACTAAGAGAGAAAACAAACGCCAATTTCATAGGTGAGGACCCAATATAAATAGAGTTCAGAATACTAATACGACTTACTTATAAAAATGTGCGCTTCGCCAATTCATCGCTTAGAACCTTTTTGTAACAAATCCTTCGATGATCGCGTTTATCTTGAGCGATGGCGGACTTGCCCTCCGTAATAAAACTAATAAACAAAAGCCGTTTTCGGACTAAATAAATAAAGATTTAAATACGAGCTCGCTTTTAAGTGATTGCATGATGATTTACTATTGTTTTCGGAGCTTTATTCGTGTTCTTTCAATAATAGAGACGAATTTTATTTCCGCTGCAAATCGTGATCTGTTACATTGTTGTAAAGACTTAGCTGTTCAGTATTACCAGGTATTACTTCTGTAACAGTTAGGGCTACTTCGTGCCTTTACTCTGTATGGTAATTCCACATTAAGTACTTATTTCCCATTCTAGAACGTGGACTAATATTAACGATCATATTTCAATAACCCGTTATAGATAAGTTATTGATGTCAAAAGTCTTCTTTTTTGAAATATATTTAACGCATAAAAACACACTCACAATATATTTGACGACCTCCGTGTTCGAGTGGTCTATATGCTGGACTCAATGCGTCATCTCGAGAGGTTCTGGGTTCGATCCCCGGTGGGGGCACATGTTTGGGTGATGAATTTTCAGGCATTTGTTCTCCAGTTTTGGATGTTTATATATATTCAGGATATTTATATGTATTTATCTATTAAATATATTTATCCGTCATCTAGTGTCCGTAACATGACAACAACATGACAAACAATGATAATAGGTGTGAGTTTGAAGATATTTATTTATAGACTATTATGTTTTTCATCTTTCTTGTCATACCACATAACAAGAGAGGCTGAGCATGGATGTGGCTGGACTAAAAATGTGTGAGGAATGATATGAGAATAAAAGAAGTGGATGCTGAGCTGACGAGTGACTGGAGATGGAAGAAGAAAACATGCTGTGCCGGTGGGAGAAGGGAAAAGTAGTTTGTACATCACACACATTTTACGGTAAATTCGTTGAGTCATTTAGAGATAGCATTTGTGTAGGTATACCTTGCGCTGCAGCGGGCTGTTTTCCGAAAGTTAGTTCACATAAACATATTATCACGCCTCTTTCCCCGAAGGGGTAGGAGGAGGTGTGAAACACCCACACTTCGCCAGATATGTTGCCACACGTTCACAATGAACTGCACATAAGTTTAATTCCAACTCAGTGGTACGGCAGTTCACAATTTTCTTTTGTATTTTTTTATACATACATCTAAGCATTTTAATGTCTGTTACAGCAATAAATAGGTTCAATTCAAGTTTGTTAAATAAGATTGCAAGTAAAGTCTTCATCTCGGCGAACATATCACAGATCTACAGAGCCCGGTATTATTTAAGGCAATTTATCCGGAGGTTATCGATGGGGCACACGCCTATGATCACTCGATATTGTTGTTATAAATTACGGGTTAGTTTACGAGAAATTGCGGGTTTGATAGATAACTCAGGATCTCGAATTTGAGCTTTTTGAGGTCTCCGGTTCTCTTCGTATTTGTAACTAGTCATCGGGCACAAAACCAGACACAATAGAAACATCTATTGATTGCGAACACCGGTGTTCGAAGGGTTTAATGAAGATTTTTTGTAGCTTTTAGACGCATAGGTTTTAGGTTACATTACCATTACGCCTCTATCCCTAAAGGGATAGGCTTTTCGCCCGAAAAAATTACGCTTCCATGTATAGAGGCGAGGTTTTTTTAGCCATGCATCAGTCACAGAGTAGGTCAATCGATGTTAACAATAAATTGTACCAAAGTTTTACTCAAACTTCTATTCAAATCTTTTACGCTTAGAAAAAATGCCGATTGGCAAAATAATATCAATAAAAATCTCTTTAAACTCTTACTAGTTAGAGTCAATAACTAAAAGAAAGGAGAGTGAGAGTTTATCAATGGCAAAACATTTCTAACATTCCTCGATCCCATACATTAGATCCCACCGGGATTCTAGTGTATGTATGTGTTTAAAATTTCCTGCAAGTGGCCCTTAAAAATAAAGGAACCAAATAAAGTATCAATATAAGGGTTCAGCGTTTTCTTGGTAAAGAGCGAAGCGGTATACAATGTCTTATAATCGTGTAATAAAAGTGCGTTTAACGATGTGGCACATTATGTACCCTACCCAATAGAGCAGTTACCTTAATTTATATTTTAAACTTAGATTTTATATAGACAATTCATTTTAAAAATATTGCTCTTACACAACAATGTCGTATATATCTAATCTGAGGAGCTCGGTGGTGTAGTGAATACACTTAGGCTTGGTCAGGCCGTGGATGGGTGACCAAAACGTGCCGTAGGTTCCGGTTGCTATTGCAGTCGTTTCTATCCAGCGACCCGCATTGGGCTAGCGTAGTGGTGTAACGGCCCATACTCCTCATGTATTAGGTCCTTACCTATGAAATTGGTGTTTTGCATGGAGATTTTGGGGAATTCTGCATTTTACATACTAAAATTTTTTCAGTTTTCTTCACAACGACAAATCCAAAGATAATAATATTTGGCATCTATCGTAAGACAAGCTTTAGTAATATGTGTAATATCACACTTCATAAAAATTATTTGTCGTTTTTAAGTGAATGCAAATAAAATTATGTATTCGGGAGGCACTTAAAAAGAGTTGTCTCCGTGTCCAATTTTAACACAATTAAACTTACAACAATATCAAAACAAATCAAAAGAGCTCAAAAATATAGTCTATTTTTAGACGAGGTAATTATTTTTTAGGAATACTCTGAATCTTAATACTTACAGAAAAAATACTAAGAGAGAAAAAAAACACCAATTCCATAGGTAAGGACCCAATATTTGTTTCCATGAGGAAGGACTATGCCAGCAAAAGGACTTATAAATATAGCCGCAAATTATAAGCCTACATTAAATAGTTATAGAAATATTACAGAGAAATAAATCTTGTGGAACAAGATACTTCTAATGCGATTAACTTAAAGGTATTTAGCGAATGTTATGGATGCAGCCACTTACTCATCTTGACTTCAAGTGCATAGCATCCCTTATCATTAACGACAGTGTTAAATCACGATGATAATTTTTCTTAGCTGTACTTACATTTATAACTATTGCAAGATAGAGGTTCTATGACTAGAACCTCTCTTTATGCTACAAAGTAGAAACTGAACTGTTAAACTTGTGTATTTCAGTGGAATGTTGGCTTCTAAAAATAAAAAAATTCAATATCGTTTACTCAATTTAGATGATTAATTAATTTTCCATATGGCTTCCAATTTGATTAGCCAGTGTCAGGGTTTGTAGGTTCGTGCTGTTCGTATTTAGGTTAACAACTCTGCAAGTACTCTTAATTGGGATTGTGCAGTCAATTTAGATGTGTCTTAGCACAATCTAAAAACGTCAACGTCAAAAGTAATTTGCAAAATTTCGTGAAAGCGATAAACTACGACATCCGTTCACAAAACTACCAGGTGGCCTTGTTCAGTGAAGAACGGGCAAGAAACAGCATGTTTCTATCCTCCCTTTACATCACCATTGTTTTTTTTTTAATGACATAAACTAAAACGTCATTGAAGTTCTACAAGTAAAAAATAAATAAATATCTTAGCTATGTGTTCTGCATCTAACCACATTGTCCATTACAATTATAGGTATTCTAAAATATTACATAAAGAAAATAAAATTATGGTTCTGTTGATTAATTGAAGAAAATTTAAACACAAGTTTCATAAAATAACGACCGCATTAAAAAAAAATTGTTACGTACAATTAGGCGGTCTGTCTGCTTGTTTGCTGATTGTAAAATTAATAAAAAAACATTTAAAAAATCTTGTCTTATCGTATTTTCAAGCCTAACGAAAGTCCTCTGAATCGAGCCAATCCAATATACTTTTGGTTCCTTTGTATATCTCTATAAAGTAGTTCACAGACGGTAGTTATAATATACATTAATGTAATATTATAGCACACTACATCTCAATACATTTCGGTTCATCTTTCCACAGAAATCATTAAGAGACCACACAAAGCAGCTACAATTTTCATTTTTAAAATTTTCATATCTTATGGATGCTAAGAAAAATGAAAGCAGATTCACGTGACAAGTATATAAGGGTGATTTCACATGCATTTACATTTCTAATGCGGTTAACTTGTACTTAGCGAATGGATGAAGCCACTTACTTATCTTGAATTAAAGTGCATAGCATCCTTTAATTATGATTAACGGCTCTATAAAAACATGATGATGATTTTTCTTAGCTGTAGGTATAATTAGTTATAGTGTAACACTCTTTTTTTCTTATTATCACTTATTACCTTCTTAATTACACATAAAGGCATCAGAGTTAAGTAAAATCACTAATGTTTGTTTGTTTCATTTTGTTTACATCGTTATATTCCTTATGTCATTTTAACTTTTGGTTTGTTAACATTACAATAAAACCTCTATCTTGCCTTTTTATACCACAAAGTTGAGCACGAAACGTTAGACTTGTGTATTTTGGCTCTAAGGGCATGTCAAGAAAAGAGATTACTGTCTTCTGTGACTTAATAGTCACAAGATTCATAAAATAGCCCATACATACATATAATATCGGCTATTAACCCCTAGAGGTTAGTCGGAGACTAGGGAAAATCACCACAAAACCAGTCAATTGTCATAGTCCGTGCATCACCTAGCAGTGGCTACACTCAGCGTGACAGGTGGTGAGCCGGTCGCCGCTATAAGCTAGTGGATGGTTCTGCTAAGTCCATTAGTCGCCTTTTACGACACCCGAGGGAAGAAATGGGTTGGTAGTATTATTTTAATGAGCCGCTACCACACGGCTCATCATCATGACTGATCATAATATTGCTGCGTCACTGCAGTCTAGAATTATTCCAGCTAGGTACTTACCATTAAGCAGTCTGTCTGCTTGTTTGCCGATTTAAAAAAAATAAAAAACTATTCAAAAAAGTCTTCTTAATCTCAACGAAAATTTTATCGCTGATTTCGTGCCAGTCCAATATACCGTTTGGTCCCATTAAAAGCGTATAAGAATGATTAGATTAGATTACCTCCATAATAAGTAGTAATAATGTTCCTAATAACGAATTAATCTTTACGGAACATTAAACCTTATTGAAATTCAAATCTGGTATCCTTGGTGAAATGGACCATCCAAACCACTCATTTAGGAGATCCCTAGATTAGTCATAGATTTTATGCAAGATACATTATTTCCATTTGCCGTGATCTTTGCAATTATTTTTTCCTTATCTACTCTCATTACAGTCCTCATACATGCTTGGTGGTTGGCTACTTATTATTAGGTCCTTACCTATGAAATTGGTGTTTTGTATGGAGATTTTGGGGAATTCTGCATTTTCCATACTAAAAATATAGTCTATTTTTAGACAAGGTAATTATTTTTTAGGAATACTCTGAATCTTAATAGTTACAGACAAAATACTAAGAGAGAAAAAAAACACCAATTTCATAGGTAAGGACCCAATATTCACATATAAATAGGGAGCGGCCCCGGCTTCGCGCGGGTGCAAATTTATATTACCTACTAGCTGTTGCCCGCGACTTCTTCCGCGGTTACTGGTTTGTTAACTATCCCACGGGAATCCTTTAATTTTCTAGAATAAAAAAACCAGCCAAGAGCGTGTCGGGCCACGCTCAGTATAGGGTTCCGTAGTTTTCCATCCAAGACTGTTAGGTTTTTCATTAGAAATTTTGATGGCGTGAACCGATTTTAATATTTTTTTTTATTTGAAAAACGAGATGTCTATATCATAAAATATGTAAAATGAGATGAAAAAATAATAATAAGGATATAAGGTCTCACCATGCAAAATTAGCCCGTACAAACAGACAAACAAGGGAACAGGGAGAAAAACAACTTGATTTTACGCGTTTTCAAGTCAGGGGGATATATAAAAAGGGTAAAATACCAATATATATATTTTTTTAAGTTTTCGGTGGCGTAGTAGTATATGCTTTATCTTTCAATATCGAAAACAAAGCTACCTTCGCCTTGGTCAGGCCGTGGATGGGTGACCAAAACTTTGTGATCTCGAGCTCTGAGGTAAATCAGAGTCATCATTGGTCAACTTCAACAATACAAGATGGATGCCAACAACTCAATGATAGAGTTGAAGTTTCTAAACCTGCAAGTGCATAAATTAAACACCAGACAAATAGGTGTAATAAGGAAAAGGTAAGATAACAAAACCAACATCAATTAGGCTTTATATACTCTCTTCTTTATAGGAAACCGCACATACCACGATTAGGGTATTACTTCTACGAAATTATTCATGACAAGGATGCGTTCACATGGCGAGCTTAATTCTGCACTCGACAAATAAAGCAGAAAAGGCTTTTTTGAGTTTGAAATGTAGTGCCAATTAATTAATGCAATTTTTTTTATTTTCGGTAATACATATTTAAATTTTACGTATTTTTTTTAATATTAACTATGTTTTTATTGACGTGTTAATTTAATTTTATGGAAAACATACAAGAGGTCGTCGATCCAATTATTATATAAATGCCATTTATTTTTTAAAAGGCAGCGGTTGCCGAGTTGGGACGGACGGGGCCACTACTCGTTCGAGGCCGCAGGACACGCGGGTTCGATCCCACCGCCTGCACCACTGAGTTTGAATAAAACTTATGTACAGTTCGTAGTGAATATCGCTTGCATCACATTATGACCGGTGTATGGCAACAGGCTCGCCACGTCTTACATGGGGTCCTAACATATCTGGCGAAATGTGGGTGTTTAACACCTCTGCTTACCCCTTCGGGGAATGAGGAGTGATGATATGTTGTTTGTTATTTTTTTTATTAATAAAGGACATTCATGTGGATGTTAAAATGGCATAGTTTTACGATTCGTTACCATCTAAAATTATTTAATTTACTCTTCAGATACCAGCAGACTCTTTTCACACTCCTTTCACAATTGCTTATTGTGGCGTGTGGCATCTCGTGGCATCCCGAGATGCCGTTCGGGATTTAAGGGTTAACTAACTGATATGTACGTATTGACAATATTACATTATTAATATCGTTACTTAAATAGTAAGTAAGCCACAAGAACATATTAATTAGGTTGCGTATCCAAACGAAGAAATACTTGAATGGAAATTCAAACACGAATAGTTGTAATTTATGTGCGTCCACGTCTCCAATTCATTGCTCTGGTGGTTACAGTGTAGTGAACATAGAAGGAAAAACTATCTGTTGTCGTTACGACGTATTTTGTAAATTATGTATAAAAAACCCCTTATTCATAAACGATATTTAAGTTCTAAGCAATTGTTTAACCATAGTAAATCTGTTGCTTAAAACTTAAATAGTATTTATGAATATGGAGGTAGGTATTTAGTACATTTAGATTTAATTTTCCCGCAAGTGGACCTTATAGTATATTTCAGTCCACTTGCAGGAAAATCAAATCTAGATTTAAACTAGATTTAGTTATTTTTAGACATGACAATGACAAAAAAACAATAATGACAAAAATGAGTTTTAAATTAGATTTAAAATTTCCTGCAAGAGGCCCTTAGAGCTAAAACTCTCTGCCATACTAGGACTGGATCAGACAAAAAATAATCTTTATATGGAAATATACAGGTACCTAAAGACTGTTTACGTTGTCTGGATAACGATCCCATTTAAAAAATTTAAATAGTTATCATGAAGTACCTGAGACAAACGATCGTTTATACTCGTAGATGATTTCTGCGTATTCCTTGCCTTTCAAAAAACATACCGAGATATAAAATTGTATATGTACACACTCCACCACAAATCTATTACTCAAGCGAGCCTACTCTGTGGTTATTTATTAATATGCAGCTAATGGCGGTCTTGCTCGTCGTACGCGCATTGATCAGCGCAACCGACGCCGCATACTGATGCGCGCGCATCCGAGGAGACGCACTTCATTTGACCATGTATGGCTGGCCGATTGCTATAATAAATAGCAATCGGATCCTAACACGAATAATTAATACGTAAAACTTATGTGGAGGACTTAAGAACTGTTTTGCTATTACGAAACTGGAGCGGTGATCTTTAGATGTGGTCTAATTAAATTAATTAGGATTTGTAACAATAAATCACCTATATAACTAAATAATAATATGAATACGAAATAATACCAAAGTCCGTCAATAGATGACGCTTTTCTACAAAAGGATGTTATGTCCGTAATGGCGAGTCACTGCGAGATTTGGAGATCTCCTGATAGATCCCCAGCGGTGGGATCAATTTAAAATGATTATATCATTAAGAAAAAACAACTATCTTGAATCAACTAAAAACTCACAATATGTAAAAGTCCTAATTGGCTTTCTTCATAATCTCAACAAAAACAAAACAATAACACCAGAAGTGCGCAAAATGACACCGGACAGTGCGCAGTAAACCCACGAGGACAATAAGGTCGCACTTCTTGTTATGACACTCGACGTAAGCATTAGTGCCGAACTTGATCGCTTCTCGAAACACCGATGTTGACTCCATGGGACACTACGACTCGAGCCTTAAAGGCAATACCTAAATAGTTGCATATTGAATTGAAACCTTACTTACTTGTGACACGGTAAACAAATATTAACCTTGCTATGCGATTCTCAACTTTAAAAGGAGGTGGCATAATAGTTGCACGTTTGATATGTAGACTAGCTTGTATCATAAACTCCTTCCATAAGGGTTAACTTTAGGATATAATTATTTCCACGTTTCTTATCTTAATAAAATATTGACTAACTTTAAATGCAGTCAAGCCACGTAGATCTATGTCTGTTTGTTAGTTTGTAGTCAAATTGCGAGCTTAATATCAACCACTTCCCGAGCAGCTAGAGAGATGAAATATTCAGGGTGGCTTTGCTCCCGATGAAAATACAATAACGTTGCTTTGGTGTGTTTGTTTGTTCTTCATCAAATCTTGCAAGCTTAATTTCAACGGCTTCAGCAACGAAGCTACGAATTGATGTAGTACTCATTCATGTTAGTTACCTCACACGAATGAATGAGATTAAGATTAAAACAGCAAGTTACACAAGTACCTCATTAGTAAACATCATCATGGTCTAACCTTCATCTTCACCTCTGATATATAAAATGATCCTTATTTCTCGTTAATTTACACGCAACATTCAGATTGTATTTGTTTTACGTTCTAATTGGTACACATAAAGAGTAATTAGTAAAAAGAAACGAATATTACTCAGTTGCTACGATACAATATCCATTATTAGACACAATAATCACAAAATTCGGTACAAAAAAAGCAGAAGACGCCGTATAATACCTCTTCAGCATTAAAGTTATGTTTCTCGTTAATATAAGTTTCTCGTCATATTACAATTTATTTTCATTTGTTCTTATTGTTGTTTTTATTCTTATAAGGATTTCTTCATTATGATAAGAAGCGTTCTCATTTAAGAAAAAAAAATATTATACGAAAAAAGTACAACTAATAATACTGATATTTCATATATAAATATTTATTTAAATGGCGGCCATAGCTTATTTCGGAAAACAGCCTTACTTGTGCCGTTAAGGCCCCGCTTGTTTCGATGCTTCAAACTTATCCACGTGATGTATTTCCTTGAAATGGAAATTCTTGTAAACCAACTTCAAAAAAATGAAGGGGTTCTCAAAATGTAATTGTCCGAATCAAATTGTGAAATTAACATTAATTAATACAATATGACAGTGTCTCCGACCCCAAAGTAAATAATTTATCGCAGTGCACATTCACAATATTGGGCTTCGAATCGATTGCTCTGGGGACGCGGGTGGCCATGGCGACACCGTTGACAATACACAACAATGGCCCATGGCTGACTGGGCCGAAATGCGTTTGATGTTTTTTAGAAAAGCCGTGACGACATTTAAAGCTTAATAATATATGCAATTTTTGCTATATGACGTGGTGAACAGCAGAATTGGGGCAAAGTCTATAATACAATTAATTTATCGTGTTAAACAATTTGCAATATTTTCTATAATTTAATATTTTACAATCTCATAGCCTTTTGTTAAAAATTACGAATTCACAAGTCATGTTCCTCTACTTAAAGACTCTTTGTTAATGCTTAATTAAGACCCTGAATAGATTTCAATTGACCAAATTATACAAAATTAATTTCAATAGATATGTTTTCCTAATTTCTGATTCTTTAAGAGGAATTTTGAATTGCCGGCAAAAGTTATTTAATCTTGACTAATTTTATACCTTATACTCGTAATGAAGAATAAGTGTGTCAGGAGAAATCTGTAAGTAGCTCAAATGACAAATAATTTGACAGACAAACTTGAAGCCGGACAATATGAGAGTGGAAGGTTATTTAGGCAGAGGAAGAGCGAATAAAGAATGAAAAGAAGGAGTAAGGGCTGATATAACAAGTAGCAGAGGAGAACGGAAGCCGAAAAGACATATTGTGATGACCTAGAAATCTACGATGATAATGATGATTATTTTCCGAGTGGCCACGTTGGTCTCATAAGGTGGACCTAGTGTCTGGTGAAGGTCTTATGTAAAAATTACCCAGAGATCTTTTTAAGACTCTTTATACAAACGACTGCATACCCCTCGCACTAATTACCAGAATAAATATAAATTGCCAATTAGCCGTATGGAAATGTTTAATTCTAGCCCTTACTGTAGTGCGATTAAAATATTTAACCATATACCGAATACACTGAGGATGGAGCCTAATATAAAAACATTTTTAAAGGAGCTCAAAATACTATTAATAAAAAAAAGTTACTATAGTTTAAGTGAATATTTCAGTGATATATTAATAATAATACATAAGAATATAAACATTAATTTCAGATTACAGGAAATACAAATAAAAAATAGGTTTTATATCTATTTTACGTCCATACTAAGACTATGCTCAACTGGGTAACATGATGTACGGGAAAACATCTAATTACCAACTATGTATTTACATTCATGAATGCAATGAAAAAAATAATTTGATTATTTTCCTACGACCATTTTGTACGTAAGCTCTCCAGTAGCTCGTAGAAAATGATGAAGATAATAATCTATATAACCCACCCTAATATATTAGGGATTAAAGTATAAAATTGCCGTTTTGTATGGAGATTTTGGGGAAGTCTGCATTTTCCATACTAACATTTTTTCAGATTTCTCCACAACAACAAATCCAGAGAAAATAATTGTTGGCATGTATCATCAGACAAACTTTAGCAATAAGTATGTGTGATATCACTCTTCATAAAAATTATTATCGTTTTTAAGTGAATGCAAATCAAATGATGTATTCGGGAAGCATTTAAAAAGAGTTGTCTCCGTGTCCAATTCCAACACAATTAAACTTACAACAAATAATCAAAACAAATCAAAAGAGCTCAAAAATATGGTCTATTTTAAGAGGAGGTAATTATTTTTTTTAAATACTTTGAAACTTAATAGTTACAGACAAAATACTAAGAGAGAAAAAAAACGGCAATTTCATACTTTAACCCCTATTATCTAATCGCCCGAGAAGTCTAGTAAAAGTGGTCGACTTCAAATGCTTCAATAATCGTTTTGTTCATTGCTTTGTCTCTATTATAGACCTGTTAGATAGCGTTAGATTTTATGAGATGGCACTAACTAACACTCTCTAAAATAAGAACAGTACTTTGAAGTTTATTTGCAAAATGCAGTGGTTTTAACGTGTTCTAGTTCCAATTTTTAAGCCCCGAGTGTGGTTGTGAATAATTTTAAACTTTAATTTTTGCCGCATTTACTAATTGGCCTCATCGTGTGGTTGCCCTAATTGGTGAAACTGAGTTTGATATTACCAACAGTTGGGAAACTTAGCATTAATTGAAAATATTGTTCATGCAACATAAATCTATACACATAATAAACCTGTAGAGGTTGAATGTCTGTACATAGAAAAAAAATGCTTAGAACAAAGTCAGGGGGATGTATAAAAGAGGGAAATACCAAAAAATGATTTTTTTTTTAATTTTTTCTCTCTGTGTTTGTACAGGCTAATCTCCGAAATGGCTAGACCGATTTCAATGAAATTTTGCATGGTGATGACCTTATATCCCTGGTCATCATCTTAGATAGTTCTTATTCTGGAAAATAAAAGCGTTCCCGTGAAATAGTTAAAAAAACATAGAAACCGCGGGCGAAGTCGCGGGCAACAGCTTATGGTATTTGTAATAGATATTTGTTATATTTCTAGAATAAAACGTAAAACTACTCATTACTACTACACTCACACTAAAATGTTTATGATTGGTCCAATTATTGTAAAGTGTTATTTATTATATATTGTATAAAATAAATATTATGAAGAGACAGGTATATTTAGTAGATACTTTTGGATAGGTCATCTTAAGAAAAAAAAATTACAGCAAAAAGATTCGCGAATCGGATATCTAACTATAAAATAATAGGCATTTCAATCCTCCAAATCCAATCCAAGTTCAATGTCGCTTCTGCACGCTACAGACATTATGTACTCAGGTTACGCGACAATCCGATCTTCTATTGTTTCGCAATTCCGTCGCGCATGCGCCTGCATAAAGATGCGAGAAATGCGAAAATAGATATAAAAATTAATTTATATGCAATGGTCTAACTTGAGTCTTTCCTCATATTCTTAAATAGAATCACGTTTCTTTATTTATTTTATTTTAGTAGTATTTGCTGCTTTTTTAAAATTGAAACAGCGAGAACTATAATCACGCCCCTTTAATGACGAGTGACGCCCCTGGTGTTGCAAATGTCCATGGGCGGCGGTGATCAATTACCATCAGGTGACCCGCATGCTCGTTTGCCACCTATACGATAAAAAAAAACATTCTGATATTAATAATAACAAAGTGGACGAGCATGTTGATGATAATGATGACTGGCTAAAAGCTGCAATGGACGTTTGCCCACCCCTTAGAGGATATAGTCTGGGATAATGCAGCATTCTAATGATAAATCCTTAAATCGGTCCAATAGTTTTTGAGTTTATTCGTTATAAAGCTTTCTTCTGTATAATATTTGTATTGATTTCCTAATACTTACATTTTTAAACTCGCGATATCTTTCGAATAGAATGTCCGAATTCAATCATTAAAAAAAAAGTTTATAAAGGCATAAGTCAGTCTTGAATATGAAGTAATTTATTTTGATAAGGATTAACACCAAGATACAAATAAAGAGCCTTTTCTAGCGTCAGTTGGTACTAAGAAGGTATTAAAATTTAAAATAAAGAAAAACACTTATTGTGGCGTAACTATATATATGCTGTCGCTATATTTTTTGTAGACAATGATGTGTTATACAAAGTCGTAGTACATTATTTTATTTATCATCAATATTATTCGCAGCATAAGCGGTGTAAAGAAAATTATTGGTATTTTTGGAGGATTTTTTTACATTATTGGAGTAAGGATCCCAATTTTTTTTAAAAATATATATCTTTCTTGGGGATAAATGTAGCCGTCCAACAGGAAAAGAATTTTTGAAATCGGTTCAGAAGTTTTGAAGCCTATTCGATGTAAACAAACAAACAATGAAATCTTTCCTCTGTACAATATTACAATATTAGTATAGAAAAAAAATACCACAGAAAGGGGAAAAACTAAAAAAACAAAACAAAATAAGCGTGTTTTGTAAATAATTATAAAATTTTTAAGAATGGTTTAGATCAAACTTTAAGCGCGGCTCCCGATCTAGTCACGTGATTACATTGCTACACTTAGGCCGAATTGCACGATCGAGGGTCAGCGCCCAACCCAGAGTTTGCCCGTATATTTGCTCCAGGGTTAGGTGTTAACTCTCGACCGCGCAAGTGGGCCTTAGTTGCTCACAAGAACCCTAATAAAACATTGGAACCCTAATAAAACCTTAATCTAAGTGCTTATGCCAAAACAAACGTGCAGTGTTGTGCGGCACCTAGCCTAGTGTCGACCTAGGTATGATCCTGAACATCGCAGCATCAGAACCTTACGTATGTACCTACTGGACTTTCTCATTTTCCTCCTTTGAAATCGTGTGCCCAGCACGTATTATAAACAAGAATGTTTTTTTAAATTGTTAGTGACCTTTTATGACGATTAAAATCTGTTCATAAATCTTCACAGAGACGTAAATAATGATTCCAGTTACTCTTAATCGTAATTAATTCGGCCATGAAAGACGATTACTTACTTTATCTAGAGTTCATGGGCTATGAATTTAGATTAGAAAAAAATCATTATCATCTAATTGATATCTTGGCAGCGAAGAGCTCAATTTACAAAATTTTAAAGTATGCGAAACCACAGATGACATTCTAAATAGAGTCATTAGTTAGAAAAAAGAAAAATCAAAATAAATTTAAGATATAAGGACCTAGATATTGTAATAATAAGCGTAAAATAACCAACCTATTTTCCCTGAGTCGTGTGGTAGCGGCTCATTAAAAGAACACTACCAACCCATCTTTTCCCTTGGGTGTCATAACAGGCGACTAATGGACTTACAACTGCACAATCATCTTATAGTTTATAGCGGCGATCGATGGGGTCACCTGTCACGCTGAGTGCAGTCACTGCTTGATGAAGCGCGGACTATGCTAATGGTTTGCTTTTGCGGTGCTTTTGCCTAGTCTTTTTCATCATTACATATCAATCACGACTATAATCCCTAAGAGTTAGTCCCTTAAGGGGGATAATATGTGTGATTATATATATGTATACATTTTTTTCTGTGCGATTGGTAGATATTAGATAAAGCTTTCCATTAGACATGATACCTTTTGAACTATACACACGGTTAATTTTTTTTTTAATTTTTATAGTAAATCGATGTAGTAAGTACACATTGTACGCCCAAAAATTCACATGTGGTTGAAACTGACAAATGTAAGCCTTGTACATTGTAGAGGTTTTTGTGCGTTCAACTGTACCTCATTTTATTAGACAAACTCAACATGCCGTTTCATATGCTATGTGCTCCGCAAACAGTCGGCAGCTGTGTCAGTAAGTTAGTTAGCGGAGAGGAATTTTGTATTGTTTGAACAATTGTTTTCGCTGACTTGTTCGGTTTTCCAGACAAATACACGTCAATATTCTTCATTAGTCGTGTAAGTATAAGAAAAAAATCTTAATCTGTTATTTATTTCTATTTTTGTCATTGTTAGACCTTCATTTCGAAAAGTGCTGGAAGTAGAAATTATATTTTCTGGATTCTAAACATTAAATAAAAATTATATTGTAAAATATTCAGATTTTTTTCTGTGACCGTGGGAAACTTCAAATAAATTGCTATTTCAATTTTAATAATCACTGCATACTATTTATGTTTACAGCGTGTGACCTGTTAATAAGATCAATAAAATTAATCAATATTCTACCAAGTGTACCTACGATGTTACCCTGACCTTATTTTAGTGCTCCAAAGTTCCATTTCATAAATGAATAAATAAATAAATATCTTCTAACATTCACACCTATCAACTAGCCCCATTTTAAGCAACTAATGCTGCTTGTGTTACGGACACTAGATGACGGATAAATATATTTAATAAATAAATACATATAAATATGATGAATATAGATAAATATATATAAACATCCAAGACTGGAGGACAAATGCCTGAAAATTCATCACCCAAACATTTGCCCCCACCGGGGATCGAACCCAGAACCTCTCGAGATGGCGAAGCCTCGAGACCGGCGTACAGACCACTCGACCACGGAGGTCGTCAATTCAAGATTCATAATCAATGAATTCCTTAGTATTTAAAATATTTCAATTAGATTGATGACATCCAACAACATAAATCGAACAAGTATATTCTATATTAATAATCATGTAAAGATCAATACACAAGAAAATATGATGTGCTAAATTTTATAAATTTATTGTTACTTACATAAGTTCAACGATCATTATGATTGTCAGCCAGTTCCCAGGCCAGGCGCGTCCCACGGGAAAGCATATTCTGCCCCTATTACTGATTCCGATACTCTTCCTAGTGTCTATTGTTATTGAGATATAATTCCTATGACAATGGTGAATTTTCATTAGGTCACAGTTATTTGCGGAGATGGGAATACTAGTCCATTGTTTTTTGACTTTCGGTTTCGTTGAGTAGCGTTTGTGTATAATGGTTTTTTAGCGCAGAATTTCATTTGGATGCAGAATTGTTGGTATTATTGACTTATTTAGTGGTTACTGTCTTTGTTATTGAAGCTTTACCAAAATAGCTGTGGAATTAATTGTCGCCAGCAGTATTACCGGACCGATACGACCTTCAAGTCAAGAAAAGAAAAGAAAAGAGCGTATTCCTGAAATCCGCAGCACATTTGCAGTATCAGATGTAGCACATGTCTAAGGGCGATAGAGAAAACTTTATAAATAAAAAAAAGTATAAAAGAAAATCCAAGAAAAAGAAATTAAAAACTCTGAATAATCTCGCAAAACAGCATCTTTCAAACGCTGTTTGAGATTGATAGAGAATTGTTCGTTGTTGGTTAAAGAATACAATGTGTGAACAATAAAATATGGGCTATAATTTTGAGCTGCATTGCGATATCATAATATTTATCTCCGAGAGTCCCATGCTCGACATAGGCCTACATTGTTAGCCTTATATTATTGCAAATGTTATCAGTTAATGTCACATAGCTTACTGAAAAGGTAACTCGTATATAACATACAGAAAACACACGAAGGTTGTTCTGGTGTGTTATAAAGAGATGATTGCGTATCCGATTTCAAAAATTTTTACTATTGTAATGAGAGTAATGTCAGGTTAACTCGATTTGTAAGGACTTTAGTAACAGACCACGATAAATGAAAAACTAAACTATAAAATCCTGATTTTATCGAGTATCGACTCAAAAACGTTAGCAATGTAACTGACATCGATCTACATTTTTAAAGACTATGGATATTAATAGTGATGATGCAAGCACAGTTAATTTCAGATTTGCGAAAATCTCAGAAACGTATTACCTATCTCATAATTCTTTGAATAATGTATTTTCAGTAATTTACTTTCACCCAATATCACATAACGTTTTTCAACATAAAACTCGTCTAATAAGGTCCAGTCTCCATTTTCATCCTCTCCATTACTAACAACCGACAAATCTTCATTACCTAAGAAATTGGTTGAAAAAATCATAAAAAATATTAGATAAAAAGAAATATGTTATAAATTTTCTCTCCATTTTTAATGCAGTCCAGATACAATTTGATCCGAGCTGAATGTATTTTATATAAAATTTAAGGTTCCAACCTCCGACCAGAGATTTATGTTTCAGTTGAAAAAATAAACGAGCTCATAATTTTAAATGATTTATACGGCTGCTCCGTATTTTAAATGAAACACTGAATAAATATACGAAAAAGGTAATAAAAGTCTTTCGCTAAATATTAAACATTTTAATATTATGTATCATTAAGCTAGCTATGGAATCAGATGTAATTTATTGTAAAGATCTTCAATGAAAACTAAGATATAATGATATCAAGTAATAACGGGTTTTCTTCTTCTGAAAAGTAAACCATTTATTACAAATTCCTATTTTGTAAAGGTTCATTATTTTAACATTTTTAACTGTTTAAGTATTGATTTTAACTACGTAAATAAATAAAGAACTTCTCAATAATAATACAGCTGATGTCTTCATGGATTATTTTAACCCACCAATCTGCCGTGATGTAACATATTATCTTATGTTTTCAGTGGTTCGTATATTTTTATACATAATCTTCATAACATGCATAGACTTCGAATTACTTACATATTATTGTATAGGTTGATCTGGTAGAAACCTACTTTATTCGGACAGTGACGATTATAGTTATGTATAAGACTTAGAAGAAGATTACACCGCCATCAGGATCCCACTAAAACTAGATTATAAGCGTGTTAACAGCTCAATAGTGGATATTAGGTATGGCATTTTGCTCACATTTATTTTACTGTAGCGAAAGTGAAGTTAATTCGGTAATTTAAACGCGTGTAAAGCGTGTGTCGTTATTAATCTCGCTAGTTAAGGATTAATCACATTATACCCACTTGGGACTAACCTCAGTGCTGGTTTCAATGAAAAGGACACTAATTACTATGCTACATGCAAAGAAGTAAATATCTGATGCCCCACGCAAATTCAAAACACAAATTACATTTTTATACTAATATTATAAAGAGGAGATTTGAAGGAAGATGTTAGTTTGTCCTCAGCATGTATACGTCCCTTTTGTGTTCTTATTTGTGGTGGAATGTAAAGACTAAGGCCCGAGTTCATCAATAATTGTTTAACCAACGTTTTAGTGATCGGCGGTTCAATTCCGAAACATAGTTTAAATAACCATTCAAATTTTCACTGTTCACCGCAAACATTTTTACCACGGTTACAAAATCGGACGTTTAACGATGCTTCAGAATGAATGAACGAATATTATAAAGATACTTATTTACAAAGCAGCGCTGTCATATTAAACGGACACAATATACGCTGACATCTGAATTTAGTAGCATAACGTAAAATGCTACCAATTTGTAATGTGCGATGATGTGGTAAGAACGTTTTACTAGGACGTTGTTCTAATTTTGGTCGGATAACACATTTCATAACAGTAACTGTCAATGCCAAAAACAAATTCGTGTTGATTTGTTTACATTTGGTTTACTTAAATTTCTCAACCAATGAAAAGCGAATTCTTTCGAAATTAGTGCTAAAATACCGTGATAGTATTGAAAATAAACGCACTGAATCCACCACAACTCCATAAAGCTAAATTTTGGTAACACTTTTAATGTCAATATGTAGTAAATGTAAGTAAAACGGAGGTTAAATGTTGCTGTCAGGCTCAGTTAAGTTGATCCGTTGTTTGAGACCTGTAATCGATGGTTAACGGGTGGTGAACACAAAAATTGATTTAAACAGCTGTTTATCTTATAATCAGTTGTTTTAAATATTGGTGAACTCGGGCCTAAATTAAACACTGGTTGATTAAATAACTGTTACTTTTATTACTTTACTGACTGACTGAACATAGACCACAGATTAGAGAGAATACAACCTCTCTACCTGTTACATGGGGTCTCAACAGAGTGAAATGTGGGTGTTATCACCTTTGCCTACCCCTTCGGGGAAAGAGGCGTGATGATATGTTTAATAGTTTATGTTATGTCAGCAATTTATCAAAAGAATATTTGTTCCAGTTACTTTATATGTGTTGTTGGATGCTGCCATTTTTATGCCGAAGGACAAGAATCAGACTTACCGCGTATGTTAAATAAAGGTCTCTATCCACTACCACTACCTTTACATTTCTATACAAATAACATTTTACGTAAATGAAGCGGTCCTAGCTCATAGTGGTGTAAGTGTAGTGGACAGAGACCTTAAGCTAGTTAGCTTCCAGCGCTGGACATACGTGTGTTCACTCGCTAATAGGACACGGGGTTCTACTCTTGCCATCCAAGTTTGAACCTTGAACTAAAGAGGATAAAGTCCAAACTATCATGTTACTACTCGCGTCATATTATTGGCTGTTTATTTGAGTGTTATTCTGTACTGTTAGCTACGTCCGTGGTAATGTTCAATATTGTTTTGTTTGATAGTAAATATTGAGTACTAACAGTATCTAACCAGGAAATCTAAGATATAGATCTAGAATGGAGTTGCCTGTTTTTCTGGGTTTGAATAAATTATGTATATTGTATACATGTTTTGTTGCGTTCCTGACTATATTAAGAAGTAATATTGGGCTGTAAGAAAAAGCATACAACTTGTATGCTTTTTCTTACAGCCCATTATCTTGCCAAAATTTGTTCTCGTACACACTTAACCAGTCTACTTTGGTCACTTCTGATACTCGTAATGAAAGCTATAGTTTGAACCTCGGTCTGCGTGTAGCAATGTGTAGGGAACAATTAATAAAAAGAGCCTGGTTATCCCATTGAAAAGTTTTTTATTCCACAAAACTATCGGACCTATATGTGGCGATATGAGGAACTCATTAGCGTGATGTACCGAACATACAGCGCCATCTATTGTTAATTAACAGAACTAACATTTCATACATTCTTTAAGTAGGTAAGTTTAAATACGGAAACCATGTTATTTGTTTGTACATGACTATTTAATTACTTTATTAATATATATTATTATTATTTACTACAGTATTAATCAAATATGGCGTTAACACTATTGTCAAAGCTCTGTCTAGTAAGATACATACAAATCTATACATATAATAAAACTGTAGAGGGCGAATATCTGTACATAGAAAAAAAATGCTTAAAATCATGTCAGGGATGTAAGAAGAAGGGAACATACCAAAAACTATTAAATTTTTAATTTTTTGTTTCTCTGTCTGTTGGTACGGGGTAATCTCCGAAATGGCTGGACCGATTTCAATGAAATTTTGCATGGAGATACCTTATATCCCTGGTCAACATCTTAGATACTTTTCATTCCGGAAAATTAAAGGGTTCCCGTTGGATAGTTAAAATAACCAGTAACCGCGGACGAAGTCGCGAACAACAGCTAGTTAATAAATTGATAAACGGCATAACGTCGTGGATAGTGCAAATCCGCGAATATACCACAAGTAACGTCCTCGTGTCTGCGATAGATCTAGTTTTACAAGTGAAGGTTAGTCTTTGCGCGGATTGCACGCGAAAATTTCCACTACCCCCGACTGTATTGGATAGATTTTTTTTACCAATTAATATATGTTTATGCGAGCACTCGGCCTGTTGGTCCAATTTCAATGGTATAGCTTCCAGGAAAAAGGGAATTAATTTGGTGTCGTCTTAGCAAGAGGGAACGAGTCTCCGAGGGGCCATTTTTATAACTTAATATAATGACGATCACGCACAGTTCCCTTAATTATGATTTGAGTACAAACACTGTGGAGGTAGGACTGTTGGACTCTCACTACATTATAGAGAAAATTAAATTCTCAGATTTGAAACATAGTTATTTACCTGTAAGTAGTGATGTGTCGTTCCCGAATTTCCGTTCGCGGAAACATTCCTCATTTCCGGTTATGGGAATATTCCCGGGAACATTCTCGATTTTGGGGAAAGTTTCCAACCAAATTAGGCAAAACTTAAATGTTTGTTTTTATTAATAATTTGTATAGTATTTTTAATCTTGTACAAAATCTGTGATCTACATAAATAAATCGACAAAGCAGAAAAGTAAATTTATTATAATCCGCAATTTTCAACATGATAATGTACAGAAATTGTCTACGGGTAATTAGTCACATATAAATGATGTTTTTTACGTCAATAAGATGTTTGAAATGGAAACGGGTCTAGGCGCCGGGACGTTCCCAGAAATAAGGGAACGTTCCTTGGAAATTTGGGAAATGTTATGTATTATTGCAAAAAGTGCTATTATACACGTATCAAGTGATGCATTTATTATATTTGCATTGATATAATTAAATCTGATAAATAAAATTACAACTTCCCCTCGCCCTCCCCGGAAACGTTGCCGGCAACGTTCCAGGAACGATTTTGGAAATCTGGAGAAATTGGAAACATTCCCAGGAACGACACATCACTACCTGTAAGTAGTATTGTAAATATCGAAAAGTCAATACTATCGTTTACCACACCGGAGAGACATCATATCAGCCCGGCAAAGTACACTGCTGGACAAAGGTTGAGCCTCAAGTATTTTTATTACAATCGGCCCTGCACTGCCCGCATCCAGCTTCTTTCTGCGTTCTTCACTAGATCATCGATCTATGTATCTATTTAATAGTTAATTCATTATTTAGGTACTTCTATCTTGCCTTCTTAACTTTAGAAGTACTCCCAGGGTATAAGTACTAGTGACTTGGATTTGTCTAGTAAATTTTTATTCTACGAGAAGTATTTTGCACTCTCTCTGAAATAGGACTACCAATCCAAACATTTATTTGAGAAATGAAATTCTTAGCGTATTTCTTAGAATTTGAGCTTGCTCATCTTGCAAGCTAACTACAATGGATTTTGCCCATACATGTACATGCCTAAAAATAACATATTTTATACTAAACTGATTGATGTGAATTTGAAATATTTCCGTTTGTTTACTCAGATGCTCGAATATTCTTAATTTCAAGTTTATGAACTTATACATACCTATCAGTTACGCTGACAATATAGCTAGAGCAGGTTTCGTTTGCTACATCTCAAAGGCCTATATAATCGTCAAATTACTTCAGACAGCAGGTTTCTGTATTTTTTGCATTCTAGAATAATCCTTTCTTTTGTGGATTACAAATTGTAAGGAACACAGATATTTCCCTTCATACAAACAGGGGATTATCGTGAAAATCTACGCCAACGCAAAAAATAAAAACATCAGTGTAAGCAAGCGGATCGAAGATATTTAAACATAACTACCATATAAACTTACTTCCTTTTTTTTTTATTTGAGATCATAAAACAGTTTTTATTCTTGGAGTTCATTGTATTTTCCCCCAATTATGTTTTTAACTATATTTGTAGGGATGTGTACTTACTTTATTATAAATTCTGAATGCGTATAAGTCTCGAGATAAAGCCAGTTTATGTACCTATAAAGTTTAGCCCTAGTTAAGTATTTTTTCGGCAAGCGCTTAAGGTCGGCTCATATACACAAGTTACTCTGTAATGCACCAATCGGTTTACGAGAAGTTCAAAAAACAAACAAACATATCTTCACGGTCTTTTCTCCAAAGGGGAAGGCAGAGGTTAAGACCTTATTGAACAGGTGGCGAGCCTGTTGCCATGTACCATGTGAGTCAAACGATATTCACATAGGTTTTATTCAAACTCAGTGGTACAGGCGGTGGGACTGAACCCGCAATTCCCGCGGTCTCTTGAACGAGTAGTGCCCCGTCCGAGAGGTTCAGTCTACACTAATGCTGCGTTCGTTTTTAAGAATCGAGTAGTTTTGATTGTTTTCTATTTTATTTTTTCTATATAATAAAATATTAAATTTCAACAGTCTGAGATACATGAGTTGGTTTCAGAATATGAACTCGTAAGTCCGTGACTAATAATATCTAATAACAGCTCCAACAAAAAGTCCCAAGTCCCGAGTCTCCGCAGCACTATAATTTCTGTCCGAAGCTAACCGTGTTACGCACATCCGTCATCTCAGAGCCCTATTAGGGTTATTACAGACTTGTAATGCGGGTTGGGCTCATTAAGGGGCTGGACTTGTATTAAGATGTAGAATGTCGATAGAGCTATTACTAATACTGGATTCTAAAGTTTGAGCAAAAACGATTGAATCTGATTGAATTTTCATCAGATATTCTGTAGGTTGTCTAATTAATGACTGTTGTCAAGATATAGATAATTTTACATTTGTATATCTTTTCATTTGTCTATATTTTTTTTAATACCCATCAACGATAATATACGGAATATAATCATATCTTCGACCCTAACCTATTCTTTTTTATTGCAAATATTTTATTCGATGCGTTGCTCAACAAGTAGCCTACGTTTTTGTGAACTTTTAATTGTTATTCTGTTTATTTAATTCATATACCATCTATCCACAACGAACGAAATTATTGTTATTTTAAGGGATTATTGGCCATATTGTAATTTATATATGATAAGTTAAGATAATTCTGTAATCGCTGTTAGTTTTCGAAATAAATAAATAAATAAAGGTGGATGAAGAGAATGATGTTGTACCGCAGACATTGCGATCAGTATAGTTTCCTTATAGTATTATTTAGCACTGAGAAGTAATTAGTTAGGTAACATGTCACATAAAAAGATGACAACAAGAAGAGTAGCAATTGGAAACAAATAGTATACTTTATTAGAGTAATCGCCACAACATGTTAGTGACAAGTTATATATATTTAGGATATTTATATGTATATATCTAGTGTCCGGAACACAGGCAGCATTAGTTGTGAATTTTCTTCTAAATAGGGGTAGGAACTCTATTTTCAATGTGGCTTTACTGACGAGTAAACAGATGATGTTGTGGATTATCGTGTATTATAATATCAATGTAGCCTTCAGCGTTCTGCGCCTTCTTCTACTGGTTCTGTTTTTTGCATAGACAACAGATAAGATTGTTTGTGTGGGAATTAAATAAAAATATACATACCTAGCAAAAAATCAATACCATTTTCCACACATGTATATCGATGGGTCCTAGGTATAAGAGCCAATGTGCAAAATCACAACTTTACAGGAGCGGCTCCCAAAGTTAACTTTTGAATAAAATTTAAGACGGTAACACTTAAGTTTATCGAACTTTGAATAGTTGCTACGATAATTATATTGGATAATTCCTGTATATTACTTAATTTCTATATATTTTTTATATTATAGCCAAAGTGATGTACTGAATTGTAGATTGGGAAGTGATTAATTAGGCAGCCATACAATTATTTGGAAAGCAATATATGCTACCAGAAATGTATACAATTTAGGAACAGGATCAATGAAGGATAATGGATCAAATCCTAGGAAATGTATTGTGATAGATATTAGGTTAAAGTTATTTTTATGACCCTTAAAACAATATTTGTCTCATCAAAACATGTAATAAACAATTTGACAGCAGAGAAAATATTTCAGTTGCTGCTCAATTAGTTATTTTACTGACAATATAGAAATATCTGCTGCCCAATTGGTTATTTTGCTGACCAATTTAAAAATATTTGCTGGCCATAAAATTCGACGAATTAGTTATTTTATCTGATCAATTGTATTTTTTGATGACCAAAATTCGAATATTTCGCTAACCGTTTAAATAACACCCTTGCAGATTACGTTAGAATTTCACGTCTCAGAAATTTCGTGGCTGTTAATCGTAAATTCCGAAATTCCTGAAGAAATTCACGAGATTGTTTCTCAGATATTGTTAGGTGCCGTTCAAAGGACGTCTTCCAAAATTCAAGTTCTATCTTTAGTAGTTCAACTTTGCAGTGATAAAGTTCATTGGAATGCTCTTGTGAGTTACGTCTGGCATTCTCTGCTCTAGCGAAACAACAGGGCGAAACGTTTAGCCAAATATTTTTCAGGTGTAAATATAAATTCTTATGGATACCACTTTAATATTTTTATAAAGAAAGAAAGCGGTGGCGTGCGGTGCCTATGACCAGCAGTGGTCAGGAGTGGGCTGATTGATGATGATGATAAAGAATTCGATCCTTGTCAGAAAAACTATTTTTTTGGCATTCAATGGTAATATTAAAAGCAAAATAGTTACTAAAATTATAATAATTAAAAAAGATAAAGCGGATAATGAATCTAAGGTTCAAGCATTTTCCGAATGTATGTAAATCATATACTAACTGGTATATCATTGTTTATAGCCAATAGCAATTAACCAATAAGCTATAGACGAATTTGCTAAGTTTTCTTGCTCCTTACAGAAATTTTGTGAAGGTGATTGGTTGTTATCCAGCACAATGAACCTTCCTGCTTCATGAACATGAACATAATTATGAATGCCTAAATATGATAAAGGAAAGAGGTACAAACAAGGATAGGACCAACGATTGCATATTATTATTATTTATTTATCCAAAATATACATCACATTACATAAAATTAAAGTCTCGCCAACCTGGACAACAGGTTGTTGCGAGGAAGCGTTCATTAATCCGTATTAATTCCGTATATTCTGAATATCTTAAACTTATACTACAAATCTGATAATCTTAAGATTATTTATATTTATATACTTTAACATTCTGCCAAACATAA
This sequence comes from Parapoynx stratiotata, assembly GCA_910589355.1. Taxonomy (NCBI): domain Eukaryota; kingdom Metazoa; phylum Arthropoda; class Insecta; order Lepidoptera; family Crambidae; genus Parapoynx; species Parapoynx stratiotata. The sequence goes on along the minus strand of OU342460.1, from coordinate 15,328,251 downwards.
AAATGACTGTAATAAATTTTGAAAATATTACAATTTAATGTTACCATTTTTTTACGAATAAAACGAAACTAAACGAAACGATTAACTACTTTGATCATTAAAGAACAATATAACCAATAAATACAATATACAACCACAATTACAATTGTATATAATCCGAAAAATACATTTTCCTTAATTTAGTTTTTAATGATCATTTACTACAGTAGAAACAGCTACAGTAGAAACTGTTTGTCGGAGGCTACAGCTACAGTAGAAACTGTTTGTCAGAGGCTACAGCTACAGTATAAACTGTATGTCGGAGGCTACAGCTACAGTAGAAACTGTTTGTCGGAGGCTACAGCTACAGTAGAAACTGTTTGTCGGAGGCTACAGCTACAGTAGAAACTGTTTGTCGGAGGCTACAGCTACAGTAGAATCGGTTTGTCGGAGGCTACAGCTACAGTAGAAACTGTTTGTCGGAGGCTACAGCTACAGTAGAAACTGTTTGTCGGAGGCTACAGCTACAGTAGAAACTGTTTGTCGGAGGCTACAGCTACAGTAGAAACAGCTACAGTAGAAACTGTTTGTCGGTGGCTAAGAAACTCTATACCTTTTCTTTAATTCTATCTCTGCCCAAAGGTTGCCTGGAAGATATTGCTATTAGCTATGCCGCCTGTGTTGCATTGAATTTTTTTCTTTACTATATTTCTGTGTATTTATTAGTTGCAATAAAGAACTTTATCTATCTATCTATGGGTGGCTGCGTCAAGTAGTACTTAGTAGTCGCAGTAGTTAATTGCGGTAATAAAAGTTATTTCAATTTTAATGCATTCATGTAATGTATCCATCCTCAATTAATATTCATAGTATTACTTTTGAATGTCTTATTAAAATGCAGTAGACATATCGTATTATAGAAATTTCAAGTTAATATTAGGTCCTTACCTATGAAATTGGTGTTTTGTATGGAGATATTGGGGAATTCTGCATTTTCCATACTAACATTTTATCAGTTTTCTTCACAACGACAAATCCAGAGATAATAATATTTGGCATGTATCATTAGACATTAGAAGTAATATGTGTAATATCACACTTCATAAAAATTATTTATCGTTTTTAAGTGAATGCAAATAAAATAATGTATTCAAAAAGAGTTGTCTCCGTGTCCAATTTAAATACTATTAAACTTACTACAAATTATCAAAACAAATCAAAAGAGCTCAAAAATATAGTCTTTTTTTAGACGAGGTAATTATTTTTTAGGAATACTCTGAATCTTAATAGTTACAGACAAAATACTAAGAGAGAAAAAAAACACCAATTTCATAGGTAAGGACCCAATGAAATGAAAATGAAAATGAAAATGAAAATTCTTTATTTACTATCTAACTTATACCTATTGTACAATTGTGGTGTTCTTATCTGCAAAAATTATAAACTGAAGCGCAGTGAGAGCGCCCTCTCCCAAACAGTTGTAGGTAAGAAAATTACAAGAATTTTTATAAATCAAATACAGCAAAAAGTGAAAAAGTAATAGTGTATGGGGGTGTTATTAGGTATGTAGGTGTGTGTGTGTGTGTGTGAGGGAGTGTGTGAGTGTGTGTGTGTGTGTGATATGAGGCTGTACAGCAGGGATCTGTTTTACTGAAAATATTTTAACAAATCTTCTGACTCCTGGAAAGAGAGGGACACGAGCCAAGTAAATAATTTATGCCTACATTTGCTATAAGACAAATGGTAAATCTGACTATGTTTATTTGCATAGTTATACAACATACAACTCAGATGAAGATAATGCCGACTAGCGGCTGCAGTCTTACGGGTTGTAGCAGGACACACTATGTCCACTCTGCGTTTTTTATTTGCAAGCTGACTATCATAAGTCAGTTCATTGTGCTTCCGGAGAATAGTTTGCTGTATGAACAGTCTACGAATGGATAGCACATTGCAGTCCGAAAAGAGTCTGTCAGTGGGGTAACGAAGAGGCCTAAATGTCATCACCTTCAAGACCGCTCTTTGAGCCACTTCTACCTTAGACATGTGTATTTGCGCAGCTGCACCCCACACTGTGATGCAGTACGTGATGATTGACTGCGCAAGTGAAAAGTAAATAGTCTTTAGAAGGGTAATGTCGGCTACGTTACGCAGTTTCGTGAAAACATGTATTAATTTTCGGATTTTTGGTGTTAGAGAGGCGGTTTGTTCTTTCCAAGACAACGAGGAGTTAAGCCATACGCCAAGGTATTTAATGGTAGGCACACGTTCAAGAATTGGGCAGTCACAAGAGATAGTATCAGGAGTCATACAGGCATGTACTCGAACTGTGAGATGATCTGGTGGCTGAGTCCTCTTGGTGTAGGAAAAAGGCAGACATTTGCTCTTAGAGACATTTAAGGTCAACAGGTTTGAGTTTAACCACAGAGTGACGGTCCCTAATGCCGTTTGAACATGAGTATAGACCTCATTCCAATTCTTTCCTGAGGCTAGGATGGCCGTATCGTCGGCATAAGTAAATAGTGTACAGTTTTTTAAATATAAGTCACACAGGTCGTTCACATATATGAGGAATAAAGTCGGACCGAGCACACTGCCCTGAGGGACTCCAAAAATAATGTCTTCATCCTCACTAGTGACGTCACCGATCACAACAGCCTGCCTACGGCCCGAGAGATAACTTTCAAACATTTTTAGAGATGTACCTCGTATGCCAACAGCTTCCAGCTTTGTTAGGAGGATGGGAATGGAGACAGTGTCAAATGCTTTTGATAAGTCCAAGAATATTCCCATAACCTTACGTCCTGCATCAAGATTTCGAGTAATATCCGTAGTAAGTCTTAGAACGGCATCTTCGGTAGATTTTAGCTTCCTAAAGCCATATTGGTGATCAGATAGAATATTTTGTTTATTTAAGAAATCGATCAGCCGTTTGTTGAGCAGTTTTTCGAATATTTTGGATAAAACAGTAAGAACTGAGATGGGTCTGTAGTTGTTGACACTGTCTTCATCCCCAGCCTTGAAAATAGGGTGAACTAAAGCCTTTTTAAAAACTGTTGGGAAAACACCGTTCGTTATGCACCGATTGAACAGACAGGTTAGTACTGGAGTGATAACCCGTTTGGATGCTTTAACTACTGAGGTGGGTATACCGTCCCATCCCACTGCACAGTCATCTTTCAGGTTGCAGATAATAAGTTCAATTTCCCTATCATCAGTATCAAACAGAACCATGGATTTAGAAGAGTTTGTAGGAGAAGATCTCGTAAAACTAATGTTATTTGGTAAATTGGGGGTATTCATATTTATGATTTTAGATGCTAACTCCTTACCCACGTTTGCAAAAAATTTGTTTACTCCATTTATATCAAAAGATGCATCACGAGTAGTCGTTAGTAGTTTGTGTGATGGATTTTCTGTGCGGTTTAAATATGTGATCTTTTTAATGATTTTCCATGTCTCTTTTGGGCTCTTCTTGGCTTTTGATAACTCGTTACGTTCATAATCTGATTTTATTCTTTTAAGTAAATTATTACAATACGTTCTATATCTGGTAAATATAACTTTGTTCATGTCATTTTCTTTATTTTTTAAATAGGTCTTGTGAAGCTTATCTCTGTGTCGTATACAACGGAGGAGTCCCGGAGTCAGCCAAGGTTTGATTATCCTGTTACGACTTGGAGTTTTAATCTTTATAGTGTGTTGCGTGACAAGCGAAGATAGTGTATGAACTAGTTTTGTAAGAGCGAGATCTGCGTCTTCGATCAACAATGTTTTTCTGAAGTCGGTTTTTTCAAGGGTAGATACTATGGTAGGGATATCAATTTTGGTTGTGAACCTATTTATGGTTTTAATTTTAGGTTTTAAATTGGTAATAAACAAGACAGGAGCATGGTCAGTAACATTCGTGTCAACTATTATTGATGTAGGGGTAGATGGGGAACGGTGAATAAAGTGATCTAGGCAACTTCTTTCTCGAGTAGGAATCGTATAAGCTGGGGAGAGACCATGGGATGCCAAAAGGTTCAAATAACTTTCACTGTCAGTAGTAGAATTATTTATATTAATATTTATGTCCCCAGTAACAACTATAGATTTGCTCCCTTTAATTTTGCTCAGTACACCATCAAGGTCTTCAAGAAATTTATCAATTTTCCCATATGAAGGTGATCGATATAAAGCAACAATTGCAATGTTTTTGAGCTGTAACAAGAGGCAATTCGCTTCCTGAAAGAGTGGGGTTGTCACTTTACATAAAATACCCTGTCGAATATAAACAACCACACCATCATTTTGTAGTGCATAATCAGAGCAATAAAACTTGAATCCAGGTAACAAGGGGATAGTGAGGCAGACTTTAGTCCAGCACTCCGTTAGGACTATAATATCAATACAGGTTTTCATGCGTTGTAGTAGAATTTCTAGTTCGTCAAAGTTATGATTGATACTACGAATGTTTAATTGCAGTATTTTTAAACGTTTCTCATTATGTCTATTTAATAAACTTGGTACATCCTCGGGTAGGGATGTAAAGACATTGGCCTCGAACAGGAGATCCATTTCACAGTTTATATTTAAAATGTTATTACTCATTGTAATTATTGAGGAACAACATAGTATGTAAAGGAGGTATGTGTTGAGTAGCACAGGGGAAAATATGCAGAGTCTTGATATATAGGGTCATAGATTTGTTATTAGAATTTAAATTATAGTGTAAAAAGCAGTACAGCTGTGTGTTGTGTTGTGTGAAGCGTATGTGAATATAATTAATGTAAATGTGTGTGATGAATTGAGTAATGGTTGACATTGTGTAGAAATTTATGGTATAGGTATCATATGGAAAAAGTAAAATTATATAAAACAACAAAAATGAGCATGATCTATTGCACAATGCTGAGATTGGCGGCTTGATAAAATAATTTGAAAACATTAAGTGTGCGAGCGAATAATAAGCATTTGGAGTCGACAGTAGTCACAGAGGATTATCAAAAACTCTCAAGTCGCTCTCATCTGAGACCTTGATTAACTTATCTCCGTCGCGTTTCCTGAGAAAAATCTTTCCGCCTGTCACCCAACAATACTTAAAATCATTAAATTTGGCGAATTCCCGTGATAAATAAAATAGTTTCTTTTGTTTCATGGAGAGATTTTCTGAAATAAATACTCTTTTAGGTGGGCCGGAAATTTTCAGTTTTTCTGTAGTCAAATGGTTGTGCGCTTTGATTTTTCCTCGATAGGCGGAAATGATTTTTTCTTTCGTAAGCACACTGCAAAGATCAACAATGATAGTTCGATTTTCTTGCCGCTTAGAGCTGATTCTAAAAACATCTCTAATATCCCTGTGTTGTATGTTGATGTTTAGCTCTTTACCTATACCACTGACCGTCTCCACAAGCGATTGCTTTGATTCAGTCTTCTGGACAGGAATATTTCTTATTTCGATGCATGATGCCCTCGCGTAACGCTCGTCATTTTCCAATTTATTTTCAAAAACGGCGATTGTTTGACGAAAAGAATTCTGTTCCGCCTCCAACTTATTGACCTGGGCCGTAAGCACGTCGTTTTGCTGTGACAGAAACTACAGTGAGGCCTTTATATCTTGTACTGATTGTAACAACTTGTCATACTTAGTGTCCTGTTGCTTCTGAAACTCTTTCAGCATAAGCCGCATGTCCGACATAAATCGTGACAGATTGCCGTCGCATTCTTCGCAATCGGACGATTGTGAAACCCTTGGTTTCCTAAAAGTGACATTACAAACCTCTTGAGGGCCCACACTTCCCACTGTTGAACTGCTGCCAGTAGGTTTGGGTTGTTTAGTTTTTGTCTTCTTTGGTGACGGAGATATGACCGTCGCGGACATAGCGGCGGAGGCCGACTGTACGGGGGAGGCCGTCTGAGCGGGCGAGGCGGGTGGAGTACGCTTTAAAGGCATCTTCATGTGATGTGTTACTAAGCTCGCAGAAATAGTAAGAGTCGTTATCTTCGTACAGCGACACCTCTTAACAACGCACTTCTTGCTCCAACGTGATAAGAATCAATTAAAAAGTACCAGGAGTACATAAAGCGGCAAGGCTATAAGCTTGAAGCGACGTCACAGGCAGAGGACGGAGTAGTAAGTGTCCCCATCTGAGTACAGTGACACTTCTTAACAACGCACTTCTTGCTCGAACACGATAAAAATCAAGCGAACGGTACCAGGAGTACATAAAGCGGCAAAGCTATAAGCTTGAAGCGACGTCACACGCAGAGGACAGAAACCAGTCACAGCAGCTAGCGGGCGTTTAGCGTGAACAATAGAGGTGGAGCTTACTTGTGAATGAACGCGTAGTATGTGCGTAGTAGTGGCGGCGTTGGAGAACCTCCTGCAGACTTATGCTGTCCTATTATTTGACATCGATTTAATTTCACTCAATTCAATTAATTATTTAAAATTCAACAAAAATAAGGTTTTTAAAAACGTCTGCTCGCTGTCGAGGTCCGGGAGGAAGGGGATAATTGATATCACACCAGCTGCCCTACAAATTTTAATGGATATGAATTGAATTTCTGTCATTTCGATCACTGTTTTTGAAATTATCAAAGGGCATTTAACGTTGCATTTTTTCAATATATTGATGTCAACCTTACGTTACCGAGTCACGGTACAGAGTCCAATTAAAATTAAATTGAATTAAATTATGAATAATAATAGTAATTGCGAATTAATACTTAAATAATTGATAATAAATGAATAATAATATGTTACATTGTTATGTTTTAATTCGATTTTAGATATTTTTTTTTCTTTTTTATATATATTTGTATTTTAATAGTAAGTAATAAATTCTTAATGTATAATTTAATTACAAAATATTACAATGTGAACCTCTCCATTCTTGTTGTGCCCGACAGGGTTCATGGTGACCCAAATTATATTTTGTAAGACCCTGTACCCACTATGAAATGCAATAAATGATTGAGTATTGTGTAGGGCAACTGATTTTCCCTTACTGCCATTTAAAAGTGTGAAAACGAATAATTGTATGTTCATAGACATTTCTCTAACGAATGTGAGAATTACTAAAAAATATACTGTATTAAATTATGCTTTATTATTTTAATGTGGAGGACAATTACCAGGCGTGATCAAGAATCGATTGTTTCACATGTGACTGGTACCTAAACGCCATCAGAAAAAAGTTTCTATCTACAGCGAAATTGATTAGCTACAGAATAAGTACGGTATGCTGGCTTGGACTGTAATTTTAAAATTCCTCGCTCGAATCATAAAAATTCCATGAAGTGTTAAAAAGAAATAAAAAATGTTAATTATTGTTTTAAGGATTATTTCTGGTTACATCTATCTACTTTTAATTAATGCTGTCACAACAAAAAAACTATGGGAATTCTATACATAGATCGCGTTTTAAATTCGTAGCCTCTTTTTTCTCTGTTCTGATATTTTTGATGTAAACGATACAGCCAGATAACTTTGTCACTGGCTGCATAGCGCACGGGACATGTCCAAGACATTATAAAAAAGAAAAGAAATAAGAAAATGGCGCGCCAGCGTCCCTTTACAACCCGTGTCGAGCCATTATGCATCAAACCGCAACACATCCGAAATCATCCTTATTTTTAGAAGTGTAGAGTTCATTTTTTATTAGTTGTATAGTACTTAGAGGTATTATAGGTAAGTATTGTGCATGATATTTTTTTTACTGTGCACGGTTATTATGATACGATGAAGCTATTTTAGGCTTGGAAAGGTCTGCTACAATGCCGTTCAAGGCATATTGCGTTTGCAAAGCACTAAATAGAGCCGTATGGTATCGGTTAATTAAAAGAATACTACCAACCCATCTCTTCCCTTGGGTGTCGTAAAAGGCGACTAGAGCTGCACAACATCCAATAGCTTTTAGTGGCGACGGGCTCACCACCTGTCACGCTGAGTGCAGTCACTTGTTGAAGCGCGGTCTACGGCAATGGACTGCTTTTTCGGTGCTTTTGCCTAGTCTCTGACTAACCCTTAGGGCATAATAGTCGTGAAGATATGTAAATGTAAAACACTTATGAAATATTGTAATTTTTATCCATCGCCACCTGGGGACCTAACATATCTGGTGAAATGTGGGTGTTTAACACCTCTACCTACCCCTTTGGGGAAAGAGGCGTGTGATATGTTATGTTTCTCGTTGCTACCATTATAGTGTACGTATCGCTATACGATAAGGGTTTAAAAAAATTTTTTTTTATTGAATCATTGTTGTTTTTTTGAAGTTGTCGATGCCGTTGAGATTACCAATAGGTACCTATTTTATATATTCTAAGACTGCTCTTTCCACAATAATTAATAGAAATAAATATTTTATCTGCTAGATTTTTTATTCCTCGTTTTTGCTCACTATTCAACCAAAATTTATGAAAAGAGAGCATAAAGAGTACATAACCCGTGGGTATACGCCTTGAGCACCTCCACACTGGGTTGGCAGAAACTAAAAGGCTGTAGCCGAAGGGAGAAATTTTTAACTTCCGAAAGGAGGAATTCGACAACCCAAATTCTAAGAGCAAGTAGTATACGTGAAAAATAAATGATAATAAATAATAATACCTTATATATTATTATTTTTTATCACTAATTTATACTTTATTGTTTGTATGTAAATTATTATACAGAATGCAATGTTTTGTTCAAAATAAAATCTGCTGTACCGTGTCCAATAATCAACAGAAGTCTTTAAAAAAATGCAAAATATAAACTAAAAAAAGTCAAAGCAAAAAGTCTGAATATAATGCAACTTCCGTCTACTTTGTTTCCGCAGAACAAAAACGTCCCAGTCTTATGGGAATTACCACAAAGGTCCAACAAAACGGATCGCGCTTTGAGGTAAGTCGCAAAGTTAAACAAATCTGAAATTGCTTTCCTTCGTACCTGTGGAAAATTATTCCCAAAAGCAAAACATTTAATGCTGTTTACGCTCTATATTTACGGTAATAGAGTTTAAAATTCTGTGTGAAGGTTTAAGAAAATAGGGTCGACTTTTGATCTAATAATATGACCTCAAGGAAGCCGTATATTGTAAGCCGAGGTTGCTATGAAAACCTTTGCGGATTGTATGGATTCTACGATCAGTGATGGCCTGCGACGGACGCTTGTCGACGCGACGATTAAAATTTTCAAATACTTGGGACAAAAAGATTACTCGATAAAAAAGTCATGATTATTATTACTACGATGGTGAATTAAAGGTATAGTAACAGCTGCGCCTACCAAATAAATATAGTTAAAAAAATCACAAAATATATGCAAAAAGATACAGTAACTCTTAATCATGTTTTATTTTTATTTTATTCGTTGTGAATTGCTAGATCTCGCATAACGGTGTCCTGTTATCGATAGCCATAATTCTTAGCTGTAAAATAAACCTGACACGCTTATTGACAATAACAAACTATATTTACTTAAATATACAATTAATGTCTATTTAAGTAAATGCTAAACTGAATAAGCCTACACTATATAATAATTAAAATAGAATAAATATCCTGGTAACGAAGGCACCAAATTGTACCATTCTACCCTTCAGGGACTCGAATCCGATATAGAAATAAAAGGAATAATAGGTGATATCTAGATAATAGGTAATAATTAATATTTTATATAACTAGTTAATCAATTCTAATGAATCAACACAGTACTAAAAATTTAAGGTTATAGATTTCATTTAATTAATTCTTTTTTATCATCATCATTATCATTTGTCCACTGCTGGACATAGGTCTCCACTTATGCACGCCACCGCTCTCGATTTTCGGCAGTTCTCACCCAGCCAACCAGCCAACTTACGAATATCGTCATCCCCTCTTTTCATAAGGCGTTCCACACTGCGTTGATGCACACAATGATTTTCATTTTTATGTAATAAAAGAAATCCGTTATTAGACGTAATTTGAGCAGTTTTTTCTCATTCAAAATCAAAATTATCTTTATTTTAAAGGCTTGATATACAAACACTTAAAAACGTCAATTTATGAATAAGTGAATCTACCACTCGCTCGGAACGCAGATATCCCCGAGAAGAGCGAGCCAGAAACTCGAGGGTTGCTCTTTTTTTCACGTTTTTACAATTCTTGTTTTTTATAAATGTTAGGCTAGTACAATCAAGTGGGTGAACATAGATATTATGAACATAGATTTTTAGCATTATAATCAGGAAGAATATACGAGCACTTTACATACTTACAAACGAAAAATACGAGTTTATGCTTTTTTTCAACCATCCCAACAGGCTAATTGACTCATACGAGTATCAAAAGTAATGAAAATAATGTTTAATTCACATAGTATTTAGTACAAGGGTCTGAAGTATACCAAGTTCAATAAATATAAATAACGGATTGCTGTAGAAATTCAAATGAAACATGTTTTATTTTTACTCTTTTTTTCAACTGCCAAAAACGCTGTCCACCGTGTGCGTCGCGAACATTATGGAATTTGATGATTATAGCAAACGTGTTTGGGATTATGATTTTCGGACGATCGATATTTGGAGAAGAAAGGGACTACCGTACTAACCACTTCGCCACCGAGCTCCTCAGGTCTTGCAGAACTTCTTTCCACCAACACAGTTCTATCTATGTATTAGACGACGCAACGTAGTGAGAGTCTCCTCCCGAATGTGGTCGATGTTCGTAGATATGAAATGATTTGCGTCAATAGGTTTTATTCACAGTATTTGTCTTCTTTGCTTAGTGATTTCATCTTCGTTCGCTGTCTTTGCCACTATCAGATGATAGGTTTGCTGTGATCAAAACAATTACTTATTCATGAATCATGATGCATTATGAATCACTAATCTGGATCAAAAAGCATAACCCGCCTAGCTTGAAAAGCTCATCACTGCCACCACTTGCTACTGACAAACTTAACATCATATTTAGTCACGAAAGAGTACAATCGTGATTACAATCCGGTGCGTATCTCGGGCATTGCGAATTAATGACGTCATTACACCGGTCATGTCGCAGCGGTCACGATGTGCCCTTGTAGGGTGAATATGCGACCAAGTTCAGAAGCTGGGCCATGTTGAATAACGGTACTACATAATTTGTCTCTCTACTGTACAAGGCGTATTTGAAATGTACTAGGCTTTTGCTGTCAGTAAAGATAAAGGTTGTTCTTTATATTGTTTCATATTCTGGCAAGTTATGATTTCTGAGAATTTGGATATTCCTGATCATGATTTCCTTATCACAATAAAATGTATTTGTGGAAGTGAAACACCTACCTAGACCTGTATAACAATGTAGATTTAAAATATTTATTTCAAAACAAAATTTTAATACACAATAGTCCGTATAAAATTACTTCAGTATTACAATTGCTAGATGATATCTTGTATTAAAATGTACCTTAATGTTTATTGTGTAAGAATGCACGTATGTGAGATCCAAGAGTTCACACTGTGGTGCAAAGCGTGAGTCATATGGCTACAAATGACTGTCTGATTGGTACAGCCAGAGACATAAGTTTGTATTTAGTTTAGCAATAAAATTCCATAAAATAGAGAGAGTAAATAGTCAACTAAAAAAGGAAAATACTGATAGTGTTCGTATTTCAGTGGAACAGCAAAGTATTATAGTACTTATTTAAATCTTGTTAGGAACCCTTTTCTTTAAAAATACAATAAAATAATTTCCTATCCAATTTTCTATCAAATAATAGATCATGTTATTTTAAGTCGCCTTAGCGTAGTGCGGGGGACTACTACTATAAGCTTCCGAGTCTAAGTCTCTGATTGGTTCCCCGCTTAATAGACATTAGACAAAGACTACGACTGGAAGTCACTTTATTCTTCCTTATAATAATAGTTCTCAAGGTATTATAAGTGTAGAGCAATATAAAATGGAATTATAACAAATTCAATATACCAAAGGTGTGGTCCTAATTGCAATAGTTTTATGGATAGTAAACTGAAGAAGGGGCATATTATTAAATGCCGCTAGGAGTCATTATAGTATACAGACTGAAGATTCAACTTATAAATATTATTGCTTCTTCAAACAGTTAGTAGAAGTAAAACACAGATAATAAGTATTCTATAATAAGTATGTTTGTAAAGGTAGTTTTTTTAGAGGTATACATGGATAGAAGATAATTTTATTCCTTTTGTGTTTATAAATGATTTAGGACATACGGTTGCCACGACTGGTAAAAATGAAGCGTAAACACGTCTCATTTTCGAGCAACAAGAGCCGTTTATTGGCAATAACGCGGCTTATTTTGGCTTCTAAAGTGGTCCAATGTCTGTGTTTGATCCGTATAGACCTGTGACTTCACATATCTCCAAAGAAAATGATCAGTAACTTCTTCTGTGCGCATTGTCTGGCGTCCTTATGGATGCGTATTATCAACTAGAGTGTGCGTGGTATGAAAAAGATCCATGGTTTACAGATTAACTTGTTCTGATGGAAGATTATGTCGACTGTATTATGTACATTATTTACAAGCGTTGTTCTTATGTAAGTGTATTAATTTGAAAATGGCAAAACGTACTGAACGTAAATAAACCACCAACGGTCAAATTTATAATCACTAGAAATAGATTAAATTGAAAAATACACAGAATTTAGGTCAAAAGAATTAATATCCTTCACCATAGAATTAATGCCCTTCTTTCAAATTAAATCCTCAATTGTAGGTAAACTGGCAAGATTTTGCCTATTTAAATGATAAGCTGTATTAGTCTGAGAATCTAATTTTCTACACAAAATAGATATCAATAGCATATCCCAGCGATCAATGGGTTGCTCTAAATTTGTTAAGGCATGCAACTGTTGCCTGATATCAGAAATAAAAGTTCTAATGGTTATTGCTGTACCCCTTTGCATAGTTGGTATATCCAAGAGAATAGAGATATGATTAGTAATAATTCTTGTTCTATTATTGTATCTCTTATTTAACAGATTAATGGCATCAACATAAGACTCACTGATTAGTGGCAAATTTATTATGACTGAGAGAGCTTCATCTTTTAAATACTTTCTCAGATAAAAGAGTTTATGAATGTTTGTTAATGTGTTGTTGGTACCAATTACTGCATTAAATAACTCAATAAAGGGTTTATATTGTGTAAAATCCTTACCGTCAAAGTATGGTATTTCAACAGCAGGTAAGTATGAATTTAAATTGTGAGAGCAAGAGCTCTCCTTATTAACCTTTAAACATTCTCTTAATTTGGCTAAGGTAGAAAAATAGATGGATTCTATTAAACCGATATTCTCACTATCGTTATTGTCCATATAAATTATATTAAAATTTACCTGTTCGTATTGTTCGTATATACTATTAAGTTTATCCAACCTCAATTGGAGTGCTTCCAGGCCGGCCAACTCCATAGCAGTTGGGTCGGTGACGAATTTATGCATACGTTCTATAGCTGCCTTATGGAAGCAGCGTTTTGAACGTAACATTTGCAGTTCGGATTCCATTTTGCACTCTTAAAACTACACTATTATACACAAAAAAAAAACACTAAACACAATTATTTACACTGAACAGGCAATGTTTTTATTTACACTTTTGACGTTTGACGTCCATAGACTGCCTGCGCGCGCAGCGCACAAATAATGGCCGCTGCTGTCACGCCGCTTGCCGCCAAAGTCAAAATTCGAAGCCGCCAAAATGAAAAAAAATTCTTCAAATTTAACCAAAATATTGATTTTGGATTTTCAACTTGCCCAATGGTTTCCTATTGTGCCCTTTTTGTGCATGGGACAAATTGGAGCACAATCTTAATGGGGTTCGCCGCCGCCAAATTCAAAAAAACGCCTTCTATGGCAAGTCGTTATATCACCCAAAATGACGAACACTCGCGAACTTTATTTCTCCACTGGTTTAGTAAGCTCGAAGGACCACAAAAACGCCTATGTTGCGGAAATAACTAGGCGCTTTGAATATTTAATACAACTTGTCTACTCAACAGTACTTCCAATGATAGTTACTTCGACACTAATAGCGAGCAATACACGATGTTAGAAATGGATAATTTGTATTTATTATGATGATACTGGTATAAGGATATTCATTATTAACATATACAGAAGGTCACATTTCGCTTGCATTTTTGTGGATTGGTTTTCGGTAGACTTTTGCCTAGTCTCTGACCAACCCTCAGGGGATAATAGTCGTGATGATATGTACTCATGTATGTTGTCACCCACTGCAGTGTATAGACCTCCTCTGTCCTGTGACAGCCCTTCTGGTCCAGTGCACACCATGTCATTTCTACATATTCCTAACACATTTTCTCGCTTCCTTCTTTATTTCCTACGACGCGTTCGATACCGTCGATCCGCAAGAAAAGTTATCTATATAAGTTATATATATAAAAAAATATCAAGTTTATTGAATTCGATTCAGCTCCCACATGTACAGAAGGTAAAAAATCAATCCAGAGTTACGCTCAATAAGTTGCGCACGCTCCACCACTTTTTGTTCAAACGATTCCATTGAAATAGTCACCGTTACAAAGATGGCTTCTGATTCCTTCAACCTAACCTTCTGTATCATCTTTTCATTTGGACAATGTATAAATATTTCCGTGTTTTCTTTCAAATTTCGCTTTTGACGTGGATACTTGTTCACATAGACATGGACATGGGTCTCATAAAGTTATGGGTCGGGTATTGCAAGAAATTCAAGATGTTGCGAATTGTGAACGACGCATATTTTGTTTCTACGAAAGGGTCAAATAATGTGTAATAATGTTTCTGGAAAAGCTCCGTTTAAATATAAAAATATGTGTAAAGTTGTGCTTGGTTTGTTTGGTTATTTAAATTTATTTTTATTTCACTGCTTTCATAAAAGCATGCTTGCTCTGCTTTCATTTTTAACATTTGCGGCAAATAAACCTCAGAGTTTGTCAAGACGAATTACGTTGATACGCTCCCGAAAAATTATGATATCATAATACAAGCCTTGAAGTCTTCATTTGCACTAAGCAAGGATATTTAAATAAAAGTAGATTTAGTAATTTTTTCTAGTATGGTTGAAATGTCAAAAAATTACATCGATTCTTTAGCTAAGTTTAAAATTTTATGCAAGTGGGTCCTAATGTTTTAAAAATAAAAGAACCAAATAAAGTAACAAGATAAGGGTTCAGTGTTTTCCTTGGTAAAGATCGAAGCGGTATACAATGTCTTATAATCGTGTAATAAAAGTGCGTTTAACGATGTGGCAAATCAAGTACCCTTCCCAATAGAGCAGTTACCTTAATTTATATTTTAAACTTAGATTTTATATAGACAATTCATTTTAAAAATATTGCTCTTAAACACAACAATGTCTTAAAATGTCATAAATATCTAACCTGACGAGCTCTGTGGCATGGCGTAGTGGTTAGTACGCTATGGCTTTCGATATCAAAAACAAAGCTATCTTCGCCATGGTCAGACCTTGGATAGGTGACCAAAATTTTGGGATCTCGAATTCCTCCGTGCTTCGTAAGGTACGTTAAGCCGTAGGTCCCTCTCGCTATTTCAACCGTCTCTCTCACCAACTCGCATTGGGCCAGCATGTGTCTCTTCATGAGAAAGGCCTGTGCCCAGCAGTGGGACGTTTATAGGCTAAGGGCAATATTTATTAGGTCCTTACCTATGAAATTGGTGTTTTGTATGGAGATTTTGGGGAATTCTGCATTTTCCATACTAACATTTTATCAGTTTTCTTCACAACGACAAATCCAGAGATAATAATATTTGGCATGTATCATTAGAAAAGCTTTAGTAATATGTGTAATATCACACTTCATAAAAATTATTTATCGTTTTTAAGTGAATGCAAATAAAATGATGTATTCGGGAGGCACTTAAAAAGAGTTGTCTCCGTGTCCAATTTTAACACAATTAAACTTACAACAAATTATCAAAACAAATCAAAAGAGCACAAAAATATAGTCTATTTTTAGACGAGGTAATTATTTTTTAGGAACACTCTGAATCTTAATAGTTACAGACAAAATCTTAAGACAGAATAAAAACACCAATTTCATAGGCAAGGACAAAATATTATTTATCGGTACCTACTTATTTATTTTGTAGTAAGGAATTAGAGTTACTGCGCGAACTGCGTAACCCGCCACTACCATAGACTTTTATAATGGCACTCTGCGCACTAACAGCGATTTTATTATACAGTTTTATTACATGTGAAATGCAGAACTAATGGAGATGACTGTCTGGTCTGACTGCAGCATGTTCGCGCCTTATTTGTGGTATAGTAACATCGTCATCAGCCTATATACGTCCCACTGCTGGGACAGGCCTTCCTTATGGAGAAACACATGAGGAGTATGGGCCGTAACACCACCACGCTGGCCCAATGCGGGCTGGTGGGTAGAAACGGTCGCAAATGAAAATGCAAGACCGGGCCTTTAACGTGCCTTCCGATGCACGGAGGAGCTCGAGATCACAAAGGCTTGATCACCCATCCACGGCCTGACCATGGCGAAGGTAGCTTTGTTTTAGATCGAAGCCAAAGTGCACTGACCACTACGCCACCGAGCTCCTCTCATAGTAACATAACATATATGTATTATATCATTACACCAATGTAGCTAATTTAATACGCAGAGGTTTTAAAACTTATATTGGGTCCTTACCTATAAAATTGGTGTTTCTCTCTCTCTGAGTATTTTGTCTGTAACTATTAAGATTCAGAGTATTCCTAAAAAATGTAATAATATGAGGTAATAACCTCGTCTAAAAATAGACTATATTTTTGAGCTCTTTTGATTTGTTTTGATAATTTGTTGTAAATTTAATTGTGTTAAAATTGGACACGGAGACAACTCTTTTTAAGTGCCTCCCGAATAATGTATTTAATTTGCATTACCTTAAAAACGATAAATAATTTTTATGAAGTGTGATATTACACATATTACTAAATCTTGTCTAATGATAGATGCCAAATATTATTATCTTTGGATTTGTCGTTGTGAAGAAAACTGAAAAAATTTTAGTATGGAAAATGCAGAATTCCCCAAAATCTCCATACAAAACACTAATTTCATAGGTAAGGAACTAACATTTTCCATGATATATTGTAAAAGTACCTACCAGGGGACAGGACTGATATTACCCTGGGACACTGTAAAGCAAGCGATATTCATAATAAATAAATATCTTCGGTTAAGAGTGTTCTGAAATTCTATTCGTTTCAGGCGCCATTATGACAATCAATTTAACTATTGTAACGGGTCACAAAATGGCGACGAACGTTTCCGCGTACCGCTAATAACAGCTTCCGCCCGATCCAAATTAAAGGCATTAATTTGCCGTTTTATTTACAACGTATTGGCTTATTCATTACCTCTTGTAGCTATAATAAATAATGTGCTAGATTTATGACTAATAAGGGTATTCAATTGACTTCGAGATCTTTCCATACCTACTTAGCACCTGGTTTTGAATTTGCGTGGGTTTATGTTGGGACTGGCTTGAAACTAAAATTAGTTCGTTACTATCTTTTTGACGACGTCCGTGGTCGAGTTGTCTGTACGCCGGTCTCAAGGCGTCGCCATCTCGAGAGGTTCTGGGTTCTCCGATGGGAGCAAATGTTTGTGTGATGAATACAGGCATTTGTTCACCTGTCTTGGATGCTTATACAGAATGCCCCTCGGCAGTGCCACATGGAGGGAATGTATTTTAAATATTGAAGGTAGGATGTTTTACTGAAAGAAGACATCATTTTATTTTTTATAATAAGTGGAACTGCATTCATAGATTTATTTAAAATCACCTGCCTCTACCGGGAATCAAACTCGCGAAATGTGAAAAAAAAACATCATGTATTTTATGATAACCGTCGAAAGGGTTAATCATAAGGAATTTTTTTTCCTAAGGAACTTAGTATCTTCAATGAAAGGAAGAGGCAGGTGATGTTAAATAAATCTATTAATGCAGTTCCACTTATTATAAAAAATAAACTAATGTCTTATTTCAGTAAGACATCCTTCCAAGAATATTTATATGTGTATATCTACTATGTACGAATATCCGTGATCTAATATCCGTAACACGCTCAGCATTAGTTGCTTAAAATGGGGTCTAGTTGATAGGTGTGAATGTTTGAAGATATTTATTTATTTATTTTATTATTTATTGCAATGTAATTTGGACCCGATAAATTGGTGTTAACTTTGAATTTGGCTCATTGTTATTGAAATTTCGATATCTCTCGAAGTTCTCATAACTTGTGAGGGCTTGATGCCGACAGTGACTAGCTATTGTTCTACTGTTCTAATTAAACTTAGTTTTAGCGTGAGTGTCAACAAAGATAACGACGTCTTGGTTTGGAGTTACTACATTCTAAGGCCTGTTTTGTGCCTTTGTCGCATTAGGCAGGAACATAAAAAATTACAACTTAAATAACACGAAAAATAGCCAAAAATATTGTCAGCCCTTTATTATCTACAAAGTTACCAGCTATAAGTCAGTGGCTATTTATTAGAGTTAGGTTTTTTGTGTTAGCTAAGAGTAAAACTGTTTTTTTTTTAATTAATGTATATCCCTATTTAAACGGTGAATATTTTAAAGTTTTACAAGATTCAACTAATAAATAATAATATAATTATCTGTTCGTGATGAACATAAGGAGAATAATAGGTTTTTGAAAATAAAAGAATAAAACACTTGTTTCTTGGTAAATAGGTTTGAAGAGAAGGCGGTAAATTTAATGACCATAGATAAAATATACATTTTCTTACTATAGTGTCACAGATTATACAAAGAGTGTAAAAAATGATTAGAAAGAGTAAAACAGAATAATTATCATGAAATATAAATTGAATGGCGTAGACATCCTCCCGGGGTTGAGAGCTCCAGCTCTCAAATGTCAACATCCTCCTGGGGATTCGGTATTAGGCACAACTTGTTAATGGCTCTCCGTACTATACCGGAGCTGGTGGTGACGTCAGCCACGCGAGGGACTCCGTCATCTCCTGGAAATATCTTCGAGACACGTCCCAGACGCCAGGACAAGGGTGGACAACTGTCTTCTTTGATGATGACCAAATCGTCAACTTTGAGGTCTCTGCATTTTTGGCGCCATTTGGAGCGCTGTTGGAGTTCAGTTACGTATTCCGTAGACCACCGCTTCCAAAAATGTTGCTTGATTTGGGTTATCCGTTTATATCGGTCCAAGCGATTAGTATTCATGTCTAGAAGTTGTACCGATGGTAAAGCGGTGAGGGGTCTTCCAATTAAAAAGTGTCCCGGGGTAAGAGGGAAAAAATCTGTTGCAGAAGAGCTCAATGGGCATAGCGGTCGACTATTAAGTATTGACTCTATTTGAGAAAAAAGTGAGCTCAATTCCTCAAAAGTTAAATGTGTATTTTTTATAATTCTGTGTAAATGGAACTTTGCAGACTTTACTTCGGCCTCCCAGAGTCCGCCGAAGTGAGGAGCGTATGCTGGAGAGAATTTAAATTCTATACCCTGACGGGCAGCAAAGTTAATGAAAGCTGTCTTATTAGAATTAAAGAACGAATTTATTTCTTTAGCCGCGGCAACAAAGTTTCTACCATTGTCGCAGTATATGGTTTTAGGCATGCCCCTCCTGGCGATAAATCGCTTCAAGGTAAGGATGAAAGCATCTTTGCTGAGGTCGCTTACAAGCTCTAGGTGAATGCACTTATATCGAAAACATATGAAAATACACATGTAACACTTGGTAATTTTACAGCCCCGACCCTTACGGTCTGTTATGAGGAATGGGCCTGCAAAATCTGTACCCACGGTGTAAAAAGGGAAATCGGCTTCTACGCGTTCTGTTGGTAAATTACCCATGATAGTGTTCATAGTTTTAGCCCTAAATCACACGTTATACATTCGCGTGCTACACTTCTAGCCAAATTACGCCCGCCAATGGCCCAATAGGTTTCTCTAACTGAAGCAAGAAGTTGTTGAGGACCTGCATGTAACAGACGTAAATGCTCTGGGATAAATATTAATTTAGTTAGATGGTGATCGGCCTTTAGTATCATGGGGTGCCTTTTATTGTATTCATATTTTGAAGAGTCTATACGACCTCCTATACGAATTATGTTTTCGGAATCGATAAAAGGATTAAGTGAGAGTAGTGTGGCGTTTGACTTTAGCGCCTTATTTTTTAGTAGTAATTTCATTTCATTAGGAAATTAATCACTTTGACTTAGTTTGACAAGATACTTTAGAGCATTGCCTAATTCATCGACATTCAATGAACCAGTTAACTTATTACTAGAATTTTTACAATTGAATATAAATCTAAAAATAAATGCTACGACCCTTTGTATATATAATAATCTAGAATATTTACAGACGTTTATTAAATGCCCGTTAGGTGCAGCCTCCCCCACAAAAGCGGGATGCGCTTTTAGTTCAGGTAAGGTAACACAATCTGCTGTTTCCTAAATCGAGCTTCTAAATTAAGAAACCTTTTCTTGGCCATATTGTAGGAATTGCCTTCTATGTTGTTGCGTAGAGGTAGAGCAACGCAAAATCGACCGTCTGGTAGGCGAGTAGTAGTTGCTAAGAAATATTGCTCACATAATTTTTCTTCAGTAGTCAGAGGTTTAGTTTGCGGAAAGCTTTCAAGCTCCCAAAACTTGGCCAGTTTATTGTGAAGACTGGAAGTATTATAGTCCTCCTCATGAAGAAAATTGCAGGATATAGTATTAGTTTTAGTAGTTAATTGCTTTTCAAAGCCAAACATGGGACCAGCGACGAGCCACCCTAGTTTTGAGCTCTGCAGCTTAGGATTATTAGGGCCCAAAGAGTGCTGGTGGGAACCTATGATATCCCAAAATAGATCAGCACCGATGAGCATATCAATAGGTGACGACTTGTTGAAGTTAGGATCCGCTAATTGAAAATCAGCTAAATTAAGCTTACTAATATCAAACGATGTCTTAGGTAAATTATTGGAAATCGTTTGTAAAATTAGACAATTGGAGTAAACATTAAAGGAATTATTTAATGAAAATAGGCGAACAGTACAACGTTCAGTAGGCATTTTTAGGGGTATGTCTCCAATGCCAACTATTTTAGTGTTAGAACACACTGGAGTTAGTTTAAGCCTTTCCTTAACGGCTCGCGTAATAAATGTAGACTGGCTGCCACTATGGAGCAGCGCTCGTACGGTCATGCCTTCATTAGTGATAGGATTTCTTATGGTTACCTTGGCGGTACAAAGAAGAACTTCGGAGCTAGAAGTAGCAGAAAGCGAAACAGACTCATTTTTGTAAATAGGCTGAGTCTCTTGACTTTGGTGAATTATTGAGTTATGCCGTTGTTTACAGTAGCGGCAAGAACCAGGTAGACGACAACGTTCAGCAATGTGACCGTACCTTAAACAATTATGACATAAATTGTTTGCTGTCACAATATCTAATCGATCACGAACAGATTTAGATTTAAATTTGTCACACTCATACAAGTGATGTGATCCCTTACAACAGATACATTCTAGTACCTTAGAATTGTTAGAAGAATCAACTTTAGGGCTAGTCTTAGTTGCTACCACCATAGATTTAGTTTGATTATAGCTATGTGACCTCTGAGGCGCAGTATTTTTATACTTATCTACCCTAATATAATCTTATTTATGTTTAGTCACAGTCTCTAATACATCCGCGCGATTTTTAATAAATTTAAAGAAGTCACTCAATGATGGTATATCGCCTAAGGAGTTACGATGCTCTTCCCACTTAACATAAGTCGCGTTTTCTAATTTTGCCGCAACAATATAAATAATTAGGACATCCCACTTGTCAGTAGGTAAGCCAAGGGTAGCGAGAGCTCTTAAATTTTTAGTCACGTGGTCTATAATAAACCTTAGTGATTTATCAGTCTCCCGTACAGATTCTAAATTAAAAAGTGATTTTAAGTGATTGTTAATTAGCTGGCGTTTATTGTCAAAGCGGTCGCATAAAAGTTGCCACGCGTCGGAATAATTCGTATCGGAAACCTCTAAGTTTGATATAACGCGTGCTGCTTCACCTTCCAGATATGAGCTTAGGTAATGGAACTTGTGTATGTTTTGAATTCGGTCATTATTATGCACTAATGAGACAAAGGTGTCTTTGAAATCTAACCACTTGAAATACGTTCCATCGAACTTTGGTATGGATATTATGGGCTACTTAAAACCTAATGCATTATCACAACCACCGTTGCGACAACACTGAGATGAATTAGCAACCTTTGTATTTTCATTTGTTTTACTCGCAAGTAGATCCTGGGATATAGCAATACAATGGTAGAAATCTTGTTCTATAGAATCGCGAATTAATAGTTCATTTTCTAAATTACTAGACAAACCTTCGATATGACTTTGAATCTCATCAAATTCAGAGAATAAAGACTCTAGCTTAGGTAGCTTTAATGCAAGTTTATTTATTTCATACTTTGAAATATCAGTTGTAGCGGACAAATTATCAATATAATTTTTGTACTTTGTAATTCGTCCTTTTATCGAACTACGCTTAACATTACATTCTTTAATTAATATAGATTTTTCTTCCATCATTAGAACTTGCAATAAAACTAAACAATTAATAAATCACAAAAATAACAACTATGTAAACAGAATGCATACGATACTCTCACTGCGACGAACAGCTGTGCGGCCGGCTGAAGCTATTTAATCTGTGCCCGGCTCGGCTAGTTTTGGCCGTATGCAGATGTCCAAAGCCGTAAAATAGTACGGCCACCTTTTTAATTATATGTAGATTTGGCGCGTATAACTGAAATGAATTATTTACACAAAATTATGACCTAATATTAATTATGACAAAATGATACGCACATTAAGAAAGAAAAATTAAACATTTAACAATTATTACAATGACAATTAGATTTTACATAAAACGATGAAAATCAAACAATTCAGAAATATTGTAGCAATTTTGCAAACTAGTTTTACAATATTACAATGTAATTACTTATTGTTAATTTTATGTTAGTTGAACTATAGACACAAAATATCACAAAATAATTAATTTACTATCGCAATTAGTACTTAGTAGTTTGAGGAATTGATCACACAATCTTCTACAAATTTTATTATGTGAAAATTTTTGTTAACTAAGTTGGTATTATTTTTAGTTAATATTATCAACTATTTTAGTTAAAGAGGATTGGAACGGGCTCACTTTATTCGATGAAGACTTGGAGACGATGTAGCTCGCTATTGGTTGCGCGCCGAGTACTTCGATATTAAAGGTAGAGGTTGATCTTGAAGTTAGTTGACTTGAAGAAAATTAGTTGTTGTTCAATGAGATGTTCCGTTTTGCAAGGTGTTGTTGCACGGCTCACGGTGTAGTTGCAGTAATTCTCCTGTTTTCTTACAGAATACTTAGTAGGCTGCTAGTTGCTGTGGTCGTGTTAGTTGGTTCCTTGCAAAGTAGTCGAAACAAAGACCTGGCGATTTAGTTCTTCCAAATTATAGTGCTGCAGGTCCTGTCACGGTCGCCACTTTATGTTCGTGATGAACATAAGGAGAATAATAGGTTTTTGGAAATAAAAGAATAAAACACTTGTTTCTTGGTAAATAGGTTTGAAGAGAAGGCGGTAAATTTAATGACCATAGATAAAATATACATTTTCTTACTATAGTGTCACAGATTATACAAAGAGTGTAAAAAATGATTAGAAAGAGTAAAACAGAATAATTATCATGAAATATAAATTGAATGGCGTAGACATCATCCCTTTTTTTGTAAGTCATATAGGGCACTTTTTAGGGACAATTTGACACCCATTCTGCCTTATAGATAAACATATACAGTAGTTATTTCTTCTTATAACAACGAGAACAAAACAATTTACGTCGACGACTTTTGTCTTATTTAATAAACGAATGTACTACCTCTTTACGTACCTCACACGACTGCATCTCATACAAAATACAACATATTGACTGGTCTATACAAAAAATATCTTAACTATATTAGTATTACTTGCGTACTCTTTATTTCCTCCCCATTCTCATAAAATATGCACTTATGATAATCTTGTAACACAATCTCCTGCAGCCAGTAAGAGCACTCCGGCGCAATCTTATTATCACTTACGGTCTGATTACATAATCTCGCAATCCGGCGCCTGGCATCTGACACGCATTTACATTGTAAACACGGGCTGCGCCGGCGAACGCCGTAATGATCCGACAGCGACTAGCTATACTCGTACATAAAGAATTGTAAGGTTTTGCAAGAAAATCTATTTCTATACTTTCGTCCTTTCGGTCTATTTGGTCTTTATTCAAACATTTTTTCACTAACAAACAAACTAATGGAATTTTTGTAACTCTCAATAAATGATTATTCTTCTTGTAAAGTAAACATACACACAGTTGCAGGGCAACAAGCTCGCAACCTAGTACATGGGGACCTAACATATCTGGCGAAATGGGGGTGTTTAACACCTCTGCCTACCCCTTCGGGGAAAGAGATGTGATGATATGTTAATGTTATGTTATGTGTATTAAAATGAACAAAACCGTCGGAAAATATTTATTTTCAACGACAAAAGATGGTGAACCATATGGTAGATAAGAGTGAAAGAACACGTATGGACCTCACACTTAAAGCGGAATATAAAGAGCAGAAATTAGAAGAAATTCTGCTCAATTCAGCAATAGAACATTCGCTTTTTATTTTCCATCATTACGTAAACCCACGTAAACCTGATGAAAGGGATTGGTTAGAAACGTAAACCAACCGATACAAACGACTTGTTGACGTGCCTTTTGAAACTCTCGAGAGCACAAAGTTTTGTTGCTAATTTAGGTTCAGCAATAGCGAAATCTGCTCTTAAACTTAAGCTCAAATTATTTTCTAACAATGAAAAACTAGTAAATATAATGACCTTATTAAGACACCTGATGGATGGAGAACAATGTCAAGTCTAAAAGTACCTACCCAAAAACACAAAAACTATTCCAAAGTCCATGAATATATAACGCTCCAATTTAGGCGTAAGTGAAAATTTTCAATTAACTTTAGCAGCAAGAGCATCTAATTGAACTCCAGAACACTCCCATTATTTAAAGTAGTTCCCGCACTTAGATGGAACAGTTTTAAGTGCTAATTAACTCGTAGACAAACAAAGTAAAGAGGTTACGGAAGACCCAGGCTCTGAATTAGATGAGGTAGAAGTCGCACCTGGTACAGGGAATTGCAACTAGCTGACAAAATTTTACAGCATCTATAAGAAATTGTAGTATTACATTTTGACAAGATAACATATCATCACGCCTTTGTTCCCAAACGGGTAGGCACAGACCAGCACAGACACTAAAGTACACCAAAAATAAGATCTTAATTTAGTTAACGAAATCACGCTGTCAGGATTTTAGATAAGAAAGAAACAAGAAATGTTAGTGTTGTTAAATTAAATCTCTTAATGTCTTTATGGCAGTAAAATATAATTTTTTAAAGTCAACCATTTCTTAAATTGCTCTTGTGATTTAGGATAATCAAGAAAAGCGTTCTGTTTCAATATTTTACTGCTTCCGTGCTAAAATTTAAATCATAAAAGCGAACGAAACGATACGCATTAGGCTTGCTTGCCTCAGTTCAGCTTCAAGTGTACACCTTACTATAAATTATCCTGCACCAGTAATGATTGGCTAATAATCACCGGAAAGAATTCGTTATTGTCACACAGTCACACAAATTACCTTAGCCCTGTTAAGTTACGACCCTGTAATACTAAATGTCCAAAGGGAGCTGAGACTATAACAAATTGTTGAGACTTAGATTTCTATTCTAGATTTACGAGCCGATCAGCTGTTGAGCATTTCTGCATAAATTGGAGCAAATTTCGCATTATCTTAGACAATAAATTTTAGTTATAATGGGTTGATTGTCTTTATCGAAAGTTTGCTTGTTATCAGATCATTAAACGGTCGAGTATTTAATCATTGTGCCATGAACACTTGCAAACCAAAAATGCAACCACATATTTCGGAAATTTGATAACAAATTTTGGTCATCATAAATTTCAAATTGAAATTTAAGCTATTATTTTCATAATTATCATTTTGACTAATGAGAGACATGTCAATGTTCAATAAATTTGATTGTTATCTCTCAGCCTGGTAGCTGCTGTTACCGCTATTAACATATGGTGTTCATTGTTCAAATGATATTGTTCCCAGAGGAAACGGGCTGTTAGCACGTATTGTTGCTGTTCCGAACGATGATATGGATATTAAATATCATAATTACTGTGGATATTATCATTGGAGTGTATAAACTTTAACTTTGTTAGTTAGATAACAATTATAGGCAATCATGTTGTTATTGTTTCAATTATAATTAGCGTGTTTATTATATTCTTCTTTTATTAGTTTTAAAGCGTCTGCTAGCCTATTCCTCTAAATCTTGTACGAGGCTAATAAAATGTATATTGTCATTGTTATTATTCTCTGAAGTCCCTAATTTTATATTACAATTTATTATAACAACGACTATAGTAATATATTCAATACTAATATTTACACCATATCGAATTCGGAAGTTCGAAAGAGCGTGATTTCTTAATTTTACCTTATAACATCTATCCTAGCTCAGGATAATTTACTAGCGAACACGTTAGCGGCCCAGGCCACTACAAACACATTCTGAAGAAATTACGCGAACAGCCGGTATCTTTATGATGGCTGATATAACTGGACCGTTTGATGGGGTGTAATTTGCCTGTTTTCCGCTTTTGCAGTTTGCATTCCTTTTCGCAATTTGAGACTTGATGTGTGGTAATAATATTGGGTTAAGATATGACTCACGTCTCAATAAACGTAGAAGGATTGGGATTTTTTGAAATTATGATTTTGATTCCACTTGACCCGATATTAATTAATTAAGTATTGTTAATATTTTAATAGACATGTTGGTGATGTAAGTATAACTAAATATTGAATTCCAAAATAACATGACTTTTTCGTTTTTTAGGTGCGAGGGGAGAGAGCTACGCTGTTGAGCTAAAGGTAAACTAAACTATAATTTATGATGTTACGATAATGCACGAAGATGGAGAAGAAGGAAGGAAAAGATCGATCGATGTGCGTGTTCCACATTATTATCAGTCTGAATAACCTTAATCATTTGATGTAGGTAGCCCACAAAACTATCCTTAATATTTCGAAGAAATATAATATGTATAAGTAAATAATTATGAATTAATTACTTATTTTTGCCCCAATATCGAAAATTTTTGAGTAGGTTGTTCTTGAGTAGAGAAGATGTTTCATCAAGGCACAATTGCGCGATCTAGAGTTAGCGCCTAACCCAGGGTTTGCCCATATATTTACCCCAGGGTTAGCTGCTAACTCTCGACCGCGCAATTGGGCCTAAGTGGGGTAAAGAATGACATCGGTGTTAACATCAACATTACCGCTAAGTAGCTATTTTATAAGAAACTCAGTTCTCAAATAGATCATTCGAGATCAGTATTCGAAATGATGATGATTAACGTACCATCAAAACTCAACATACGCATTATTCATTGTCACCAAGAATTACTTGTAGAAACTAATTTCGTTGAAACAAAGTTTCGATTGATCGTATATCGCATTCGCTCAAACTTTGAAACAGTTGTAAAAGTAATTCTGGAAGAATAAAAGATGGCTCAGAGATTGTCTTGTCGATTAAGTTATGAAAATAGTAATATTTTCTCACAACAATCAGAAAATTGCCAAAGAAAATTAACTTAAATATATAAAAGTAATTTAAAGTATTGACTTATTTAAAGTATTGAAGTATTGACAAGTAGTGCAGCTGCAGTCAGCGTGACGCTTATTAATCACAAAATCTCACTTAATTTTTTTAGGTCGTTTATTTTCGATAGTTTCAGTTAGTATACATATCTATGCAAAAAATTATTTTTTGACAATTCAAGTACCTATGCCACACACGAATATATGAAATTTGATTCATAATAAGGATTGTGAATATATTTATGATCTTTCTGTAAATTCAGATAGAGTTCAGATAGAGCTTTGCACAGAAAGGGACTTAATATAATTTAACTCAAAGGCTTGGTCTAATTTTTACTAAATTTCTTAATTATATCAAATACTTGAGGAGCTCGGTGGCGTAGTGGTCAGTGCGCTTTGGCTTCGATCGAAAACAAAGCTACCTTCGCCATGGTCAGGCTGTGGATGGGTGACCAAGACTGTGATCTCGAGCTCCTCCGTTCTTGGGAAAGCACGTTAAGCCATTGGTCCCGGTCGCATTTGTGACCGTTTCTACCCACTAACCCGCATTGGGCCAGCGTGACGGCGTTACGGCCCATACTCCTCATGTGTTTCTCCATGAGGAAGGCCTGTCCCAGCAATGGGACGTATATAGGCTGATGACGACGACGATCAAATATAAATACTTAATAAACATAAGGAGTTAAAATGTTTGATAAAAAATCTAAAAATACCACGTTCTTAAAAAACTTAAAACGTGGGGGCGCATATTAGCATGCATTTTAAAAGGGATTTTAATGGAATATAATAATATGGCATGCATAAATTGTAAGTGTGAGCTACAAAGAGGCGCTACCACGTTATGAGTTTGTTTATTATTATTTTGCTATTTTTTAAAACGTGGGATTTTTAGATTTTAAATCTAATATTATTATTTTATTCTTTTTAGCTACGCACAGCACCATCTATTGATTGGTGATTTAACACCATTTACTTTGATGGCGCTGTGCGTAGTTTCTCTATTCAAAACCTGAAAGTTGTTAAAATTTCGACTTGAAAGTAGTCGTAGAAAGTTGAAAGCAATTGCAAGTTGCATTGGCATTGGGTTCTGAACTATTCCCAAAGTTTCAGAAGACAAACAAAGAGACAAAGGGACAAAGAGACAGAGATACAGAGAGACAAAAGGACAAACAAGAAAGTGAGTTAATAAAAAACGTGGTAATAAAATATGTACACATTTAATTTGAATAGGGCTTAGCTCTTAGCAATATCACTTTTCTCACTCGGCTAGAATAAAATCATACATTAATCATCACTTACAACTTCAACAAAAGCAATACAAATGCACGTAATGTTTTTTTTGAAATTGATAAAGTCTAAGTAAAGAACTATATATAATCTATTACTCTACATTTTTGCAAAGCGATTCTAATTTAACCACTAAATTCTACCTCTTATCTCCACGAGTTGTCTCCTAGATAATACAGCTCTAAAAAGTTTGCTCCGTTGTTAATCTTGCTGTCAAGGCTACAAAATGAGCGCTGTCACTGTAGCCAGTACATTCATCTGTCCTGTAATGAATCTGGTTGGGCCAGAGCCGGGACGTTATTCCTCGGCCGTCCCATTGCTCGTGTCTGGTAAACCGCAATAAAAGGAACGTTAAGTCGCTATTAAGATATTCAGGCACTGCGCACATATAATATCTGTCACCACGTGACGCCGTGGTAGGAGGCTTGCTTTGCGCGAACTCGGATTTACTAGAACAGACAGTTTAAAATAGAGGTCAAGTAGTTTAAATGCTGCACTAATCATGGCAGGAGATTCATTAGAAAACTCATTATTCACATCAGTCACAAGTTTGATCTAATGTTCAGTGAACAATGCGAATTATGTTTCATTGTTAATAATTTTTTGCTACATACATTTCAGTATTTATATTTAGTGTACACACGGCTTTTCATTTTTTGCCATAACTCCTATCGCAGGTGGGCTAGGAGATATTTCTGTTAGGAGTAAACCACACCCACACCCTTTGTAAGGGTTTTTGTAATTTTTTTTTGTCTATCTGTTTTTGGCTTTAGTATTTCCTGACCTATACGACCTTCAGTCGTTCAAGAAAAGCGCGTACGTATTTCTAAAAGGCCGGCAACATATTTGCAGTTCCTCAAGTGCAGCAGATGCCTATGGGCGACGGGCACTTTCCATCAGGTGAACCGTCTGCCCGGAAGCTTACTCTCATATATTAAATAATCTGTTTTTTGTGTACAATAAACTGTTAAATAAATAAGGAATCAAATAATTGATAAAATTAATATAACTTCAGAACTTGCTTTAGAAAGACAAATAAAAAATATTTCTTATGCAGGCAGCCCAAAGTACTCTACTGTGTATATGTTATGTTATTAGCTAATATATTTTGTATTTTGAAAGCTATGACTATGACATTACATACATCTTCTACCAACCCATCAAAGAATTTAAAAGAATTCTACCAACCCATCTCTTCCCTTGGGTGTCGTAAAAGGCGACTAATGGACTTAGAATTGAACAACATCAAAAACGGGCTGTCACGCTGAGTGAAGTCACTGCTGGGTGAAACGCGGACTATGGCAATGGACTGCTTTTGCGGTGCTTTTGCCTAGTCTCTGACTAACCCTTAGGGCATAGGGGATAATAGTCTTGATTATATGTATGTATCTTCCCCAAATCCTGACGACGAAGCATCAAAAATGGAGACATAAAAACCGACTTACAAGCCAGTCAGCCATTGAGGACGTCAAAACGCTCTAGCTTTGCACGCAAAAGAAAATAATAACACCTATATCTCATCTAGCAGCTTTATATGAGTACTTCCATTATATGCCGCCCGTAATGATGGCAAGTAGATTGTATAAAATCGTTTAATTTATGCGATTGCGCACGCGTCCCGCCGCGGCCTCCGGAGCCCTTTCGATTTTTCAAAATAAACATAAGCCTTCACTACTCGGTACTTTGTTGCCATATTCGTTGAGGTTGCAACTTATGATTATGGTACTAGTATTTACGTTTATTGCGCAAGTTGATATAAAAACAGGAGCACTTAATAAGCTTTTAGCTAATAGATTTATTTTGGCAATAATGTTAAGATCGATGCTTTGAAGTAATTGTTTTATGAGCGAATTGTTTGGTATAAAGATTGTATAAATTACGTCGTTAAAAGCTAATATGAGTGCAACTGCAATATGCCTTTTCCTTACTTTCTAATGGATTCATGTAAATTTTAAGGACCTCAGAGCGTAAAAGAGGAAGATCCAAAAATGATAGAATCCTATATGTGCATAAAAGTTTTTTTTATATGAAGGAACAGAGCAATTAACTCAACACCAATTAATGGTAAGCAGCAGGAGAGTCCATTTGCGGAGATAGCGGGCCACTGAGAACACCAAGTCGCTAAATGACAAACAATACATTATTTTATACACCACCTGCACATAAAGCACGCTTTATTTGTCATATATACGGGGTATAAAGCAAGATTTTATTCCCTAGAGAATAAAGTAATTTGAATTTAGAATGTCAAAATATATCAACAAAAATAAACGTAAAATTTAAACGAAACACGGCTTAAATTAAATTTATTTCAACTTTAAACATCTTGCATAATTCTTAATTATTTCTGATTTGGAAAGATTTGTACTGATTTTGCAAATAATATCTAAAATGAAGTAAGTGGTGCCATTGTCGAATTTATTGATTATTCATTTTTCTTTTCTGTTTTTACGGCTTTGGAACAATGTTAAGTAAGACTTGTTTACAAAGATGTAAATACATGGCCGCTTTTGGTTGTTTATTTCTGTTTTAGGTGGTTTGGGTCGCTTCTGGACTTTTTAGTTGTTCTAGCTTTTTTGGCTGTTTCTGGTTATTTTTAGAGGTATATTTTATAGTAAAGTATACTTTTCGGGGATAAAAGTGTTTTATCTAAATTAAATTTAAATTTAGAATTCTTCATTCGATGATGTCGATGTAAATCACTGCTTTGTCATCTTATCGTACCAAACTATTCTAACAAATAATGAGCTGTGACCAAACTCATCAGGGATATTGGCGAGCAAATAAAGAAGATCTATCAACAGTCGACTACATTGAGATTAGTTCATGACTAAAAATTCAGAATGATCAAAAAAATTTAAATTCCAACAAGATTCTGGCCATCTTTTAGCTCCTCTTTAGACCATTCTTTAAGGAACATATACACATATAACAACAACAAAACCAAACCCTCTGCTAGGTGAAGTGGAAGGAGCAAACGCTAATAAAATGGAAATGCAAAGACAATATTGGAGCCTGTATCTACCGTACGTCTATTTTCGAAATCTAGAGCATGGAACTGATGTAATAAGGCTTTAATGAAAAATTGCTTGAATATTCTAGCGGTTGCAATTTCTGGCCCTTTTATGTAACTTCTCTTCATATTCCAGTAAGCTTCTTTGATACTCATTATCAATTAGCTATGAAGGATTCCAAGACGTTATATGTCCGTATAATTTTTGCACGTGAACTGTACTCTGTTTATTAAATAAATAATCTATGGCTTCCTAATAAAATCCATACTTCCATTCTTATATTATAAATGAGAAAGTCTGTCTGTCTGTCGTTCTTGCTTTCACGTCAAAACTACAGAACCGATTTAATCGAAATTTGGTACACAGATAGTCTAGAGACTGAGAAAGGACATAGGCTACTTGTTATCCCGATATTCCAATGGGAACGGGCACCGTGCGGGTAATACCGCGGGAAGTCACTAGTAGATAATGAATTGCAAGATAAACATTAAAAGCTATCTCGGCAGCTACTTATATACCAAGTGGGTGTCGGGGTGTTAGTATTCAAAGTGCTTATGATCTATTTTTATGAGGACTGGGTGTATGGAAATAAAAAGTCAGATTATCACGAGAGTTCTGAATAAATTTTAGCTTACGACTATTGCTGTTATAAATAAAGATTATTGTTATTATATTTGCGAGGGTGTCTGCAATCTCTTTTTCATTATATTTCGAGAGTTTTTCTTGCAAAAGTCCTGGTCAAAAGTACCCGGAATCGCCGAGCAGGTTTGAGGGCTATAAAGAGATTGTACATTCCCCGAAGTGGTAGGTAGAGGTGCTAACCCCCACGTTGCCATTCACAAGGCACAATGTGAAGCGTATTCACAATCACGATACACACATAAGTTTTATTACAACTCAGTGGAGCAGTCAGTGGGATCAAATCCGCGGTTCTCGCGGTCTCTCGAACGAGTGCCCCGTCCATCTCAGTTCGGCACCGCTACCATTGTACATTGTCATTGTCATGAAACAAAAGAAAAATGCAAGGATCGTAGCAAGTCGTGTCCTCAGCCTATATATGTCCCACTGCTGGGCACAGGCCTTCCTCATGGAGAAACACATGGGGAGTATAGGCTGTAGCACCACCACGCTGGCCCATTGCGGGTTGGTGGGTAGAAACGCATTCCGAAGCACGAAGGAGCTCGAGATCAAAATGTTTAGGTCACCCATCCACGGCCTGATCATGGCTAAGGTAGCTTTGTTTCCGAAACCAAAGCATACTAACCCTACGCCACCGAGCTCATCAAGTATTTGATATAATTAAGTAACTTAGTAAAAATTAGACCAAGCCTTTGAGTTAAATGATATTAAGTCCCTTTCTGTGCAAAGCTGGAAACTCTATCTGAATTTACAGAAAGATTATAAATATATTCACAAACCTTATTATGAATCAAATTTCATTTATTCGTGTGTGGCATAGGTACTTGAATTGTCAATAAAAAATATTTTAGATAGATATGTATACTAACTGAAACTATCGAAAATAAACGACCTAAAAAAATTAAGTGAGATTTTGTGATTAATTTGTGACTGGTATTGCTCCCGCCGCACCCGTCACGCTGAATGCAGCTGCACTACTTGTCAATACTTCAATACTTTAAATTACTTTTATATATTTAAGTTAATTTTCTTTGGCAATTTTCCGAAAACAAAGCATTCTAACCACTACGCCACCGAGCTCCTCTTGTAGCCTCCTTCTCGTAGCAAGTAGAAAGAAGTAATCTCTGCCTATCCCTTAAAGACGGGACTAAATAATAAAAACAATAGTGAATTTTACTCGTAAAATATCTAGTGAGAGAGCCTTCATATATAGAGGTATATGTGCTTTGAAGCCTGAAATTACGCCTTCCCCGTTGTCCTCTGTCGAAACTTCTCGTCGAAGAACAATGCAATCATAAAGAAATTTGATAAAACATTGGCGCGTGCGCGTCGTAAAACGATTGTTTACACCGCGGTTTGGTTTCATGGCGGGTTTTATGTGGCGGCAGCCACTTTACTGGTTCGCAACTGACCATGCCAAATGTCTACAACAATGTTTATGCTCGATATAAAGATATAAAATCCGTCCCTAATAAATGTTGGTTTCAAAGTTGCAATCTAAGTGTAGGCAAATCATCATTGGCCTGTATAGCTAACGTGTTAAGATCAAAAATATTTCAAAGAAATTTTAACAGTTTTGTAAAGTTTATGTGTCAAACCTGTCCTCATGCTGTAACGAAATTTCTATCTCTGTCGTGTCAATCTTTGACTAGCGGTTCCTGGCATTAGATTAACAAAAACATCTTACTTGGAAGTCCACATCACTGCCCGGCTTATCTTGTCATCAGAAACTTGCTATCAAATGTCACTTCGCATTAACTAAGGTCCGGTAGTAAGTGTTACGGACCAATGCCAATGCTCGCAAAATAACCTATTAATTATGCAGGCAACGATATATTTCAAAGATAATTTTAATTACTGTTACATACAAGTTATGTCACGCTATTAGTAAATTTAACTGCAGGCTAGTTAATTTATGATGTAATAAACGGTTGACTGTTCATCGCTATTTGTTATAAATGACTTTCTACATACATAAACATAGACTGTTACTGAAATGAATTCATTGGTAGTTTTTTAACGTTTTCATTGTTATATCAAAAAGTGGCTCAAGCATAATAAAATCATTTCACACGAACAGAGCTTCTACAAGTTGTCTTATGATATCATTTGCTTATGAACTAAAATCCCAGATATACAGAACCCTTTTTGAATAAGGGTTCTAAAAATTGTAAGCTTTTCTCTGTGATGAGTGGATGAGGAACACTATCCAAATGCCTAACATTTGGTAAACGTTTCCGAATCAGGGGTTCTCAGCAAATCTCGCAGTTTCAAATTACACGTTGTAGGATTCTTTAGGTTATACGTGAGCCTTTAATCGTGTTTTATCACGCGCTACCACGGGAACGTTGCCTTGTGCCGGAGGGGTCCAGGTAATGGTGAGATAATGCACCATTGCTGGAGATCAATTGAGATGGGGCTACTGCTGTTAGTTAGTGTAGTGTTTGTATCTAAGTACTAGATATAATACGCTGTCTTACGCACATAAGTGTAGGCCATATTGTGAGGTCGTTGTTATCTGTGACTGTCAGCTGTGGGTCTATAGAGATATACTCTGTAGAGGACACACTGCGCGGAACGGAGGAACGAGCTGACGGACCACTACGGGTACTGTGGAATACACTTGGTGTGTCGGTGAGCCAGTGGTACAATACCTTGACAATAAAGTAGTAAATACGTTTACTACACTTAGAATCCCCATTCCAAAAATCGGGGATAGTTTGAACATTTAACAATTGAGACCCTGAAACGCTACTGCGATTCGTTTGTACCCTAAGGGGCTTTCCATTTGGGGAATATCTTTTCAAAACTATGTCAGTTGACAAGTAAGAAATAAACTTAAAATAGCACAAACGACACACATTTCATGGCTCCAAGTTCTCCTAGCTACAGTAAAAATGTTCCAAAAGGGCTATCGCTGTCTCTTCTAAGGAAATTTTTGGTTGACTCTTGCGTATCGACAGATTGTTTATATTTAGTAAACAAGCATACCATAATTTCATTGCCTGTCTTACTCTTTCCGAAACACAGATAGAAATATCGAGAAGCAGCAGTGCTTACCCTATACTAGCATGAAACGGTAAAAAAGATGGACGCAAATTGGGAAAGGTAGAGGCATCTATGCGGACGACTGCACCCTCAATACAAAGTAGCTGTTTAGTAAATCTGTCATAGGAATACCTTCATAGGAGACGACCTCCGTGGTCTATACTGTCATACTGACATAGGAGTTGACCTCCGTGGTCAAGTGGTCTGTACGACGGTCTCAAGGCGTCGCCATCTCGAGGTTCTGGGTTCGATTCCCAGTGGAGGCAAGTGTTTGGGTGATGAATTTTCAGACATTTGTTCTTCAGTCTTGGATGTTCATTATATACATATATATAGTATTATGTATATTCTGAATAATTATGTGTAGTTACCTATTAAATATATTTGTCCCTCATCTAGTATCCGTAACACAAACAGCATTTAGAGACTTAAAATGGGACTAGTTGATAGGTGTGAATGTCTGTGGATATTTATTTATTTTATTATTTATTAAAAATAGACAAAATTAAAGCAGCATTTTAAAAGTAGGTTCACGATTCTTATTGATAGACTTTATCAAGTTTTCTTTGGTAGTCAGCCCTGAATCTGACAATAGCAGATACCACTTTTGGGGCTCAGACACAGCGCTAAGTGCTTTGTTGATAAAATAGATCTAGACTTTTATGTCCAACTTATGACTTTTATGTTTCAAAAAGCTACCTGTCTTATGTTACAAGTGCGTCAATATGCCTGTTACTTATAATATTTTTCACTAAGTAATTGCTAAAATTTTTCAGATGTTTATTGCACGGATAGCATTTTGCATTTTGAAAATATTTTAAGCGTTTTGTAAAGTAATATTTATAACTGATTTTTAAGCGGAATAAACGAGTTGAATTTGAGATAAAGTTAGTGATAGTAGCTTCCAATTGAAAGTAGAAATTTTTGTAAAATTACCTTGAGACAATGATGGTCCCTTCTTAGTTAACACTTCAATACAAAGATAAAATTTTATGGCGTAGTCGTTAGCCTGACAATAAGTTTGTCGTTGTAAACGCAAACTGAGAATAGAACTGTATATAAATTGCCTTCTACTCCAGCAATATATCTTATGTCCGTCTGTACGTTTATGACCATCTGTCATCGAACAATTCGCTCTCGATACAACTTCAACAAAACTTGTATGACATATTACATCGTCGACCATTTTGTTCTCAGGCAAAATTTTCTCACATACATTTACTAAAACGATTGATAAAAGATGTTTTAATGTTTCTATCTGTCGCATTGTATATTAATATCAACCATGAATCCATGCGAATACCATCAGAACCTTATGGTTGTAGATAATATAGGAACCGACGAGATTTACTTTGGTTTTTCGAAACGGATCTGTATGAAGAGGTATCTTATTCGTTACGTTAAATTTTAACTCAATACTGGTATGGATTATAAAGTAAGTAATTCTTATAACAGCAGGAAAATTTTCCCCCTTTTTTTGATGGGTTATCCTTGAATTCGCCTTTAGTTGGGTTTAAATTACAGTGGTAAGATATAACAGAAAAATTGAAGTTTGAAGATCTTAATTAAAATATAATCGGAGCTCGTAGCGTGGTTTCGGTGAGTAAAGCAGGCACTACTTTGATTGGTTGGGAATTCAAAGGTTTTACCTGCGATCATGGTTGTTGCGTCTAATTTAATCACTTAACCACGACTAACGTAGGTACGGTGCTATAGCTCCCCGTACTGTAAATACGACACCATACTGTAAATTTCTTGTTGAATTGATTCCGTGCTCAATTCATTTAAGTATACAAACCATTTTTATCAGCTTTTTAATGTTGACAATCAATTAGCATTGCAAACACACAACTAATGGGTTAAACACCGATCTAATGCTTCAAAACATTCGAAGCATTCGGCTATTCAATTATAAGCCTTAACGCCTAATAAAAAAAACGCAAAAACGCCGTTATTTCTTTTATTTGTTGGTCAAGTACGGTGAGTTAATACCTACTTACGGTCTGTGGACGTGAAGCCTTTTGATAATCGGTATCGTTGGAGCTAAAAGAAAAACATATAGCATATCATTATACATATCATCATGCCTATTTCACAGAAAGAGTGGGCAGAATTTACACCTCCATTTCGTCAGATATGTATAAGTCTCTATGTACGGTCACGTTCAAAAGTCCATTGATACTATCATAACTTAAGAATTAAAATAGCTTGCACAGACATCACACATATATTGATTTGACATAATCTCAAATAAATAAAATTAATCTCAACTTTAAGATATCGTAAAATGCATCTTGTTTTGGCGGACTCTGCTCCATGCGATTTTACCGACTATGAATGGACTTTTGAATGTGACCGTACGTACCTACATATCTTTATAAATTAGCGTACCATTGATATACATACATACAATCACGCCCGCAATCCCCGAAGGGGTGGGCAGAGTCCAAGGCGCACTGTGTTCCTTAAGACCACATTTGGCCATACAAATATTGGGTTTGGTGAGATTGAAAATCGTGAAAGAGTAGTAACAAGTGGCTAGCTCATCGCCTACACAATCACAGACCCAGTACCCAATACGCCCTTAGTCGCCGTTTACGACATGCAAGCGAGAAAAGCAGTTGGTATATTCTTTTTATGTCCCGGACCAACACGGGACCTTATTACAGGGCCAAAACAAAGTAGGTATATAAGGCGCAATTTGGACATTATTAGGACGTATCATCGATCCATCCTAAGCCTATATTTTGTTCACCCATAGTTTTGGTCACCCATCCACGGACTGCCAAACAAAGACTAGGTTAAACACCGAACTCCTCCCTGTGCGCCGACGCAATGTGTCTGTAGCTACGTTTCTCTTGGATTATGTCCTCTCCATTCTTAGGTTTTCTGCAGAAAGATCTCACAGACAATAAATGCAATTTTTTTTATATTATTATATTATTTTATTTTTCCATTATAATTATAAAAACTTGTAAATTAAATTTAAATCGCGTAAATCTGTATTAACGCAGTTATTTCTGACGTTTTACTTGTTTTATATCAAAATCAAAAATAACTTTATTTCATAGGCCAAACATAGCACTTAAAATCGTCAACATTTTACATTGTAAATAATTATTTTACAATTTAAATAACAATAATTAATCATAATATTAATGTTCATTACCGCGAGCGCTTGTATCAAGTACAACCACGACGCTTTGATTGTTATTGTAATCGACACATATCGCTATCTCACTCCGCAATAGTTATCGCTACACCACATTATACTTTATTTACTCCTAGTAGATACTTATCACAAAACCAAGTTACTGTTCCCACCAGAACAATGGTATAATAGCCGTCAAATTCTCGTAAAAGCCGTCGAAACAACAATAATATATTTATTATTACCGTAACAATAAAATAATTGGTCCCATTCGTAGCGCGGTGTCAGTTTTATTGGTTTCTTTATATTATAAATATTTCTTGAAAGGCTGAACAATGAGAAAAGTTTTATTTTATGTTCAAATGCTCAAGATGGTGATCAAAAAACAAAGTTTATTTGCCCCAATGTTTTAGTTGGTTATCAAGTTAGTATCATTCTTAGGGCAACTTGCAGGGAATTTAAATCGAGATTTAAATCGAGATTTAAATCGAGATTTAGTAATATTTTGACATTTTAGACATAGTAAAAATGTCAAAAATGTACTAAATCTCGAATTAAATTTCCTGCAAGTCGCCCTTAATTACTCACTAGCTGTTGCCCGCGACTTCGTCCGCGGTTAGTGGTTTTTTACTTATCCCACGGGAACCCTTTAATTTTCCGGAATAAAAAGTATCTAAGATGTTGACCAGGGATGTAATTTTATTGAAATCGGTCCAGCCATTTTTTTTTGGTATTTTCCCCCTTTTTACATCCCCCTGACTTGATTTTAAGCATTTTTTTAATGTACAGACATTAGACCTCTACAGTTTTATTATAAGTTATTAACTTACATTGTCCTTTTTGTTATATATTGTATAATGTTTTATCTGTTATTTTAAAGGTGTACTATCAATATTATTTCTATTTAATTCCATTAGATACTCGTATGAACCAAATTAAATACTCATTGACATAAGCGAAGGCATAAATACGTTTTTACTATAAAAATGCTATATTAAGTGGATAACAAATTTATCGTCACTAGCTAATGTAGTTAGTAGTTTCGTAATAGGCAATTAGCTATCAAACTAAGTATAAGTATTAGGTACTACAATAGAAGAGAATAAATTGTTATTACAAAACAAAATAAAAACAAGTGTTAACACAAATTTCGATATTAAAGTTTTGTCCTTTACCTATTGGGTGTTATTCAAATGATTAGCAAAATATTCGAATTTTGGTCAGCAACTTTTGGGCAACAAATATTTCTAATTTGATCAGCAAAATAACTAAATTGTAAAGTTAAAATTTTTTGATTGTGTCTGTTTGTACGGGCTAATCTCCGAAATGGCTGGACCGATTTCAATGAAATTTTGCATGGAGATACCTTATATCGCTGGTCAACATCTTAGATACTTTTTATTCCGGAAAATTAAAGGGTTCCCGTGGGATGGTTAAACAACCATAGTAACCGCGGCCGAAGTCGCGGGCAACAGCTAGTATTTGAATAAAACAATATATTTATTATAAAACGTTGTAAGAAATTAAAGTCAACCATATTGGTATAAAAATGCCTTGAATGAAAGAGGTTTTGTAACAGCTGAGGTGCCTGGAACGCAAATGTACTTGGTAAGTACTTTCGCTGGGTACTAAGCGTAGACATAAGATAACCGTAAACAACAAATAGTATAACACTATCATCCCTCGTTACATTAGAGGTGCTGAGGGGTGCTAATTGTTAAGGACGTTATTGCCGCAGCCGCAGCCCTAGGCGAGGCTGCCACTCGAGCGGTCGAGGGAATCAAAACGTGCGACTTATGACGGCTAGTGACAATTCAGAGTAGGGTGTCTAGATTTTAAAGAAGAAACTTCCATACAAGCTCTTACCATTCCTTAAACTGGCGCTGAACTGTTAGATGCAACTTGTAGCAGCGTCTCCCTAGTAATCTTTAATCTCCCTTCCTTGCCTGATTTAATAAGTGTTGAAGATAAGAAAGACTAGAAGGAAGATTGATGAAGATAAAGTGAAGAAAAGTAAAAACTGGTAATAATTAAAAGCAAATAAAACTATCGTCTTCGTGTAAAAATGAAGTATAATCAAAACGTCAAAAAACAATATCTTTAAAAAGTATAAAAATAATATTCATAAAAAAGTATAAAGACTAGAAGGAAGACTGATGAAGATAAAGTGAGGGGAAAGAAAAACTGGAAATTAATAGGAAAATAAAACTCCCGTCTTCGTTTAAAAATGAAGTAGGTATTTTATAATCGAAACGTCAAAAAACAAAATCTTTAAAAAGTATAAAAAATAATATTCATAAAAAAGTATAAATATCTATAAAAGGCAACAATAAGAGATACCACACATGAATAAAATAAAAAAATATTATTAAATTATATAAATGCGAGTTGGGACGGACGGGGCACTACTCGTTCGAGGCCGCGGGAATCGCGGGTTCGATCCCACCGCCTGTTCCACTGAGTTTGAATAAAACTTATGTATAGTTAATTGTGAACATGGCTTAGCTCACAATATGCCCGGTGCATGGCAAAAGGCTCGCCACCTGTTAGATGGGGACTTGACATATCTGGCGAAATATACATGTTGACGCCTCTGCCTACCCGTTCGGGGAGGGAAACGTGATAATATTAGGTCCTTACCTATGAAATTGGTGTTTTGTATGGAGATTTTGGGGAATTCTGCATTTTCCATACTAACATTTTATCAGTTTTCTTCACGACGACAAATCCAGAGATAATAATATTTGGCATGTATCATTAGACAAGCTTTAGTAATATGTGT
The DNA here is from genome assembly GCA_910589355.1 of Parapoynx stratiotata. NCBI lineage: Eukaryota > Metazoa > Arthropoda > Insecta > Lepidoptera > Crambidae > Parapoynx > Parapoynx stratiotata. The sequence goes on along the minus strand of OU342460.1, from coordinate 15,286,606 downwards.
TATATCACACTTCATAAAAATTATTTATCGTTTTTAAGTGAATTCAAATAAAATGATGTATTCGGGAGGCACTTAAAAAGAGTTGTCTCCGTGTCCAATTTTAACACGATCAAACTTACAACAAATTATCAAAACAAAAGAAAGAGCTCAAAAATATAGTCTATTTTTAGACGAGGTAATTATTTTTTTAGGAATACTCTGAATCTTAATATTTACAGACAAAATACTAAGGCAGACTAAAAACCCCAATTTCATAGGTAAGGACCCAATATGTTATATTATATCACACAAGAACGTAATAAATTCCATCGCCCTTCGTAATAATCTTAAAATTCTTTATACAATGTCGGTGGCATTAGTTCTTCTAAAGTGTAAGTTGCATTTAAATAATATGCATATAAAAATTTATAGAAATAAAAGTTTAACAATCTAAATTTAAGCTCGGGCTGTAAAATAAATGAAAACCCGACAATTCCTACGTTTAAACGACCAAAAGCAAACAACAAACAAAACTTTTTTCATCTGCAGCTATTTTCTAAAAGGTAATCTATCACGGCTAAGCGTTTTCGCTAAAGTAAACCCCCGAAACTCGTCGTTGCCGTAACGCTTAGTTACCCTCGTGGAATACTTACCTGCGAGTGGGGGAACGGGGGGAGGTGTAGGGGTCTTTTGTCTACGGCGTCATTACTTTGTCAAAGGTCCTCATGAACCGCCATACGTTATCCTCGGTACAGAACTACAGCTAGGACACGTGTTTTTGGTTTCCATCACTTTTATTTCGCAGTGTTTTGAGTTGAGCTACAGTGTTTTGATATTTTTCCTGAATTTGGGACCATTCTACTGCTAATTCTGTCAGTACTGTTGGACTGAGCACATATTTTGTGCCGTGGTGTACATCAGCATAATTCAACCAATACTCCTATGTATAAAATTACAAGAGCAGCATTTTTGCGTTGGAAATAAATGATCAATAAGGTCACGATCAATGTGAGTTCTGAGTTGCAGACTATTACCAAAGAAAACAAAAGAAGACGCGATATGACAGAATAATTTGATGGGAAGCTAATCCGTGGCTAAAGAGAGTGGATGATCAAGACATGACATGCCGATTTCACTAAAGGGTCCCCCTTTAAAAGCACGAGGAAAATATAGAACCACTACACAAGTTTATGAATGCGACAGCACTGAACCTAAAGAAATATCAGCTTCAATAGCTGATTTTCTCAAGTTATAAAGCTCAAGCTCAATGTGGGTATTACAATGAAGTGTCCATTACTAGGTACCGTAAGAGCCGCTTTTATTATGTTACTTAATAAAACACCCACTAACGCTCCGTGGGTGTCTTGAGGCGACACATTTTGTGTTCATACAATAGGTTTGTTCGCAGGCGGCTTTAAATGTTCACCTCTTAATTGACATGTTTAGAACGTTGTTCAGACCTCTTTTAGAGAGGATAGATTGTCCGGTCTACAGAAAAATCTCATTTTATGGTACACCTATTAGGGAAGAACAATCAAAACATTGTAAAGCTTAATTTAAAGGATCTACACTACTTATTGCGGCAAATATCTGTAATTAACATAACATAATATGATCACGCCTCAGGTAATGGTGATAACACCCACATTCCTCCAGATATGTTTATGAAAAGTCATAAAACTGATAAAGTACATAATAAAAAATACAATAGTTTAGACGGAAATCTTTAGACGGAAGGGAATAAGCAACGGTCTAGATAATAAATATTATAAAGTGGTTTTTAGATTGTCTTTGCTAAATGTTTAAAATAATTCGAAATGCAATCAATAGGTACCTCTCGAACTTGATTTTGGGAGAAAATTAAACGTAAATGTAAGTGGACAATTATTGGCGGATTTTAAGCCGTCGGTAAATAGCAATTAAATTCAGCCACTATCAAAGATAATGATCAAATCCAACCGTTATAGAAATTCAGACTAAGTATCTAAGTAGTTAATTGTAAAAATATTTTAATTCTGTTATTTTCAGACTGGGAATCTATAAAAGGCGTAGAAAACTCATTGAAATACTTTAACAATATCAAAATGCCCTTTTAGTAAAATCAGATTCTACTTTAGTATGTAAATTTGTATAAAAACAGTCCCAAAAACGTTTTTCTTTCTTTCCTTCTAGTACTTTTCCAACTTTATCCGTATTAACTTAAAGATATTACTTATTCAAATCGAATTCTAGTAGAGAATTGCTAACAATTGCTATTTGCATTGTCCGAGTCTTCGAAGAATAGATCAAAGGTCAAATCTTACAGAAATAGGAATTCGTATTTGATTCTATTTTTCTGTATAGAGCTTTATCCTGTGTTGCAAGCATCGTCTTAAAATTTATCCTACACGTAACATTGTTAATTTTCCAATAAATATCCATATGGATTTCTGATACATATATAATCTGTATGTCAAATGAAAAGATTGAATATTGAACTACCGTATTCTTTACACGTGTAGCTACAGGAATAAATATTTATGAACAATCAAAACTCTTTTTTGGTACCAAAAATAAAATGAGTTTTGTTTAATTGTAAAATGAATTTGGTACTAAGTGTTCAGAAAAATGAACTAAAATTTTCATGTATAATGGAATCTAGTAGACTGGGAATTCGAGGTCGTACAATTTATTTTATGATACTATGAATAAAATAGTCATTTGTTGGTAATGTATGTTATGTATCATCATTACTAAATATGTTGCAATTCATTTGAGAACGATACAATCGAGCAGCATTAAGAATACAGGCTCGTTTTAGAGTATAAGGATTTTGCGAAATATAATAAATATAGTTCACGTAGTTATTATAGGTGTTTTAAAATAGCCTATTGATTCAGAACACCTATATACTACTACTAATATATAATAGCCAATTGATACTTTATCGAAATTGTTCATAGAGCAATATAAATGACAAATGTATGTAAATAACCATCTTGAAATGAAGTAGGTTTTTGACTCGGCTTCTAATTCATTTCCAAGAATTCTATTGTGTTTCGTTTGTTTCACGTAATACTTTTATCTCCGTTTTCTCCTCTAGGCCACCTTCAGAAGGGTTCGTTAACAATATTTATGATTTAAGACAGCCGCACCAGAAACATAAGTCACATTGAAATTACGTCTTATTGCTATGGGAATAGAAACGCTAATAACGCATGATCAAAGTGAACGGCATGATGTTCGTATTGATTGACACAGATTTTCACTATCCATTAGATTTATTAGTTGCTCGTGACGTTATCTTGTTCAATATTTGATGACAAACATCTAAAATGAAATTTAGCCTCCCAAGCCAAAGCCATAGTATATGTATTTAAGGCAGTAAGAGGCAGTGAACGCCTTGCACTCACAGCTCTAGGGTTGCGATTACGATCCGTGCGAGTTTCCCTGGATTCATCCGAATTTAGAGATCATCCACGTCTCAGCGGAAATTTCAACCCTTTGGCGATAATGTCGACAAAGGTAGCTTACGATCCACCTATAGGGACGTTTCATAGGTACGTGTAAGCGCGCGCGTGAGACTGTGAAGCGATGTTGACTATCTCATGTAATTGTAAGCACGCACGCATGGCCAGCGCCGCTGGGGCGGCCAGCATACCTGTGAAACCAAACCACCCTAATAGTGAGCGGTTACCGTAGGTATATAGCCTTTTTTCATTGAAGTACAGGAATGGATTAAACGGAGAGTTTTAGTGGATATTCTTATCGAGAAGCTAGGGGAGTCCCAACCACGCCAAACAGGCGGTAGGCGTGTGAAGGACTCGCTCAGACCGTACCTATATCTGGTTCGACAGCTAGAGCGCTAGGAAGATACGGTCCGTAAACAGAATTCCTTCGCATCAAAAAAATTACTTAGCCTATTGACGCTCACTAGTCATATATTATTGGCCGGCAAGTGCCGTAGCTTAGGAATTAATAGTATAGAAGAATGATAACGGCAATGAAGTGAAGCGTCTCATAATAGTGGTGACGAGCGGCGACCGCTAGGAGGGCGTCAATCAATGAAGCCAGCTGCTGAATTACCGTGGCCCGTAAAAAGTCTAGCCACATTAGCGGAGCGGCTTAAGTTATAAGCGACGAGAGAGTGTTACTCGTTCCATACGTATTAGATTGAGATTTATTTATTTCATTTTGACACAATTATACGATAAGTAATTTTAAAATGCAGTTAGAAAACTAAAATAATGTCAAATATAGATGGTATAATAGATTTCATCGAAATGTCATAATATAATTAAAATTTTAAAGGTCTCGATAATAATATAAATGAATACTTAGTGTAAATTGAAAAAATTAAATATATAATTAATTATAAATGTCAAGAAAATTTAAATAAATTCACTTATTAAATAATACATTTTATTTCGCAATTTGGTTTGTAATCCTCTGTCGAACAGGTAACATCTACTATAGTTGTCTTACCCTGGTAACGGGGCCATTGCGAAAAGTGTCTTTTCGCAATGGCCCCGCTAGTTGGCACAGATTAAGAATCATATACCCTGGTGTTTCTACCAACTAACCCGCATGGGGCCCGCGTGATGATATTACGGCCCATCTCCTCATGTGTTGTTTCCATGAGGAATGTGTTCAATGAGGACCCCGGTGGCGTGTTTTATTAACTGAGCACAGATTGGGTAAGTAACATACGCCTTGCTAGTTTTTATAACGGGGTGAATCATGTAATATACTAAGTGTGGTTTCAGCGCTAGCTACGCGCGCGTTCTTACAATTAATAACACGGAGCTACTAACATCGTTCACAGCCACACGCGCGTATATACATCAAAATGACCGTACGTGACCAGGACGTGGTCAGCGTACCTATGAACAAACATCGCTAAAGCCCATTTTCTTAAACGTTTCTGGAAACGTGCTGCTTCTCCTAAAAAGATTTTCTAAGCCAGTTCGATTTAGGACTTTACTAAAACGTCAATGTTCATATATCACATTCGCTACATCTTAACACTCATACCAAACAATTAATAAGAAACAGCTAGTAAGAAGCGTCCGACATGCCGAGTATCGGTCAAGGGGGCAAGCGACAGTTAGCGAGTAGCATGATATACTGCAAGAGCACTCATCCACGCTATAACATGCCATATGTCAAGTATTTAAAGGCCCCTGTTGCAAATCACTGTAAAGAGGCGATTACACCATGTTGTTCAGTTATTCACATGTGCACAGGTCAAATATGTTGATTCTTCCTTGATAATCATGTTGTCATTATTTAAGTCAATATATGAACATGGATTCCAAATCTTTTCACGTTGACGCTAGATTTCAATTATGTTTGGTTTTTCTCAGAGAATTTTACATTATTTCAATAAACTATACCTAAATTGCTAAATTTACTTTATAACGAATTAACATCCAAATTTAAACTAGTAAATTTTACTGTTCCAATTTTTAATATCGCTTAGGACTTCAATGATTTGTTAGTGCCGTAAAAGATTACAATTTCGTTCAAAGATATTTTATTTGACGCGTCTTAAAAGTATTACAAAAACTTTTCGTATTGACATTGAGTGACTGAATAAGTTATCGCTCTTTTTATTTCAATTTATCTGGATTTTACACAAGTAAAGTACTCAAGTTTTTGGAGACTTCAGAAGAAAAAACAGCATTGTATTAGTATCGTTAAAACTTCGACGAACAATATTTTTTATTTTCAGGGTTGCCAATCAATAATGGCAGTCTTTCGTAGTTCATTAGTCACATCTGATATTTATTTCTATTTTATACATTATTTAGTTTACTTTTGAAATGTAAAAATTAAAAACAAACCAAACAGGCACAGGCCAACAACCAAACGGAGTTATTTTTTGTTTTTGCAATCCTGTTTTTAGACTTTAATTAATTTAGACTTTAATTGCGTAAAACATGTCAATATCATTCATTAAAATGAAAGAATGCTAGATTGAACACGAATATTAATGATTGTACCTACAGATTAACATGGAAATTATTTTAAGAAGCAATTAATTGGGCAGCCATTTCATTATTTGGTCAGCAACAAAAAGGTCAACCGAAAAATGATTTGGACAGCAGAATTTGCTGGAGATGTATAAAAACTAGGAAAAGGATCAAGGATCAATTCCTAGGAAATGTATTCTGAGAGGTGTAAGCTTATGGTTATTTTTTATGACCTTTAAAAACAATATTTGTTTCATGTTTTCTCTGCAGCCAAATGGTTTCTTACATAAAGAAACCATTTGGCTGCAGAGAAAACATTTGAGTTGCTTATTGCCAATTATTTTGCTGACCAATTATAAATATATGCTGCCCATAAGTTGCTGTCAAATTAGTTTTTTGCTGACCAATTTTGAAATATTTGCTGCGCATAAGTTGCTGTCCAATTAGTTATTTTAGTTGCCCAATTGTATTTTTTGCTGACCGAAATTGGAATATATTGCTAACCGTTTAAATAACACCTAATTATTTTCCCTAGCCCCATCGCAGGTTAAATAAATACTAAAGAAGACTTGGCCACAGAGTAAAGGCATTGTAAGATATAAACGCAGCTGGATCTTAACATAATGAAAGCGTTATTATCGTAGTCTTTGGAATAATATAATTTTATATTTCACGCTACATAGGCGGTAGACTGCACGTTATTCAATTTGAGGTGCGCAGGCGCAGGCACTTTCATTACGTTAATTCAAGCAATGCGCTGTGTTACTTCACAGGAGAAAATTATAAGAATAGATAATTCTGTAAGCTCATAAAAAATACCATAGAATTTAATAATTTTAAGCGGTTTTTAAATTGCAACCTTGTAAAGTACTTATAAGGTAAAGAATAAAATAAAAATGTAGCGACGAAATTAATGGACGTTGATAACGAACGATTAAAAGAATGGTTGAAAAGAAGAAAACGATTAAAAGAATGGTTGAAAAGAAGAAAACGATTAAAAGAATGGTTGAAAAGAAGAAAACGATTAAAAGAATGGTTGAAGAGAAGAATTGATTGTATTAATTGTCTTCGGGGTTAAATTCGGAGTTCACTGCAGAACCTTTTTTTTTCCAATGCAAACCCCTGTGTTTTTGAGGTCAAATTTAAATAACTATTTCATTGTCACTGCTACAATACCTATCTCAATACCTAGCTCATCGCCTACACAATCACAGACACAGTAGGTACCCAATACGCCCTTAGTCGCCTTTTACGACATTCATTGATTAGATTATTTATATAACCAAAACACCAAAATATACTTCGGAATAGGTAGGTTATATCTAACAATATAGATATAGAAAAATATTGTTCGGAATAACTTATTTCGTACTTCGCAAATGCACGTCCTAGGTTAAAGTAAGTAACTATAGCCCGTAATCAATATGGCCCCAGGTAGCTACGACATAAGTCCCGAGTCGTGTACCTATATCCCGAAGGTAAGTGTACAAGGTAAGTAATAGTGTTGTCTAGTTACGCGCTACTGGCGGTCACGTACCCACCATACCATAATACTGACTCTCCGTGGATTCTGACACTATGACGGGCGGGTTGCGACTCCAACAGAAAAGCTCACACGGCCTGGTAAGACACCTCACAATGTAGATAGTAAGCCACTAGAGGGGTTTTGAGGCAGCTACTAGAATTCTAGCAACAACATGTTATAAATGTTAAGTGTATAGACCCGTGTGGTAGCGGCTCATTAAAATAATACTACCAACTCATCTCTTACCTTGGGTGTTGTAAAATGACTAACGGACTTAGCTGCACAACCATCCAATCCAGCGGCGACAGGCTAACCATCTGTCACGCTGAGTGCAGTCACCGTCACAGTTTTGCCTAGTCTCTGACTAACCCTTAGAGGATTTTATTCGTGATTATATGTATGGTATGTTTGTTATGTTATGTTATTAGAATTATACAATTAAATAACCTAATCAGGGCCCAAAATAAGTGTTGAACGGCTGTTGATCTAGCTTAGACTAGCTCATAACATTCTGTATAAGAACATTTTATACACAAAATCACAGGATGATAGATTTATCCGTAATATAGTAACATCCTCTGGAATATAATTATATACCGGTACATACGAGTATATGCACTATAGAGATTAATTACTATCTTACAAGGTATATCATTTTCTAAGCGACCTTTTTTTCAGTTTTTTAGTTCAGTTTTTGCATGTAGAATGACCCGCATTACACTGCTTAACCTAGTAATTATACTTAAAACACTAATGACTAGATAGAATACAGTTAGTTTTATATCTATGTTCCGGTATATTCCGGTATGTTCCGGTTCTAATGACTTTATATATTGTTTAATTATATATATATAATTTTATTTGGTTAGTTATGTATATGTTTGCATAGATTTGTGTTTTGTATTGTGCACTGGTGTCGCCTCTCTCACATCTTGAGATCTCACACACCTATGACGGGTTGACTGGAAGATATCCATATTAGAGATAAGTCCTTCCTTGTATACTTCTGCTTTTTACACTGTATTTTTTTGTTTATTTGCAATAAAGAGTTTATATATATCTAGGGATATAAATATATTACGGTTATAACTATCTTACTGCGACATGTATACCTATTAACCTATATACCTATAAACATCTACCCAAAGTGGACTCGAAACCAGAAACTGACGCGTTAAAAGTAAAGAGACACAAAGATATAATGTTGCCAAATATTTCTCAGCTTTCCATGCTGACCAACAATACCATCAAGAACGAGCTTATTTGTTGTTAGGCCATTCCTGGGTCAGGCGCAAACCCCGAACTAGTGTCCGACTAAGACACTAGCCCTGAGAACGGCTCGGAGAATTGCTCCGGCAGACCCCGGGTCGCTCCCACGGAGGTTTACGGAGTTTTATTGGGTAGTGCCAATGTTTAGGCGAGTCCCACACACGCCTACCGGCTAGCCACCGGTAGGTACGGCCCGTAAATGGATTCCTCCTCATCAAAAAAAGGCCATACCTGGGTGCAAATAATCCGTTATTTGCCGAACAACATTTAGAGGCATTTTTACATTTATTTATTTACAATACTGTAGAAGTAGGCTTTGCAATCTTATCGTGGGCATTGAGTTTTTAATTGTAATCAATAAGATCGCTATCAAGCCATGGCAATGACAAAAAGTTTCCTTACAGGTCATGGACAATCATGTAAAGGAATCTTTTGTCAATGCCATTATCGTATGATAAAGCTCTATTAAATGCAACGTATTATTCATAAGCAATTTTTTTTTATTAAGAAACTTTAATGACCTTTATTGCAATTTACTTCCTTATTACATTAACTCTCCATGCTTTAGGCATCTAAGGTTCAAAATAGCTTGCCAGATCTCGTGGGCGAAGTCGCTAACATCCCGAGACACCCCGCGGCTGTTTCCAACAAAAGCTTGTCAAACAGTGTACCCTGGTAACTTTCTACCGTTCACCTTCTCTATTTACCGCACGTCTTGCTAATAAAATTTAGATCATATTTTAGCTCTCAGTGCTATAACTATACAATTGTTTCGGATTGTATAGCCGGACTTAAGTTTATACATTTCCGAATGAAAGATTTGGTATAATTTTGAGCAGATTTTTTTTATGTCCCTTACAAATTATATTTAAAGAGTAGGTACCTAAATAATGAATTGCCAAAAATTAAAAAGCAAGGTTTTTAAAAAAATATTAATATGTAGACGCTTTTATATGCTATTCAAACTTACATTTTAACCAACAATATGAGCAAAAACTATATGTATACTATTGTATACCAAACATATTCGTACAATAAAAAACTATACAATCACATTCAAATACACAGTCGTAATGTTGATAGTGTGTGTAGTACTGTGTAGGTACCTATTACGTCTAATTACCTATTAGAGATTTAACACTAGATTACTATCGTAAAAATTATCATTATCTTACAAACATTCCTATCTTTTAATGTAGGTAAAGAATGATAATTACAACAATTTATGCATGTAGATTGTAGAACTATTTTATCGACGTTATCTTACAAAAATATAATAGATTAGCTAAAATGCGTAATTTAGTCATTGTCAACACGCAAGGAGGTGTTTAGCAAGGTTGATGCCACTAATAATATAAAAAATAACTTGATGAAAATTTTCCGGTCCTTTTGTAGCCAGAGATGTTTATGTGAGAAATAATTGGCAATCTCGATTATAAATAACATTTTCCTTTCGCTGAATTTTCCAATAACATAACGTTATATAAAACTTGGTTTACTACACTATCACCTGAGCACCAGGGTTATATGTTCCGTAATGCATAAAAACAAACAAATAACATCCTAAAAATTGTTAACAAGAAAGCTAACTAAATTCGAATGTAAAATTTGGAACTTAAAACCATACCTCACGATTCAAATGAAAATTAATTTTAGTCCGCGTTCCTCTGCTGTGAAGTAAATTTCCGTGTCATTACCTCCGACCCACAAAGCGCCGGCCGCGCTTTATTTCAGCTGTATACAGCGACCCGTCGTCGCTATCCCGGCAGCGCTAATTACGCTGAATCACGATGTCATTATTAACGCGATATGCCACTCAGGAGAATTATGCTTACAACGCATTTTGATCGCCTTTGATTTTATAATGGACAAAGGACGTCACGAACTATTTAAAAAAAGAGATAACCAATTATTGTGATTTTTGAGGGGTTAGCTCACACCGAGACGCGACGATGTGTGAAGAGGCCAATGATTTCGCGACGTCGCGAGGCGCTTAGCTACGTTGCGAGACGCATCGTGAAATCGTAGCTCTTGCATGCCGCGTGTACCGGCGGCGTTGTTCCGCTGCGTCGTGATACGTCGCGCTACGCCGCGAGGAATCTCGGGGCGCAGTGCGGTGTGTTGTAACGTATTCTTAATTGACACAATGAAATTTTTATCTTTTCAACTAGTAAATAAAGTATATTTTAAGTTGCTCTATTAAAATGTGTGCGCATCGTGGCGCCGCGTCGCGTCTCTGTGTGACCTGACTCTAAGTAGAAGAAAAGCCAACTAAAGTTATCAATCTAATCCAGCTTTTTAGGTATTTTTGCGACAGCCTGTGTACCAACAACTCAACTACTCTTCAATTTACATAAAGATTATGCTAGTTCTCGCATCAGCCGTGAGAATCGTTGCCGTCATCATCATCATGTACATTGGGTTTTTCATAGTAAATAAAACTAAAATGTCAAATATTTTTAGATCGAAAATTATGTATTTGTTATCCCTTCAATAGAAAAATGTATTGAAAACCAACGCAATTGCGCTTGTAACTTTCAGTACACTTAAAATAGGTATTACTTAATATGACGGCTCTGTGAAATTAGGTATTAAATTATCATAGAGGCGCCAGAACAGTCGCCTTCCGAAATCGGTGTGCTGATATCAAAGTGACAGATACAATCTAGGAATTTATTAGCCTTCGGGACATTCCAAGGTAGCATTAAATAACACAGCTTAGGCACTGTTGATTGAGAAAAACGGCACTACTCGAACCGACAACTACTTGAGTTGTCGGTTTCATTCCTATTCGAACATCCTTAGATAAGATGCATTTTTAATCGTCAATATACCCACAAAGCAAAACATTAATATTTCCTCCAGGTCTGCTACCACGAGAAATATTTCTTCCGTAATTAACTACGCATGATCCGAAAAAGAACCGACCATCGACTAAACTTCGTCGGCTATACAAAAACTGATTTCTTTTCAAAGAACCTACATAACAAGGAACAAACGCAATTAATATAAGTATTTGTATAACCAATAAAATATTTTACTTTTCGAAGTAAACCTTCAGAACACTGCAAGCTCTGTTTAGCTGCGAAATTAAATAGAAGTGCCATTTGATTTAACAGTATCTCGATCGGTGACACTAACGACTATAGTTTAAAAGACTAATTTGCTCTAACACTGCTCAAAGTCACTGACGCTCAAACACTCACGTGCAGTAAAGTGTCTTAGCTCTGAGATAACCTACTGTTAAAGTGTCGGGACCCTACAAGCTTTGCCGGCTAAATAAAACCTTTAGATAGGCTAGTCTAAGGTACAATCCCTCCTAAGGTTTAAGTTTGTCTTCAACAATAAGGGGAATGACCTCTAATGGACTCTTCTTCGAACCATATTCCATCAATTCTATCTTGCCCAGTGGGATAATTTCCCAGGAAATTAAAGTTTGATATTGACGAGGGCTACTGCTAAAATAGCAGACGCAGAGCACCCGCTGAGCCTTTTGCCCTATAGCCTTTTAAGCCAGTAAAACCATTTCCATGTAATGTCCCAAAATATTCAAATAGTTATGTCTGTTTTGTGGTAAACTATGTATTTAGAAATTATTATTTTAAGTCAGCACATTAAAATGCAACGACAGACTAATAATCTAGCAAAGCCGTCTAGAGCTTTTGAATAAAGTTAGACTAGTCTGCATGGAAATCATTTATATGTATATTATCTTAGTTAATTTTTTCGACCCGCGTGTTGACGATTATTACTTCTCTGTATGATTTTCATCTAAGTTTTAAGTGGCTTTCTAGGTAAAAATGGGCCAACATTTTCAAATGAAATATTAAATGCTTTTGATTAATTATATCGTTTTTATTCAATGGTTATTAATTATCAGTAGAACAATAAAATGTCCATATGAATGTACTTGGTGATCGTAAATAAGGTCGTAATGTAATTTAACTAGTATTTTACTGCGCTACGAATGATTATTGAATTGGTGGTTCATAAAATGCATTCTAATACCGATAATAACCGCTTTAATAAATAGAACATTAAACATGTAACAGATATCATTCTTTACTAGAGATACCCACTGCTGTGCATATACCTCCTCTAAAAAGAGTGTTCACACAGACGGCGGCGCGGAGAGGACGGAGCGGGTTCTCTACAATACCTCTAGTTCCACGCAGTTTGCGGAAAAAATGTAAAGAGAAAACACAATCGGAACCGACAGGCTGCCTGAGCACAGAAGAGTACGTCTAAGTGGCAGCCGATGGGCCACTCTTATTATTTTACACTATGTGCGTTAGCGTTCCGAATAATGAAAGAAGTGAATTGTAAAAAGAAACCTTATTGCAAAGATTCAAAGCACTATTTTAAACGTGATAAAAAATGCTCTTCTCTCCGAGCCAGTCTGTGTGACCAAACCGAACGGTTGGTCTTGGTGACTTCTTGCTATGTTGTTCTTCTTATGATGGGGGCTGAGAATAATCAGAGAATTTTGGGATGGGATACCCACATTCCTACCTATCTATCATCGTGCCGTCCAGAGACGCCCACTGATGGACGTAGGCCTCCCCAAGCGTCTGCGCAATGATCGGTCCAGCGCCGCCCGCATCTTGTGACTGCCCGCGACCTTCACCAGATTGCCGGTCCACCTCGTGGGCGGCCTGTCTGTCAACGTTGCGCCTCCTAGTACATAACTAACTACCTTTGGGTAACTTAATTACGTTTCAACCCATACACTCTAAACTCTAACTCTCAATCTAAACAAAAGATTCTAACCAAAAACATCACAACCTCAACAAACTTCCATACTTATATTTGTTCTTTGATATTGAACTTGTAATACGTAAAACAATACTCCATTTTATCTATCCTACTAGGATAGTAGAGATAAAGGGATTAAGAGAGAATTATTGCTCATGTTTGCCTACGACAAATATTTTGTACATTTTGTATTACGTTATAAATTCATAATTTTATCATAATCAAGATACCGTAGTGATAATACTTTTTTTTGTAAAAGGCCTCATAGAACCCTTTTATCGTGTAATTTTGTAATAATAATATCCTCAGACATTCACACCTATCAACTCGTCCCATTTTTAACAACTACTCGTAAACGCTTGTGTTACGGATACTAGATGACGGACAAATATATATTTAATAGATAAATACATATAATTATTCAGAATATACATAATATAATACATATATAATGAACATCCAAGACTGGAGAACAAATGTCTGAAAAATCATCACCTAAACACTTGCCTCCACTAGGGATCCACTAGGGCCCAGGACATCTCGACATGGCGACGCCTTGAGACCGACGACGTGCAGACCACTCGACCACAGAGGTCGTCAACAATGATATATTTTAGAACAATGTTTAATTTGGAAGCAGTTTTTTCATTAATGATAAACAAATAAGGTTATATATCTTCACTTGCCAACAAGAACCACTTATTAATATTATAATAAAAATACGTTTTCACACCTTTATCCCAGTAATCTGGTCCTATTATACTCGTCCACTGCAGGCTGCCGGACCACTCTAGCCAACCTATGAATTTAGTTACAAATATTTAGTTTAAAGCAAAAAAATCTAACAGGTTTTGGTGTCGTCTAACCACATTATGGACAAAATTCCTTTTACAGGATACATCCATTGTACAATTTACGCATCTCGAGTTCTTATTCAGAGATAAAAAGTGATTTAAAAATATCATCTCTGAGTTTTACGACCTGAAAACTGTCAGAGCCTATCTTAAAGACACGGAGTGCCGGGCTATTAAGATGTCTATCCGTATTACCTTTATGATGCTTAGGGAAGATTTGTCACTTAGAATTAGCTACACTTTACCGTTTTCAACCCGCGGGCATGTCTCGACGCTAACGTGGCACGTTTTATTAGTACTGTTAGATAACTTGTGATCATTACACATTATGTCTGTACGAGCAGTACATTGTTATACATTATTCGCAATAATTAGTTAATGCTGACGCCTGAGATTCTGCGGCGACCTAATTGCCAATTTAATTTTTAGTGCAATAAAACTACTTGTGAAGAACGGTTCCTTTTACATTGCCCTTTTACATACATAGTGCGCTTAGGGAAACAACAAATCCCCACATTTCTCACATATACTCTACAAACTACTACGGGAACATCTGGGCCCGTACATTGGTCCTTCGAGGAAGAGTGTGATTGTGCGAAGACTGTGATAACGAACCGGTCTCCTGGCCTCCCACCAGCAGGTGTCACCAGGTAGATTGAGGAGGCGCACATAATATCGTAGAGTTTACTCAATTGCATTCGAACCAGAACTTTCGTGAAACACAGTTCTAACATTAAGCTGTTGGCGTCAACAAGTACTATGGCAGCTCTCCTACATCGACAAGATTTAATAGTAATTGCGGACATTATTAACTTCAAATCAAATAGTGGTCAAGCTTTTGTGGAGACTAGATTGCAATTGCACGAGCTTTTGTCCACGGCTCTGTTTTCTCTCCCTGCAAACTTTGTCCTTTGGACCTTTGGGAAGCATCGTCGTCCTCAGCTTATACTATACACAGCCTGAAGAGTATGGGCCGTAACACCACCACGCTGACTCAATGAGGGTTGGTACTAGAAACGGTTGCAATAGCGACCGGGACCAACGGCTTTACGTGCCTGAGTTCAAGATCGCAAAGTTTTGATAACCTATCCAAGACCTGATCAAGGCGAAGGTTCGATATCGAAAGCCAAAGAGTACTAACCACTACGCTTTTCAAGCAATGGATCAAATGTGTGAGTCATGGAGAGAAGGAAAGAATAGGGCGTTGAGCAAACTCATAAAAGAGGAGGACATGTTGTGCTGATCATACTTAAGGAGAAAGCGGGAAAAAGAGAAATTATGGATCCATGTTTCATATCTTGTGGAGTTAAATTATGGACAATCTTTTCATTGTTCTATTTAAAAAATAGTAGAGTTTCATGTGTTAGATATATTTTAGAATTTACGAGAACAATAACCATTGTATCATATCCATGGTAGTTTCTCAAACAATTAACAGTCAAGGATCTGTAGGAGGCCCATCATCCTATCGGGCCCAATGAAATAAGTACAAACTATTGGCTTTCCCGACGCCCACGTGAGAGAGGCGTTGCTACTAATTCCTGCGAGGGCGACGAGAAATTGTCGTCAAATTGTCGTTTCCTGAACGCTGATTGCATCGCTCCCTCTTTCCGTTCCAGCCGTTGTTTATTTGCTGCTAGTTGATTAGTTCCCTAGGAGGTGAATAATTCAACTAAAACGTTTGGCGACGGTCCAGCTCAGATGCATATTAATATGTGTCGTAAATTGGGAACTCGGATCGTTGCCGGAAGTTGAAATGTGTACCTAGTTAGCCATTGCAGATGAAAGCTTCAGCCAATTTCATTAACGATAATTCGAACTGAATGATTAGTATCATACTGTATTGAATGAAACTTTTGGTTTAAAATTTAGTTCCCAAGGTGGTCCAGGTGCACCCTAGGGATCCACGGGAAACTCGACGACGGCTTGTTGTCTTCACATCTTCACAGTTTTGTCGAGTTTTGGGAATATGGTAGAAATGTAGCTGCAGTGTCCACCGGAACCAAATACATTTTGAAAGTGGTATTTGAGAAAAATAAGTCTGGGAACCTCTGTTCAGATTTTCATAATCCTATCCTACGTGTTAAAACTTGTAATTTTGAACTTTTTGAATTTTAAAAAGCTGGTCTACTTGGTTCTAACTCGTCTAGTCTATATACGTCTCACAACTGGGCATAAGCTTCCTTGTGGAGAAACACATGAAGGGTACGGGCTACGCAGGCCCAATGCGGGTTGGTGGGGTAGAAACGATTATAATAGCGACCGGGACCAACGGATTAACGTGCTTTTCAAAGCTCGGAGGAGATCGAGATCACAATGTTTTGGTCACTCATCTACGGCCTAACTACCTACACCACATGGCAAAGGTAGCTTTGTTTTCGCTCCTCCTGAAGGCTTAGCACGGGCCGGAGAGAAAAAGTCCCCGGAGACAAAAATCGTCATTGCCTCTCGCTTCCGCGCGAACGAAGAAGCGAGAGGCAATGACGATTTTTGTCTCCGGGGACTTATTCTCTCCGGCCCGTGCTAGGCCTACTGGTTCTAACTGCTAACACAACTTTTGCTCCCACCAATGCGCGTAGTTAACAAAGGTACACCTCATACGTTTATTTCGTGTAGTAGTTGCCTACTATAATGACGAGGCTCTAATAATAACATACGTAAAACTTGACGACCTCCGTGGTCGAGTGGTCTGTACGCCGGTCTCAAGGCGCCGCCATCTCGAGAGGTCCTTGGGTTCTATCCCCAGTGGAGGCAAGTGTTTGCGTGATGAATTTTCAGACATTTGTTCTCAAGTCTTGGATGTTCATTATATATGTATAATATTATGTATATTCTGAATAATTATGTGTATTTATCTATTAAATATATTTGTCCGTCATCTAGTATCCGTAACACAAGCAGCATTTAGTTGCTTAAAATGGGACTAGTTGATAGGTGTAAATGTCTGAGGATATTTATTATTTATTATTATTTATAAAATCACGCCTGTAATCCCCGTAGGGGTAGACAGAATCCAAGGAGGATTGTTTTCCTTAAGACCACATTTAGCCATACGAAAATTGGGTTTGGTCAGATGAAAAATCGTGGAAGAGCAGTACCAAGTGGCTAGCTCATCGCCTACACAATAACAGACCCAGTACTTAATACGCCCTTAGTCGCCTTTTACGACATACTAGGCAAGAAAAGCAGTTGGTACATTCTTTTTCATTCTTTCTTTTCTTTTTCTAATAATTAAAATGCAAATAAACAGTTACAAAGTTTCCAAAGCATCGTAGTCCTGCAGAACGTAACATAATCCGGTCTAGGTAGGCTATGTTACGCGTTATTTCTTTTTTTATCTTCTACAAATCCCTCTCAAGGTTACTTATCTAATTTGGCTGGTGTTATATCACAAGTATTCTTACGCAGCACAGGAGAGGAGTCTCAAGACACAAAATCGCAGCCCTCAGCACAAATATCATCAATAGCCCTACAAATTTTCCCAGTTCAAGATTTTCAGGACCTTTTTTCTTAAACTCATGTTAATTTTGTTGCTAACAACAAGCAAGCTTGTTCCAAATTGACGATAGAATTCATACGGGATACATGCATTATTTGATTTGATATTTGCAAATGAGCTAGGAATTGAATGCAATATAGCGGGGAAAATGCTAAGAATGGACCTGCGGATATTGAGTGTGTAAAGGGTAACATAAGAAAGACGGCTAACTTCTCATCTTCCTTTAAATGCACTTAGTAGAAGCACGAACACTCAACTAAAAATACACATACATTCATATATGTATGTCTGTATTACATGTCGAAACTATTACGGGGAGTGTTCAGAGTAATTGTTCGGACTCATACCAGTCGCTGCTTTCCGTTGTCGAATCTCGCGACGCCTAATTCCCATTATAGTCTCGGTGGTTGGCTGTGCACTACCTAGCGTTTGGGGTCATTTTCTGCCAGCACATCCAAACTGTTGAATCAATTGTCGCCAGCAGTATTTCTGGACCGACACGAACTTCAGTCGTTCATGAAAAAAAAGTACTTATTCCTAAAAGGCCGGCAACACGTCTGCAGTTCCTCAGGTGTAGCAGATGTCTATAGGCGATGGTGATCCCTTTCCATCAGGTGAACCGTCTGCCAATTTGCCTGCTCTTATATAAAAAAATATATGTACTTACACTATATGTAAAATATAAGTCATATTAACAGGGCAGCCTCACTTCCCACCTCACGTTGCAATACACCAAAAAATTTGGACAATAGCATTCCATAGCTATAGCAACGACTTGTTCAATCCAAGAAAAAGGCCCTAAAAAGTTCTCGAAGTCACGACCACGGCAGACAGCGCTGACCGTCATTACATCTAAGTACCAGCGACCTTGCACGATGTGATAATCTGCGATCAACCACCGCTCGAGATCGAACGTAACGGGACCGCCGACGTGCGCCGGCGCAAAGGAAATCTGGGTGCACGTGCACGTTCTTTTATAAACAGAATTGAGGATTAAAAAAGAGATCGTTGTGTGTGTTTAAAGTAGGCATGCTTAAACAGTTGATAAATGTTTGAAAATCCAGATTTGCTATCAATGTAATATCGCCCAGCACCGTAGCTTTTGGAATATACCTACCAATACCTTATTTACATCCATGTCTGTGCGAATATGTCATATGTATCAAGATCGACCTAAGAAACGTTCTGAGTTACAATGAAATAATTTTTAAAATCAGATTATTTCGAGTAGTACCGGAGACCTGAAACATCGGCCTCACAAACCTTAGAAAAGAAAGAAACCAGAAATAAGGGACCTGTTTTATATCAACCTTATATCATCGTCGTCGTCCTCTTTGTGTGTATTTCCTGTTCTTTACCTCGTAATAGTATAAGTAGACAGATTAGAATACAATAAAATACTAATATCCTCTTAAGATAAGCTAACCATAATCTGGTTTAAAACGATAAATGTTATCTCAATAATAGTCGTCCACGAATGGACATAAGTCTCTTCGTGCTAATTAATGGTCTCAATTTTCAACCTTCTAATATCCGCAGGGTATAACGTAGAGGAGTTAGGCGATTAACATACTGAAACGCAGGACGCAGCCTAATACGTGAATGACTTCTTTTCTGACTTTGTAGTTTTTTTTACAGGTAAGCTCTTGGCCTTCATCTCACCTGATGGTAAGTGACTGAGCTTCACCTGTTATCCTCAACGACTGAGGAACTGGAAAAAACAACCGGAAAAAACATTGATATTATTAGGTAAGACAGTGGTAGCTAGCCAGGCGGGCTTAGAAGCCTTACCACCCACCAAACCGAGCAGAAAAACTTCTGCCCCGTGGGGAATCGAACCCGGACCTCCCGATCAACACCCGGTGGTGTGAACCACTAGACCAGAGAGGCGGTCAAACGCGGGCGCATTCATGTGCAACCTACCAGCGTTCACTCTCATCTGGCAACGCTGTGTTCGTGCCAGTGTAAGAATCGCCTTATGTTTACAGACATAATTCCTTCCTCATAAATAAGGAGAGCGCCGGCGCTATTTTATAATAAATGTCCAAACAGCTAAAACGGGGCTAGCTATCAAATAGATAACTGGGTAACTGTAGTGTCATGTCTTAGGTGTGATAACGCGGGCAGGATGCATAGCCTGCCAGATTAACAGGATCCAGATAGCAAGCGATGTAACTGTCAGACTCAAACCAAGAACACGAAACGTAGTTTTTGTCGGGAGTATATTTCATAATTCATAATAAAATATCTGCGTAGACGCTCCGTAGATTTTATCTCTGTTTCTGTTATTGCTTTTGGAGTTAGGAATTTTGTTATTGTAAACAAAACTATTAAATAGACTTTGATTAGTAAGATTTTAAGAATCGTCTTCTAGTTATGAAAGAATTCTTTAAATAGTTCTTTAGACTGGTTCACTGCTGGATTGTCAAAACTCGAAAGTCCCTACTTTTTGCAAGCACTGCATTTGCAAATTGGAATCGCGAAGGGAAAAGTTGATCAGATTTTTTTTCATTTTAAATTCAGACGCTACTAGAAGTCTAAAACGTGTCTAATATTTGGTTGGTAGACTTCAATTGAACAAAGTAACTTTTGAAACGGAAAAATCCATTGTAACTAATATACTCGACTTCTTGGTAATAAAATTATTAACAATGTACCAAAATCTGATCAATCACATTTTTTTTTGTTTCCATCAAATTAGTAATTTGTAATCTATGATAATGTCTGCGAGCTTAGGTACTTATTAGGTGATAAGCAGCGGTAATGATCTTGTATTGGATAATGCAATCAATGTGATCCATTAATTTTTATAAACCTATACAGTCTCAGTATTGTTAAGCCCATAAGCGTCGGAATTTTTGTAGGATAAGGTACTACCTAAATAGGGTATTTTTTTATAATCATGTAAGAAGTCTGAAAGTCGTTTCACTTAACTCCTGAACTACCTACTAAAAAGAAAAAGCCAATAGATGTTTTTTATAGCGATAGGTTTCACAATGTCTAGAAAATTAGAATTAAAAGCTCTGGTTAAAAAAATATTTGATTTAAAATGAACAAAAGTGAGGTATTCCTAAAGTCTACTTAAAAAATAAATATTTTATAGTGAACATATTGTTTCCCCAAAAACCGACTTCCTGTTTTTGTAGTTAACTTTTAAAAAATATAGAGGACCAGCTGGTACGCATGTATAGCTGTCTAAATAGTAGGAGCTGTTCGATATGATATTTATCATGCTTTTATCACGCCCAATTGCCAAATGCCACAGTACTTTGACAATTAAACGTGATAAAAACCTGATTAATATCATATTGCGGTGTTCATGCTAAGAGGGCTGGTACGGCACCAAAACATACCTATTCCTTCAGCTACTCCCTCCTACATGTTAATTTTTTGTCAATAACTCCTCTTGGAATTTTTGTATGATATGCCTGTATTTGTATTTTAACCCACAGCTTTTGTAAACGTAAATGTAGTTTGATATACATACATACATATAATCACGAATATTATCCCCTAAGGGTTAGTCAGAGACTAGGCAAAAGCACCGCAAAAGCAATCCATTGCCATAGTCCGCGCTTCACCAAGCAGTGAATGTACATGTGCTCAGCGTGACAGGTGGCGAGCCCGTCGCCGTTATAAGCTATTGGATGGTTGTGTAGTTCTTTGCGACACCTAAAGGAAGAGATGGGTTGGTAGAATTCTTTTAATGAGCCGCTACCAAACGAATCTAATATAATATCATAATCATCATAATCTGATATCTATGTAGGTAATCCGGCCAGTAAAAAAATACCGAAAAGTACGCCGCGAGTTGGTAGAGTTTTATAACAGTTTTGTTATACTGGTTGTAGAATAATAAATTGGTTAGTAAAGTTTCTTAAGTGGCAGCATGGGTTCTAAAGAAAGGTAAAAAGTTTTAAGGGTAATTTTCGTGCGAAGAATGTGAAGATTGTCAATAAATTATGAGACGCACTTGCTCGATTGTCAACCTAATGGTTCAAAAAGTATGTAGAATTCCCCAAAATCTCCATACAAAAAACCAATTTCATAGGTAAGGACCTAATAAATAAATATCGTCAGACATTCACACCTATCAACTAGTCCCATTTTAAGCAACTAAATGCAAATACTAAATATAATTTTCTAAAACTTTAAATCGGTTCGTGATATTAGTTTGTGCAAAATATTTATTTTGCCCAGGTAAGCATCGACCTAATTCTATAACATAATTATTGTAGCCCTTATTACCTTCGTAATTAGATTTAGGCGACTAATGGATTAGAGAGCACGCAGAAAGACAGCCATAGAAAATGGCACAAAACAACACGAGTGCCAAGTATGTCGACCGATGGAATGTATGGTTATAAAGAATTCTATTCACGTAAATACCTTGTGTGAACGAGCATCTGAACATAGGATTGTTCATTCATTCGTTCAAAATTATATTACTTTCATGTATTTTAGCTTTCATTGTTGAAATATCATTTTGCTACATTTGAAAAAGCGTCAGATGTACAGTCGATTCCAAAAACATGTAACCACTTTCGACAGCAAATTACTTTTATAAAAACGAAGTAAAGATTGTCATCTCTAAAATATGTATACATGTTTATGAACTCGACTGTACCTATACAATTCTTGAGTGAACAGCAACAAAGGTACCTACTGAAGAATTCTCAATACTTTTTCATTCAGGTTTGATTCCACTTAATTATTTGTTTGCTGAAGCCTCGGCTGAAGCCCACTCGTGTTATTGGTATTTCAATACGAAACAAAGGCGTCTAGTTCTAATTGTGACTTCGAAACTGAGTCTAGACAACTCGGAATACTAAGATTAACTTGCCATAAAGGTGATTGTAATTCAGTATATTTTAAAAAAAAAAGTCAGTTCTTGTAAACATATGACAAGATTTTAAATGAACGTTGATGGATTTTAAATGAGAGGAAGACCATAGTTCAATCCAAGGTACTGAGAAGGTGTGGATTTTGAAATGGGAAGAAAAGAAACCAAGTGGATGATAAGGGGACGAGTGATAGAGAAGAATGGAAGAAGACATGTTATGCGGACGCTGCTTAAATTGGGAATAGGACAGGAAGAAGAACAAATCAACAACACAACATATCATCATGCCTTTTTCCCCGAAGGGGTAGGCAGAGGTGAGGTTAACACCTACATTTCGTCAGACATGTTATGTCCCCATGTGACAGGTGGCGAGCCTGTTGCCATGCACCGGGCACAATGTGAGGCAAGCAATATTCACAAAACTGTATATAAGTTTTATTCAACTCAGTGTGGTACAGTCGGTAGGATCGAGCAAAATCGAGATGACTAAACTGGCCAACGATTATTAGTTATCTGGGTTTATCGGACATGTCTGTGCCCTTATATATCTAGTAAAGTTATATTTCTAAGTGGCTATGCGGTCGAGGTTTTTGTTTTTATTTCGCACAGTACCGTAAAATATATAAACTAACCGCAAGTCATTTCCCATGGTTCTACTGGATCATTACTAAATTCTTGATCTACATTTTGAGATCACTATAAAATGTACAGCTACTAGGGCCGATTCCGTTGTCACAAACTAGACTAAACTAATGTATGTATCTATCCTTTTCTAACTTTAAGGAGAAGAAAGGGATAGATACACAATATAGTTTAGTTTAGTCTAGTTTGTGACAACGGAATCGGCCCTACTATCTCTCAAAATAACAAGTGTGCCTATCTATTTATCTGTAGTACAAAAAAAAACATCCCTTCGTACCAACGAACTATATCTGTGATAGGTACCAACCTAATTAACATTACCGAAACAGAAATTCATTGCTTTGATTCTGAGGAAAAAAAGAACTACAATGAATTGAAAACCTACCTAGCTTGCTTTGTGTTCATTCAATATTTTCTTATTTATCTATACGCTATCGTTCCACTAATTGATCAGCTTTCTTATGTGTATTAGAGCAGTTAATGTAATAAGTACATATCCGCGAACCTATTTCACTATTTATTCAAATTGGTATCTTGGCTACAACTTTTTAATGGAATCTTTACAAACATGCTTACAAGCTTACAAGCACTTATGAAATCGGCAAAAGAGTTGCACGCCATTTTAAGCTATAATTTAACGACTTTAATTTGGTGTTCGAGTGTTTAAAGCAATATTTATTCAAGCGGCTTTGGCGGGCGGGAGTGCTTATCATTTAAACAAACACGAACACCGTCGAAAGTGGGTGACGCAGTAGAAACAAAAGCTTTATTAGTGCACAGCACAGCTCGAATGCACGTGTTTGTATTATTCCGGTTCATAATATTTTCTATTTTCTTCATTCATATTCATAGAAACTAAATGCTAGCCGGCTTCGCCCTCGTGTCGTCGATATCATTCAGTCACCGCGCCGCGCGCCGCTCCGTTCTCCAATCCATTCGTTCACTAGTCTCGCTTGATAACTGCGTGTAAGTGGACGTGCGTGTCCCGCTTTATGTAATCGCTCGCGTATAGCGTTTCGGACGACTCGTTTAAAATTAACGCGATTAAAAACGCTTCGGCAAGTGCTTTTGTGTGAAACTAAAGTGGATTTATTTTATTGTGTGTAAATCTTATACCCATATTGTGTGTGTGTGAAACGAAATTATTCCGGTTTTTGTGCCCTCTGAATTTGGATTTTTCATCTATCGGGTTTTTGTGGTAAGATTATTAAATTTTGGTAAAAAAGGTTTAAATGTTATTACTCTGAACAATAGCTAAGGCATTGCGTAGACGCTTGTGGTGGAACGTGATTTCCTTATCTCAAATGTAGAGAATGAGTTTTTAAATCACACTCATTGCCTACCCGCAAGTCCAACCAATGGTTTATTACAAAGTATTACGTATACGTGTTGTAAAATACGTTAATAATAAAATAACCATCTTATTTAACTTACTTAATAAAATACCCGTCCTTTCGAGACACATGATAACAAAATTATCTGAGTAATCATTTTTTTCAATATAGCAGTCTCACCTATTGAACAATTAGCACATTAATCGCGATATGATAAGACTCATTTTACCTTATCTAATACATTGCCTATTGAACGTGAAAACTTGTGCACAACCCACGAGTAAAAATAAAGAAGTGTGTCATTTTGTTTCGAGTTCCAAATCCTTAATAGTTAGTTTGTTATAAAATTATTTCGTATAGTATCATCAACAATAATAAACAGGAAAATTTATTAATTAAAGAAAAATACAAAAAATCTTAATCATAATAACATCCGTGACTGCAAATGATATTTTCATTGCCAGATAGATAGTTAAATGTTTAGAAATGACATTTTGATTTTGTGGTAGTTAAATGTTATCTCTTTGAGGTGGAAAGATATCTTTTTGTGGTGCCTATTCCAGCCCTGACTTGGCAGTGACGCCCAACACCGCAACAGCGGCTATTTATTTATTAATTATTCGGATTTCTGTTTAGATAGTTTGAATTAGAACAATAATTGTCACTTTGCTTTACCTTAATATCCCAAACTTTTACGTCAAGCATAACAGTTCTTCTAGTTACGTGCAAAATTAAGAGTTGTTTCATAGGTACGCTCGACGCCAGCGCCGCCGCGCGCCGGCCACGCGCGCGCTCGAGCCCTTATTCGCGAAGGGGTAGACAGAGGTGTTAATAGCACACACATTTAGCGGAGCCTGTTGCCATGCACTAAAAATTGTCTTAAAGACATAATAATATATAAACTTATCATGTTTAGGTTCAAAAGTGATAAAGCTTAGCTTATTTTAAAGCTAATATTTTTTAAAGATTCTGATTTCGTCTATTATTATTGCATCCAATAAATAAACTTCTCGTTTCGTTAGTTAGCAAAACCTAAAAATAATCAAACGAAGCCAATGCTTAACTTTTGTATTTGGGTATATAACTTTCAGAGTTTCGTAAAAGAATTTGAATTAGAGTAGAAATAGATTTGTTGTAATCCTTAGAACCTATGAATTTCTACTCTTAATAGCAGATTGCGCGTTTAGAATCATGCCTATTCAAGAAAACTTGTTAAGTAAAAGAAAATAATAACACTTATTTATCCGTGCGAGTAGTACGAATAAATATGTCTTATCTCAATAATTGTCTGAATTTAAAATCCACATATTATTTCTATATCTGAAATATAATTTTAAGCATGTTAAGCAAATATTATTATCTTTGGATTTGTCGTTGTAACTGAAAAAAAATTAGTATGGAAAATGCAGAATTCCCAAAAATCTCCATACAAAACACCAATTTCATAGGGAAGGACCTAATATAATAGATATTATTAGATTCAAGCATGTAAAGTGCTACCTACCAGTACCTACTAACCTATAGAGCAAAAGTGTTGTATCCAAACTGATGAAATCAAAATCAAAATGTTTTTATAAGCCTACGAAAGGCTATTACTGCATTTAAAATCATCGTAAAAATAACAAAAAGGCGCTATCGCGAACGCTTGTAGCAAGAATATTGACAGCGTTGAAACAGCGAATGCAATACCCAACCTTTAACTATTGAGCTTATTTTATTACAACTGTTATACACATTCCCAATTTCAATTTGGCTAGCGTGGTGGTGTTATGGCCCATACTCCTCATGTGGAAGGCCAGTGCCCGCCAGTGGGACGTATACAAGCTGAGGCCGACTGTATACACAATAGTTACACGGCATTAACTCTTATCAACATTGAACTGCATAGAAGCCTTAGAGTATTCGCGATAACATATTAGCAATTCTGATCGCCTTCAAAGATTAATCAAATATTCCGATAACTTTCGTGGATTCGCGAATCATTTCCATTGATTGTAGTTGACATTGGATGACGCCATCTTGCCGCCTCATTTCTTTTGAAGGACGTCTTAATTAACATCTCGTTATCATAATGTAAATCTGGTTTTAGAGTCATGCAAAAGAACTAATCTGAATATCAATATCACTCGCCAAGGCTGAAAATAAGGCTAAAAAAATCTAATGTTTAGTTGTTGCATTAATGTTGATAGTGAACAACAGGTACTTAGGTACTTTAATTTCGAAACAACGAAAAATGTTAATAGATTACGGTTGTATGTGATTAGATTTTTATTAACGGGTTGTTTTCTCGCCGGGAACATCGTCTCTTTTGTCCCTGATTGACCTGCGGGAGAAATAAAGTCATAGACAAGGGTCACACAAAAGAAGAGAACTTATAAACAAAAGTTAACTGGCTGTTAGGTCTTATTCAAAAGAATTCGTGCAAATATAGAAAACCATTAACCTGTCATTAGACAAGTGATTTTAGGTTCGGTACACTACAGCTTCGCAAACAGCTACAAATTAATTTAATTGCAATTATTCCAAATGTGAATGTTACAAGAAACCGCCAACTAAAACTGTTTCAATGAGAATCTGACCTGTAACCCAATGAGAATATCTCTCGTGTTCTCGTGGTCAAGATTCCTAGGCATCTGTTGGCCAATTGCTTTCACAATTTTGATGGATGGATGGATATAACGTTATATGGATGGATGAATTTATATTCACACATTAAACGTTGTAAAAATATTTGGACACAATATTTTTACAATGTTTTGAATTAGAATTCAGTAATTCACCAAGTCAATAATTAAAAATGACTAACTAAAAAGAAAAAAATTCGATGTGTTGTTAACTTTACGATTGATTTTGTGTTTTTATCATTTGATTTTCAAATGAGGCATTAAAATTGTTCAAAATGGCTTTAGGTACCTAGCTAACACGATTTTCTTTGCCAAATAAATGTTATTCAACATTTGCCCTTGTTGAATAACATTTATTTAAAAAATAGACTTAAGTAACGTAAAATAGCAACGTATTAATTAACTAATCTACAAATGTGTTCGTAAGAGCTTTAATGTTGTCATTAAACTATGTACACGAAATATACTTTGAAGCCTGTCAATCGTCAGAAAACCAGACACAACAGGAACATCTCTTGTTTGAGAGCACCGGTGTTCGCGCTGACACTGAAGGGTGAACATTTACTAGAAAATCGTTGTTCATTTACTCTAAAAACGTTCATTCACTGGTGTTTTGGCGTATTATTGATCATTTAAATTTAAATCGATCATTATGTTTAAAAAATTTACTTTACATACGGAAACTAGAGTTTTAGTTAAAAAACACTCGAGCTTGGAGTACATTCTATAGCATCTCTTTTAAATTATTTTTTTAAGATAAAAATTTCGTTCTCTTGGTACACACCCTACCTACATCATGTTTGTGATCATGTATTCGCGTCATATCTATTCCGTACGTCAACCTGACATATTGCGATGCGCTGCCGGCGATTTATTTAATACGAAACGGAACGAATTGATAAAGCAGGCGTCCCCGGGCGGTGTTGTGACGGGGCGCGAATGGGGATAGTGGGAATGCGCGTGCGACGATCCCGGCGTAGATTTACGTACAGTCACGAGTACAAATATAATAACCATTTTAGTACTTTGTCGTTGACATCACTAGTGACTAGTGCCAGGAGAGTAAATATTTTACTAAACCACAGATATAAATTTACTTAGATTTAATTTAGATGACGCCAGTGCATGTACTGCGAGTGTTTGAAAACCCCGACCAAACGTCGGGGTTGGCCGCTGATAACTAGTCTGCGGTTCCGAACGGCAGCAAAAACTAAAAAAAATCATTCAGTGTGGACCTCCCGTCTCAAAATTACGGCTGTGAAGTCACAGTAGACTGAAAAAGTTTACACACACTTGGTTTCAATGAAAATCGTTACACTTGCGTTTTCTATGTAGATACTGCTACTTACTACGACTAAAACCTGGAGGAGCTCGGTGGCGTAGTGGTCAGTGCGCTTTGGCTTCAATCGAAAACAAAGCTACCTTCGCCATTTTCAGGCCGTGGATGGGTGACCAAGACTTTGTGATCTCGAGCTCCTCCGTGCTTCGGAAGGCACGTTAAGCCGTTGGTCCCGGTGGCATTTGTGACCGTTTCTACCCACCAACCCGCATTGGACCAGCGTGGTGGTGTTACGGCCCATACTCCTCATGTGTTTCTCCATGAGGAAGGCCTGTCCCAGCATTGGGCCGTATATAGGCTGATGATGAAAACCTTAGGGTGACAAGGTACTAAAATGGGTACATCTTTCTTC
The DNA here is from genome assembly GCA_910589355.1 of Parapoynx stratiotata. Lineage (NCBI taxonomy): Eukaryota > Metazoa > Arthropoda > Insecta > Lepidoptera > Crambidae > Parapoynx > Parapoynx stratiotata. The sequence continues at coordinate 15,257,637 of OU342460.1, read as the reverse complement.
TCGTGACTGTACACATGTCCACAAGCACCGACTACGCATGTTGATCTAACCGTTTCTATTCCCTATGTAACAGGGGTTATTTTCGTAGTGCATCTGTAAAGCTTGATCTGGTGTCGTACAGTCCCGGCCGCCAAACC